>OY728163.1:1424662800-1425931291 GCA_963277665.1 Viscum album | reverse complement strand
GTAGATAGTTCAGCTTCACAGAGTGCCATTGACGATTGTTTCAGATCGTGATGCTTCTTTCAAATCATAGTTGTGGAAGGTATTACAAGAGTTATTTGGGACTCAGTTATTATTGATCGTGACATTTCATCCCTAAACATATGTCTAGATGGAGAGGACAATTCAGGTTCTAGAGGAAATGTTGTGGTCCTGCATCTTGGACTTAGGTCGTAGTTGGGAGGATCACCTACCATTGGTGTAGTTTTCATATACATCTACCACTCCACCATTAGTATGAAACCATTTTAGGTTCTGTATGGGTGACCCTTTAGGTCACCACTTTGCTGGACTGATCGAGGAGATTCAGCACTAATGGGCCCAGAGTTGGGGTGAGCTTCTACTGAGAAGGTGTAGATAATCCAGGAGAGGATAAAGACTACGATGAGCCAGCCGAATCCATATGATGATAGGAGATGGAGACCCTTGGAGTTTGAGTAGGGATACCATGTGTTCCTTCAAGTCTCACATTGATGTGGGTTGTAGATATTTGGTTGGGGCAGAAAGTTATCTCTGAGGTTCATCGGCCCATTTCAAATTCTGTATAGAGTTGGTGAGGTGGCGTACCACCTAGCTCTACCCCTACAGCTTCACTAGGTACACGATTTCTTCCACGTGTAGCAGCTGAGGAGGTACATGCATGACTCATCACACATCATCAACTGGGGTGATCTGGACATCAAGGATGAAGCGCCTTTCGCTGAGTACCCAGTAGAGATTGAGGATCAGTAGGAGAGAATCCTTTGTGGGAAAGCGATTCACTTGGTGTGTTTCTGGTGGTATCATGAGAATATATAGGAGATCATGTTGGATAGGGAGGCTCAAATTTTTGTACAATACCCACATCATTTTGAGTAGCCTTATTTTTGGATTTTTGGGGACGTAAAACCCTAAGGTGGGGAGAATATAATATACTATATTTTTCTATGTATTATTTTAAATATTATATAGAATTATTTTGATATCAAGAGCTAAGACGAAGTGTGATTTTGAGGCCCTATGTTCCCCAAATAAATGTTTGAAAAATATTAAACTTTAAATAACACATGTGAGCAGTTTTCCTAAAAAAGTAGAATAACTTCCAAATGGGTTCCCGAATCAAAAATCCAATGGCACCATTGAGTTAGGAGTAATGTATTTACACTATATAGGGCCTAACATCGGTCGGCATGGGACAGCTGTGAAAGTTAGTTTTTTTACGTTTAATGAATAAAATAAATTGATAATTCATTTTATTTTGATGTTACGTCGATGCAATGACATTTGCTTTTAATTGAGCCTTGTCAGGAAATTCAAGGTTATCACTTAACCCTAAAATTCCTCTGAGATGTGGCGAGGAACACTCTTGATAAATAGCATCCATGGATCGATCAGATCGTGGATCATCGCGCCAATGAAGTTGGTGGATCTCATCAATGATAGAAATTTAATCGTTCTTCATCAACGATCGAACCAAACTCCATATAGGATGTTGTTTTATGATTTTTTAATTATATTATTAATCTAGGATGAATGCAAATAAATTCAACAAACAAGAATTTATACATGCGTCGTCATTAGGATTAAATTAGATGGAATTGTTTTCTCTTTGTTCATCCTTATAATGAGAACGAATTGAGGTCGACACAAACAAAGGACGAGGTTCATTCCTTGGGCATTCCTTATGATTTTCTCTCCCCCATTTTTGTGCTTTCTCCATTAGACCCTTGTTGTAACACCTAAAGATTTTGGTGAATTTTTTTTGAATCTTTTGATATTTTTCACTAAGTCAAACATTCCTTTCACACATAGCTGAATTGGCGTATGTTATATGAAATCCCAACTTGGAGTACATTGCACAGAACAATAGGTTTAGCGTACGTTACCTGGAAGATTGACCTTCCCCGATGGCTTACGTAACACGCAAGACCAAGTGTAACCTAACTATAATATATTATTAAAAAAATATTATTATAATGGAATATAACCTAGATGTTATGTTTATGAATATTAATAGTATTAACTAAATTATGAAAAATTGTGGTGTACACAAATATAATATGAATTCATAGGTTACCAATTAATGAATATGAAAACCAACCGAATATAAAGGAAAATATTATTATAGTCACAAAGCTATTTTAACCTAGTCAATTAAATTAATTAAAGTTTGTAAGTTATATTAATGTAATAAAAAATTTATATAATTAATAAAATATTTTTTATATTCATACACTATATTCTATAGACATAAGATAATAACATACCAAATTTTATGCATAAAAACCATTTTTTATAAAGGTATGTTTACCAACTTTTAATGGAGAACCCATTTTAAATCTAATTTTTGGACTTTTTATAGATTTAATATGTCAAAATAAATATTATATTTGGAATCAAAACATAAAAATTATGTTAGGGTAAATATTTTTTTTTATGAAAGTTTTCGTCTTTTAATGAATAGTTAAAAATAGTAGATTTTAATTCAAAACTGTTTTTTCATCTAATTTATTTATAAGGTTAAATTATATTTTTAATTGGTTTAATATTATAGTTATATAAAAATTTTATCAATTAATCCAATTTAGGTAATTGGAAACAATTTCACAATGAAATTGGATATAAAAACTGAGCAAACTTTTGGACGTTTTTACTTTAAAAAACCCGCAATGTCGTCCTGTCAGCAGGATTAAATTTAACTTAATTTTTTCCACTTATATGATTAGAATTTGGAAAAATGGATTCCATATTTGGAATCAGAATAATTTATAATGAATAATAAGGTCAAATTTGTTTTTCAAAAAAGAAATATCAGTGAAAGTGATTAAAATTAATTATATAGGTTAAGAGAAAAATTAGGTTAATAAAGTACTCCTCTAATGGCCAGAAGGCCTTCATTTTTTATTGATCTTTGATAATACACCTTTAAATGTGTGAGGTGGAACCCTTATAAGGCATGTAGGTGTAATTATTATATAGACCATTGGCCTTAGAAGAATTCATTGCTCGTATGCTTCAAACATTACATACAGCCCAGACTAACTACTTAGAACTACTCCTCCCCAGCATCTTTATCATGAAATCAGCTCTCCACCTTCACATGGATGTTTATATAGGCTTTATCATGCATGAAAAGGCTTGTCCTGATGACAGATTCTATACCCTCTCATTCTTGCAATCCGTTTAGCTTCTTCTATGGTGAAAACTCATTGCTCATCCTCCTTCTGAAGCTTGTTCCTTGTAGGATTTCTGGTTTTCATCTGCACTTAAGGTGGATTTAAGGCCTTGAGGTGTCCCAAAGGCCTTACTAACCCAATGTCCTGGGTGGACCGAAGGCCTTAAAGGACTCAGGGACCAAATTGGTGGCCTAAATGCCCAAACGGAGGAATATTTCTATCTGCTACAGTGCCAAACAGTGTCTGCTATAGTTCTCGCTATAGCTCCTGCTATAGTACTACACAGTTCCTACTATAGTACTACTATATCACCCCCCGGAAAATTATCCTCTACCTATATTTTATCTCAGGTCGCCTGGATTCACTTAAGGAGTCCTCACCAACAAGGATGAGGCTTATGTGCTTAATAAAGTATTAAACCTTAAATTTAAGACCCAAAACGGCCTAGACATATGTCTAACACCCATTTTATGAACATATTTCGACCCTATAATCATTTTTCTCTACCTTTTTCTATTATTGGATCCACCTTCAACATGGAAAACATGGGTGTAATTTTCTCTTCAAATATTTACAAGAGTGTCACTCCACTTCCAATATAAAAGGCCACCACCTCTACTCATTCCTCAATCCTCTAAAAAATTTTAAGTTAGGACAATCTATGACCAAGTAGCCTCCCAAAATTCCTCCCTTATACCTTGAAGCCAAAATTTTGGCATAAATCCTCTCAAATAATCCTTTTGTCACAAACCAAAAGGAGTTAACAAATTTAGAGGTAACATCTTCTCTCAAGATCATTTCCTTTATTTTCCTTATTCACCCCCTCCACTCTGTTTATTCCATTATTGTGTGAAACAAACAGTATCCAAAATATACTAGGATTTTTTATTTAAATAGTTTGACCTATATTTACAAAAACTTTCATCTAATGGATATCGAACATATTGTTTCTGTGTACGGTGAACTACTGCCTCACGAAATCATGATTGTGCATTTCTACTTTACGACCAGTCATGGTAGCCATTATGATAGACACTCTATTTATATATGTTATATATTATATTTATTATTTATTTAACATTATTTAATTCTTTTTCAACACACAACCCATTACTTTCCATTTATTATTAATACGATAATCTCGTTTGGGGAAGTGTGGACTACTAACCCCTTAAAGCGATGTGATTCATTTACACACCACATGGAATGTATTAAGGATGAATTTAATGAAATTATATGATATATAAGATATAATAATGATAATTTAATAATTATATATATATATATATACATATATATAAACACATTTAATTTACATATTTTCTTTCAATATGACAATAAAAATGGAAATAACATTCATGCATTCATACGGCTTACCGTCTCCATGAACAGTATATTCCATTTTGTACTTATTTATGCTATAAATTATTATAATATAAATATTATGGATATAAATGATATTTATAAAATGATTTAAATTATTTAATCAAGATATAATTATAAGGACCAATGATATAACAAATTAATACACATGCGAAGAACAAAGAAAATATTACCCGAAGTGAAACCTTAACCTAGGATCGTTAACAAGAAAGTAACATAAGGTCATAATAAAACCATATATGGTATTAGATATAATAATATGGTTCTCAAAAATATTTATAACAAATTTATATTTATTATACATGTGTTTTTAACGGTTACAATGAGATTCAAGACACAAGGTAAGGGGATTTCATCTCACTTTTAATTTCCATGAGATACATGTTATGTTAGGAACTCTTTAATTTTGTGTGGTATATGTACTTCCCATGATTTTATTCTATGTATATTATACTTACATTTATTGGTATTCACATTTCCATTTTATGATCCTTCTTTCATGGGGTTTAAGTTTCAAAAGTTACCAAATCGGTAAAACAGTTTTGTCTCAATTTTCCTTCTTTGAGACTCATGTTTTGTTATGCACCTAAAATAGTTCCTTAAGGTATATATACTTACATTTTACATGTTATATCATGAATATAAATATTTTCATGATATTTTAAGCTTCGTGTAATTTCATTTTTTACACGGAGAGTATGATCCCATGTTTCCAAGTTATAAGTGTTTATTGAGACAATCTCATCATTTTTTCGAGACTATTTATGCTTCATTGGATGAAATCATATGATATATCTCTCAAGTACATTCATAAATTTTCTTCTACCATATTTATCCATGTTACACTCATGTGTTGATACCATATTTATACTCTTTGGTGCATAATATAGTTAATAAATTGTTTCCAAGAAAGCCTGACTTTACCTTCTCTTTAGTCGAAAATATATGTTCCTTCAAAAAATGTTTGATAAAAAGGGTTTAAAATAATATTATACCAGTATAATATAAGATTTAAAATGAATTTTTACCCTTTTCTTCTTTTACCAATCTCTTCAAGGGAATATTATTGTTTCTTTCTGAAAAATTAATTCCTTCTAACATGCTACCGTGCAAAAGGAATGTTCTTTTTACCTCATACGACATGTACGGATTTACCCACCATCATTAATTTGAAGATTACTTTTCATTTTAAAAGTTTAATCTTTAATAAAATGTTTTTAAAATTAATATTTAAGGAAAAAAGTTTTTAAAATTATTTCAAGTATTCTTTATAAGTTTTTAAGTTATGTTTTAAGAAAATTAATTTTAAATGGTTTTATGTATTAAAACACCATTTTTAAAGGAGAAAGGATATTTTCCTCAGGAAATGTTTTTGGTTGATGTTTAAAAATTATTTTCCATATAAGATGAAATTATTTATGTTAATAATTACATTATAATAAATGATCTAAAGGTTCTATTCATATCCTTTCTATGAATGGGTTATGCATAATGTCATGGTCTTTATGAAATATGTTTCTTTTACATGGGTTATATGCTTTCAAAACCCACTTATTTTCATTGATTATGATTCGATGATATTATTATGAAACTCATCTATTTTCCATAGGTTATGATGTAATTAAATGTTATTTATTCCCATTTATTTTTTTGGTTTATGATTTTATGGTTATAGAACCCATCTCTTTTCATGGGTCATGATATGATGAATGTTTTATGGAACATGCACGTATGATTTCATTACGTGAAGGGTGGGACCTATATCTTCTTCCAATTCATTGGGTAATAATAAGTTTTATAATATCTAAAAGGGTATGTGGGTTATATCCCAATCCTAAAAGAAAGAAGTTTCATGGGGTATAGCCCAAGTCTAAAAGAAATAGGGTACACAGGTTATAGACTAAGCCTAAAAATAAGAAGTTACATGGGTTATAGCCCAAAAATAAATGAAAGTGGGTACATAGGTTTCTATCCCAAGCCCTAAGTTGGTACACGGGTCGTAGATAAAGCCTAAAATGTTATAAAGATCGTTGTACATATCCTTGAAATAAAAGTTTCTATTTCTATATGTGTGCCAAAAATCACATGTCTTATTCCTTAGTTATGATTTCGTGGATCATGATGTTTATTTCCTTATGATTCATGTCTTATGAAATTCCAATATTTATCCCATAACTCTTTTTTATGATCTTTGATATGCAAGGTATGATCTCCTAATGTTACAATCATTTTATCATACCCCTATGTTAATGTTTATGCTTACATGTCTCTCTTGTTTACCCTTACTGATCATCTAAGCTCATCCCTTTCTTATGTTTACTTTCTACAAGTTATGAAGAATGGTTTTAGGTAGAAGTAATAAAGGTGGAGATCTTTATGGGATATGTTTAAGATATTTCACTAGGATAGAATATTTTGTTACAAAGTTTCCAAAGACACTAAACTATTATAGTCCTCAGGCGTTTATTTTTGTAATGTACTGAATATTCATATAAAATGATGTAATATCCATGTTTTTTAAGCATGGGTCATTTTAGTTGGTATCAAAGGAAATGATTAGTCAAACTTTGGAAACTAGGATGAGAAAACTTTAGTTATATCCCTAGGTATATTTCTAAGTATATGTCTAAGGATGTCTCTTAGGATAAGTATAAGGATGGGTTAACATTTAGGAAAATGTCCTGGAATTTTTGTAAAGGATAGAGTGAGTGGTTTCCTAAAAATAAATTCTTGTTTGGATACTAAAAGTGGATGTAGCTCTGGAACAAATTTACCTAGGGGTAATAACTCTGATAAGATGTTCTGGTCTTGACTTGGAGTAATCTAGTACATGACAACAGGCCTTGCTTCACACCTGGTTTGACACTCCTGGGGGATATGATTTGGTAATTCACAAACTCTTCATAAACCATCATGAAGGATTTAAAAATAATTTGACTATGAATAACCTAGGATAAACCAAATGTGTCATAGATTATGGAAGGTGTCATGATTTAGACATCATATAAGTAATTTTTTATGATTATGTGGATTTCTTATGTTATATTTGTTTCTCACCCTATGCTTTATAGTTTTAGTAATTAGGATAACGAGAAAGAACATGGTTAACACTTAATTTTTCATATTTGGAAAGTATGGGTATTATGAGAATCTATTTCCCAAGTGGAAATCTCATAAATAGAATCAGGAAAGTGTTACAAGTATTGGTTATACTTTTGAAGATAAAGATACTGAAAACGACATGTGAAAGGTATATGATGTTATTACAGTATTTTTTACATTAAACATAATAATTATTATTATATTTAGGTTGAATAACCTTAATATAGAATTCATATTTTATATTCTAGTAAAGAGGTATTAAGGAATAAGTTGATGAATCCTGAGTAATGGTTTATGAATAATGTTGGATGAATGGAGTAATTATGTTTTGGAATTCATAGATTATGTTATATGAATCATGAAATATATAATTATTTCATTAAGGATTTAAAATGAAATTATGAATGGTGATGAAGAAATAGAAAATTTATTTCATAGAAATGTGATATTTTGATTAAGGTAAGGTAACCCTTAATTAGTGCTTGATGTTGAGATAATGATGTTTGGATAAAGATATGTTGGATATGAATAAGTAAATTGGACAGTATTGGTTACCTTATAACTAAGTAAGGATTTGTAGATAGGTGGTTTATAATATCATGGAGGAAGTTTATAAAATTTTTGGATTTAAGGAATGGATCCAATACATTTTGGAATAAGGAAGCATGCATGTTTTCCAAAAGGGTTTATGAAAATTCAGCTTGTTACCATGTTTCAAGAGAATATATGATGAGGGTATTCACATGTTTGAAATTTTACAACCAATATATACTTTTTGATATATAGGGGAATCAATGTTAAGATAATTTAATGACTCTCTTTCTAAATTTTTGTATGTTCACCTTTGAGAAAGGTTATAAGGTTAACTATCCATGAAAAGTTTAAGTTAAACTTTAGAGGAAGTATTTGTGCACTTATTTTGTGTTGAAATCCTTGGTTAAAAGGATACTATGTGATTAACCTTATTTAAATTATGTCCATATTATATGTTATATTAGTTTGGTTTTAAAAAAAGGGCATCATGTATGTTGGGTGACACCTAATCAAGTCTCGGAAGGTTGTGGGTCTCGAACCCATGATCGAAGGATGATAAGGGTTTCACACCTACCACTGGCCTATGTGATGTCCTGGTTAATGTATATTTTTTTTAATAAATATTTATGATAAACTAGTATCATTACTTTTTATGTTTATAGATTAATGAATGTTGATAGTTGTACTTTTCATTCTTTTTTGGGGTCCTTATGATCTGTTAAAAGTTTATTTCTAGACATTCATTCCTTGAGGTAATGGATGTATTAGAAATTGATCAAAGAACAAATAATGCATGAAGTTTTCTTTATAGAAATATATCAATAATTACTCAATGTTATGAAAGTGATAAAAAAATGTTGTCCTAATAGCTTAAATTCTGTTGAACCAATGGGTTCTGGAATCATCACAGATTTATGACTTTGAGGCCCTCAAATTTCCTTTGATCATTCACTTTTCTATTATTTATGACCTCAATCACTCCCTATAAATATTTATACTTTTACTCCATGTCCAATATTCACTCCCAACCTATATTATCCTATGTGGAAACCTAGTTATATGTTACTTTGGGTAACCATTATGGTCCCAAATTTCACTTTTTAAGGGACATTTTAGTATCCATTTTTATGATGTCGGTTTATTTGAATGAAACTTTAAAGTATTAAACCATTGATTAACTAGACAAATTTTGAGGGTGAAATTCATTTTAAGTGGGGTAGAATGTAACACCTTGAGATTTTGGTGAATTTTTTTTGAATCTTTTGATATTTTTCACTTCACACAACACTAAAAATAGATTTTCACTAAGTCAAACATTAATTTCACACAGATATGACTTGTAATATGTTACAAAAAATTCCAACTTGGCGTATGCTACATGGAACAACAAGGTTAGCGTACGTTACACACAAGATTGACCTTCCTCGATGGCTTGCATAATACACAAAATTGATTGTAACCTAACTATAATATTATTATAATGAAATATAACTTATCCGTTATGTTTATTTATATGAATATAATTAACTAAATTATGAAAATATGTGGTGTACACAAATATAAGATGAATTCATAGGTTACCAATTAAGGAAGATGAAAATCGATTGAATATAAAGGAAAATATTATTATAGTCACAAAGCTATTTTAACCTAGTAAATTAAATTAATTAAAATTGGTAAGATATATTAATGTAATATATATGTTATATAATAAATGAAATATTTTTTATATTCATCCAATATATTCTATAGGCATAAGATAAGAACAGACTCAATTTTATGCACAAAAACCTATTTTTTTATAAAGGTAGTTTTACCGGCTTTTAGTGGATAACCCACTTTAAATACAATTTTTGTAACTTTTATAGATTTAATAGGTCAAAATAAACTTTATATTTGGAATAAAAACATAAAAATTAGGTTAGGATAAATTTTTGGAAATTTTTTGAAAGGTTTTATCTTTTAATTAATAGTTAAAAATACTGGATTTTAATTCAAAACTACTTTTTCATAAAATTTATTTCTAAGGTTAAATTATATTTTAAATTGGTTTAATAGTTTATCTAGATAATATTTTTATCAATTAATCCAATTTAGTTCATTTTAACCAATTTTACATTAAAATTGGATATAAAAACTTAGCAAACGTTTGGTTGTTTTTACTTTAAAAACCCACAGTGTCGTCCTAACAGCGGGATTAATTTTAAATTAATTTTTTCCACTTATGTGATTAGAATTTGGCCAAATGGATTCCATATTTAGAATTCTAGTAATTTATAATGTCTAATAAGTTCAAATTTTTTTTTTTAATATCAGTGAAAGTGATTAAAATTAATTACATCACTTAAGAGAAAAATTAGGTTAATAAAGTACTAAACGCTAAATTTAAAACCCAAAATGAACTATACACATGTTAAAAACCCATTTTATGGCCATATTTAGACCCTATAATAAATTTTCTCCACCTTTATCCATTACTTTATCCACTTGCAACATGAAAAACGTAGGTGGAATTCTTTCTTCAAATCTTTATAAGAGTGTCACTCCACTTCCACTATAAAAGTCAACTACCTCTACCCATTCCTCAAACCTCTAAAAACTTTTAAGTTAGGACAATATCTACCCAAGTAGACTCCCAAAAATTATCCCTTCTAAATTGAATCCCACTTTGGGAAGAAAACCTCACAAAGAATCCTTTTGGCACAAACCAAAAGGAGTTACCCGGTTTAGAGGTAACGTCTTCTCTCAAGATCATTTTCTTTATTTTACTTCTTCACCCCATCCACTCTCTTTATTCTATTCTTGTGTGACAACACCAATATCCTAAATATATTAGGATTTTGTTATGAAAATATTTATACCTACAATTATACACACCTTCATCTAATGAATATCGAATATACTGTTTTTGTGTACGGCGAACTGCTGACTCACGAAATGATGATTGTTCATTTTAACATTACCAGCAATAATGATGGTAATTATGATGGAAACTCGATTTATATATGTTAAATATTATATTTATTATGTCTTTAATATTATTTATTCCTTTTTCAATACACATCTCTTTACTTTTCAATTGGTTTTAATACAATAATCTTGTTTGAGGAAGCACACTGCCACTACAAAAAAAATGCCCGATTAGAAGGGTTTATTTTTTAGATAATAGGGGGTTATAACCTTTATAAATAGGTTAGTGTCAATTATGAGGAACCGCCTCTAATGTGATCATCTACTCTTGTTAGAGGCGGTTTTGAGGAACTGCTGGTAAAGTGGTGTAAATTTTAGTGGTGGTTCATTTAGAGGCGGTTAAACCCCCCCTCTAATTTCACAACATAATCTCAGTTTATAGGGGGTTTTAACCCCCACTAAATTTTCGATCAATCTATAGGTGGTTTCAAACTGCTTCTAGATGAGTTCATGAGCCATAATAGAGGTAGTTCCTACAACTGCCTCTAAATAATACACATTTTTTAAAATCTCATGCCACACCACCCCCACCCTCCCTCAAGTTAACACCCCCTCTAGTTCTTCACACAAGTCATGCCCTCTCCCATTCACATCCCCCCTCCAGTTCTATGCCGGTCCAGTTCTCCACCCTCCACCCCCACTCTGCGTGACACCCAACATCCAATCCATGCCGCCCCACACAACCAACCCCAGTCTAGTTCCCCATCCCACCATCCACATCGGCTCTGTGTAACACCTGTCGTCCCTCCCACATCACCCTACGCAGCCAACCCCAGTCCAGTTCTCCACCATCCACGTCGGCCCTGTGTGACACCCGTCGTTCGGTTCTCCACCACGGTCTCACTCACACGCCCCATCTTCTCTAATTCACCAACGAAACCCCATGTGCAAAGTTTAAAAATGTCTAGCGCATTTCAAAGGTCAGACCTCCTGGATTCAGGAGCCGCACCTATACCACTATGCTAGTTAGTTTTTATTAATATATATACATAGCATTGTATTTATATATATTATGAAATTAATGAAAATAAATATTATTTCAATAGAATTTAAATATGTATATAATTATTTAAATTAATATATCCATTTTTAAGTTATAAATTTGTGTATTTATAAATTTATATATTATAAATTTATGTATTTATACAAATACATTTCAGTATATATTTTATAATTATATTCATGTTATATATATACAGATATATTTATATATTTATAAATATATTTATGTAAATTATTTATATACTTTAATACATATTTATATATTATGTACATGTTTATTTATATAATATATATATATATAAGTATTTATTGAATATATTTATATTATGTCTTTAAAAATATATTTATATAATGTATTTCAATACATATATTTATTATTATGTAAATTAATATATATTTATTGGTATAAATTGTATTATATTATATATAATTAATATTACTTGAAATACATTTTAGACAAATATTGTATATGAAATACAATTTATACAAATATATAATTAATATTATATTAAATAAAATTTATACAAATATTTATATAATGTATTTCAATACATATATTTATTATTATGCATATTAATATATATGTATTTCAATAAATATAATTGTGTAATATTATGTATATTAATATATATGTATTTCAATAAATATAGTTGTATAATATTGTGTACATTTATATATATTCATTTGTATAAACTGTATATCATATAATATTAATTATATATAATATAAAATCATAAAAATATTATTTAAAAATATATTTATTGTTATTGTAATATAAATTATAAAAACTAAAATCTTGAGTTTTAATATGATTTATTTTTTAAATAATTTATATTTATGTATATATTTATATAATATTTTTATGATTTTATTTTATATTTAATTAATATTATATGAAATAAAATTTATACAAATTAATATATATAAATGTACATAAAATTATACAATTATAATTATGTATATATATAAATACAACTAAATACAATCATATAATTGAAAATATATAATATAATTAAATGATATATATATATATATTAAATCAATTTATAATTAATATGGTATACTAAAATATATACAAAATAATTATATAATATATATAAATTTATATATAATAAAATATTTATAATATAATATATATATATATAATATAATATATATATATAATATATTTATATTTATTTTTAATTTTATTTATATTATATTTATTTGTATACATAAAATAATATAAATGTATTTATACAAAAATATATAATAAAAATGTATTTAATATAATATATGTATAATATAAATCATAATATAAATGTATGGTATTTATAAAACCATATATAAATTTTATGTATTTGAATTAATATATTTATAATTATTTTTATATTATGTATGCCAATATTTATATATGTATAAGTATTTATTTAAAGTATTTATATAATGATTTATATATATATATATATGTTTATAATGCATTTAAATATATTTATATAAAGTTTTTATGTAATATATGTGTGTGTGTGTGTGTCTGTGTACACACACACACATGCGCACCCACATATATATTATAAAATATGAATTTATATGATATTTATTTTAAAAAATAAATAAAAAATAAGAGGGTGTTAAAAAAACTCTTCTAATCCAAGGGATTAGCGGCGGTTCATGAACTCCCTCTAATTTCTTGAATTTTTAGGGGGATAAAAACCCCCTCATGTCATAAATTAGAGGGGGTTCACAACCCCCTCTAATTTAAGGGATTAATGATAGTTCATAAACCCCCTCTAATTTAAGAGATTATAGGGGGTTGTGAACCCCCACTATTTCCTTTAAAAAAAATCCATGTTATATAAATAGCCTCTAATATATACCCAAACAAATAATATATATATATATATATATCACCTCTAAAATCCAACCAAACATATAGAGCCACTAATTATTAAATTTTCGGTGGTTTTGACACAACTAACTCTAAAATCCAACCAAATATTACAAAGAAAAAATGCTAAAAAATAGGGTTTGTGAACCCCCTATAAATTCGATGATTAGTATGGGTTGTGCATAAACCCCTCTAAAATGAATTTATAGGGGGTTGTGCATAACCCCTTCTAAAAACCCGCCACTAATCTGCTATTTTTTTGTAGTGTTCCCCCTCAAAGCAATGTGATTCATTCACACACCACATGGAATGTATTAAGTATAGGTTTAATGAACTTATATGATATATATCATATAATCATTCTACTATAATAATGATATATATATATACATATATATATATATACACATGCTATTTACATGCTTTCTTTCAATACAACAATAAAAATGGAAATTGCATCCATGCATACGTACAACTAACCATCTCCATGAATAGTGTATTCCATTTTGTACTTCTTTATGTAATAAATTATTATAATATACATGTACTACATATACATGATATTTAACAAATTAAGACACATGCGAAGAACAAATCAAATATTACCTGAAGTGAAACCTTAATAAAGGATCATTAACAAGAGGGTAATATAAGGTAGTAATAAAACCATATATGGTATTAGATATAATAATATGGTTTTCTAAAATATGTATAATAGATTTATTTTTATTATAAAGGTGGTTTGAATGAGTACGAAGAGATTCATGACACAAGGTAAAAGGATTTCATCTCACTTTTAATTTCTCTGAGATACATGTTATGTTCGACACTCTTTCCTTTTGTGTGGTGTATGTAATTACCATGATTGTGTTATATGTATCTTATACTTATATTTATGGGTATTCACATGTCCATTTTATTATCTTTATTTCATTTTGTTTAAGCTTCAAAAGTTACCAAATCGGTAAAACAGTTTGGTCTCAATTTTCCTTCTTTGAGACTCATGTTTGTTATATGCCTAAAATATTTCCTTGAGGTGTATATACTTACATTTTCCATGTTATATCATGAATATAAATCTTTGAATGATATTTTAAGCGTCATGTAATTTTATTTATTACACATATAGTACGATCCCATGTTACCAAGTTATAAGTGCTTATTGAGACAATCTCATCATTTTTTTTCAAGATTTTTTATGATTCCTTGGATGAAATAATATGATCCATATCTCAAAGAAATTCATGAATTTTCTTCTACCCTAGTTATCCATGTTATACTCATGTATTGGTACCATATTTATACTCTTTTTTACATAATATATTTAAGAAATTGTTTATAATAAAGCTTGAATTTACCTTCTCTTCTATCAAAAATCTATATTCCTTCAAAACATGTTTGCTAAAAAGGGTTTCCAAGAATATTATACCAGTATCTTATAAGATTTAAAATGAATTTTTAACCTTTTTCTTTAACCAATATCTTCAAGGGAATATTCTTGTCACTTTTCAAGCAATACATTCCTTCTAACATTTTTACCGTGAAAAAGGAATGTTCCTTTTACCTCATAAAACATGTACAAATTTACCCACAATCATTACTTTGAATATTACTTTTAATTTTAAAAGGTTAATCTTTACAAAAATGTTTTTAAAATTACTTTTCATGGAAAATGGTTTTCAAAATTATTTCAATTATTCTTTATAAATTTTCAAGTAATTTTCTAAGAAAATAAATTTTAAATGGATTTATGTATTAAAAATCCTTTTTCAAAGGAGAAAGGATATTTTTCTCAAGAAATTGTTTTGATTGATGTTTAAAAATTATTTTCCATCTACGATGACATCTGTTGATGTTACTCATGCCATTATAAGAAATTATTTAAAGGCTCCATTCATATCCTTTCTATTAATGGGTTATTCTTAATGTCATGGTCTTTATGAAAAAAATTTCTTTTCCATGAGTTTTATTCTTTAGAAACCCTCTTTTTTCATGGGTTATGTTTAGATGAGATGATTATGAAACCTACCTCTTTTACATAGGTTATGATGTGATGAAATTTTATTTATTCCCATTTCATTTTTTGGGTTATGATTTGATGTTTATAGAACCCATCTCTTTTCATTGGTCATGATATGATGGATGTTTTATGGAACATGCATGTATGATTTCATTATGTGATGGGTGGGACCTATATCTCCCTCCAATTAATTGGGTAATGATAAGTTTTATATAATCTCAAAGGATATATGGGTTATATCCCAAGCCTAAAAGAAAAAACTTTCATGGGTTGTAGCCCGAGCCTAAAAGAAAGAAGGTTAATTGGTTGTATCCAAAGCCTAAAAGAATGAAGGTTCATGGGTTGTATCCCAAGCCTAAAAGAAATAAGTTTTATGGGTTTTAGCCCAGACCTAAAAGAAATAGGGCACACGAGTTGTAGCCTAAACTTGAAAATAAGAATATACATGGGTTTTAAACCAAACCTAAACGAAAGTGGGTACATGAGTTTCTTGCCCAAGACCGAAGTAGGTACATAGGTCATAGCCCAAGCCTAACATGTTATAAAGGTCTTGGTAGATATCCTTGACATAAAAGTTTCTATTTTCGTATGTATTCTACAAATCCCATGTCTTATTCCTTAGTTATGATTTCATAGATCATGATGTTTATTTTCTTATGAGTCATGTCTTATGAAATACCAATATTTATCGTATAACTCATGTTTATGATCTTTGATGTGTAGGGTATGATCTCTTAATGTTATGATCGTGTTATCATACCCCCTATGTTTATGTTTATTCTTAAATGTCTCTCTTTTTTACCCTTACTGAGCATTTGATCTCACATCTTTCTTATGTTTCCTTTCTACAGGTTATGAAGAATATTTTTAGGTATAAGTACAAAAGGTGGACATATTTATGGGCGATGTTGAATATCTTTAACTGGTATAGAAGATTTTGTTTCCATATTTCCAAAGACACTAAACTATTATGGTCCTCGGGTATGTATTTTTGTAATGTACTAAATATTAATCTAAAATGACGTAATATCTATGTTTGTTAAGCCTGGGTCTCTATACTTTTAACCATGGTTTAACTTTATGGGTGTCTTTGAATGCGATCATACCCCCCCTATTGGATGAAAACCGATAATGAAGGCCAGATATATGAACATCGGGTCTCAAGGAACCCAAATATGTAACCATTTTGGTTTTCGAACACTGGAGGTGGCTTGGTGGTCCACAGAAGTGACCACCAGGGCAGGTCCAGCGTGTTGGTATGGAGAGGTGAGGTGGTGTAATTTGACAGTGTAGATTGACGGCATGGATCGGTGGTTGTAGGTGGAGACCAGAGGCAGCTAGAGGTGGCGGCTAGAGGAAATGACCAGAGGCAGATGGAGTTTCAGGGACGGAGCGGCAGAGCTGTGTGGGAGCCTTGGGGGACGCGGAGGCCAGAGAATATGTGGAGGGTAGATCCATGTGGTGAGGTGGTTGTGGGGTATGGTATGTCCATGGGATGCATTGGGGAGACCACGTGGGACATGGGCCAATAGAGCTGGCCAGACATGGAGGGCCGGAGCAGGCCAACGGGGTATGACCAGGCTGCCAGGTAGGCCAGTGGGCCAGGCAGTCCAGAGTAGATCAGGATGGCCAGAGTATGCTAGGTGGGCAGGAGTGGACCGGCTCGGATTGGTTTGGGCTAGGCGGTCTGGGTTGGTTTGAATGGGTTGGACCTGGGTCAGTCCATAGCCCAGTAACCCCCCCCCCCCCGCCTTCTGAATCTTCAAACCCCCATATCTTTCAAATCATATATCTGATTGATGATCCATCTACAACATTGGTACCCTAACAATGAGAAGTTTCTTTTGAGACCTATGGTTGGTTTTATCTTGGACATAATTCCAGTTACACGAGTCGTTTACATGGGTAGTACCCAAGGTCAAGGTACATAGCAAGTGTGACTACTACTACTCACCATGTACCCTCGTTTTCTACATGGGTTTATTCTCTCATCCACCGTATAATAGATGAGTTTCACTAGGGTTCATTCACTTTATCATTTCCCTAAATGTTTTTTAGTATCATTTCCTACTCAAAGGAGTATGATCCATTTAGAAGTACTTCTAGGATAGAGTTCTTGGAATCCCCTAAGAGGATCAGATAGGATCTTATTTTCCTTCTTCATTACCTAGGTAGAGTCTTTGGTATTGATGTGAACAACTTCATCGAGCTTCGATACTCTAATTAGAAGTTTAATCTAGATGGATTTGTTGGTATCAACCCATGGCCCTAGTTGTGATCCTCCTCTAATGTATCTTATTTATCTTCAGATCATTTAGCGTATCTCTCTCTAATGACAGTTTCTGATGAACAGTACTTCTTGGATGGACATTATCAGTGCTATAGGACTCAAGAGTGTATTTTCCTAGATGTGTGCTTTGTGGAATCTTTGAACCAAATCCATAGTGTTTGTATTCAGTGGTTATGACTTACCCTAGGATTTTTGGTATGTTTTGAGTATATCTAGATATTCTTGTTATATTTTGTAGACATATACTTATGTAGAGACGAAGGTATATTTCTCTTGTTTATTTATTTGTGGTTTTGGGGTGTCCTACTAAGTATTTTTATACTCACCCATACACAGTATTTGACCACACGCATCATGTCTTGTGTATATGAGCAACCTTTTAACAGAGTCCAAGGCGTACCAGGAACATATGGAGCCTTGTGAGATCATACAGACCATAGTGTTCTTATGGCTTCAGACAGTAGCATCGGTACCTTTCCTTCAAATAGGGTTTTCTACAGATGAGTTTCAAGAACTTTTTTACAAAATTTCTTTTTGGTGGGCCTGTATTCTAGCCCTATTTAATTTCCATCAATTTCACTGGTGTACTCTGGTTGTGGGTTATAGTGGTTTTCATGCATTTTTTACTTAGTGGTTTTACATTTCATCATTTGTGTCTTGGAGATGTGTGTGTGTGTGTGTGTGTATAGGTACTTTAGGATAATTCCTCCCATTTGTGTGACATTCCTTCTCAGTGATAGTCACTAGCCCCTGGCCTATTGGAGGTGAGCTTGGGGCAGTCACATCATGGGCCCCTGTGGGATGGGTCATGAGAGATTGCACATTTTTTAGTGTGACAGTACTCCTTTAGGTGTTCTATTAGAAAATAAAAGGCATCCAATTGGTCAACTTACTTTTAATGAATACTGGTTATAATTAGTGCTTAATCAACTTATATGGATAATTTGACTTCATTCATTCGGTCAGAGGAAGCTGTGAATGAGTTTATGAAGGTTAATTTAGTTGAGAATCTAGATATTTGATATGATTCAAAGAAGATACTTCAACAGTGGTCAGAAGTCTTCAAAAACTATTTTTAGATCTTGTTTCTGAAGCTTATTGATATTAATGGTGTTGTTCAATCCATTCCTCATCCTAATGCACCTTCTACCTTTGGTGATTCTAATCATAGCCCCTTATGTTGAAGAAAACTTGTGTTGGCTATGGATTGTACTCTATTTTAAAAAAAATAATTTTAAATTCAATTTATTTTATTCTTATTAATATTTATTTTCTTTTATTTAAGTTTAATATTTCACTACCAATCCTAAATTTATTTCTCTTATATCAGCTTTTATAAACTATTCATTTATAGTTTAGTGCTACATTAACTGTGGTTTAAATAATTTATTCTTTCAAACCATATTTTTGATATCATAAAAAGTGTAGGATATCTATGAAGAATATATATGGGGGAGAATAGTTAAACACAACATTTTATTTGATAAAAATCATATTTATTAACATTTTCTCAAATAAAATTTTTATTTAATATTCAATTTACAAGTATCTATTTTCATTTATCAAAATAATACTATGAAATCAAAATATTTTCTATATCTTTTCCTATTTCTATTTTTGTGTGCTTAAAAATCCTAAATTTTCTTTAAATTTTTTTTGGACTATGTTATGGGTTTTGTGATCATCAAAAAGGGAGTGATTATTGGGAATTTATTGTCTCAATAATACTCTATAATATATGATGATTTTGATGCTCAAAAATACCCTTGTTTTTTTTTATAATGAAGTTTTCTTGAGAAATTTTTCAAGAATTTATATCCAGGTTAAAGGAATTTAGCGTTACAGGAATTGATCTTGAAATACTATTTCTAACCCTATGTTCAGTAAATGGGTGTATGGTTCATTATCCCTATGTTATTCTAGAAAGTTAACACTTGCAAATGGTGTCAAACTGATGTTATGCTAAATAGTTTTCATTTGGATTAACATCCTTACGTTCAGATAATCATCAAACATATGGATCGGGAACCCTACATTAGAGTCTAGACTTACTATTTTTACCCTACGTTTGGGAAAGTGAGCGTATGGTTAATCAATGCTACATTTTGGATTTTGTGTTGAAAAGGTTCAACGTATGGATTATGGTCCCTACACTACTTTTTTCCCTATGTTATGTGAATATGAAATCATGGTTAAGGAACCATATGTTGTTAGAAACACTACACTATGTGAAGGAACCCTATGTTATTCCAAGGAACCCTATGCTATGAGGCTCAATCCTACATTGTATTTTCAATGATAAAGTTTTTAACCCGCGTTTTAAATTCAATATTACTGCAATGGTCAATTTAGAATTAAATACTGATTTAAGGATCATTATAATCATTTCAAAGAACCATGTTCATCAAAGAAAATATCTCATTTTCTTAAGGGAAGTTATGACTCCCCCATTCAATTGGAATTTGAATTTCTATGATCTTTCAGGCTACTTTCTTGGATCTAGAATATCAAAGAAAACCTTTTTCTCTATATATTTTACCAGTGTATCATTTAAAAATACAAGAAATTCCAGTTACATATTTTTATATTCAATTAATTTATAGTGAATATCTTCTCATAAGTTTTTCTGCGATGAATGGTCGACTTTATAGAAGAGACTACACTTTGGAGACATACACGTTATATATTTTACTATTATAAGATTAATTTTTCTATTTGTTATTATTATTATTGAAGATCATTTTCAACCTGGATCACTTCAGAACTATACATTCTTAAATACTTTCATTTCTGAAGAATAAGATCCATCTACTTTCAGTTTTTGATGTTGCAACTATGAAAAACAACCTGAATCAACAAATAAAACTCTATTTATTTTTTAGAGTTTCAACTACTCGAACTTAGTTGTGGTAGAGTATCAGCTTCTCGATCTAAGTTGTGGATATTTAGTTCCCTATTAAAGAACTATAAGGCTCTGTTTTTAGCCTTGTTTGTAAAGGTTCCAATTTCCTATAATTAGTTGTGGATTTATGGTCTTATGATAAGAGGACCATGCTAGTTAAATTCACCAAACTCATAGAGAGAGTGATTGGTGGAGTGGACTATGGGATTTTTTTCCCTAAACCACTATAAAAACTTATGTTATTTATTTCTATTCATCTGCTGCTTATACTCATTATAGAAGTAAAAAAATTTCATATTTGTATTAATCATAAAGGGTGTCAAAATACATAATTGAAGAAGATTTTTTAAAAGACACAATTCAACCCCCTCTTGTGTTACTTTGTATCATTATGACCTAACAATTGATATCAGATGAGAGTTTTTGGATAAATATATAGCAAGCTAAAAGCATAAGGTCTATTCAAAGGTGGTAATAACTTATCCTAGAGAAGTAATGTATATGTTCTGGACTCCGTACATTTACGGTGAAAATTATGGATGCTAGAAATCTTGAATGATTATGTATCTAAAAAATCTTGGATTCAAAGTATACTAAAAAATCATTACTCCTTATAAGATTTTTGAGAAAACAGAAACTTAGACTACTGAGATAGAAGCTGAATATGGTATCAATTCAAAGAAATTGAATGCTATTATATGAGTTCTTGGACTAGATGAGTTTAATCTTGTATCATAATGTCAACTACCTATGAGATATGTAAAACAATATTAGTTTCTTATAAAGGAACATACAGTGTTAGATGGATGAGGTATTCTAATACTAAGCTAAATTTCAACACATTTAGAATGTTTGATGATGAAATCATCATACAGATGAATGGAAGGATTACATAAATTGTCAACAATATTACAGTCTTAGGTGAACCTATCAAAAAATCTAATCATGTGTTAAAAGTACTCAGAGTACTACCCTCAAAATGAAATGTCATATCTGCTGATATTCTCCAATCATCACCTATCAAAGATCTGGAAATAAAATAACTAATTGGGACACTGATGATGTATGAAGAATAAATGTAGGATGACTCTAAAGATCATAATATTATAGTGAAGAAGTAAAATATTTCTCTGAAGGTCGCATCTTAGAAGCATAGAATAAAAACAAAACAAGAAGACAAAATAGGAAAGAATTCAGATTACTCTTATTCTAAAATGGAACTGGCTCAGGTAGCCAGAAAGTTCAGCAAGTTATACAAGAAGAAAAGAGGATTCAAAAAATCCTTCAAGAATGATGAGAAATAACCAAGATAATTTCAATGCTATGAATGTAAGAAATTGGGTTATATTATACTTTATTTTCCACAGCTGAAAGATGAAAATAAAATGCCATAAAAGATATATCAAAAGAATGCTTATTATGAGAAAAAAGGAAAAAAGAAAAATTAAAGCTACATGGAGTGTATCTAAAGACTCCAAAATCTATTCAAAATCCAATTTAGAAAAGTAACAATTAAATCTAAAAGCCAATATGTGCTTTATGGCTAAATAGTAAAAGGTAAAAACTTATTAATCCTCTAATTCTGATTCTGATAGTTGTTAAAATAAAAAATTGGTTTCCTATGCCTCAATGCTTGAATAAAAATATGATTCTTTGATAAAAAATCACAATTCATTGAAAAATATTCATAATATTGTTTTAAGTGAAATATACACTCTATAAAAACAATATAAGGAACTAGTTGATAAATTAAACTCTTCTGTAACAAATTGTATTGACCATGAAAAAAGGATTAAAGAACTACAGGATGAAGTTGAATCTTATAAGAGTGATTCTATTTTATTTACTAAAAGATAAAATATTTGGAATTAAATTCTTAGAAATAATGTCATTAAAATATAAATATTCAGAATAGGAATCAATGGTGAGAAATCAAAATTGTATAAAAATTATTGTGTGCCCAACTCAAAAAATGAAACCTGTTATCATAGTGGAACAAAAGGTTAGGTCACTAATAATTTTTATTTGAAAAAACCTAAAATTAGTGGTATTAAAAGAGATTTTATTTCCAAAAGTTTGTCTAAATAAAGTGAAATGATTTATGGAAAAATAAAGCATCTCTGGATTCCCATATCATTGCCTGCTAACATTGCATGACCCAATATGATATAGGTACCAAAACAAATATTTTATTAAATACTTTTGTAGGAAATAGGTTACAGAAAAAGAAAATACATATGGTATATGGATAGTGGGTTTTATAGGAATATGTGTGAAGACTCAACAAACTTTCATACCCTGACTCGAATGGATGGCGGACTAGTCACTTTTGGTGACAATGATAAAGGAAAAATTGTTGGAATTGGAACTGTTATAGATCTAAATTCTATCTCAATCAACAAAGTATTGTATGTTCAAGGGTTAAAGAATAACCTAATAAGTATATATTAACTTTCTCATGATGGTTTTATATTTATTTTTCTAAAAATTCATGATATGTATTTAAAGATAAGCTTCTCAAATTTAGAGCACCTAGAACTGATAATGTTTATATCTTGGATTTAAATTCCCTGTATAAACAAAAGTTGAATTGTTTAACTTCTAAAAAAAATGAATCATGTATTTTTTATAGGATACTTGGACACTATAATATATATGCTTTACATAAATTATCTAAGAAACAGTTAGTTTCTAATTTACCTAGTCTTAAGTTTGAAAACGAAATATTCGGTGATGCATGCCAAATTAGCAAATAGTAAAAATCTTCTTTCAAATCTATTAACAAAATTGTTACATATAAACCATTAGAACTTATCCATATGGATTTTTTGGACTATCTAGAGTAGCAAGTTTGGATGGTAAATTATATATCTACATTTTAGTTGATGATTTTTCTATATTTACTTGGGTTTATTTTCTAAAACTCAAAAGTGAAGTATTCACTATTTTTTAAAGTTTTTATAATATTTTTAAAAAAGAAAAAGTTTTTAAAATAATCTCATTAAGAAGAGATCATGATAAAGAATTTTAGAATCAAGAATTTGATTCTTTTTTCTCAAATATAGGTATTAAACATAACTTATCTACACCAAGAACACCTCAACAAAATGGAATTGTTGAAAGGGAAGATAGAAATATTCAAGAATTATCCAGGACTATGTTGAATGAATACAGCCTTCCTACATAGTTTTGGGAAGAATCTATAAGAACAGCCTACTATATCATGAATATATTTTTAATAAGGATTATTTTCAAAAGGAAACCCTATGAACTTTGGAATAAAAAAACCAAAAGTAAAGTAATTTAAAGTTTTTGGATGTAAGGTTTATATCTTGGACACTAAGGAAAATATTGGTAAGTTCGATCCAAAGGCTGATGAAGAAATATTTTGGGGATATTCTACTACTTTTAAATATTATAAATTATTTAATAAAAATTCATAGATTGTTAAAGAATCAGTTCATTTAAAGTTTGAGGAAACTGACCCTTTTATTAAAGATAAAGATCAAACTGATGAAGTTACTGACTCATTTGACAACATGAGAATTAAAACCCCTAAAAATGATTTTGAAAATGATATTAATAAAATTTATTGTAGTTCATAAGAACATAAAACTGAAGAACCTAAAATTGTCTTTCCTAGATAGTCTAGAACTTTAAAGAATAATCCTTTATAAACTATAATAGGAGACTTAGACATAGGAATTAGAACTATAATAAATTTAGGAAAACTAGAAGAATTTTTTGTCTTTTTATCTCAGTTAGAACCTAATTATATTGAATAATCCTTAGAAGATGAGATTCGGATTCTTATAATGCAAGAATAACTAAACTAGTTTAAAATAAATGAAGGTTGGAATCTATTAGAAAGACCAACCAATTATCCAATAATAAGAACTAATTGGGTATTTAGAAATAAAAAAGATGATCAAGGGATCATAACTTGAAAAAAAATATAGATCAGTAGCTAAAGGATATAATTAGGAAGAAGTTATATATTATGATGAAACCTTTTTAACTGTATATATATTATAATATTTTTATCTTTTTCATCTCATGTGTATTTTAAACTATATTAGATGGATGTTAAATATTCCTTTTTAAATGGTTATTTGATGGAGGAATTCTATGTTGAACAACCTCCTAGTTTTGAAAATCCTCAAAAACGAAAATATGTTTTTAAACTCACTAAAGATCTATATGTCCTTAAACAAGAACCTAGAGCATGGTATGAAATATTGAGTTCTTTTCTTTTGAAAAATGGATTTACTATTGGATTGTAATATCCTACACTTTTTAAAAAAACTGTTTGTTCTAATATTTTATTAGTTTAAATTTATGTTGATGATGTTTTTTTGTTCAACTAATAAAAATATTTATAATGATTTTTCAAAATTAATGCCAAAGGAATTTGAAATGAGTATGATTGGAGAACTTAAATTATTTTTCGGATTTCAGATTTATCAAAAAGATTAAATGTTGTAAATCAAAGTAAATATATTATTAATTTTATTTAAAAAATTTGGACTTGAAAACCACAAAATATATACAACTTCTATGCATACTAATATAAAACTTGATTTGGATGAAGATGTAAAACCAGTGGACAATAGGTTATATAGAGGTATGATTGGTAGTTTACTATAACTTACTACTAGTAGACCAGACATTATGTTTTATGTATGTCTATGTGCTATATTTAAATCAAATCCAAAAGAGTCTCATCTTAATACAATTAAAATAATTTTTAGATATTTAAAAGGAACTATTTTTCAAACTGTTCTTTACCCCAAAAATTTTTATTTTAATTTAATTTTATATTCATCTGCTGACTTTGGAGGATGTATATTATATATAAAAATTACCTCAGGAACCTTTCACTTTTTAGGGAAATTATTAGTATCATGATCTAGTAAAAAAACAACACTCAGTTGCTCTATCAACCGCTGAGTCAGAATATGTGTCTGGTTGCAGTTGTTGTACACAAGTATTATGGATGAAAAACACGTTATTATAATTTGGATTAAATTTTAATAGAATACCAATTTTATGTGATAATACAAGTGCTATAAATATTTTAAAAAATCTTATAAGTCATTCTAGGACTAATCACATTGATATAATTCATCATTTTCTAAGATATCATGTCCTTAAAAAGGATATATCTTTAGAATTTTTTAATATCAAATATCAATTAGCTAATATTTTTACTAAACCACTTCCCAGTGAAAGTTTTTGTTTTATTAAGGGGGAGTTAGGAATATTTAATTTTAAATAAATGTTTGTTAATTTATTTTCAGCCTCTCTATTTTTATTTTAATAAACCTTATTCGATATTTTATTTTTTGGGTTACATTTTAATCTGTTTGAAAAAAATTAATTTCATTTTGATTTATTTTTATTATTCTTTTAAAATTAAAAAATAATGAGTACATTCTCAATCAGTGTGAGAAAACTATTTTCCTTCTCCCACTCTCTTTCTCCTCTCCTACACATCCTTTCGGTTTACTAATCTTCTCTCAATTCCCATTTTCAGAAACCCTAAACCTCATATCCCTTCAAAATCGAAACCTTTAGAGATGAAAACCTGAAGATGATCAAAAGATGTTGAGTTGGATGCCTCTACTTATTCATCAAGGTTTTATTTCAGAGTGCTCCAAGGTAAGGTAATTGATCTCAATTATTTATATTCAAAAAATATTTCACTCAAGGAAGCCATAATATTTCAAGGTCTAAGTTGTGCTTTTAGAGAAGTAAACATGCTTGTAGTATATTATATTGAAGTAAAATAATTCTATATAAATGAAACATTCAGTCTTGGATTCGATGAATCCATTATTATCTCTAAGATTAATGATATTGGATTTTCTATTTCTTCTATGGAAATGGATAAACTGTTGCATTGTCCCCCTGAGTGGGAGTTTCATTTTAGTTTGAGGAATACAGGTAATGGAAAATATTTTTCATAATAAATTATGTTTTCATTAGTTGGAATGAGAATTATCAAGAAGGTAATGATGAAAGATCTTACTCATGATCGTCGAATTTTGATGAAATTCATTAAATTTGGAATTTTTTTGAGGACTTTTGAGCTAGAGAAAGTTCTTTATCCAGACATGTATGTCCTGTTTTTGTTTTTTAACCACATTAAGTTCAATTTATCTTGGTTTATGATAAGGTATTTAAACCATTATTACCATAACGATTCCAAGATGGGATTTTATCCCTATTGAAGGATAATTTCTTTTTTGTTGCAAAGAATAGAAAAAATTGTAAATATGTTTTTTGGTAAAACATGTCATCACAACAACATTTTAAAGGCTGGTACTGTAAAGAAGTTAGGTTATTTTTGGAGAAATTATTGAAACAATCTTCTGCCTATTGGAATGGAACAACAATAGATGATGTTGACAACTTCTTAGGGGGAGGAGAGGATGATTCCTTCGGCTGGTTCTATCAGACAGAGTCCTGATGAAGAAAGAGAATCAAGGCCAGAAGAAACTTTTATTCAGAGAAGAATAATTTCAGTGAACATTCCATAGACTGTAGATAAATATGTTTTTAGATCCGAATAGGAGACTCCAATGGTTGAGCATGTTGAGTAAGAGGCTCATAATCAATAACCACACAGGGAAGATGTCCCTAACCCTAAAACTATTTCTCTCATTGTTCCTAATTATGATGCTATGGGAGGATATTTCTTAATAGATAGATCAGAAGGAAATGAAGAGTAAATTTTTTCTTTGATAGGAGTTTTTTAAGTATGGTCTCAATCTCTAGATTCTTCTGACTCTGATCCTAAAGCTTTGGTAAAAAATCTGAATATGTTGGAAGCTCAGAACTTGTCTCTACGAAAATAATTGGAAACTGAGAAAAATAAGTTTGAAGATCTACAAAGTTCAGCAGTACTAATATATGAATTTAAATATATTAATCTTTATCTAAGGAAATTCAAATAAAATCTTATTTCTGTTGGATATCTTCAAGAGTTTATTATAAAAAATTCTAGGTATTTCAATTTTTTGAAAGATCAATCTGTCAAGAAATCATATTTTTATGAATTAAAGATGATGATAGGGAAATGATTTCAGTCTCTTGGAGAAAGAAATCAAGAATCAACCTCCTCTTAACAGACACTTCAAGACTTGATCAAAAGGTTTGAAGTAATAACCTTAGTGTTGGATGCTTTCAATGATGGATTGCACACTCTTCAGTATGAAAGTACTCCTTTAGGTGTTCTGTTAAAAAATCAAAGGCATCTGGTTATTCAAATTACTTCTAATGAATCCTAGTTGTTATTAATTCTTAATCAAGTTAAGGATAAGTTAAATTCATTAATTTATTCATAATAAGATATGAATGATTTTATGAAGGTTAATTTAGTTAAGAATCTGAAGATCGGACATGATTCAAAGAAGATACTTCAATAGTGGTTAGAAGTCTTAAACAACCATTTTCAGAGCTTTTTGCTGAAGTTTGTTCATATTAATGGTGTTATTCAAGCCATTACTCATCCCAATCCACCTTCTCCCTCTAGCAATTCTGATCATAGAACCTCATTTTTAATAAAACTTTCATTGACTATGGATTGTACTCTATTTTATAAACATTTGAATTCATTTTAAATTCAATTGAGTTTATTCTTATTGAGATTTATTTTATTTTATTTAAGTTCAATATTTCACTATCAATCCTAAATTTATTTCTCTTATATTAGTTTTTATAAACTATTCATTTATAGTTTTTCACTACATTAACTGTTGTTTAAATAATTTATTCTTTCAAACTATCTTTTTGATATCACCAAAAGGGGGAGAATATATATAAAGAATATCTATGGGTGAGAATAGTTAACCACAACATTTCATTAGAGTAAATTTTTATTAATTATCATTTCATTCGAGGAAATTTTTATTTATTATTCAATTTAAAAGTATCTTTTTTCCTTTATCAAAATAATACTGTGAAATAAAAATATTTTCTATATCTATTTTTGTGTGTTTTTAAATCCTAAATTTTCTTTAAAAAATTGGACTATGTTATGGGTTTTATGATCATCAAAAAAGAGAAGATTATTGGGAATGTATTGTCATAATAATACTCTATAATATATGATGATTTTGATGCCCACAAATACCCTTGTTTGTATTTTATTGATTTTTTCTTGAGCGAGTTTTTAATAATTTATATCCAGGTTAAAGGAATTTAGCATTATGGGAATTGATCTTGAAACAATGTTTCAAACCCTGTGTTATGAAAATGAGCATATGGTTCATTATCCCTACGTTACGCTGGAAAGTTAATGCTCGTGTATGGTATCAACCCTACGCTATTCTAAACACTTTGCATTTAGATTGGAATCTTTACATTTAGATAATTTTTAAACATATAGATGAACCACCCTATGTTGGAGTCTAGAATTACTGTTCATACCCTACGTTTGGGAAAGTGAACGTATGGTTAATCAATGCTACGTTTGGGATTTTATGTTGAAAAGGTTGAGTGTATGGATTATCATCCCTACACTGTTTTGTTACCTATGTTATGTGAAGATGAAAGTATGGTTAATGAACTATATGTTGGTATAAACTCTATGCTACACGAAGGAACCCTATGTTACACAAAGAAACCCTATGCTATACAGCTCAATCCTATGTTGTCTTTTCAATGAAAAAGTTTTTAAGCCATATTTTAAATCTGATATTACTACAACGGTCAAGTTAGAATTAAAGACCAATTCAAGGATTTCTATAATCATTTCAAAGAATCATATTCATCAAAGAAAATATCCCCTGTTATTAAGAGAATTTATGACTCCCCTGGTCAATTGGAATTTGAATTTCTGAAATCTTTTAGGATACTTTATTGGATCCATAATATTGAAGAAAACCTTGTGATCTATATATTTTATCATTGTATCATTTAAAAATACGGGATATTCAAGTTGAATATTTTTATATTTGATTACTTTATGGTGAATATATTCTCATAAGTGTTGTTGTGACGAATGATCAACTTTACCAAAGAGACTACACTTTGGAGACATACATTTTATACCTTGTACTGTTGTAAGATTACTACTACTATTTTATTATTATTGAAGATCATTTACAATCGAGATCACTTCAGAACTATACCTTCTTAAATACTATCATTTCTGAAGAAGAAGATCCATATACTGTCAGTTTTTTTTCGTAACTGTGATGAATAACCCAAATCAACAAATCAAACTCTTTTGATTTATTGGAGTTTCAAATGCTCAGACTCAGTTGTGGTGGAGTATCAACTTCTCGATCTAAGTTGTGGATATTCTGTTCCCTGTTAAATAACTAGAAGGCTCTATTTTTTGTCTTGTTTGTAAAGGTGTCAATTTTCTGCACTCAGTTGTGTATTTATGGTCTTATGATAAGAGGACCTTGTTAATGAAATTCACCAAGCTTATAGAGAGAGTGATTGGTGGAGTGGACTAGGGGATCTTTGTTCTATAAACCACTATAAAAAGTTGTGCTCTTTATTTCTGTTTGTCTGCTGCTTATACTCATTACAGAAGTAAAAAATGCATACCTGTATTAATCATAGAGGGTGTCAAAAGCCAAAATTGTGAAATATTTTTGAAAAGACACAATTCACCCCCACCCCTATTGTGTTACTTTATATTATTCTGACCAAATAGAGGGTTCGGTGGCAAAGGAGGGGTCAGTGGCAGCAAAGGTCAGCTTCCGTGAGAGCTTGAGGTGTACGGGAGAAGAAGTCAACTATTAGAGTTCATTTATAAAATTGGGTAATGTTTTTATCGGAGCTAGTTAAAAAGTGCTGATGAAGATATGTTTTATCAGTGCTAAAATAGAAAGCGCTATGAAACATGCTTTTATCTGTGCTTTTTTAGCACTAATAAATATGGACCTTTATCGATGCTTTTATTGTGTTGATAAAGGCGTATCTTTATCAGCAATAAAAAAGCGTTGATAAAGCAATAATGTTGATAATTTATTTATAATTATAACTATAAATAAATATATAATTATTTTTATTTATATATAAAATAAATATATTTATATAATTATATATATTTATAAAATTATAAATATTATAAATAAATATTTATTTATTTATAATTATAAAATTATAATAAATATATTTATTATATTTATTATATTTATAATTATATATAATAAATATATTTATTATATATTATTATAAATATATATTTATTTATATTTATAACTATAAATTTATATTTATTTATTTAAATAATTATAATAATTATAATAATTTTATTTCTTATATTTATAATTTTATGAATATATATAATTAATATATATTTATAAGATTATAAATATAATAAATATATAATAAATATATATTTAAATAAATATATAATTTAACAAATTATAATAAATATATATTTATTTATAGTTATAATTATAAAAATATATTTATTTATTTAAATAATTATAAAATTATAATAACTATATTTATTATACTTATAATTTTATAAATATATATAATTAATATATTTATTATATTTTTATAATTATCTAAATATATCTATATTTCTTTAGAATTATAATTATAAATATTTGTATTTATTTATAAATATTTTTATATATTTATAAATATATTTATTTAATTATATATATTTTTAAAATTATAATTATAATAAATATATATTTTATAATTTTATAATTATCTAATTATATATATATATATTTATTTTCAATTATAAGTATAAATAAATATTTATTTATTTTAAGGGGCGGGTATGCTCATATATGCTGCAACTGATCAACATAGTGATGTCCCTGCTATGGCAGGATCTTCCCTTGATAATTTGGGGGAATCTGGTAACTATAAGGATGCGGTTGGTCCTAGTGTTTTCCAAGACCTCACATGGTCTCCTCCAATGGTTGAGGATCAGGGGGGTCCCATCTGGAAGTTGTTGTTTCAAGGGATTCCTCTAGTATTGTGGCATTGCTTGGACAGGATAAGCCAACCGTTAATTTCTTTTCCATGTTAGAGTCTATTAATACTCTTGATTTTGATCTGCTTATTCTTGAAGGCCTTAAGAATGCAAGATATAGTAACCAAAAAAATATTTTCCTCGACACCTACTTATGTTGATGGTTTGGTTCCTTCAAAGGAGCTGGACCAACCTATCTTATCACCCTCTAGTGTGGTTGTGCATGCCAAAGATGCACAAGAAGCTCCTCATGGTGATGCACATGAAGAAGCTCCTCATGGTGATGCTACCCAGGATGATATCTTGCACAGGAAGAAGTGCCTCAGGAAGAATCTACCTTGCCCACTATAGAGGATCTGGTGACGGATGAGAAATCAAAATTTCCAAAGATGACGCAATGGAGAAGAGGGCGTCATCTGGCTAACCGGGGAGGATCTCGGGGTTGAGGTCAGTCCAGGAAGAGGTAATTTATGGTTATCTGATGTGTTGTCCTAGTGTGGTGTGTCACAAGTATAAATTTCCTCCAAACCCTATTGTTTTTATACTTTTTTTCAATAAAATTTTGGAGCCATGGGTTTGTTTAACCCATGGTTGAGCCGCTTATGGTAAATATTTATTTATTTATAAATAAAAAATTATAATAAATATATATTTATTTATAGTTATATATGTAATTGTACCCCCAAACACCTAATATATAAATATTTATTTATTTATTTAAATAATTATAAAACTATAACAAATTTATTTATTATATTTATAATTTTATTAATATATATAATTGATATATTTATTATAATTTTATAATTATTTAAATATATCTTCATTTATTTATAATTATTATTATAAATATTTGTATATATTTATTTAATTATATATATTTATAACATTATAAGAATAATAAATATATTTTTTATTGTTTTGTAATTATTTAAATAAATTTATATTTATTTATAATTATAACTATAATATATATATATATATATATATATATATATATATTTATTTATTTATTTATTTATTTATAATTAAAAAATTATAATAAATATATATTCATTTATAGTTATAATTTTAAATAAATATTTATTTATTTATTTATTAAAATAGTTATAAAATTATAACAAATATATTTATCATATTTATAATTTTATAAATATATATAATTAATATATTTATTATAATTTTATAATTATGTAAATATATCTATATTTATTTATAATTATAATTATAAATATTTGTATTTATTTATAAATACTTGTATATATTTATAAATATGCTTATTTAATTATATATATTTATAACTTTATAAGTATAATAAATATATTTACGATAATTTTATAATTATTTATATATATATTTATTTATAATTATAACTATAAGTAAATATATTTATAAATATTTGTATATAATTATAAATATATATATATAATAGTTGTATCTATATTAATTTTATAATTATTTAACTATATATATATATTTAGTTATAATTATAATTATAGATAAATATATTTAAAAAGTATTTATAAATAATTAAAATTTTATAATTATAAATATAATAAATATATTTATTATTTAAATATATATATTGTAATTTTATAAGTATTTATGAGAATAGATTCATGGGTATGACATGAGTGAATCATATACTTAGTAAATTATATAGATAATAAAAAATGAGTCATCGCATATGGACAACGTGAATAATAATAATAATGGTGTAATGTATAAATGAACATTAATTCATGATGAATATATAACATATGCACATCAATTATACTCATGCATCAATATATTTATTAATCAAATTCATTGGAACCATATATCCATTTAAATATATATATATATATATATAATTATAATTATAATTATATATAATTAAAACATATTTATATAAAATTATAAATATAATAAATATACTATTATTTAATGAAATTTATTAAAATCATATAATTATTTAAATATATATTTATAATATTTTAAATACTTTTTTAAAACATTTATATATATATATATTTGAATTATTAAAATATATATATTAATTATAAACATTCATTTTTTATTTAATGTGTATAAATAAACATTATTTTTTAATATAAATATAATAATTTTATATAAATTAATAATATTTTTTATTATAAAATTTTATCAGCACTAATAATAGCGCTAATAAATATACATTTTATCAGGGCTAAAAAACTGCTGATAAAGGGTACACCTTTATCGGTTCTTTTTTTAGCGCTAATAAAGGGTAGATTTATCAGTGCTTTTAACTAGCAGTGATAAAGGCCCCTCTTTTATCAGTTCATTTTTCTTAGAGCTAATAAAGGTCAGCGCTGCCCTTATGCTGGTCTGTGGTAGTAAACTTGAAATAAATAAAATATACACAAGATAAAATTTTGTGTTCCAAGACATCACTTTCATGTCATACCATTCAGCCTTAAAACTACCCCATCATTATTCAAAAAGGCTATGTTAAGAATTTTTGAGCCAATCATGTAGATTCACCTTGTTTATAATGATGATATATTTGTGTTTTCTCTAGGTATTGACTCTCATTCTACTCTGCTAGAAAAATTATACAATCTCATTCAAGAATATAGAATCATGCTCTATAACAAGAAGTTGTTGATTGGTCTGATATATATTGATTTTCTTAGTATACATAACTTAGAAGGTCAATATTATGTGTAACCACATATTACAAGCCAATTTGATAATTTCCCAGTTCAATAACTTTCATTCAAGAAGATCAAACATTTTTTGGGGATTGATAACTACATGGATGAATTCATTCAAATCCTTGAAATATAATATAGAATTATCTCTTCCTAGTTAAAAAAAAGAATTCTCCTATTTAGAGTACATAGTGCATGAAAGTAGTATGGGATTTAAAGAATCTCTCAAAGTATTTGACCCTTTGAAGTTACCGAGCTCTAGTAGGAGGATCCTACAAACATATGCTAGTGATCTATATTGGGGAGTTGTTTTTTTAAGAAGATCAAAAGGGGAAAAGGAATAACTCTGGTTATAGGAGTAGATCTTTCAAATATGGAGAACTTCAACGCCACTAAACATATTAAGAAATATTAGTAGTAAAAAGAGGTATTGAGAAGTTCTGGATATATCCCATCAAGTAGTATTTCTTAATTGAAATGGATATGTCTATTTTCCATAGAATTCTTCAGTTTAACCAAAAGGTAGTTCCATATCTCCAACTTAGCAAATAGTCAAATTGATTTTTCTAATGGAAATGTGAAGCTAGGAATATCAAAGGTGAGAATTATTTCCCTCTAAACTTCTATTCAGAATCTTAAAGAACCATCATAATAGCTTTTCCTATGGTTTACACTCTTTGTTTCCTCACTCTACTCATGAATACATTCTACATGATATTCACATAGCTTAATATCTTTCTTTTCTCTAATATTTCAATATAAGAAAACAAAAATGGTCAAATAGTTCTATTAAAAAAAGATTAATATATAGTTTATTAATCATCTTGATTCAAGTAAGATCTGACACCAACTCCTTGATCCAATTGGAGTCGCATGACACAATCCTCTTACTTTTCCTGAAGATTGTATTTGAGATATTCAATTATAAATCAACAAATATTATCACAGTTAAAAAGAACCTCCATAAAAAGATCAAAACCTCAAGGATATTTCCTATAGATCCTCCTTAGAAGAGTAATCATTTTGGTAAGATAACCCTTTTTTGGTTAGGGGGTATAGGATATGTGTGTAAATGCCTTTTTGTAGGGATCACATTCATGTACTTCACATTTTTTTATTAGGGGTAGGAGGACATACACATGTGCTTAACCTTTTATATCAGGGTAAGATTTATATAGATTGTAGAAAGTGATTATTATGTTGGACCCTCTGAAATTTCAACTTCATCCCATTTTTTCATAGTTATAATAATGGTGTTCTATAAATATGGAAATTATTATCGATACATGCAGGACACATGGTGGACATCTAGATAATCTATATGGGGAATAAGTGGAAATCATCTAGTGGAGAAACATGTTTGTGTCATGCTTATCAAGGAAACTATGCATGGACTATGTGGAATCCAACCAGCAGAGAATCATGTCTATGTCATCTTCAATATAGTATGTGTACTAGGTAGTTAGTGGATAATCACACCAGTATAAGCATGAAAACCATGGGGATATTTATGAAAAATTAGTTCATGTCATTGTATTTTTAAAATAATGTGACGTCATTAGGGACAAATGTGTGGTGTAGTGTCATGTAAGCTCTGATAAAGTATATTTTTGGTAAAATTTCTTTGTTAAAATCAATTTCCATCATTATACACTTGATTATAAATAAAATTAGTTGGGTATATATAAAGGGATGTGGTCTTTTTGATAAAATTTCTTTGTTAAAATCAATGGAAATCATTATACACTTGATTATAAAGAAAATTAGTTGGGTCTGTATAAAGGGATAAGGTCTGGACACTTGTCACTTTTACATTTATCATTTATATTATAATATTATCATGTCATATATTAGAGTCAATCCTACATGGATATAAATATTATAACCTGGGTAGAGATGGAACTCAACCTTTGGGAGAGGAATAATTCTTCTCTTTGTTCTATCAATCTAAGAATAGAGACTTTTTTTATTCATCTCTCTATTCTTTGTCTTCTTAATTACTATATTATTACATTGTACTTATTTTTATCCACATATATTACTTAATAGATGACAAGCCTTTATAAGGATGATTATCTCTAAGATAACAAAATTCTTATTTCAAGACCCCCTCTCTTAAACCTATACCATATATTTAATATACCTTATTTCCTTCTCGCTTTTCACAATCTCAAATGAACCATCCATTTTTCTAGATCTCTAAAATAGAATATTAGAGACACTGATTTAAAATGGTTCCTTGTTTTGGAAATAGAAGCAGAATAAATGGTTCATCTACTTCTGGAGGAATGATATATTTCAAGATAGATATCTTTGGGATTCATAAATCTTAATTTTTGAGTAGTTAGAATTTCCCTTGCCCTACATAGACACAAATTACTCCTAGTTATTATGGGGATTTATTTTCTTGATACTTGTTACAAATGGTATAAGCATGTCTACATATAAACTGTTCAGATCACTCTCAATATAGAAACAATGTATGACATTCTCTATCCATATTATAACATTTCTCCAGAATAACTTCACATCATGGATAATTTAAAAGTTTAACTTCAAATAATTGGATCTCCCTTGAATTAATACACCTATATTGTTATACTACATCATCAAATGGAATATAAATCCTAGAACCACAACCTAGATCTCAATGTTACTAAGAACATGGAAGAAGGATTGTATATTCAATTCAAAGTTAACATTAGCTAGTCATGTACACATATTCTAAATAAAATTTTAAGACATGAACTATGAAATAGTCTTCCAAAAGCATGGGTCTCACATTATGAGAATTCAAGAGAATAAATTCAACTAATTCCTTAAACAAAACCTTATTTCTTATGAAATAAGGATGGAATAAATGAAATCACCTTTCAAAGATACTCTCATAAAGTTTCACCATATCTTTCTGGAGTTAATATTGTTGAATATCTTTATTCTATATATATTTCTAATTCTAACATACCAATCAAGTCATTTCAAGAAGATAGAGTATCGGTCTATCACTTTAATAATGGAGATCATACTTTCTTTGATCTCTATACTTATGATGATTTTCTAAAATCAAATAGTGATAATGAAGAACCAAATAAATTGAAAATAATATCTTCTCAAAAGGCTATCAAAGAATTAAATAAAGTTGAAAACCCTCTAGTTGATATTCTTGTAGATTCCTCGGGTAATAATTTTTATTATCATGTTCTTTACTCTAGAAAACATATGGTCCATCTTCTAAAGATAAACATGTTCTAACCCGGTGGATTTCTAGATCAATAATTTGAAAAGGGGGACTTACTCACACTTATGGAATGTCAAAACCTAGGTAATGTTAATAATAAATTAATTTCATATCTTATTAATTTTCATAAATATATTTTATGGATTCATATATAATATGATAATTTTATATGATTTTTTAGTCAAAAAATAAATAATTTTATTCTTTCTGAAATGTTTCCCATATAATATATGGTTTTATTTAAAAATTAAATTTCAAAATTTAACAGTCTTAAATTGATAAAATGAACTTCATTTTTTTATTTTCAAATTAAAATTATATTAGGTTGAATTTTTGATATTTTTCTGAAAAGATTGATTTTTGATTGAATAGTGGAAAATGTCAATTTTTATAAACCCTCAATTATTTTCAAGTAGAGTCCCATTAGGTTTTGGATTAGTTTTAAACTAAAATTATTCCCATTTAATAAACATAATCTAATAGATTTCATATTAATCATAACTATACTTGATTTTTGTGTAAAGTTATTTTTAGGCTTAAAAAAGTATTTTTCTAAAAAAATTGTTTTTCGTTGCACTTTATATTCTTATATTGAAATTAATTTCTACCACTTTTACAGATTTAATTTTTTTTAAAAAATTATTCCGTGTTTTTAATTATCATTTCTAAAAAAATTATAAGGTAAATTTCATTTTTGGCCATAAAAATAATTTATAGAGGTAAAAGTGAGTTACAGGGTTAAAGGAAAAATAAGGTAAAAAGTTAACATTTAAAAAATAAGTCATAAAATTCTTAAAAAAACAACATTAAATAGGTTTTAAATGGTTTTCAAGACCTTATATTACATTCTAATCAATAATTATCAACCAAAATCATTGAAATTAATTCCACCCAAAAGTGGTTAGCCTTAATAAAAAAATAAACAATAAAACACCACTCTTCCCAAGTATAAATATCCCCTTTATTTTCCTTTGTAAATCAACTTTACTTCTAATTTATCTCAACAAATACCTACCCAAATACATCCCAAAAATCCATGCACATGTCTTAGAGGTTCTTGACTCTCTAAAAGGAAAATTTATAAAGCTTAATGTGTGATCCAAATGAGGTTTTCTAAGAAGAAGTATAACTTCTAACTGAGTTCTCTCATGTTTATTTAATCTTCTAGATCCTTTAAACTTATCCTAGAAATGATAATATAATAAAATAATTATCTAAAATATACTAAAATTTTATTATTTTTATGCTACAACCACTTTTTATCTCCTTCTCCATCCTATGTGAAATAAAAAAATCACTCGTGTGTACATGTGGACTACCATCTCCATGAAGAGATGTGTTATGCTTTTCATCACCACCTTATATAGATGGTTAAAATGGTAGATAAAATGAATATATATAGGATACTTATGATATAATAATTATTCTATAAATATTATATATTTATTAACTTCATACCCTTCCGTCTATTGAAAAGTGATAATGTCGCTCATGAATACGTGTGGACTTTTACCTCCACAAAACAATGTGAATCGTTTTTCTTGTATACCTTATAGGTATGGTTATAAAATTATGTTTAATGTATATAAATTATAAATAATTAATTATTAGTATTCTATATATGATGTAATAATGATCCCTTTGACCATAGTCAAACTACTGAAGTCATTTTGGGCCTTTAAACTGAATGTCCTCAAAACATCCAATGTGAACTTAACTATTTTAGTAACTAAATAAAACATGGTGAAAAATGAAAAAAGGGGAATGATAATAATGGGATTAAAATGAAAATTTTCTTGAGAAAGTGTAAAACTAATATAGTTTTATTACTCGGGTGGGTATATGTAAGAACAAAACAAGTCGAGACACGAGGTAAGGGACTTTATTTTAAAAATATTATTTTAAAGTTTTCATAACTATTTTTCTTACATGTTTCGGTTCTTTTAATTTTTTTAATAATGTTACTTTTTATGATTCAAATGTTTCTAAAATTCTTTTTTTACTATTTTTATTTTCTTTACCAGGTATTAAAATGGAATCTTTTAAACTTTTTTATATGGGTTATTTTTTACTTTTTACAATAGTATAAAAAATGTTTTTTTCACATATGCATCTTGACCACCCTTTCCCACCAACATAGTCATTGTTTATTATCATGATTTCTATAAAATTTAACATGGTTTTTCAAAGAATATTATATTCCTTATCTTATATGAATTTTTTATTTTAAATTTTTTTTCTAAGGAATTGGAAATTTCTTCTTATTTATATGATATATATAAAAGTGTTATTACTTACGGGGTTGAATTATAATTCAAATGAGTTTTATATTTTAATTAAAGGATATAGGTGTTTTATTTATTTTATGATTCTTGTTCATTTTATATGAAGGATAAGAGAGCCCAATATATCTCTAATGATAGGTGAGACCAATATATCTCTCCAACGCATTCAGTAAAGTGATGGAGTTTACTGGTGATGGGTTACTCCTAAGGGATGTGGGAATTATCGGATTGGGTGATTCCATTTTAAGGATTAATATAAGGGTGATTTTAAGGATAATGTCCCAAGTTATGTACATTATCTACTTAAAAACTTAAATATTTTGAATTTAAAAGGTAAGTAAATGATATTATCTTTATAAGGAAAATTTAGGACCTATTTATAGGTTAAAGGATTATTTTTAAAGGAAAGTTACTCATGAGTTTTCATGTTTTTCCACAAAAACTCATGATCATGTTTTTTATTTTATAAATTATTATGAAATATTTATGAAAAATATTGAGAAATTATGTTGTTTTCATGGATAAGTAAATGAATATTTTAGCTCAAATTTTATTATTAATAGGGTAAAATTTATTGTGGATTGTTTTTTAGGTTTACCAATAAACTAGCAAGTATATTTTACTTTATTTCACTTATTAAGGTTTGTTTTAATCATCATAAATTTTCAAAATGTTTTTCATGGGGCTTAAAGATGAGTAGAAATGTTAATAAAGTTAGAGTTTCAGTTATGGGAGTTACCTTGAATGAAGCAAGAGTGTCTGTATAAAGAACATGTTTTATGGGGAAAATAGAAATTGTGTGGAAGTTTCTTCTTTTTAATGTAATGGATTTACTATTACTATAAAACTATATACCTAAAAAAAGGTCTTTAGGATGTATGTTACGAAATATACACCATAAATCATATAATTTATGGGACAATTATGTGTATACTATTATAGTTGGTATCAAATGAAGGGTTTAGATAACTTTATAGGTTAGGATGAAATTAAAGTATATGATTCAGATATTATAATTTATTTTTATATTATCATGATATATATTTTTAGGATTTTCATGTTTCTCCATCTAATCAGTGTTAAATTATAGTGGTTTTTCATAGAGGAAACAGTGAAGATGAGGTTGAAAGGAATTAAGAGGATAATATCCTTCTGAACCAGTAACCTAGAATGGTTTTAATTGTAATAGATTAGTTTATATATATGTAAAATCATTTGAAACCTTATATTAATGGTGGACCCAATGCAAGGGAGTTACCAAATTCTCCATGGAAGAATATATCTACAGTATAGAATTTCATAAAACAACACCCGTCTACTTTTGGTGGATCATCAGACCCAGTGAAAGATGAAGGATGGATTAACACTTTAGAAAATATATTTGAAGTTATATGATGTTTTTAACATCATAAGGTAACCCTTAATATTTATCATTTTTAAGGTTAAGTCAATCTATGGTGATCTTTGATTAAGAACATGACGGAAAAATAAGAAATTGATTCCATGGAATGGAAAGTATTTAAAGATCTTTTCCTTGAAAAGTATTTTCTTAAAGTTATTTGACTTAGAATGGAAATAAAATTTCTATAATTGAATAAAAAGGAGTAGGAATTTGTTACTTACAATAAATCTAATTTTACTATATTATCTAGGTAGGCACTGAATTTCATTCTAGAACATGATATTAAAATTGATCGATTTTACTCAAGGTTGAAGCCAAGATTATGAAGGGCTTTATTCATTCATGAGTTTGGAATTTATGAAGAAATTATGTGGTGTGTGGTTAAATTTAAGATAGAGTTTTTGTAATTTTACAACAATAAGGATAATAATATATCTATATGGTAGAAAATAGAGAATTATTCATAGAAGAAACCTGAAGTTAATAAAATTAAACTAATATATTATGATAAGTGTGGTAAGAAGAATTCTGGGGGATGTATTAAGAGATTTGGGAAGTGTTACTAATATAGAAATCCTAGAAACTTGTCTCATGACTAAAAATAAAAGAGCAATGTTAATGGTCAGACCAGTAGTGAAAATAAGGAAGTGAAATGTTTTAATTATAATTAGATGGTCCATTGTGCAAATGTTTTCCCAAAGAAATGAATGAAGGATAATGATCATTGATTCCATAAGAAGAAAGGTGTGGAAAATTAATTTCTATTATTGGTCATTAAAATTAAGTGGTGGTAGGTACATTACTTTATTAATCTAAGTAATACAATGTCTTTTATGATTCAGGGTCTACACATTCTTTTATTTTTGAGAAATTTTCTTGTAAAATGGAAATATCACCTCAAAAAATAAATAAATTTTTTTTTGTAAAAACACATGGTGTAAGTATTAAAGTAACATAGATTTATAGGAACCTTACTATCATTATATGTGGAATGGTTTTTCCTGAAAATATAGTTTTCTTACCCTTGGTGTAGTTTGATGTTATTATGGGTATGGAATAGATTTCAATTTATCATGTTAAGATAGATTTTAGAGATAAATAAGTCTCGTTAAATCCTTAGAGTGAGTTTCGATTTATATATAATGATGATTTCAAACCTTTGATAACATATCAAGAAGCTAAGAAACTAATTAAATATGGGAGTGAAATTTATCTTGCACATATTATTAAAAATAATGAAATCATTCAAATTAGTGATGTTTTAGTTGTAAATGAATATATGGATGTATTTTCTAATGATTTTCTTGGTTATATTCCTGATCAAGCGGTTGAATTTACTATTAAATTAGTTCTTAATGTTAATCCAATTTTAAAACCTCCTTATTTAATAGATTTATTTGGGTTGTTAAAACTAAAAAATTAGTTACATGAGTTTCTTGATATGGGTTTCATCCACCTTAGAACTTCACTTTAGGGTTCTCTTGTTTTTTTGTTAAAAATAAGGATATTTATTCAAGACTTTGCATTGATTATCGAGTACTCAATAACATTAATATTAAGAAAAATTTTAATTTTCCCCATATAGATTAATTGTTTGATCAAATATAGGGAATGTAGTATTTTTCAAATATTGATCTCAGGTCTAGGTACCTTCAGCAAAAAGTGAAGTAAGAGGACATTCTAATTATAGCGCTCAAGAATAGGTATGACCATTATGAGTTTATGATTATTCCTTTCAGGTTAAAAAACACACCCATGTTATTTATGGATCTAATTAATATATTTTTCCAAGAGAATTTAGATAAATGATTTATCACATTTATTAATGGAATTCTGGTATATTCTAAAAGTTATGAATATCATGAGAAACATCTAAGGATAATTTTGAAAATTTTTAAAAAAAATAAGTTGTATAGAAAATTTAGTAAATGTGAATTTTGGTTATAATAGATTTATTTTATTGTACATATTGTTTATAAATATGGAATAACATTATATATTTATAAGAATAAAGTGATAGAATAGTGGTTAAGACCAAAAAAAATTATGGAGATTTGAAGTTTTCTTGGATTATTAAGCTGCTACCAATGGTTTATATAAAAATTTTATTAGTAATCTATCATATAAACCAAGTTAACTCAAACTAGAGTTAAACTCATCTATATAAAGGAATGTGATGAATATTTTTAATACTCCAAAAAATGGTTAATTCTCTAGTAATATCCTTTTTATCTAGAAATGGTGAGTTTTTTATTTAAATTTATGCTTTATTGAAGGGGATTGGTTGTGTCTCAATGAAAGATGATTTAGTAATTACATATTATTCATGTAATTTTAAAATATATGAAAAAAATAACCTATGCATGATCTTTATCTTGTAGTAGTGGTTTTTTTCTTTAAAATTTTTCAGATATATTTTGTAGTGAACCAGTCTGGGTCAACCCGACCCGTCACCTGAGCCAATGTGCCATAGGGCCTGAAGAGATTTCTTGATCACCATGGGTTATTGATAAGAACCATGGAATCAAAAATAACCTTTCTGGAATGGTTTCACCCTTTGAAAACTGGCATGACCCATCCATGAATTAGATATCCACACCAATTGAAAAAATAGGATCAATAGATATAGAAATATGACAAATTAAATGCAGTAATGACTTAAGGAAGATATCATAAAGATCATCACATCACCATATATAACAAGTTATATATAAGACATACACATTATATCTATTTTAAAAATATCAAAACTCAAAACAGGGATCAAGACCCAAATGGGAAATACATGACATCCCAACAATACTAAAATCCTAAAATAGCTTCACATGAGCTAAACTCCATGAGACTTTGTCTCCTCTAACATAAAAAACCCTATATAGAATTAATCAAGAAGATCCACTTAAATTCATGGTGCCCTTTCCTTTACATGTGTCCTACAAACAAATTCTACATACAATCAAAGTCATATGTCAGGTGTGAGGCAAAAAATCTAGTAGGACACCACAATGAATCTATGTATGGACTTTATCCATGAAAACAAATAATTCTAGTTTGAAACTCATTTTCAAAACCAATTTCACTATTAAAAAAAATCACTTGAAAGCATTTTCCCTTTAAAAATTCTTTTGGTTTTTCTCAAAAAAAACCATGTTTCAAAACATAAGTAAACAAGGATCAAATAAAAAGGAAATGAAGACACATGTTAAAACATGATCAACATACCCACACTTGGAATAAACATGAGAATGAGCATAAACACCATCATATTATCGAATAAATTTCAATGTTCATAACCCAAGATATCTCAACCAACATGGAACTATCATAATGCATGAACTAATATAAATTAACTGGGAACAAGAAATATTCACCATAGGATCTAAAAAAAGGGTCTGGTGTGAGTTAATATGAAATAAGGTTTTTTATATGGATAATAATGATAAATAAGTTTGTAAGTTCTCTTGTTCTTCCCTGGGCCCAACCTCAAATAGATCACTCAGTACCTTGGTTAATGTTTTGGAATCTCTCTTAGTATTCCTCCCAAAGACTCACTTGATCCCGTGGACACCACTTTATAATATAACTTGGACTTCCTCCCAAAGGATCACTCAATACCTTGGACAATATACACTTTTTTATAAGTCAATAACACACACACACCCAAGGCCTCCCATGTGATACTCATGCCAAACATATAAATCCATATTAAGTGACAATCACATAATCCATTTAAAATTGGTTTCTTAAAAAAAATTCCCATAATAATAAAACACCATCCTCAAAGTAAAAACTTTTGGAAAACCCTTCAAAAAAATTATTTAAAATAATAAATCCTCATAGAGGAATTTTATCAAATGTAGCACATGCAATTATTCACTTCCTTTTTGAAAATCCACTTTAACACACAAAATTGCCAAAATAAACCATAAAATTCACTTAAAAGTGATAAGACATTCATAATAACCAATTTTAAATGAAATTTTATAAACAAAACTAAAGGTAAAAAAACAATAATCAAAGGAAAGACATAGAAAATCACTATTGGATCGAGGCACCTAGCGAAAACTGGTCGAATCTTGTCACCTTTGGTGACAACCACCTGAATTAGGTGATAGAATTCCTCACACACCTAAAAAAAGAAACAAACCAAAACCCAAAAAAACCTTATATTCATCCATAAATAATTCTAAGGTTCCACACTTCCATGAAAAATGAAGAAAAAAGATAGAATAGGGGAAAGGGAGGAGAAATCAAGAAAAAATAGGCTTACCTAAATCCAAAACACCAAGGAATCAATAGAAATCCACTAAAAAAGGTAAGGGAGAAGATACAAATCCAGGTTAGAGGGATGCACATGTGTGGGATAAGAAATTATTCCAAGGGTAATTAAATCTGTTAAGGGTAAAATGGTCTCTTCTCACATTTTTAATTAATTGGACAGCCTACATGGTTTGGCCACACAGTTAAGAAAACCATGCACCAACCATAAAGGAACCATTGTATTACCAAAATAAAAGTTCTTTTGTTTATGCTAAAACTCACATGGTTAGACAAACTATGATCAATCCATGAGAAACAACTCTATCCTCCAAACTTCCCTCACGCATAGTTAGCCACACTATTAGATAAACTATGTACCAACTATGTGCCAAGGTCTGTTTTCCCCCAAAATAATATTTTTTAACCCTCATATCCATGGAACTAAAAGAGTAAATAAATAGATAATTAATAACTCAAATAATACGTATAAGTGACATTATGTGTGTTATAAACTTCCCCACCATGTCACTTTCTACCCCTATAAATTCCTCAAGAATTCTCATAAGAAAATGGGTCAGGACACTACTCCCTCACCAATGATTTCTAATCCCATGTATCATGGATATTGGAACCATGATACCAAATCACATGGGCTAATGGGATTTATTTACCACAAAGTACCTTGTTATGATAATCCAAGATATGAACAGGTTGTTCCACAATAGTGATATTAGCCTCCACCTCTAAATATTCCAACTTTATCACATGATATGGGTCTGGATGATATACTTTAAACTAGGATACATGAAAGACATCATGAATTGAGTTCATCCATGGTGGTAACTCAAACCGATAGGATACCTTCCTAATATGTTACATAACTCGAAACGTCCTGACATAATGTGGCACTAGCTTACCCTAATTTCACAAGTTATGGTGTCCTAGTTGAATAGATACCTAAAGAAACACCTAATTACTAAATTCAAACTCTAATGAGTGATGATGATAATTGAAATATGATTTTTGATGACTCTATGTTATATCAAACCTTTTTCAAATCAACTGCACTTTCTTCACTGTCTCCTATATGAGACTTGATCCTAACAAGGAATACTCACCCACCTCATCCCAATATAATGGGGACTAGCACGATCACCCATACAACACCTCAAATGGGGCCATCTTGATCAAGGATTGATAACTTTTGTTGCAAGAAAAATTATACAATGACATATTCCTCTCCCAAGAACCCTCAAAGTCAATCACACATGCCCTAACCAGATCCTAGAAATTCTAGATGGTCCTCTCATACTAACCATCCATCTATGGGTGATATGTTGTGCTCAACCTTATCTTGGTTTCTAAAGATTCCTAGAGTCCCTTCCAAAACTGATAAGTGAAATGAGGATCCTGGTCAGAAACTATAAATGAGGGAACTCTATGAATCCTAATAGCCTATTGGATGTATAGGTGCTCAAATTCCTTTACCTTTATTTATTCTCTAATGGGAATGAAATGGGTTGATTTGGTCAAACAATCAATAATTGTACATATATCATCTTTACCACTTTGATTATGAGGTAGGCTGATCAAAAAATCCATCAATATTTCATCCCACTTCCACACTAGAATAGAAAGAGGTTTTAAAAACTTGAATGGTCTTTGATGCTTAGTTTTGATCCACTGGCATGTAAAACATCAAGAAAGAGAATCAATAACTAACTGCCTCATCCTGGTCCACTGATACCTACTCTTCAAGGTATAAAACATTTTGGTATCCCTAGGGTGTACGTACCAACTAAAATAATTACCCTCATGAATTACCATTTTTTCAAGGTTAAAGGAACCACTAGCCTCTTCCTAAAAAGGATAGAACAATCAGAAGACTGAGGTTAACCATTCAATGTATCCCCACCATTTAAATCTCTATTAATTTATTATTATTTAGGAATTGAAACCTTCTCACACAAAACCTGATTTAAAAGAGAGGGTGTGACCTAAAAACTATCCAAAAACACCCTCTCACTATCCTCCTACACATACAAACTCATATTAGTAAACAAACTTATCAAACTCTACTCATCCACTAATTCTCAAATAACTTGTACTGGAATTTTTTGCTCAAAGTGTCAAAAACCATGTTCCCCTTTCCAGGGTATAGCTTATATATAAATCAAACTTCTAAAGATACTCTACCCAGAATCTCTATCTAAAACTCAGTTCCCTCTAGTTAAAGATATACTTCATGCTCTTATGATCATAGCAGACTATGAAATGATCCTAAAAGAGTTAATAGTGCCATAAATTTAATTCATACATCATATATTCTAACTCCTTCTCATGGGTTGGTTAATTATATTCATATGGAAATAGATACTAAAAGTAATAAACCACCACATGGTAATCCTACATCATCACACACCCTAACCCCATACCTAAGGCATAACAATAAACTATATAACCTTTCCTATGCCCAGGAAGTATCAAATTTGGATTGGATTTCAAAGGGGCACGTAACTCTTTAAAATAAATCTGGAATTTCTCACTCCACTCAAAATTAACCCATTTCCTAGTCAAAGTCATTAAGGGATAATATATCCTAGATAATTCTCCCATAAAATATCTATAATACCTAGCTAAGCCTAAAAATTTCTTGATCTCAAACCAATTCTTGGGTCTCTCCCAACACATGACTGCTTGAATCTTCTTAGGGTTCATCGAAACCCCTTTATCAAAAATTACATGGCCTATTAATATTACCTCTTGAATCCAAAATTGACATTTATTTAGAGTGGAATATATAATATTATCTCTCAAGATTCTCAAAACAACCTTTGGATGGTCGGTGTGGTCCTCCTCTATCTTGTGATACACCAAGATGTCATTAACAAACACGGCCATAAAGGAGTCCAAAAAGTGATGAAATATCTAGTTCATCAAGACTATAAAGACCACATGAAGTAGATAATATGTTTAAAAATAATAAAGGATTATTATTTCAATATTTAGTAAAATCTAGTTAATGAAAACAAAGTAGTTGATGAATTGAGTTGAAAAGTTGACATGTCATTAACTATGCTATGTTTGGATAATGATCCTTTAGTTAATAATTCAATAAATGTTGGTCTATAGATTATATATATAGAAACTCCTTCCATTTTGTATCAAGTATAAATGAATTCATATTTTTTAAAAACATTAATGAGTATAAGAAGGAATACCATGGTTTTCAAGAAAGATTATAATTGGTCAAGAAGGGTAAGTTTCTTGAGTTTAATATTGATGAAGAAGGTGTTATTAGATTTGAAAAAAAGTTATATGTTCCAAGTAATTACCATTTGAAGAATTAATTATTGATTGAAGCTCGAATACCTCCATTTTTTTACATTCTAGCAGCACTAAGATATATATAGACCTCTAGAAATATTATATGTGCGAAGATATGAAGAATCATATTATTTATTTTAACCTGAAATTTTTGACTTTTCAGTAGTTTAAAGTTTAATGAAAACTACCTAAGGGGAAGTTTCTACCTTTTTCAGAGCCATAATGGAAATAGTAGGACATGTATATGGATTCTATGATGGGATTACCTAAGACATATCGATGTAATAATGTGATTGTTTTCCTAAATATATCCACTTTATTCTTATTCGAATGTCTTTGGATCAAATTTATATTAAAGAGATGGTCAGGTAATATGGAGTTCCCCTCTACATTATATCTATTCATGATCCCATGTTTACATCAATTTTTGGGAAGAGCCGTTAGAATTCATTATTCACTATGTCAAATGAAAGTCCATTCTTAGGGATAATTTTTGGTATTTTTATGAAAAGATTGATTTTTGAGTGAATAGTGGAAAATACGAATTTTTATCAACTTTAATTTATTTTCAAGTAAATTACCATTAGTTTTTGGATTCTTTTAAACTTAATATTAGTCCCATTTTACTAAAAAATATAATTAATTCTAAATCAATCAAAATTATTCCTAGTTTTGGTATAAATTCATTTTTAGTCTTAAAATGTATTTTTCAAAAAAACTATTTTTTGTTACACTTTATGTTCTTATATTAAAATTATTTTCCACTACTTATACATATTAAATATTTAAAAATGTATTCTATATTTCAAATCATAATGTATATATTTTTTTATAAGTTTAATTTCATTTTTATTCATGAAAATAAGTTATTAAGGTAAAAGTGATTTACCATAGTAAATAAAAAAAGGTAAAAGGTTAAAATTAAAATGGAATGGAATAAAATAAATAAAAAACATTTAAATAGGTTTTTTAAGGGTTTCTAAGAACTTATATAATATTCTCATAATTAATTATCAACTAATTTTTTTTGAAATTAATTCCACCCAAATGTGGTTATCTTTAATAACAAAATAATCAATAAAACACCCCTCTCCTCAAGTATAAATACCCCTTATCTTTTCCCTAGAAATCCACTTCACTTTCACTTTATCTTGACCAATACCTAACCAAATACCACCAAAAAATAGCTATACACTTCATATATGTTATATTATCTCCAAAAGTCCAACCTTGAAGGGATAATTTGTAATTTAAAGGATGTCTTCCAAAAAAGTGGTATAACTCTTAAATTAGTTCTTTCTTGTTTATTTATTCTTTTCACTCATTTAAACTTGTACTAAACATGATGGTATAATAACATCGGTATCTATAATATACTTAAATTTCATTCTATTTATATTCATACCCTTTTTCATCTCTTTTTCCATCCTATGGGAAATTAAAACATTGCCCATGTGTACTTTTGGACTACCACCAGCACAAATCAATGTCATTAACTTTTCAGCAATGCGTTGTATGGATGGTTAAAATGATATATAAAATAAATATATATTATATTTATGATATAACTATTATACTTTAAATATAATATATTTATTATCTTCTTACTCTTCTATCTATTGGAAAGTGATAACGTCGCTCATGCATATGTGTGGACTGTCACATTCACGAAGCGATGTGACTTATTTTTCATACCCCCTTATAGGTATGGTTATAAAAAAAATTAATATATAAAAATGATATTAATTAATGATTAATATTTTATATATGATATAATAATGATCCCTTATACCATACTCAACCAACCGAAGTCATTTTGGACTTGTAAACTGAACGTCCTCAAACATCTAATGTGTACTTAACCATTTTAATAATGAAATAAAACGTGATAAAAATTAAATGAAGGGAATAATGATAATGTAATTAATATTAAAATGGTTCTTAATAAATTATAAAACTAATATAATTTTATTACATAGGAGGGTATGCGTACGAACGAAACAAGTTGGGACTTGAGGTGAGAGACTTTCTTTTAAAAATCTAGTTTAAAAGTTTTTCTTCCAACTATTTTTCTTCCATGTTGAGATTCTTTTAAACGTTTAAATAATTTTCTTATTTGTGATTTAAAGGTTTATAAAGTTATTTTGACTATTTTTTACTTTCTTTAAAAATTATTAAAGATGAATCTTTTCAATGTTTTCTGTATGGGCTATTTTTTAATTTTTAAAAAAGTTTAAAAAGAATATTTTTTAACATATATGACTAGAATGTCCTTTATTATAATCATAGACATTATTTGTGATCAATATTCCTCTATATGTTAACATGGTTTTCAAATAATATTTTATTCCTAATCTTCTAAGAATTTTTGGTTTTAAAATTTTTTCTAAGGAAATAGAAATTTCTTCTCATTTATATAAGATATCTGAAAGTGTTATTTCTTATGGGATTGAATTACAATTTAAATGAATTTTATGGTTAAATTATAATATATATTTGTTTTATTCATTCTATGGTTCTTGGAAATTTTATATGGATGATAGTTGATCCTGATAGAGCTCTAATGATAGGTGATCTTAATATAACTCTCCAATGCATTGGGTAAAGTGATGAAGTTTACCAGTGATAAGTCACTCCTAAGTGATATCAGAATTGTCCAATTAGGTGAATCCATTTGAATATTTCTTTTAAGTTTGAATGTAATAATAATTTTTTAAGGTAACTAAATTATATTCTTGAAAAATTAAATATTTTTAATGTCAAAAATAATAAAATGAGCTTATTTTTATAAGTAAAGTTTATGAACTTTTAAAGGTGAGAGGATTTTTTTTCAAGTAAAGATATACATATATTTTTATGTTTTTTCAAGAAAACCTCATAATAAAGTATTTTAATTTATGAATTATTGTAATTTTTTTTAAAACTATTGAGGAGTTATATTATTTTCATGGATAGCTAAATTAATAATTGAGCTCTAATTTTATTATGAAAATGGTAAACTTTCTTATGGATTTTTTTTTCAGGTTTACCAATGGACTAGTGGGTTTATTTTCCTTAATATCCCTTAATGTTATTTTTTTACACTTCCCTTGTTTTCAAATGTTTTTCATAGTGATTAAGGATGATGTTCAATGTTAATAAATTCATAGTTCTGATTATGTGAGTTACCTTGAATGAAGCAAGTTTTTCTGTATAAAGAACATGTTGTATGGGAAAAATAGACATTTTGTGGAAGTATACACTTTCCAATGTAATGTATTTCTTATTTCTCTAAAACTATAAACCTAGAATAAGTTATTTAGGATGCGAGTGATGAGATATATTCCATAAATCATGTATTTTATGAGATTATTATATGAAAATTATTATATTGATGAACAAAACTCTAATGACTGGGCATTTAGATGAATCAACCAACTCTCTTTCTCTAACTAAAGTAATCTTAAGCAGACAGTCAAATAATTTCATGCCATAAAATACTTTCTTGTAAGAAATCATAGAAATATATGAAAATGTTATTGTAGGTATAAATTATTATTCAACTTATATAAATCCTATGAGAGAATAACTTAGGTTCAAGATAAAGGTTATGCATCATGAGCTTATTCTACTCACGTATACAAAAAAATTAAATGAATCTTATCTTACCAAAAAGGAAACTAATCAAAAATGCCTTAAGGATTGACTTTATTCCATTTAAACAAGGCCTCAGTTGAATAATTATTCCAAAAAAAATTCCAATATATAATCTAACTATCTTATTTAATTATTCTCAACCATTAACCACCTTCTTATCCACTAAACTAAACCCCTTTGATGGTGTTGTTTTATTAGATTGAAAAAACAATTACCCTCAAATAGTTTGTAATCTCAAAAATGGTAAATAACCAAGATGAATTAGTTCACTGCTCACTCAATAATATCCTTGATCAATATCTCCATTGATCCATCATCTTCTGCTATAGTAAATGGTGTCAAATCCAATCAGTAAGTTTCTATTATAATAATCTCAATATGCTCCTAAAAAAAGGCCTACAAATAAAGATAGGTATTTATAGAAAATATTAATTATTTTTATGATAAGGATATGTATATTATGGATATCATAAAATATTAATAAAAAATATGGATTCCTTATGGCTGATTCAACTGATTGGCCGAAGAATGATGAACCTAATGAGGTTCTGCAGAAGGCTTCTTCTACTTATAAGACACAGGTGAGTCTCACATCACCTTCTCCCTTGATAATATATCTTTATACTAATTTAGAGATAAAATATTTGAAATGAATTATTGGTGTACTGTTAAGATATGTTATCTTGAGGAAACTTTCACCTTCTAGATCAAAAAAAAATCATGATATTATAGGATTATTATGACTATAACGGATCTACCGTGGAGAGTATCATTAGTTTTTTAGGAAATACCTTCCTATAATCGATTAAATAATTATGGTTATCCATAAATAATTATAAAGAAACTAGGATCATTATACATTTTAGATTAGGGAGGAGTATCTTGTGATGAAGTTTTTTTATTTCAAATGAAAATACCTCCAGAATAATTATGAATGGATTTTCAATAGGTATTATACATTGGGTGGTATTTATGATGTTAATATAAATCAAGATTATCTTAATTCACTCATCTATCACCCATCCATTTCCATTTTTTAATATTTTCTAAAAATTAAACTTTTTTTGGGGTAACCTTACAAATTACTACAAAAATAAATGCTAACAAAATATATCATAACATCTCATATCACATTCAAACACCACAATTAGAATTTTAAAATTGAAAATTCAAATAGAATCAAATGATGTCGCATCGGTCTATAGACCTCCTTGAGTTGTGAAACCTGACATGAAGTTTCACCCATGTCATCTCTTATAGTTCCAATGAGAACAACCCATAAAAAACTAGATATTTTCATTATCAAGATGAAAAAACAAGACATCACACACCCAAACATATGAAGACCCAACCACCTTCATAAAACCAAATTAACCATCACTAAAACACTACAAGAAGGCCATCTAACTAATGTAGTCTAGATAACACCTCCTTGTTGAAGAACTAATCCACCTAAATATGAATGAAGGGAACAACTATAGAGAATCAAACACTAAGTAAAAACCTCATCACTATCTAGCTCTCCAAGATAGACCTAAACCACCCTAAAGCACCAAAAATTTTAACCAATATGGGTTCTTTCTCATTGGGATAGTCCACCAGAGCTTGGTGGGATGGAAATATATGAGAACACTCTAGGGAACCAACACCAACAAAATAAAAAATCAAACATCATCTTCATTATACAACTCTAAATATCATTCCACAAAAAAATATAACCAAACTACACCATAAATAAAAAACCAAATAAAAATAACATGATGTGTGCTGCCACCACCAAATGAAAGAAACTCCACATAAAGACCTGTCAAAAATATATGAGAATATATCCACCTAACTAGAAAAGAACCAGGACACCCAATACTAAACAATATTTTCCATCCCAAACCTTCACTACCTACACACTATGCCATCCCAATGGATAGTTTCTAACATAAAGGAAGAAATCATCCTATAAAACCAAAAAAAAGAGAAATAAAATAACCAAGAAAAGGATATGAAGAAGACAATTCCAATGAAGTAAAATAACTGATATTTCCACTACTTATCCTTCAATGTCATCCCAATTTTCCCTAAAACCCTCATCGAGCCTGACCAAAATGGGTTCGATCATGATGGGTTGGCCAAAAAGTGAAGTGGAGAAAAAGAACTCCAGAATCCACCACTGACATCAACCCAAAATACCTAAAGCACTGGAACATCAACTATAAATGGGAGTCTGTTGTGAAGGGGTAGGAAGAAATATGGGTGGTGAGAGGTGAACAACACCCACACTACAAAATAAAATTAGGCCAGAAGGGGGAAAACACTGAGATAGGGAAGAAGAGTTAAGGCCTTGCAAAGTGAAGAGTTCTATCACCACTAAATGAAATATAAGTTTTTCAAAAATAAGTCATGGAAGTGATTAAATAAATCAAAAAATGTTTCACCTATGGATATAAAGGACATTTTTAAAAATAATCTTCAAACCATAAGTCAATTTTTAAACTCATCAGCCATATTTCTTAGTTTTAAGACTTATAAGATAATGTAATTGAAATAATATTATCCCTTGAAGATAAACCAACTGAAGAAATAGTCTTAGCTCTGGATGAAGAATAAGTTTAAGATGATGATCCACCTTCAGTGAGTTATCTCTTATATGAAATCAATATGGTGGGATCATCTAGAAAGCCAAATAACTTTACAGAAAGTATTAGATATCTTTCTTATAGGATTAACCAGGAGATTATGGAAAACACAAGGAAGATAAAATACAATAATATTTCAAATCTTAACAATTATTATAATCAAGAGGTTCTCTAATCAATATTTTTTTCTACTGATGTCTTATATAAGAGGTCCTATAATATTTCATTTAGATATTTGTTAGAAATTAATTTGGAATAATTTTTTACAGAGATCATATTTTTCAAGAATTATATGTTGACGAAAATGTTCAGGAAGAAACAAACCTGTATAAATGGTTTTCATTTTTTGGTGATAAAAATTTATAGAATGTTTCTTTGTAGTTTGAGAAGATTACCAAAATACCTCCATAAAATATTGAATATGTCTTCTTACTCATCAATATTGAAAAATATATCAGTTATTCATAGGATGAACTAGCTCTACATAATCATTATAAAGAAAGATTTCTCAATGTAAAAGTGATCATAGATAGGGATCTAGTATAAGATGTTCTCTTACAATGCCAAGAGAATTATGGTGATCCCAACATAGTTCCCTTAGGTTTGTTTATACATGATCAACTGTATTAGAACCATTACCATCAATTATAACTCATTTATATTCTATATTCATCTATGAATATCTTGATGATTTTCTAAATAAATTTTAGTCGGATATTGATCATCTTGATCATCTATTTTGATGCCTTAAATAGCTTGAATGTACACCACCATCCCTTTACGAATTCAGGCCTAGTTATGACTGTGGCCCCAATTACAATTCAGATTATGGATCTAATTTATGGTTAAAAATAAAACCCTTTTTATTAGGGGTAAGAGAAAATATGTGGAACATATGTAAAAATTATTTTTTTAGGGGGGGTCACATTCATGTGATTTATATTTTTGATTGGGGGGAGGATCAAATACACATGGTCTTAACATTTTTGATCAAGGGGGAATTATATGGACTGTAGAATTTAAATATTATGTGTAGACCCTCTAACAATACAAGTGTGACCTATCATGTCATATTTATAATAATGGTTCACTATAAATAAGATGATGATTATCAAGGAATCTACATGTGGGAAATGTGGTAGACATCTATAGAAGCTATATATGAAATGCATAGAGATAATATAATGGATAAATGTGTTTTTATCATGATTATCAAGGAAGGTCGACATGAATTATTTGGTGTCCAACTAGTGGAGCATCATGTATGTGTCATCTTCAATAAATCATGTGGACCAAGTATGTGGTATAACATCACATCAGTATTAGTATACATACCATTGGAATATTCTTTATGTAAAATTATTAGTTATTATTGTATTTGTAAAAGTATGTTTCATCATTAGGGATAGGTGTGCAATGGTGTGTCATGTAATCTTTGATAAAGTATATTTTGATAAATTTTCTTTATCAAAAGTAGTGGCCACCCTTATACACTTGATACCAAAGCAAAGTAGTTGTGTACATGTGATGTGATAAATTCGATACATTTGGAACTCTATCATTAGTAATTTGTATTATGAACTTATCACATAATCTATTTGAGTTTCACCTACATAAGTACAATTATTATAGTTTAGGTAGAGGAGGAACACAAACTTTAGAAGAGGAATCCTTCTTCTCTTTATTCCATCAATCTAAGAGTAGTGCCTTGTTTGGTTCATCTCTTTATTCTTCATGTTATTCATTAATATTTTACTAAAATGAACTTCCGTTTATATGTAGTAACTCCTTCTTATTTATAACTCATGTGTGATTGTATCCCTATTATAATAAAATTAATCTTATTAAAGATAGTGGTGGTCATATCTACAAATACCGAGTATATTGTAGCTTATATTGAAACTTAACAAGCATTTTAAGCAAAAATTTGTTCAAGTTCTTAGAATTGTATCAAGAAATAACAATACATTTAAAATATATATTGTGATGATATTTTATCAAAGACACTAACCAAGAAATCAAGTTAAAGATAAAGTAAAAAAGTTTAATACTCAGAGATATCAGTTCTTGAGATTTTTCTCAAAGAGGTGAAGTCACAATAAGAATAGTATCCACAAAAGAATGTGGTGGGCCTAGAAACTATTTTTATACCTTAGTATAAGTATGTTTATCATGTGATATCTAATAACTTGTTATATATAAGTTGGTTTTAGTATAAGTGGGAGTCTGTTGGAGTCAGTTCTTTAGAACCAACTAACTTTATACTTTCAATTTCTGAAATATTAATAAATATCTAATCACATGATGATAGTTCTTATTCATAACATTAATTTGATAATGTACTTATATTATTTATTTAATAAAATGGTTATAATAGTTCCATGCTATTATGAGAACCTATATATGCTATAAAAATATTTTTAAATATATGTATTATGGTATAGATAACATCTTCCTAATAAGTAATAGTTGATGTTTGACTATCAAGTGATGGATTATTATAATATATTGAGATTTATTCTCCTGAATTTTTCACTTAGTGAACTTCAAGAAGGGAGGCCATGAGGAAAAATCTACCAATATGAATTACGTATGTGAATATGTATTTGGATATTCTTATCTTCAAATGTGTTTATTAGTCTTTAGAATTGATATTATTATTAATGTGTATCATGAATCATATACTTTGATTTATGGATAAAACCCATAAAAATATATACTCATATAAAGGCATCATATAGTAGGTTCATCATAAGTGATATGACATTAATTGAATAAGTCAAGGATTTTTTCCCCTTTCGAGTTAACGGAAGAATATATCTCTAGACCATTGATGAAAATAGAACTTTATGATTAAATCCATGGCCATAGTAGTTATTTAGTGAGTATATTTTAGAAAGTCAAAGAAAAATAAATCAATCATATAGTGTGATGACACAAGTGTGAATCCTACTTGATGATATATCAAGACAGAGATATTATATTACACAATAGAGTTCATAAGAAAGTTTTTTTTGTGACATTAACTTATTTATTTATAGGTTACTTAATGAGATGTTAGACATTGATCTTAGACTTTAGGTAATTTCACCAAATTCCACTAAGAAAGTGGCTTATATTTTTATACACTAAGTGTATCCATAATATCATTAAATCCTTTTTAAATTTATTATTAAGAATAAATATTATTCCTAGAATGTGAAATAATAATTATTAAAGTATTATTTATTTCAATAATTAAATCATAAGATATTCAAGTTTAGAATATGTGAGTTGAATTTTATCTCTTGTTTATTATTCACAAGGTAATAATTAAATATTTATTTATTAACCATATTAGTGAATAGATGAATATAAATATTTATTCATTTATCTGAATATTAATAAAATGTTTCTTTCATGTGTTTAGTGAATTTAATATTTATCTATTTATCAAATGAATAAAATTTATTTTAATAAATATTATATTATTCCATGTTTAAAAAATCCATGGAGGATTGATGGGTCAAGTTAATGGCCTGATGAAAATGATATATTTTATTTAATATCATTTAAATAAATAAATATTTATTTATTAAAAAATTATATTTAAATAAGTTCATGTCATTGGATATATTATTACTATTATTATTATTATTATCATTATACATGGGTAATTTCTTAAAATAAATATTTTATAAAGGTCTATTGTGTAATTATCGAATATTAAGCCTAAGTATAAATTCCAATGTATATCATTTTTTAACATAGAGCATTTTTTTCACAAAAAATAAACTCTTGATAATTCCATCAATACCTAAAGATAATATCCTTCACCCTCCCTCTCAAGAATATAGATAGAACATGGGAACTCATTTTTGTGATCAATAGAGAATGGTGTAAAGATCTAGATTCCTTAATGTTGGCACTTTAAATACTAATAACTTTGTTCATAGATTCATGGAGGATGTGAGGATACAACTAGAAGAGTCCTCATTTGTATTCTCAATGTAAATGACAATGAAACAAGAGAGGAAATGGAAATAGATTTAAAGGAATTCTAGATTTTAGGTAATTATAGCTTTAAAATAATTTTAAATTAAATATAAAAAAATAATCTCTAGGATATTTTGGGGTTTCATTAATCAAGTTCTTTAGATTCATCTGTTGAAACTGATGAAAAATATTAATAAATAACCCACCAATCCACTTTCGATATACCCTAAAACCTTCATTGTAAATAGTATATTCTCATTAGATGAATCAAATGGAATTTACACACTTTAAATTTAGGAAATGAATTTTATAAATGACACTACAAATTTCCTTATGCAATTGATTCTACTGATATATGAGAGGGGGAATGAAAATCCTCGAACAATCTTTGAACTTTGATTCATATATGGGGAAAATATTCTTTGATGATTTTGAGAATAAATTTAAGGATATTCATGAAAGAACATTGGAGGTGATCACATTTTATTCTAGGTTGATGGTCCCACACTACTTGGAGGATAATGGAATCAATAAAATGATATTTCTCATCAAATAATTTGAGATTTTCAGCATAACCATTATAAGGAATGTGTTGATATCTAAACTAGTTTAATTTTTCCTATAAATTTTTGAAAATAAATTTTATATAATCTTCCTAAATTAACTTAAGGATAACATAATTTGATTTGGAAAGTTTATAATAAATTATAGATATATTATCACCATCCAATTCCTCTCATATGTTATTGGAATCTTCCTTATTCTCAATAGATGAAACATTGATTTTTTTTAACTATAAGTATCATTTTATAGCTATCTTTTCAATTATAAATAGTTCAATTGGGTTATATTTGACTATGACCAAGTTCAAATGGGCCAATGGTGGTACTAATAATTATATTTGTCTTTCTAAATATAGTAATTGAAATAAATCATTGTTGGATGATAATGGAATGTTTGATAAAGTTGACTCAAATTTTTAGGCAAAACAATTTATAAGAGAGTATTTTTGAATTGATTTTTTCATGGGGGTAATATCATGTTAGTGATATATTTATTTATGTTTAGGAAATCCATGGGGAATACCTCTATGATGGGTAAAATAGGGAGTACCTCCATGGATGTTACATTCTTTATCAAAATGGGGAGGGCCTCTATGTTGGTTGGAATTGTCAGAAAGACCTCCAGAGTGGGCACTATATAGAGGGCCTCTATGGTTGTTTAATTTTTCATCAGAATGCGTATGAACTCCAGGCTATTTGAATATTTCATCACAATGAGGACCTCTGTGGTGGGTTTTATAGAGAGTACCTCCATGGATATTGAATAATTAATTTCCATATGGATGAACTCCATGGTGGACTGATGTTTTATCATAGGTAGGGACTTCATGGTTTATAGATTCTTTATTACCATATAGAATACCTCTATAGTTGTTGGATGTGTCATCATGGGTAAAACCTCTAAAAAAGGTACCTTAGGTAGGAACTCCATGGTTTTGGATTCTTTATTTTCATGGAGATAACCAATATAGTGATTGGATGTGTCATTATAGGGAGGACTTACACTACAGCTACCATAGGTAGGAACTCTATGGTTGTTGGGTTCTTCATTTCCATAGGGAGTTCCTTCATTTGGATATGAAATTTCCATGGGTAGGGTCACCATGGTGGTAGGATATTTCATCATGTAGAGGACCCTTGCATCGACTTCCATGAGACTTAACTCCATGGTTTTTTTCATTCTTAATATTCATAGGGAGGGCATTAATGGTGATTTGATGTTTCATCATGGGGATACCTTCTCAATGAGTACCATAGGAGGAACTCTATGGCTAATAAATTCTTCATTGTCATATGTATGATCTCTATGGTGATTGGATGTGTCATGGTGGGTATGAACTCCATGAAGGGTACTATAGAGAGAACCTCCATGGATATAAAATTCTTAATTTTCATGTAGAGGAACTCCAAGTGATTTGATTTTTCATTTCCATAAGGAAGGACTCCATGGTGGTTGAATATTTTATCATAGATAGGACCTTAATAGTGGTTAAAATGGGGAGTAACTCCATGGTTGTTACATTCTTGATCACCATGGGGAATAATTTCATGATTATTTTATGTATCTTTAAAGGGAGGACCACTTTGGTGGGTGCTATAGGGAGGACCTCTATGAATATTTTATTCTTCATTGGCATGGGGATGACCTCCATGGTGATTTTATGTTTTATCATAGGGAGGACCTCTATGGTGGGTACCAAGTGAAGGACCTCCATTATTTCTTGATATTTAATCATAGGGATGACCTATATAGTGTGTTTATGAGTTGTCATTGTGGGGTGGACCTTCGTAATGGGTATCATAGTGAGGGACTTTATGGTTGTTCTATTATCAATCAACATGGGGATGATCTCTAAAGTGATTTAATGTATCATTTTGGGTATGGACTCTATGTAAGGTACCATATAGAGGACCTCTATGGTTTTTTTACTTTCTTACAAGGGATAATAGTTAATTTAAGATTACAAAAATTTCTACCTCAAATATGGTTGAGGATTTTGGATTAGTCGGATCTAGAACTCTCCCTGGGTTACCGTCAAGATTTGGCAGTGAACTTTAGGGGTGAAATTATTGAAAAAAATATCAACCTACTCCTAATTGATAGTGGTTGATCACCCACTATGGTCTCTCCTTGGTGCACAAGCAAGGATATATAGGGTCAAAGCTTATACAGAAAATTATTGGGAAGTCGGGCTTAGGTGGTGGTATAAAAAACCATGATTGATAGGAGTCGTTGTGGTAAACTCCTTAGAAATCAAAGGTATGTGAGAAACATATTTTCCAAATTCTTTTAATTAGGGTAGAAAATTGTTTTATTCCTTCGTGTAGATGATCCTAAAGTGGTTTGATATCATGTTGGGGGATGCCTGCCTCATGTCATCTTATTGGAATGATATTGAACTTTATGGATTTATCCCTTATAAGTTTTCTTAAGCTACCATCAAGGTTTGGATTAAGAAAACATGGAAATAATTTTTCACCAACACATTCACCATATGAATATATTGGTTATACATATGTTAGAGTGAAGATTGGTTCCATTCAGTTGAGGTAGTTATAGATACAATAATTTCATAAGTGCATGAAACTATTGTTTGGTGATTAATAGTGGCCGGAGTCTTCACTAAATTTCCTCAAAGCTGGTTGGTGGATTCTGACTCATTTTTGTCCCTAAGACACAATTTTCATTTGAATTATTTAGGAAATTAATAAATAAATAACTCATCATTGAAATATAATAAATATAGATGCATGGTTTAAAAATATATTTCAAAAAATTATTTCACATTGGGTTAACCATTTTTATTTTTCTGATGTTCTCATGTTCCCTCGCCCTTGCCCCTCTTTGGGTGTGGTGTAAGTGATTTTTTTTTAAACCGATAGTATGGGAGGTTGAATCATCCCACAAACGATGTTGTTTTTTAGTTCAAAACTCCATTATATATTTAATTATATTCCTTAAATTATTCCCAACAATAATATTGGTTACATTTTAATGAAAGGTATTGAATAACACTAATACATTTAAAAGAAAATTTCCCAAGGAATTAAATTATCCCACATTAAATATATAAATTATTGATTATATTATAGTTTAAATTAATATATAAAGGTATTAAAAATTTTACAAGAATGATATATAGATAAGGAGAAGAGATAGGTGACAGAGTGTTGGGATTGGTCCTCTATAGAGATTCTTGTGTATATCCTCTATAGGAATCCAGACCCACATGGTTTTATGTTATAGTTTAAATACATTTAAGAGTGCTTGATACTCATCCTTGAAAAATAAATCTTGTAATTTTAGATCAAACAAGAAGGAAAAATATATATTTTATATAAATACCTGACACCAATAACCTAGATCCAGTGTTTATTTTACTACATTGGCACAAAATATAAGTGATTGCATCCTGAAGGATTTAATAGTTTAGTAGTCTTGTGATACTATATATCAATCATTTAATTTTTTTATTCAAGAAAAATAGGGTACAACAAAGAACAGACCCGCATAGATAGAACAAAATAAGGAAAGAAATCAATAAGGCCTAAAATATTAGAGACTAAGGGAATATCCTCTAATGATATTAACACCTTTTAGATTCAAACTGTTCAAATCATTAAAGTAGAAATTTTCTAGACCCATAATATCCATCCAAGCTAGGTAATCTACAGCCATATTTCCTTCTCACCATGTATGAGAAACTATAATATCAAAACCAATTATGCTTCTGTATTTTATAATTATATAAAATATAGACCAAGGAATCATACCTCAACCTAGGATGGAATTATTTAAGATCATATAATCTGTTTCTACTTCAGAGATCTCCAAATTCCTTTGCTTACATATGTTTAAACTAGTGATCATAGACATTGCCTCGGCATAAAAAAATTACCTTGACCCAATCTAATAGATAAGTCTATAATGGTTAATCTGCAACTATCACAGAAAATACCACCTTTGCATATCAAATCAGAAACACACAAACCATCACTATTTAGTTTCAAACCCCTTGATGGAGGCTTCCAACACACCCATATGCATGATTGAAAACAATTCCCCTGAGAAAATAAATGAGGATTTGGAATCAATATCTATAATAAAGGAGACTCTCTCCAATTACCCAAGGTCCTTACAATATCAATCAATAGGTTTTTAATCCTACATATAATCACCCAGCCATTTGAATCTAAACCCTCAAAGATGCTCTTATTTCTCACCCGCCACAAGCACCAGCATCCCACATGTAATATCAATGTACATTTTGTTCTTTCAATACCTCTCACACCCAATCCATAAAACTAACGATCAAGGAAGAAATAATCCAACATAGCGAGAGAAGAGAATGCCGTGAATTCACCAAAATAACCCCAAACTTCTTTGGCCCATTCACTATCAAAGAAGAGATTCTCTGAACTCTCTTCTTTATGATTTTTGTAGAAAACACATTTGGAAATGAGATAAATTCCACACACTTTCACATTATCATCTATAGATACAACTCCATTCCAAATTATCCAAGTTAAGAAATTATATTTTTGAGGAATACTCGTACCCCAAAGAGTATTATTCCATATATCCATTTAATTTTGGATGGTAATAATCCTCTGGTAATCTCTAGTCGTGAAGAATCCTGAAGAAGGAGTAAATATTCGCTGATCTAGAATTGAGTATAACACAATGAGATTGAAAATATCCAGTTGATCCCTATCCAAAACTACATTAGTAAAAGTAGGTAATTGAAAGGCTTCCTTAAAGGACATAAATGTAGAAGGAAAACCCAAATAACATGTTGAGAAAAGTATTGTTTTTCAACAATACATGTTAATGTTATTTAAAGGGGGAATTTATTGAAAATAATACTCTGTCTCTTTATGATAATTTTGATGCTCACAAATACCCTTAGTTATTTTCTAATAATTTTATTTAGTATTTTTTAGAAATTTATTAATTTATTTTACTCTTGAAATAATGAGAATTTATTACTTATTCAGAATCTGCTTTAGCGCATTCTGGAATCATTGTTCATACCTTACGTAGATAAATATATCACGGAATATGTTTTAGCACGTTCTGAAATCACTGTTCATACGCTATGTGGATAAAAGTTGCGTAAGGATGAAAAGCATGTATACTTTTTGAGATAAGAGAAAAGTATGGTTAAACAACCATACGTTTTCAGCAAAGTATGGAAGGATAACCTTACGTTAGGAAGGAACCTTACGTTTTGGTTATCAGCAAAGTATGGAAGGAGAACCGTACGTAAATTCTAAATGTTACGTTTGTTTCTCAAAAGTATGGTTCATCAATCTTACTTTTGTAAACAACCATATGTTCTTGGAAAAGTATGGATCAAGTAAAAGTATGATCTTTTACTATACATTTGAGTGTTGAAGAAAAAGTATGGATGATCAACCCTATGTTTGTGTTCAACCTTACGTTGTTAATCTTATGTTTGAAGACTATGTTATTAACCCTACGTTTTGAGGCCATGTCATCAACTTTACGTTTGGCATCAGAAATTTTGACAGACGATATTTATGTGCAACAATCAGTAAGCTGGTTTCTGGGTGGAATTCAAGTCGTATTTAAAGTCATTTTTTAAAGTATGACTTTGACTGATTCAAATCCATTTTATTAATCGATTTAATATCAAATTAAAAGGATATTTTTATGCAGAGTCTTAAGGGAAGTTACGACTTCTCTGTAAATTCAAATTTTTGAATATTGAGAATCAGAATGTGACTTTTATTTATCTAAATGTGTAGGAGATATGCTTAGCTTTAATATATATATGTTCTCTCTGAAACACCAAAAAAAAGAAGTGTATGGTGATCGATCTATTATTGAAAAAGGTGGAAAACAGAGATTGCAACTATTCGCGTTGATCTGCTGATTCAAGAGGAGCGTCAAAGCTCTGTTTGTTCAAGAAGAAGGAACTCGATAGAAGATTCACATGTTCTACATCGAATATCTACTATGGATCTACTATTGCTAAAGTTTTGAACTATATCTCTATATCCACTGCAAATGGATCAACTCAGAACTGCTTCGTCTTGAAGATCAATATTTCTAGAGACTTAGATCCATCTGCTGTCAATTGTATTCTGTTGCAATTGTAAAGATCAATTGGAAAATTTCTTTCTGAAATTATTTTTATTCTTAAGTAACCAGCTTCTCGTTCTAAGCTGTATAGGTTCGTGTTTGAACCAGAAGGCTTTTTTTTTTCCTTGGATTGTAAAGGTGTCAATTTCCTGTACTCAGTTGTGAATCGTTCTGTGGAAAAGAGGACCAGATAGTGAAAATCACCAAGCTCGTGGAGTTGAGTGTTGGTGGAGTGGACTAGGGGCCTTCTGTTCCCCGAACCACTATACATCTTTGTGTTCTTGATTTTACTTATTCTGCTGCACGGTCAAATCTGATAAAATATAAAGGACAGAACTCGTTCAAGAAAAGAGTTATCAAAAAATTGAAAAAGACACAATTCACCCCCCCCCCCTCTTGTGTATAATCTGTAGATTCAGATCCAACAATTGGTATCAGAGGAGGAGCTTCTGATAGAGCCTTAGAAAGCTAGAATCATTTAAGGGTTATATAATAGAGCATCATGACTGATACAAGAGAAGGGATGTCGATGGTTAGAGCACCCTATTTTAATGGATACAACTATGGTTGCTGGAAATCATGCATGATAATATATCTGAAAACCTCGAATATAGAGTCTATTCAAAGATTCTGACTCCGTATGAAATTCCTGAAAATCTTGAGACATGGAGTGTTGCTATAGAGGCAGAGTATGATATGAACTCAAAGGATATGAATGCAATTATCTGCAGTCTAGGACCATATGAATTTAATAGAGTATCTCAGTGCCCGACAACATATGAGATGTGTCAAACAATAGATGTGGCATATGAAGGAACAGACAATGTGAGGAAAATGAGATATGCAACTGCAAAATTGAAATTTGATACTTTTAGAATGGTTGAAGGTGAGATCATTACCCAAATGAATGGGAGATTGAAAGAAATTGTCAATAACATAACAACTCTAGGAGAACCTATCAAGCAGGCTGGTCAAGCATTAAAAGTACTGAGAGTACTTCCTACTAGATGGAATGGTATATCTGCTACAATCAGACAATCAACACATGTCAAAGATCTAACTATGAGAGAGATGATTGGTACACTGATGATTTATGAAGCTGAAATGCAAGATGAGGCTAATGAACATAAAGTGCTTATCAAAATAGAAGATACTGCCTTGAAGGTAACTTAACAACAAAAGAATAGAAAGATGAAGAACAAAGAAGTCAAAGCTAAATCAGAAATCTATGACTCATCCAACTCAGATGAAGAACTGGCTCAACTAGCCAGAAAATTTAGAAAATTCTATAGCAAGAAAAGAGGCTTCAAAAAATCATTTAAGGGAGATAATAAGGAAGTAAGATGTTATGAATGCAAAAATATGGGGCATATCAAACCATATTTCCCACAATTGAAGGATGCAAAGAAGAAGAAATTCTTTAAAAGAAATGATTTTGAGCAGAAAGACAAGAAAGCTATGAAAGCCACTTGGAGTGTATCTGAAGACTCCAGTAGCTCTTCTGAATCAATCTCGGAGAAAGAAGAAGTCAATCTAAAAGAAAACATGTGTTTTATGGCAGAAATTTATGAGGTACACTCATATTACTCTTCTGAATCAAATTCTGAATCAAGCTACACAAATGAAAAACTTAAAGCCTACTGCAATATGCTTGAAGAAAGATATGACTCACTATTTAAGAAACATAAGTCACTAAAAAATATACATAAAACCGTTTCAGATGAAAGAGATACAATGCTGAAACAACATAAGGAATTAACTGATAAATACAATTCGATTAACATTAACTATATTAATTTTGAATCAAGAATAAAAACATTGTAGGATGAAGTAGAATCTTACAAACAGGCTGCATTGGTTTTTACAAAAGGAGAGAATTCATTAAATGAAATTCCTGGAAAAACTGTCATTAAAAAGGAGAGATTTGGAATTGGTAGTAAAGGAGAAAAACCAAATCTATATAAAAATTATTTTGTTCCTAGCTCTAAAAAGGTTAATTGTAATTTTTGTGGGACAAAGGGACATGTAGCTAAAAACTATTTCTTAAGACAACCTCAAATTTTTGGTATTAAGAAAGCCTATGTTTCAAAAGACTTATATGATTCAGATAATTTTAAAAGAACAAATCAAATCTAGATACCTAGATCATTGCTAGCTAACACCCATGGACCCAAAAAAACATGGGTACCAAAGCAATTTGTTTGAATGTCTCTGCAGATAGCAGGCCACCAGAGAAGAAAAGATATATGGTACATGGACAGTGGTTGTTCAAGACATATGAGTGGAAACTCATTGAATTTTTCTTCACTCACTCAAAAGGAAGGAGGACTTGTCACATTTGGTGACAATGCCAAAGGAAAAATCATTGGCATTGGAACTGTTGGAGATCCAAAAACAGTCTCAATTAACAAAGTACTTTATGTACAAGGACTAAAACACAATCTGATAAGTATCTCTCAACTTTGTGATGATGGATATACTGTTGATTTTACTAACAATTGTTGTACTGTTTCTAAAGATAAACTATTTAAATTTAAAGCACCAAGAACTGAAAATGTCTATACTTTAGATTTAAATTCCTTGTGTAAACAACAAGTAAACTGCTTGACTGCTAAAGTAAGTGAATCCTGGATCTAGCATAGAAGACTTGGTCATTGAAATTTATATGTTTTACATAAGTTATCTAAGAAATATTTAGTTTCTGATTTACCTAGTCTCAAATTTGAAAGTGACAGATTTTGTGATGCATGTCAACTTGACAAGAAACACAAATCATCCTTTAAATCTGTTAATAATGTTGCTGCATCTAAACCTCTAGAACTTATTCATATGGATTTTTTTGGACCTTCAAGAGTAGAAAGCTTAGCTGGTAAATTATATGTATATGTTTTAGTTGATGACTATTCAAGATTTACATGGATTTTCTTTTTGAAATTTAAAAATGAAGCTTTTACGTTATTTGAAAGTTTCTGCAAATCTGTTCAAAATGAAAAAGGGTTCAATATAATCTCATTGAGAAGTGATCATGGTAGAGAATTTGAGACTCTGGAATTTAATTCCTTTTACTCAAATATGGGTATTAAACACACCATCTATGCACCAAGAACACCTCAACAAAATGGTATTGTAGAAAGAAGAAATAGAACTATTCAAGAAATGGCTAGAACTATGTTAAATGAATATAGCCTACCTATATGTTTCTGGGAAGAAGCTGTGAATACAGCTTGTTATATAATTAATAGAGTTTTAATTAGACCTATTTTGAAAACGACACCCTATGAACTATGGAATAACAGAAAACCTAAAGTAAATTACTTTAAAGTTTTTGGATGCAAGGTTTACATCTTAAACACCAAGGATAATCTTGGTAAGTTAGATCAAAAATCTGATGAAGTTATTTTCTTAGGATATTCTACTACCTCCAAATCTTATAGAGTTTATAATAAGAAGTCAAGGATTGTTGAAGAATCAGTTCATGTGAAATTTGATGAATCCGATCCCTTTGAGAAAAGGATAGAACAAATGGATGAACTTGACTCTAATGATAACATGAGACTTGAGAATTTAAAGAATGATTTTGAAAATGATATAAAAGAAATTCAGTCTAGTTAAGAGGAACATGATACTGAAGAACCTTTAAATATATTACCTAGACATTCTAGAACCATAAAGAATCACCCTTTAGAAATTGTAATAGGTGACCTAGAAACTGGTGTTCAAACTAGAAGAAACTTAGGAAACCTACTGGAATTATATGCCTTCCTATCTCAACAAGAACCCAAGACTATAAAAGAAGATTTAGATGATGAAAGCTGGGTAATAGCAATGCAAGATGAATTAAACCAGTTTAAAAGAAATGAAGTTTGGGAATTAGTGGAAAGACCTAAAAATTATCCTGTAATAGGAACCAAATGGGTCTTTAGAAATAAACAGGATGACCAAGGTACAATAACTAGAAATAAAGCAAGATTAGTAGCTAAAGGATATAATCAAGAAGAAGGAATAGATTATAATGAGACTTTTTCACCTGTATCTAGGTTAGAATCCATTAGAATCCTTTTAGCCTATGCATCTTATATGAATTTTAAATTATTTCAGATGGATGTTAAATCTGCCTTTCTAAATGGTTATTTAATGGAGGAAGTTTATGTTGAGCAACCTCCTGGTTTTGAAAACTCTCAAAAATATGATTCTGTTTTTAAACTTACTAAATCTCTTTATGGTCTTAAACAAGCACCTAGAGCTTGGTATGAAAGATTAAGTTCTTTTATTTTGAAAAATGATTTTACTATTGGAATGGCAGACCCAACACTCTTTAAGAAAACTGTGAAAAATAATGTTTTATTGGTTCAAATTTATGTTGATGATGTGATCTTTGGATCAACTAATAAAACTCTTTGTCATGAATTTTCAAAATTAATGCAAGAAGAATTTGAAATGAGTATGATGGGAGAATTAAATTTCTTTTTGGGTCTTCAAATATTTCAAAAAGATTTTGTAAATGTTTTAAATCAAATCAAATACATTACTGGTTTACTTAAGAAATTTGGACTTGAAAACAGCAAGCCATTTACAACTCCTATGTGTACTAATATAAAACTTGATTTGGATGAAACTGGGAAATCGGTTGACAACAAGTTATATAGAGGTATGATTGGTATTTTGTTATATCTTACTACTAGCAGGCCAGATATAATGTATCCAGTATGTCTTTGTGATAGATTTCAATCAAATCCTAAAGAATCTCATCTAACTACTGTTAAAATAATTTTTAGATATTTAAAAGGAACTGTTTTTCAATATCTTATTTATCCAAAAACTTCTGATTTCAATTTGATTTCATATTCAGATGCTGACTTTGGAAGTTGTAGATTAGATAGAAAAATTACATCAGGTACATGTCACTTTTTAGGAAAGTCTTTAGTATCATGGTCTAGTAAGAAACAACATTCAGTTGCCCTGTCAACAGCTGAGGCAGAATATGTTTCTGCTGGCAGTTGTTGTGCACAAGTTTTGTGAATGAAAAACACTCTTATGGACTTTGGATTGAATTTTAATAATAAACCTATTTTATGTGATAATACAAGTGCAATTAATATTTCAAAAAATCCTATTAGTCATTCTAGAACTAAGTACATTGATATAAGGCATCACTTTTTAAGAGATCATGTTATTAAAAATGATATATTTTTAGAATTTATAAATACTGAAATTCAATTAGCAGATATTTTTACTAAACCACTTCCCACTACAAGGTTTGATTTTATTAAGGGGGATCTAGGTTTATTTAATTTTAAATAATTTTTATTTTTAATTTGCTTTTATTTATTTATTTAAATTTTATTTTTTTTATTGAATACCGTTTAAGATTTTCTTTCTTTTGCCATATTCAAATTTTATTTGTTTTAAATATATGTAATGATTAGTGATTACATAGGAATCAAGGCCGTCAGAGCCTTTTCAACTTCTAAAACCTTTCACTTATATCGAAACCCTTTCAAAATCTGAAAATCGCACTTCCTCTCCTAAACACTAACCTTTGAACCTCTGAAACCCTGACCTTCAAACCTTCAGAGACTCTCGCAGAAATGGTAAGGACTAAAAGAGCCAGTGAAGCCGAGCCAAGCAATGCTAAGAGACAATGCACCGAGGGAAGAAAAATCTTACAGGGCAAGGTAATCGATCTCGACTGGTTATTTCAGACAAATCTGTTGCTGAAGAAAGCACTATCATTTCAGAATCTTGAACAAATGTTCAACAGTGAAAATACGGAATTTCTGTATGAAGTAGAACTTAGATACTTCTTCAAATCTTTATAGTTTAGTCTGAGAGATACCGAGGATAGTATGTTGGCTAAGATAGAGTATAGGGATTTCTTAATCTCTTTAGTATAGATTAGTCATATTCTCAATTTCCCTCATGAGGGATTTTTTCATTTCGATTTGAAAAATATTAGAGATTATGTGCATAAATCCGAAGACATCATGTCTTTTCTTTTTGGTACTAAGACAATAAAGAAAATGTTTTTCAAGGATTTGGAGCCTGATCAGAAGATTTTGGTTAAATTTATTCAGACTAGAATAGCTCCATGGATGGCAGAAATGGAAAATATTTTTTACCCAGATATGTATATAATGTTTCTTTTGTTAAGCGATATTAAGTTAAACTTTCCAAGATACATGATAGGGTATCTCAGTTACTGCTGTCAAAGTGAGGCTGGGATGAATTTCTACCCTTATGGTCGATTAATTTCTAAACTATTGTTTAAGAAAGACATGGTGAGATTAGTGGATGCTCGAGTTAACTGTCATCACATTAATACGTTTAATGCTTGAACTTTAATGAAAGTTGGATATTTCTGGAGCACAATTAAAGTAAAACTTTTACCAGTAGGAGCTGAGGAAGACTCGGAGAGTGCTCAGGCTCAACCTGCTAAGTCTAAGGAGGGACAAGCTGAATCCAGAGTCAGCAATGTAGTAAGAAGGATTTTCTTTGAAGTGACAGATGTTGAGGAAGACAGAATTCAAGAGGGACTTCAATCAAAAAGAAAAAGACCAGTAAATGAGGAAGTCACTTCCCCTGCTTTGGAAACAACCACAGAAGATTTATTTTCTTATTCTTTTATAAGGGAAGTTGTTGTTGATAAGACAATGGAAGATGTTACTGAAAGAACAGCACCAGTAGAGGGATCAGGAGTTCTAGAAAAATCTCAGAGGGAGAATCAGGAACAGATTGTAGCTGATGTTGAAGTTTCACTTCAACAGGAATAAGAGATGAAGGTAGTGCCTGGTGAAGAAGTGTCCAGACCTCAGGAAACTACTTAAAATATTGTTCTTGAAATTCCAGTGGAAGACAAAGATGCAGATGAATGTGATGAGCATGCTTCTGAAGCTCAAACAGAGGTACTTCAAGAGGATTTTTCTGCGGAGGAGTTTGAAAACTCTAAGGAAAAATATGTGGAGCAACCCTCTCAAGACAGAGGAAAAAAAATCTGATGCTAAATCAATGCCTTTGGTACTGCTGCATCAACCTAAGACTGTGAATCAAGCACAGGGTGCATCGGATTAAAGGAAAGAAGAAGTTGAAGAACTGTACAGAAATGTATCTTAGTTGGAATCTGAGAATGTTTCTCTAAGAAATGCCTTACATTTAGAACATTTAAAGTTTCAAAAGCTGAAGGAGTGTACAGTTTCAAGGCAAGAAGTTGAAATGTTTAAAGAGGATATACTGACTGCTGTTACACAATTGAAATCTGAAATGGTTATGAAGTCAGATTTATCAGATCTGAAGTTGTTTATGGAGAATCAATTTTCATTAGTTGCAAATAATGTTGTTAGTGGATCAGGTACTTCACCTGATTTAATCATAAGGTTTTAGGCTATCACAGCTGTGATGAGCAACATGAATGATAGGATACAAGATCTTCAATGTAATAGTGCTCCTTTTTCAGTGTTTCTGGACAATCAGAAGTTCTTAGTAGATCAACTAACATCTAGTGAGCCATCGATCATAATTCTATTAAATCATTTATCAGAGAAGCTGTTAGTATTTATTGAAAAAGAGGAAAGGATGCATGAGTTTTTTAGAGTCAATTTAATTGAGGATATTAATATGACTCAAGAGAACATAGAGCTCATTATCAAGCATGGATATTTGATGATGAAGAGACTTCGAGAACAGTTTACAGAAATCAAGTCTGCAATTCAGAGGAGATAGAACCTGTTTCCTATCTTACCCAAACATTGATTCCTGTGTATATCATTTTCATGTATATACTACTATTTTTGAATGAAAATTTCCTTCATTGTTTATTTTTTTTATTTCTTTATTTGTTTTACTGACTTTATTTTTGATATTCTAGTACTCTAGATTTAATTATTGATAAACAATTCATAATATCATTTACTAACAGTTTAGTGCAATATTAAAAGTGTTAAAATCCATGATTTTTCATTCTTTTTTATATCAAAAAAAGGGGGAGAATTTGGATAAGCACAACATCAAAACCTCAACATTTTATTTAGGGGGAGAATTAAATGATAAATTTGGTTTTATAATTATCTTTTTGGTGGATAAGTTTTTATTTAACACTTTATAACTAATTTTGAAAGTTAAATTTATTTAAATAATTCTAATTATTTTATGGGTTTTGTGATCATCAAAAAGGGGGATATTGTTGAGAAAAGTATTGTTTTTCAAAAATACATGTTAATGTTATTTAAAGGGGGAATTTATTGAAAATAATACTCTATCTCTTTATGATAATTTTGATGCTCACAAATACCCTTAGTTATTTTCTAATGATTTTATTTAGTATTTTGCAGGAATTTATTAATATATTTTACTCTTGAAATAATGAGAATTTATTACTTATTCGGAATCTGCTTTAGCGTGTTCTAGAATCACTGTTCATACCTTACATAGATAAATATAGCGCATAATATGCTTTAGCATGTTCTGGAATCATTGTTCATACCCTACGTGGATAAACGTAGCGTAAGGATGAAAAGTGTGTATACTTTTTGAGATAAGAGAAAAGTATGGTTAAACAACCATACGTTTTCAGCAAAGTATGGAAGGAGAACCTTACGTTAGGAACGAACCTTATGTTTTGGTTATCAGCAAAGTATGTAAGGAGAACCATACGTAAATTATAAATGTTACGTTTGTTTCTCAAAAGTATGGTTCATCAATATTACTTTTGTAAACAACCATACATTTTTGGAAAAGTATGGATCAAGTAAAAGTATGGATCTTTTACTGTAAGTTTGAGTGTTGAAGAAAAAGTATGGATGATCAACCCTATATTTGTGTTCAACCTTACGTTGTTAATCTTACGTTTGAAGACTATGTTATTAACCCTACGTTTTGAGGCCACGTCATCAACCTTACGTTTGGCATCGTAAATTTTGACAGACGATATTTATGTGAAACAATCAGTAAGCTGATTTCTGGGTGGATTTCAAGCCGAATTTAAAGTCATTTTTTAAATTATGACTTTGACTGATTCAAATCCGTTTTATTAATGGATTTAATATTGAATTAAAAGGAGATTTTTATGCCGAGTCTTAAGGGAAGTTACGACTTCTCTGTAAATTCAAATTTTTGAATATCATGAATCAGAAGGCGACTTTTATGGATCTAAATGTGCAGAAGATATGCTTATCTTCAATATATATATGTTCTCTCTGAAAAACCAAAAAAAAAATTAGTGTATGGTGATCGATCTATTATTGAAAAAGGTGGAAAACAGAGATTGCAACTATTTGCGTTGATCTGCTGATTCAAGAGGAGCGTCAAAGCTCTGTTTGTTCAAGAAGAAGGAACTCGATAGAAGATTCACCTGTTCTACATCAAATATCTACTGTGGATCTACTACTGCTGAAGTTGTGAACTATATCTCTATATCCACTACAACTGGATCAACTCAGAACTGCTTGGTCTTGAAGATCAATATTTCTAGAGACTTCGATCAATCTGCTGTCAATTGCATTCTGTTGCAATTGTGAAGATCAACTGGAAAATTTCTTTCTGAAATTCTTTTTATTCTTGAGTAACCAGCTTCTTGTTCTAAGCTGTGTAGGTTCGTGTTTGAACCAGAAGGCTTTTTTTTCCTTGGATTGTAAAGGTGTCAACTGCCTGTACTCAGTTGTGAATTGGTCTGTGGAAAAGAGGACCAGATAGTGAAAATCACCAATCTCGTGGAGTTGAGCATTGGTGGAGTGGACTAGGGGCCTTCTGTTCCCCGAACCACTATACATCTTTGTGTTCTTGATTTTACTTATTATGCTACACGGTCAAATCTGATAAAATATAAAGGACAGAACGCATTCAAGAAAAGAGTTATTGAAAAATTGAAAAAGAAACAATTCACCCCCCTCTTGTGTATAATCTGTAGATTCAGATCCAACATAACCAATAATCTTTCCACTCTAGTTTTGATGCCATAACATAATATCGCCCTTTCCAACAATCCATCATGAATAAGGTCTACGAAAATCAACAATGGAACTAATATCAATCCATAATGGGGAACCATGTCTATCCAATAAAATCATATCACCCACTAAATTACCATGCATAGTTATTCCCCAAAAAGTATGGCATTTTATAATTTCCCATACCAATTTTGTATGCATACACATAAGAGTAACTTCAAGACTGCATACATTGACTCCACCATTCTACACAGGTTGATCCATCCTCTCCTATGAGACCCATTTCCTCTTAATCTTATCCTTAGGATTCCATATGAAATTATCAAGAATTTTATCAATACTTTTGATCACCCCCTTTGGAACTTTAATAGAATATAGAGCATGTACAGGAGTGTCCAGAAGCACACTATTGATCAGCGTTATTCTCCCTCCAAATGAAAGATAGTTATTCTTACAGTTAATAACCTGAACCATAATCCTTCTGATCAAATTATCAAAATCATGAATTCAAATCCTTCCAGAAGATAGAGGATCCCCCAAATAATCCATGGTAAAGTCACCTTTCTGCATATCTAGAATATAGCCAATGGTGGATAGATGACCTAAATTACAACAACTAGAAACATAGAAGAAGTTTTTATTTTTGTTAATCACTTGTCCACTCCAAAGACAATACTCTTCCAAAACTTTATTCAAACCTCAAAGTGATCTACTTGATGAATTCATGAAAATAATAGTATCATCAGAAAACATAATATGGAATATTAAAGGAGATCCCATCCTACATCGATATGGAAGAATAATACCATTACTCATGATTCTATGAATAATCTTACTGAGAACATCTTAAACAGTGATGAATAAACTTAGAGATAATGGGTCCCCCTACCTTAGACCATGGGTAGATTTAAAGAATCCATAGGTATTTACCATAAAAGATACTACCAACCAGGAAGAGAAAAAGCAGCAAAAAATTAAATCAGGGTTCCAAGGAGAAAAACCCATACCTGTTAACACTTTATTGATGAAACTCCATTCAACATGATCATAGGATTTATTCATATCAAGTTTAATGGCCACATTCAACCCCCAAGTTTTAAGATTAATATCTCTAACCATTTCCTAAGCCAAAGCTATAGCTCCCTGAATAGATCATCCCTTCACAAAGCCATGATGTTCAAGAGAAATTCATCATGGTAAATGAATAGACATACAAGTATTGATAATACTGACCAGGATATTGTAAGGCATATTACACATACTAATAGGTCTGTAATGAATAATAGAAGTGGGATTCTTAGTCTTAGGAATAAGAATCATAATGGTGGAATAGGCAACATGAGGCAGCTGAACTCCTTGGAAAAAATCTTGGATTGCTTTAATAATATCTTTCTTGTTAATATTCCATGAGGATCTATAGAAAGATGTAGGGAAACTGTTTGGACCAACAACACTATCTAGATTAAGCTTCATCATGGAATCAAGGATCTCTTTCTCCTAGGAAAGGGATCCCATTTCATCATTCTCACTTGTTGAAACACAGGTTGGTATATCACCAAAAATGTATGTGGGCTCCCTTGGATAACCATTGGTCATCTTGTCATTGACTCCATCCAGAATATATCTAAAATAAGTATTATCCAAATCCCCAATAATGTCCCTATCATCTATAAAAGAACCATCCTCAAGTAAGATATTATGTTTAATAAATATTTTCCTCTCCTTAATACAGGCATGAAAGTATGTTGTTTTTATATCTCCTTCCTTCAACCATTTAATCCTTAGTTTATATCTGGATAAACATTCATGTCTAAGCAGCATACCCACCAAATGTTTTTTCTTATGAGCAAGATCCTCAAACACCCGAACATACCAATCTTCCTCCATACTACGTTCAAGATGATCCACCTCTTGCATAATATCATGTAAGTATTTATCCAGTAGAGGAAGATCTCTCAACCACTCCTGTAAAATATTTTTTAAACATCTTAGCTTATTATGAATGGAATACCATATATGACCTTGAATAGGGTCTTCCCAAGACTTCCTTACCAAATCATGAAAGGCTGGATCATCATTAAAATATCAAAAATATCTGAATCTATAATGATTATCATTCCTAGGAGATAAAGTGATTAATAATTTAGAATGATCAGAAATACTTCTTACCAAATGATCCACTTTAACATTGGCATATATGGATAAAGCATGTATGTTTCCCAAATATCTAACCAGGAAACTCTGTGATCTACGATCACCTTTCTTATTATTACACCATGTAAATTTGTCTCCATGAAACCTGAGATCCATTAGACCCTTTCCTACCATGAATTGTGTAAAATCATTGCTAGTCTGCCAGGTAAAATGACCTATCTCCTTCTCCTCATCTGGGTCAGCAATAATATTAAAATCACCTCCAATAAACCATGAAAGGTCACCCGGATCAAAATAATTTAGGTTATTCCATAATATAAATCTTTTTTGAGGAACACAACTCCCATAAACAAAATATAAAAGGAAATAATGATAATTACAGTTCGCCTTTATTCTAATAAATTGATCGTCTACTTGAATATGATCCACAGTGAAGATTTTGTGCCAAAAAATCCATATATGTTGATTAATTGGATCTGCATTAATGAATCCATGCATCTTGAGTATTTTTGAAAAATAACCAATCATATCTGGTTGTTAGTTGTGCTCAAGAATACCAACCATACCAATTTTATGTTTAGCTATAATAGAAGTTAAAAATCTATTTTGACTAGGGTTTCCAATACCCTGATCATTCCATATGAATATTGGAATCATTAATAAACCAGGGTTCTGAGTGTTGAAATAGTGGGTTCCCTAGACCCAACTATGTCGTAATTTTGATTACCATATCATGTGTACAGTTAGTTATACATGATGTTATATTACCATTATAGTATATACTTTTCTGCATCCACTATTATAATGGTAATTTCCAAAGATTAATTGTCGTATCGAAGGGTTATAGCAGATCCTAGTCTATAATGAGAACCTCGAGATACTATGACATTAATATTTAATATATGTTATATGGTCTAGATACATCTTACTGAATGGACACAGTAGATGTCTGACTATCAGGTGTTGGGGGATCATAAGTATTTCTGACGCTTTCGTCGGGGCGCATACGTCCGTCTTGTTTGGGGACAAGGGGGCGCAGTTTTGTTGCCCCGCATTACCACTTTCCAAAGGCGGGTGGCATCCGCTCCTTATTCAGGGACATCTGCTCCTTGATTGAAATGGGATGATGGGATGTCGGTTCTTCCTTCCATGGATTCCTCCTCAGAACTCGTCACCTAGTACAGATCTCCCTTATAGATTTAATACATTGTTCATAAAACTCTTCCTAGTGCCATATCTTTATGGACACCAGTTAATTACACTGCTTCTGTCAGAACATTCCAAGGGGTCTGGTTAGGGCAACAACCTTCGGTCAGGGGAGTAGTCACATTGGGCATCACTGGCATGTCTGTACGTTGGGGGATTGGTGTGTCTGTCTTCTGTCCCTTATTATAGGGCTTCTCGAGGGTGTGGAAGCCCAAGGAATCCCACATCGAATGTAGGGAATCATATGCCATGGGAATGTATCTGGGGTTTTCCTCAGCTTCCCATGTTTACCATGGGGTATGTCGCGATTTTAACATCCAGTGGAGACAGATCAGACTAATCAGAACACTGACTAGACTGGATCATATGGGTGTAATCCCCTGGAGGGAACACCAATATTGGGGCCAACATGTGGGTGGCTTCCCGAGTGCTATTGAGGGGAATGGGGTATGAGGCGGCATGATCCCACCAGTATGTGCCGGCCTGGGTAAGAATCAGGATGGATGATGGAGCGTTTAAATGAAGTTGGTGGTGAATGGGATGGAACTGCCACGAGGATGATGATAATTTTGGGCTTGAAATTTGAAAAGGCTTCCTAGGTATCCTTGTGGTAGGGAATCAAAGTCTGTATAGTTAATCTGATGAGAGATTACCACCGATTGGGGTTCAACAGCTTGTCGTTGGGTGGGGGTGTCAACAGCTTACTGATAAATAGGGTCACAACGGCTTACCACTAGATGGGGTCCACAGTTTAACGTCATGCAAGACGGGGGGGGGGGGGGGGGGCTGATGTGAAGGGGGTCGGAACTACTGGGTTTTGGGCATGAACCTCGAGAGTCTTCTTACGTACCTTACCTTAGAAAGGATCAAAGACCTCATAGTTCAGTTGGTGGCATTTGGGGCTTACGCTCTGAGACGGCCCAAGGTGTCAGTGAACCGATCTAGAGGATTACCTGGGGTCCAATGGTTGTTGGGCATGAACCACATGGAGGCTTCCAACATACCTTACCTTATCAAGGATCAAATCCCTTGTAGTTTGGATGGGGAATTTGGGGATTACGCTTCGAGGCGGCCCAGGGTGTCGGTGAACCGACGTGGAGGAGGACCTGGGGTCCAATGGATAGTGGGATTGAACCTCATAGAGGCTTCCTACGTACCCTGCATTGGAAATGATCAAAGTCCTCGTAGTTCAGATGGGGGCATGGAACCATTGTGAAGGTGGACCTAGGGTCCAATGGTTGTTGGGCTTGAACCGATGGAGGCTTCCTATGTACCTTACCTTAGAAAGGATCAAATTCCTCGTAGTTAGGATGGTTGGGAACCGACGTGAAGGTGGACTTGGGGTCCAATGGATGGTGGGCTTGAACCTCATGGAGGCTTCCTACGTACCCTACCTTGGTAAGGATCAAAGTCCTTGTAGTTAGGATGGGTAAATTTGGGGCTTACACTATGAGGTGGCCCAATGAGTTGGTGAACCGATGTGAAGGTGTTCAGAATAACTGGTGTTGGGCTTGAACCTCATGGAGGCTTCCTATATACCCTACCTTGGCAAGGATCAAAGTCCTCATAGTTTGGATGGTTGGGAACTGACGTGAAGGTGGACCTAGGGTCCAATGGATGGTGGGATTGAACCTCATGGAGGATTCCTACATACCCTGCCTTAGCAAGGATCAAAGTCCTCGTAGTTAGGATGGGGCATTTGGGGATTACACTCTGGGGCGGCCCAAGGAAGATTTCATGATTGGTGCTCACTCTAAGCCCACGTGAGTCATGCTCAGTGTGAGAAACAAGAGATATCAGAGACCCGATGATCACGTCACGAAAGGTGTGTCCATGGGAAGTGGAGTGGGGTTTATGTGTGATCATGGCCCAAAGAGGAAATAGGGGCTTATGCGTGGTTAGCAGCCCGAAAAGTTTGGGACTAACTCCAGGATGGAGGCCCGACAGTGACAAAGCCCAGAGGGAGAGGGATTTGGCACTGAAGAAAGGATGGGTCCGGTGTCCATTTCCCCCTCCCCCTGGTCCTTGGGACCGAAGAAGAAAGGAGGAGCTGGGATGATGCCTCCGGCAAGAAAATCTAGGGGCTTACACCAAGATGGTTACCCTTTCCCCGCGGACTAATGCCACTCCGATAAGGAGGATATCATCCCCTGTGAGGGGATATCTCATCCTCGTGGAGACCAGTGGGTGTGGATAATGTCCAAGTTGGGGGCACCCCACGTACGAGGTACAGGGCGAGGTCACAGTTTAAAGTCGTGTGCTGAGGATGATAGTGCTTGGCAGTTTAATATCCTACAGCTCGGACGAGGTGGGTTTTCTCCGCACCCCTAGGACTTACATAACTGGTACCCTCTGCTCCTTGGTGCAGAGAGAGGACAGGAAACGCCATGGATAGGGGGTGTCATGGAGAGAACCATCGGTGGGTCCACATTAGTGTGGCTATGAGAAGAAGCAATAGCCATTACCGTGACTATGTGAAGAAGCATGAGGCGAAGAAACGCAATGGGAAGTATCATCCAAGGGACTTTGAAATCACATCGTGAAAACCTGGAGGGTCACACGGGAAAAGGAATTGCAAAGCAGAGGGGTTCATAGGCAGGGGCCTTGTGAAGCTCTGTTGCTCCGCGTAGAGGAGGGAACTTGCAAAGGGGTGTGCTTTGCGAAGTGGGGTGCCTCAGCCTAATAATGGGGTAGAGTTGTATATGGGAGGTGCTTCGTGAAGTGGAAAGTCATTCGTGGAGCACTACCTCATGGAGAAAAGGTGTCTCATGAATCAAGGTGTCGTGAAGCAATGTGCTTCGCTAAGTACAGTGACCATGCCTTAGCATGTGGATCATGTGTACATGAAGGGTGTTTCATGAAGCATAAATGCTCTACGATGACCTAGGTCCCCTCGGGGATCCCCTTCCTTCATGGAGACCCTTAGGCTCCACGAAAGGCATCCCTCTCGAAAGAGGGGATCAAAACAAGGCAAAGGGGAGGCACTTCATAGAGCAGAAGGGTGCTTCGTGATTTGGGAGCTAAGAAGTCGAAAGGTCGGATTGTCCACCCCCTAGACTCGGGGGGGGGAGGATGGTATCTATAGGGGAGAGGCACCGCGAAGCAGCTCTCTCTCGGTGCAAAGAGGAATTAGTTTGCTTTGTGGCAGGTCGCAAACATCAAGGGCGGTCACAGAGCGTTACCGCCTCCTTGCTTCGTGGCGGGTCGCGAACATCAAGGGCAGTCGCAGATTGTTAGCACCTCCTTGCTTCACGGTGGGTCACGAATGTCAAGGGTGGTCACAGATCATTACCTCCTCCTTGCTTCACGGAGGGTCATGAATGTCAAGGGCAGTCGCGGATCATTACTACCTCCTTGCTTCACGGCGGGTCGTGAACTTCAAGGGTGGTCGCAGAGCGTTACCGCCTTCTTGCTTAGCGGCAGGTCACAAACGTCAAGGGTGGTTGTAGAGAGTTACCACCTCCTTGCTTCGTGGCACCGTGGTGCGGCTGGTTCTCTATGATTGGGCTTCATGAGGCATCCATTGGGTCTGTGTCTTCTTCTCATTCCCAAATTTTTGGCATCAACAAATGCCCCCCCCCCCCTCAGACTTGGAGCCGTGAAGTATCGAGGGTAGAAGTCTGAGGTTCAATCGACAAAATCTCATATCTTTCACAAAGCAATCTCATGAAGAGAGATTGCCAAGTCGGAAAGCGAAGCTCTGGCCGGACGCGCTGTGAAGCTTGCTTTGGTCAAGGCGTGCCGTGAAGCTCCAAGGGCCCCCCGCCTATAAATAGGGGACTTGAACTCTCTTTTTTCTTTTCTCTTCTCCGCGATTTGGAATTTATCACTCTCAATTCGTGAAGCACCGTGTAATCCATGATTTCTCTCTGTGAATCAGGCCTTCTACTTTGTGGTGCTTCTGCGAGTCTTTGACTCTGCGTCTCAACGCTTCACGACTCTACATTTGAAGGATGTGGCAGGGCTCCGCGAACGTTCTCCATGAACGTCCTCTGTGAACTAGCTTCGCGAACCAACCCAATAATCCCCCAAATTTCAAAACTGAATAGCTCATCAAGAATCTGCTCGGGGGGGTCCTTGTGGATGCCGCCTGGAGGGACGAGATGGCGAACATTTTGGGTCTTGGGGAGTTGGTATGGAGCCACTCCGACCATGAATCGCTGGTGTAGTTGTTGTCGGAGAGCCAAAAGAATTACTTGTGATGTAAGAGGTTGACTTTTTATGGATTCAGGATAAGGGATGACATCTTCATCCCAAAGGGAAGTCGGGACAAACCGGCTTACTGGTTCAGGAGCACGTCGTTCCAGCGCCGATGGTTTAGGTCGGCTAATGGCCATGCTCGGGAGGATTTCACACCCGTCAATGCTGATTTCTTATACAACCACCTAAATAAAGTAAATGGGAAGGAGTTTAAGCCAGAGACATCTTCTCCTCTGTACGACACGATACTGAAGGTAGCTTTGAGGAACCTGAGGAAGGGGTGGTCTAAGGAATGGGACCTACGCGAGGGTGGAAACTTCACAGACGATTGGGATTGGGCCTATTGGGTAGGCGCCTCGTGTGAGGAGTTTGGGGCTAAGATGAGAAGAGTGGGTTTGTATGAGGCGGAATGGGCCTCTCAATTCCACATATATCAACCGAAATAGCTGATGCCAGAGCTATTGAGCAGGTGTTCGTTGAGGACCAATACCTTCCACTTACACCATGGGGAGGTCGGTATCAGCTTGTGGGATGTCCACCAGATCTCAGGGGTCCTGATACTAGGGGTGATGTATGATGAATTCCTCCCCATCATGAGTGTGTGGGAGGATCCAGAGAAAATTCCACGATTGGCGATGGTGCTGATGGAGCTTGTGCCCGGGGAGGACAAGGAAGCAGTAAGAGATGTTCACTTCAGGTGGTGGTTCAAACAATTCTTGAACTTCCCGGAAAATAGGCAGTTTCTGGAAAGGCCTTGGACTTTACCGAAGGGGGCTTGGAGTAAGGAGCACTCGTACCAGTGGATCTTGGAGAACAGCCAGTGGAAGACATGGGGATTCAGCGTCAGCACCGAGCAACAACCAATAGTTAGGTTGGCAGCGTTCATCGCGGCTCTGATCTGTGGTTGGAACCTTCCAGTGAGGGATACCAACATGGGATTACACCCAAGCACATTCATCATGGCATCCACATTGGTGATAGGAGGGTGGGTCAACCAGGTAATCCCAATGCTCGCCAAGCTGTATAAGGTGTCGTGGAATATCAGTGAGGGGAAAAGTCTGTAGAGGGTATTTGGGCCATTCCACCTCATGTATGGGTGTATAGAGGCACATATCAGGGGGGTTTATGAATACCCAAACCCTATCTCTCCTCTGGGCTCGAACTTCCACCCATCGATTCTGAATATTGTGGGGAGCTTTCCAACCAAGCTGACCACGCCGTCGGTTCTGAACTGGGTGTGGAGGGCGAAGGAATTCAATTTCCACCCATTTCTGTTGCCTACAGGGGTATTCACTTATGACGGTCGGGGGAAGGAAGAGCATTAGGCCTATCTTCTGGACTTTCGAGGTGGAGTCCTGGTGGTGAGGGTGGACTGTGATCCCCTCTGCGAGTCGTATACCCCACACTGGATTGCAAGGCAATTCTGGTGTATGCAGCGACTGACCCCACTTGTCTATCTAGAGTTGCTCCATGAATAACACATGAGCGTGATGAGAAAAATGTGGCTTATGTTTATGTAGGAATATGGGAAAATGCAGAACGAGTTGCCTCTGCCGACCGCCATCCTCAGGCTGGTAAAGGAATATGCCCAGAGCTGGGAGGTGGCCTACCCGGGGGAGATGCTGAAGCATCCAACCATTTGAGTCGGTGATGGTGAGATTTCCCGACCTCGGGGTCAGGGATGGAAGGCAGCAAGGTCATCCCATGGTGTCCAGCCTGCCATGGCGGCGTGGCCTACACCATTTGAGGGGGAAGTAGTGGTAGCGGATCCGGCAGCGGCAGCCAACCCGGTGATTCTGGAAGAGATGAGTTATCCAGAGGGGAGGACACCGAGAGGATTCTGTAGGATACCCACCTAGTCTCTGGGGAAGTGGCTGTGCCATATCGACATGCTGAAGGATTTTTTCTTCCCAGAGGCCTGGGACATCTGGGAAGTCAACAGGAAATTACTCGTCACCTCCGAGTTGTGGCAGCACCTGATCCATCTTAGGATGGATTTGTCGAGAATAGGCCCCATCAGGGCCAGCTTTCCAGTGTCCCAATCTGAAGGGGAATAATATCTGACTGAGCTGGAGGACTTCATGCACTCCTGGGGTTCTCCTCATCTAATGATAGATCGATTCAAGGTGTTGATCGATCGCACTACTCCACCGTAGTTGTCAGCCACTGATTTGAGATAATTCTTCCCTCTGTCTAAAGAGTCAGAAGAGTCCTCCTAGAGAGATGAGGCCAAGAGAGGGAGCCTATTGAAGGAGGGTGAAGTTGGAGATCAAGGATCGGATCTTGAAGATTTCGCAGAATCCCTTGAGGTAAAAATCTGAAACCCCCTTCTCTGAGACTTTCTTTGAGGTCATTCTGGACTCCCTGCTAACATCTAAACTGTGTAGGAGAGTCTTATATACAGAACTTGTTCTCATCTCTTAGTGTATGCATATGTGGGACCATTGGGATCTACGCCAGCCGCTGCATCTATTGTTGCATCCAACGGGGCTAGGACACCTGAGGTGATCCCTCCAGAATTTTCAGACCTTCCGACCATATACGGGGGGGGCACGCTTCGGGGTCCTGGTGACATCAGCCCAAGAGCGAGACCAGGGATTCGATCTCTGTAAGTCCCCTCTACCAATTTTATGACTGTCTTCCCCTAACCATGTTTACTGACATCCATGTCCTTTTTTTCGATGTGTATAGTTATTAAAATGGCATGGGTCGCCTTGGTGAGGTTGGTCGGGGATTCTGGCAGCATCTTTCCCAGGGGAATTCCAGTGGTCGTAGAGGCAGAGGTCCAAACCGACCTAGAGGTGGTGCTCCCAATCACTGGTGGGACCATCAGCGGGCTGAACCCGAGATCATTGAGGTAGGATTCGATGATGAGGATCGATTAGATAGTCCAGATCCCACCACGCCTAATCAGACACCAGATGTGGACCCAACTGAAGAGTTCCTGGGGGAGTTCCTTGCGTATGAGTCTGCCAATCGTGTTGACTGGGACGAGATGGATTTTGATGAAGAGGATAGCAAGATAGTCCATCGCCGATCATGGAAGCTGATCACGCGCTTTATCAATGACACCCCCCAAGTACTATGGTTGGATGAAATGGACAGACATTGCTCGTGACTACGTGAACTGTGTGCTAGGAGAGTGGATGCCCAGCGTCCTCACATGCTCGTCTGAGATCTTATGGTAGAAAAGATTTGGTATTATGACGGTGGTCTCGATGTGGGTAGGCAGTAGAGGAAAGTGGTAAACATCAAGAGGCTCTAGGAGGCTGAAGATGAGGTTCAATGGCTATAGGCACGGGCGGATGAGAATTCTGCTTCCCTTGAAGTGCAATCAGAGCTCATATCACAGATGAAAACCTAGATGTCAGTGGCCAAAGAGGGAATGAAGCGATATTCTGAGGAGATGACTTCCATTCGGACCAACATAAAGCAGGCTCGGATCGCAGCTAATGAATTGCGCCCCATCGCTGTCGAGGAGGAGCGGGAGCTGAACAGGCAGCAGAAACTCTTGGATGCCACCAGCCATAGGGTGGCGGAGCTACTATGCTCTTTTGATGAGGTTAACCCATCCATGGGGGAAACAACCCTAGGGTACTGTAATGATTACTAACCTTCAAACGTAATTTCATGCTTTTATTTTTTGATGCCATAGCATGCATGAGTTCCATTGTTTATATTGGTTTATTTCATTCTTATGACATCTTTGCAGCGTCCCACGATCATTCCCTAAGCTCACGTGGGTCGGGACCAATGTGATAAACAAGGGATGACCACCTTATCACTCCAATTCAAATGTAGAAGTACAAACCAAGCTTCGGGCAGCCAAGGTTTGAACAACTAGCCCAGATTTCCAGGAGGAAATGGGAGAGACCTGGCTGGAGAATGAAGCTCTCAGAACAACCGAATTACCATTTTCCCAGTGTTCTCTTGTGCACGAATGGGGTAACACCAGGGGCGCTAGAATCAATCCGAACAGATGGGATTGGAAGGTTTGAATCATGATACCTAGGATTTAGAACACTGTGGGGGTGACGTAACAATAAAGAATAACTGTTGACTACATTTGAAACATAGTATCCTTATTATGTTATCCTGGAATGGGGATATAAAATGAGGTTCGACCGCTAACCATGTTCAAAACACAGGTCCTGACTCAAAATTTTATTCGTTAGTCTTCCAAAATGTTGTCCTAGGACAATAGGTGGGCCATAGGCTGAGCATCCATACTGTTAGGGGGTTCCCTTATACATGAAAGAGGACGAGGGTCCGAATAAGGGGAACGCAAAGCGTGGAATGTGGAGTGATGGTTTGTTCGAAAAGAATCCAACACTCTCAAAATTATTCCACCATGGTGGAAGCACATTAGATGGGCGCATCAGTCTGATCATGGATCATTCGTTATTTTAGACAGGACCTCTCTAGTGAGGGATTCGTCGCTTTCCAATGTCATTGTAGGGCATCCCGAACTTGTTCAGGGAAAAACTTCAGTTACATGGTTCCCCACAACGGATCTGGTCTGGGGGATAGAAATGAGGAGGAATAGGATTTATGATTCCTGGGGCTAGACCCAAGGCGAAATGCCTGGTTGTCTCTACGTATCCCATGAGGATGGGAATCAAGACATACGTAGGAAGATGTTGTACAGTTTAACATCTTGCGGCAAGGACACGGAGTGTTCTTAGTCTATGGTCATAGAGCTCAAACCATGGATGGTAAGAAACACAGGAGACACATGTTGGGTAATTATAAAACCTGACGTGAATGGGAACCTGGGGTTCCGACCTCCACGTGTTCCCTGGGAAGTTTTTAGGTCAAGGGACCAGAAAAGAGAGTTAAGTTGGGCCCGAGGAAAGGTTCATGGATGTTCCTACGTACCCCATGAGGATGGGGATCAAGTTGCACATAGTTTTAAGGGATGGCACGGTAGGGTACCAGTGTTAGGGATAAAAGGGGTGTGCGGGTGTGTCCCTCACACCAAAAGAAGTAGTATTTGATAAATCTTGTTTGTCTTTTAAGGTGAATGGTTTTTTTTGTGAAGTGACAGGCCTAGGATAGCAAGTCCTAGCATTGCCACAAGAATCAAGCCATATGTAGGTGTTGAAAAATGGTGCGGCATGTGACTGATACCAAACATGGTTTCCCCTTGAGTGAGGACATCATGATGCGGTGCCGTTTTTTGTCATGTGTCCAGGACGATAATGTCACAGTTTAGGGTCATGTGATGGGACCAGCCATTCATTTTAATGTCTGTGGCATAGACGTAACATCGTATGCGATTCCGCAAAAGAAACCTCTAGCCAAGGGGCTAAAATAGAGGTAAGAGGGTAAGGTGCAGGAGAAACTAGCTCCCAATTGAGCTGGACCCGAATACGATATTTCTGGGTGTTCCTACATATCCCACAAGGATGGGAATCATGCTATACGTATTTCTCACAAAGGGGCAATACGAAAAGATCTTAGTTTAAGGTCTTAGAACTCGGACCATGGAGAAGGGAAGTCGGCACAGAGCCCTGAATTATTTCCTTATCGTGTCATTTTCATCCCAACATGTGGATGTGCACTGAGGAATAGTACCAAGAATTTCGAAGTTCTACTTGGACATGATGAGGTGGAGAAGTATGTGAATCATGTAACAGACATTTTGGGCTTAATGGGGTTGGCATGATGATGGAGGATGGCTATTGACTGTATTCGAAACACAGCATCTATATCGTGTTATCCTGAAATGGGTACAATCAAATGAGCATCAACCGCTGGCCATATTCAAAATGTGGGACTTCTATTGATTTTTTGTCTGAGACCCTCAAGGATGTTGGCCCATAATGGTAGGAGAGCCCTTAAACCTAACATCCATGCCATTTGGGGGTCCCTTCGGGTGTGAAAGGTGATGGAATCCCTAATGAAGGGGAACATGAAGCCTGATAAATGGGTGAAAGCATGTTCGAGTAGAGTCTGACATTCCAGGTACTAAACCAGCGTACTCTTAAACAGATTTGTGCATCACCAACAAGGGTTAAGGAGGGTACTCAACTTGAGAGTAACCAATTTGAAGGGATGATTATAGAATATAGGGATAAAGAACTCCAAGAGGGAGAGGTATGTGGCGTGGTCATTACAAACCTGACATGAATGAGGACATAGTCCCATACCACACCATATACTCCCCTCCCCGGGAAAGGGTAGGCCAAGGGGCCAAAGTGAAAGGGAGATTTCTAATATATGGGGCTCGGCCCAAAGTCTAGGTGTTTGGGCGGTCCTATGTATCCCATGAGGATGGGAATCAAGCCATACGTAGTTCTACAATCGCACATAGGGGTAATATACCCTAATGAGGGGGGTGTACGGCATGGTGAGTAACCCGGCGTGAATGAGGACATAATCTCATACCACACCGTACAACCCTAAATAAGAACTTGGGTTGGGGGCCCGAAAAGCCCAAGGGGATTGAGGCTAGGCCTTGGTCGGGAAGGCCCGGTCAATTCGCAGTTTAACGTCTTGCAGTGAGGACGAAGAGTGGAGTAAGATACCCCAAACAAGGGAGGTGTACAGCATGGAAAATAACCCGACTTAAATGAGGACATAATCCCATACCACACTGTACACTCCTAAATAGGAACTTGGGTTGGGAGGCTGAAAAGGCCAAGGGGCCTGAGGCTGGGCCTTGGTCGGGAAGGCCCGACCAGTTTTCAGTTTAACGTCTTGCAGTGAGGATGAATAGAGGATAAGGTATCTCATTCGGGGATGTGTACGGCACGGCGAGTAACCCGACGTGAATGAGGACATAATCCCATACCACACCGTACAACCCCATAAGAGAGAACCTGGGCCGGGGCCCAAAAAGGCCAAGGGGTCTTGAGGTTGGGCCTCGGATGGGAAGGCCATACGTCCTATTGTACGGTTACCGCCTTATCACATCTCTTAAGCCCATTTGAGTAGTGCTCGGTGTGGGAAACAAGGAGTTGGTCTCGGCTCTCCCCATCATATGGGGGTCTAAAAGCTATCTTTTCCCAAAGGGAGTTCGTCTCTTAGAGATACAACGGGGCAGAATGAACCACTACACTCAATGTTTGGGACATCTTGGGGTGGTTCCAACAATGTAGGACAGTTGTTGACCATGTTCGAAACACAGCGTCCCTATAGTGACTTGAAATGGGAACAACAAATGAGCATCGACCGCTGACCATATTTGCAACATCGGACTTGTATTGTCTTGTTTCTCAACATCCACGAGGGTGTTGGCCCGAAGTGGTAATAGATCCCTTAATCCTAGCATCCCTACCATTCGGGGGCCCTTCTGTAAGGGAAAGATGATGGATTCACAATCAAAGGAGTTGGTGAAGCATAGTTGTACCCATCTATGAAAGAGGTGAACGTCTCTAGGGAGTGGGACATATGTCCAGATCGAGATTAGCTCAACATTAATTGGGGAAAAATTCTGCATCCCACCATATGTCTTAACCCGAGGGGAAGATCTGGCATTTGGGTTGGGCCAAGAGACAAAATGTCCAAGCGTTCCACATATCCCATAAGGATGGGAATCTATCCATGCGTAGTTCTTGAAGGCCATGCAGTTTAATGTCATGCGGTGAGGACATGGGAGGATAGAAGAACGGGGAGTGGGCACATGGTGCAACCATTATAATTCTGGTATGATTAGGGTTAAGGAATCCTACACCATATCATGCAAAGATCCCTCGAGAGAACTATACCCATGGGTAAATAGTCAAAGAGAATAATTTAAGGGCTGGGCTCAAGAAGAAACACTTGATATTTCCTATGTATCCCATGTGGATGGAAATCAAGCCATACGTAGTTATAAGGGAGCAGTTTAACATCTTGCAGGATGATGCACAGTTTAATGCCATGCGGGATGTTTTATAGTTTACATTCATGTAGGACCAAACAGTTTTAAGGTCATACTGGACCGAATTGTTTAGGGTCATGCCGGACCAAACATTTTAGGGTCGTCGGACCAGAATGTAGTTTAGGGTCATGCAGGACCATCCAGTTTAAGGTTGTGTAGGACCAGTAGGATTAGGAAAAATATTGCTTGAGGAACTTGGCATTGGTGGGAGGAGTTATACACTCACCATCCATGGTCACCAGGGAGTATGCTCCATTGGGGTAAACCTTGTGAATTATGTAAGGTCCTTCCCATTTGGGATCTAACTTGGGTGGTTTCCCGCCAAGGATCATTGGTGCCTGGAGGGTCAATACCAAGTCACCTTGCATAAAATAGTGGAGGCGAACCTTCTTGTTGAAGGCTCTAGCTATCTTATTCTGATGCCTTTCCAGATTGTACAGGGCACAAAGCCTATTCTCATCAAGTACTTCCAATTCAGCCAGACAAATTTCAGCTACCTTATCTGGTGCCTGCTGGTCATAGACCATTATGCATAATGAATGCAGCTAGATCTCGATGGAAAGGATGGCCTCAGCTTCGTACACCAGGGAATAGGAGGTCACCTAGGTGGAATTACGATTCGTCGTCCGATAGGCCCAGAGGGCATTGGGGAGCTTGTCCGGCCAACTCCTCTTATTCTGAACAACCATTTTCTTCACAATGTTAGAGAGGGTTTTATTGAATTCCTTGATCTAACCATTTTCCTACGCGTGATAGTGGGAGGTATGGTTCGAACGGATGTTGTACTTGGGGTAAAATTTCTTCAGCTCAGCTGCATGGAAGTTGGTGCCATTATCGGTGAGGATGGCATGAGGGACTCCAAACCGGTAGATGATATTGGAGCTCACGAAGTCGACGATAGAATGGGCCTTGACCTCCTTGAGCAGAACTTCCTCTACCCACTTGGAAAAGAAATCTGTGGCGGTTAGGATGAACCTGCACTAGTGAGCTATCATTAGTGGATATGGTCCCACAACATCGAGATCCCACACTGCAAATGGCCAAGAGTACTTGGTGGAGCGGAGAGGTTCTGGCGGTTGATGCATGAAGTTAGCATGAATTTGGTATGCATGACATATCTTGGAGAACTCGATACAATCATGGATTATGGAGGGCTAGAAGTACCCCAATCTCCAGATCTAATGGGATAGCTTCGTCCCAGTTTGGTGAGCCCCACAGGAACCGGTGTGAACCTCCTACATGACCTGAGAAATCTCGACTCCTTGGATGCAACGGAGGATAACACCATCGAATCTGTACTTGTAGAGAATCTGGTCAAGGATGGGACCACTCTGGAGGGTAAATTGTAGTGTGAAACATCAGATTCACTCACGCTCAGCCCGGTCAGCTAGGAGGTAACCATTTTGGAGATACTCAATAAAGGGGGCTCTCCATTCAGGGGTTGCTTCAACCACTGCATTTGAAGAACCTGGGGGTCCAAACGTGGAGGCTATGGTGGTAATATGGCTTACCCATAGGTCGTCGTCATCATCTGGGGTGACGGGAGCAATTAATCTCTGGTGTGCCATGTGTATAATCAGATCATCCTGCTCAAGTTATACAAATGATGCATCCAGGTCGTCCAGGGCATCAGCTTGACCATTCTGAGATTGAGGGACATGAGTAACTTCCATCTGAAATGGAAACTGGGCCATTAGTTGGAGGGTGCACTCTAACAACGGTATGAGATCTGGCTTTATGACGACATATTCACCGTTGATTTTCTTAATGACTAGTTCATAATCCCCTTTCACATGAAAATGGGGCACATCGATCTCAAGGGCTAGCTCGAGGCCAGTGATAAGAGTCTGATACTCTGCCTCATTATTGGTGCAGCCTTCCGACAACAGGAATGAGTATGGAAAAATGTATTGCATCGGGGTAATAAAGACAATACCCAGGCCTACTATGTTAAGTTTAGGATCATTGAGCCTCCTACCGGTGGGGCTCCTGGACGCACCATCAAAGTGCATCTGCCAACATGGGATGGAAGGAGTTACCAAGAGGATTTCCTCGTCAGGAAAATCCAGGTCCAGAGACTGGTCTGCAGGGGTTGGATGGGCAGCAAGAAAATCTTCCAATACTTGTCCCTTGATATCTTTCTAAGGCACAAACCTAATGTCAAACTGCTAGAGTATTACCGCCCACCTTTCTAGATGGCCTATCAACATGGGGTGGTTCAGAATGTACTTTAGTGGGTCTACCCAAGAGACCAGTTGTACCTCGTGGTGCTGTAGGTAATGTCATAATTTCTATACCGCGAATACCATCGCAAGGCATATATTATCAATAGGGGAGAATCTGGTCTCCGTATCGAGGAGCATGCGGATGAGGTAGTAAAGACTGTTCTTCATCCCCTCATTGTTCTTCTGGGCGAGAAGGGAACCAATAGATTGTTCTAGGGAAGTCACGTACAGGATCAGTGGTTTTCCGGAGATGGGTGGCATCAAGAACGGAATCTGGAGTAGATACTGCTTGATTTCCTCAAATGCGGTCTGGCACTCTTCGTCCCACTCATAGGCAGAGCCTTTCTTCATGAGCCGATAAAGGGGATTACACTTTCCATCCAGATTCACAATGAATCGGTGTATGTAGGTTAAGTGGCCTTGGAAACCTCGAAGCTCCCGAATATTGCTTGGGGGAGGCATCTAGATGATTTCCTTGATCTTCTCTGGGTCAATCTCGATGCCCCATTACCTAACAAAAAATCCAAGAAACTTCCCATAGGTGACCCCGAAGGTACATTCCAATGGGTTCATCTTCAGGTGGCAGGAACGGAGGAAGCTGAACACTTTCTCAAGGTCCTTGATATGGTCCTAGAACTAGCGAGATTTTACCACCAGATCGTCCACATAACATTTCACCAATGTCTCGATTATTGTCTTGAATATGCGGTGCATGGCCCACTGATATGTGTCACTTGCATTCTTCAGGCCAAAGGGAATAACCTGGTAACAGAAAGTACCTTGGGGTGCCCTGAAAGCGGTGGACTCTTCATCCTCAGGGGCCATCCGGGTCTGATTATATCCATATTAACCATCCATGAAGTAGAGGGCTTGGAACCCAGTCGTAGTTTCGATCAACAATTCTTTTACTAGAAGGGGAAAATCATCCTTCGGACATTGACGGTTGAGATCTTGGAAGTCGATACAGACTTTGATCTGTCCATTTTTCTTCCTGACTGGCACAATGTTGGTTAGCCACTTGGGGTACTGGACCTCCTTGACGAAGTTGCCTCTGATGAGCTTATCGAATTTGGCCTCAACCATGGAACTGTGATAAGGGTGCATCTTCCTGGGAGGTTTATTGAACCCGCGATGATTTTCTAGAAGACTGAGGCGGTGGACGGCTACCTAAGGATCTAGTCCTGGAATCTAGTTGTAACTCCAGGAAAATAAATCACAATGCTGCATCAGGAAATCTATGTACCAATGCTTCTCCTAGAGGGGCATGGCGGCACTGATCAATGTGGGTCTTAGATCTACCTCGCTACCAAGGTTCACCTATACCAGTTCATCAACCATGGAGAAGATGCCTTCTTCGAAGGTAGGGGAATCATCCTCTAAATACTCTTCTTCACTTGCAGAGGATGGATTCCCAGTAGGAGAAGCTTCCTCTGGGTCAGTAGATCCTGACGGAAGGCAAGTACCATCCTGGACAGCGGTGTGCAGCATATCAGGAGATTCGCATGCTGCTGAAACCATAGCAATGAAGGTAGTCGATCTGATCCCATCTGGTCTTCGGCCTAAGGGGCCACGCTTGATGATATCAAAGAAATAGTGGCATGTCGTATTGAGCCAGTTAATCATAGCTCGGTGAAATAGACACGTATGACTTACTACCATTGCCATGGGGTGGACATCCCGATACCGTGTGGGGGTAGGAGGCTTCGGGATCACCTAATCCTGGTTTTTATAGGAGTACGATGTGATTTTCTGTCGTCGCTTGGACTGGGGAACATGATTCTCTCTTACACCAGAGACAACAAAACATTGCCCCATGTCGAGGGTCGTGGACTCCAATCGATGGATCAGAAAGACGTAGGCATCATCCAGACCTACCCAAGGGTCAGTTGCAACCATGGAAGGACCAACCTTGCTTTCCAGAATCTGTTTATCCCTGCTCTTATAATAATCAGCGTCCAAGTAACAAGATTCACAAGAGGATAAAGGAGATGAATCACCCTGGATAACACCTACTTGACCATTAAGGGAGTACTTGAGGCACTGGTGATACGATGAGGGGACCGTCGCATGCAGTTGGATCCATGGTCTTCCCATCAATGCATTGTACTCGGTGTCCTGAGAGACCACCATGAACTCGGTGCTGGAAACTAGGCCACTGAACTGGGTCTTCAAACAGATCTTACTGACTGGGGTCTGCTCTTTCTTATTGTATCCCTATATCCTTAAATTGGAGGGAGTCAAGTCATCTTTGGATAACCCCAGCTTCCGCAGTGTTCGCGTCGGGATAAGGTTGATCCCGGAGCATGTGTCAACGAGACAGCGGCGAACCTCCACGCCGTTAAATTGGCCGGTGATGTACAGTGGGAGAATGTGCCCCTGTATGGGAGAGCCTTCATCTTCTCCATAGAACAAAATGATGTCCTGGAATTTAGCATTCCCAACTATTTTAGCATGAAAGGCTTCTGTAGCTGCTACCTCCATCTCAAACTGTAGGGGGCTCCTTAAAGCCTCAACGAGGGCCTCGCGCATATCTGACGACAAGAAAAGGGATTCAAGGATGGAAAGCCTCACTGGGATGCTGGAAAGGTTCTTGAGGAAATCATAATTCTGCAACAGGCATGAACTTCTTCTTACAAGAGGTCGCTCCGTGATAGGAGGCATGGCGGGCCCTACCAGCCAGACCGACAGCTGACTGGTGCTCATTATATACCACTGCTCACTTGTCAAAGCCTAGAGAGTAGCTGCTGGATGAGGACCGGACGACTGATATCAGCCTATATTAGGGCAAGTATGGTCACGGCATGGTCGTGGTAGCTCTACCTGATCCAGTAGCACAAACAGTGGTGGATGTGGGCCTGACGACATCGGATGAAGAGGTTGTGCGTGCTGAGTTCTGCGTTGGGCCTGCTGTCTGGTCTCACTGGCATGCACGGCCTGGCTGAAGGTTCCAACTGATGTGCCCCTATGACCCATGTGGACATGAATCCATCAACGTTGGCATCGTCTGGGGATGTTGGGGAGGTTCGCCCGGTGCTCCCCGTCGTCGGGAATCGTTTAGGGGTTTACCAGCTCCACGGTATTAACCAAAGCATACCCTTGACTATCACTTGAAGATTAATCCACCACTTTGAGGATTCTAGGAGGAATCCTCATCTCTAGGGGCATAAAGTCACCAAGAGTGCAGGACGACAATGGCATCAATAGGGCACGTTACTTTACCTTGTGTCGCCAATGCTTGCTCTTCTAGGAAGAGGTCGGCCGAGATGATGATGCAAAAGTGGTGGTCGCAGCTTCTGAAGGCTCCGGTTGATTTAGGAGTTCCCGAATGATTCCATGGGCATGGGAAACTTTCTTGAGATCCATCCCGTCATCATACTTTTGGGACCCGTGGTTGGAAACCTGCTACCACTCACCTTCGTTGTCGCTACTGTTGTCTGGCCTTACAAAGACACCTACCACTTATGCCGGGGATGAGCCCAAGATGACTATGTTTTTATCGACCTAGTCCTGAATCCAATCTTTAAACACATATCACTACTTGAGGGTGTGCCCCAGGATCCAATGATAGGGGCGGTAGTTGGTGAGATCAGTGAGATTCACCTCTTCTGGCCTTCTGCACTTGGGAAAGCATACAATCCCCTGCTCTAAGGTGCTACGTAAGTAATTAGGGACTTGATTCTCATTGAATGAGTAGGGCTGGTTTCTTTTGTCTGGAAAGGGGGACCTTGGGGTCTGGCCCTAACGAGGAGTTGGGGGAGCCTGTCAAGGAGGCGGAGCCTGGTTGTCCTACCTGGGCGGTGGCGGCACATTCCGCGGAGGTGCTTTCCAATTTTGAGGTGGACGCTGCTGAGCTGAAGTTTGTGCCTGAGGTGGAGGGCCTATGTGAGGTTGCGAGTCTGGTTCCACTGGTATCAATTCTAGTTTCTTGGGGGCTTCTATTTGGGCCACCGTGGTGGGCTCGGCTCTGGAAGCCCTCCCTGCTGGAATCACAGGGGGCAACAGACGTGTCTGGATGGCCTGTTGCAAGGATTCCTCCAGGTGTTGGGCCTTATCGGAGAAGTCTCTGAAACCCCAGGGTAGTTCTGGGTTATTATAGAGGGAACCAGCTCCGTCTTGACGTTCCCCATGCACATCCTCAGTAATTTCTCCTAAGTCAGTGGCATGTCAAGGGAGTATGTGAGCCATTTCCACCGGGTGATAAAGTCTGCAACTCGCTCATCAGGCCTTTTCTTGCACTTTAAGAGGTCTGTGATGCTGGTTTTCTGGGTGGTAGAGCTGAACTAGTAGAGGAATTTCCTACGAAGGTCCTCCCAACTGGTTACAGATCCGACATGGAGTTGTTTGTACCAGACGAATGTCGGCCCCTCCTATGTCTAGATGAAATAGCGGAGCTTGGAAGCCTCCTGCTATGCTGGATTCCCTAACATGGGCAAAAACCTTGAGTTCAAGTGGGCCAGGTGATGCGGCGGGTCCCCCATCCCGTTAAAGGGGTAGAAGGTGGGGTTCCCGAAACCCGTAGCTATCGGCATATCATCCACCCATGCCGGATATGGCTTTCCATCTGGTGGGATTGCCACCTATCGTGTTTCCAATGCCTCAAGGTGGGATATGAGTACTGCCATAGGATCATCTGGGTAGGGGTCCCTATCTTGATGGGGATCCCTAACTATGAGCACGTTGTTGGGTTCTTCAACATAGTAGACAGGCTCAGTGGCTCATGGAGCGGCTGGTGGAGTGGCCTGCGGGGCAGTTGGGGGAACCCGAGCCGGATTCCTTGGATTTTCACGCCGTTCTGGAGGGTTTGGTGAGACATACATCTCCCTCTTTCCATGAGCTCTAGCTTCATCCCTGTCTGCGGGGGCAGCATGATTAGGGTTACCTGGGGGAAGCTCGCCGAGTTGAAGTTGTTCCTGCCCCTACTGTACTGGCTTAGGATTTCCGTAGTCAGGCCATCACTCTACAACACATTCATCCAAGAGGTTATCGACCATATTTTTGTACTCAGCAAGTTTTTGGTGCAATTTAGCCTTCTCGGGGTCCTCCTCCATCTTCTGCACTGAGGCGGATGGGTCGGAGTGTTTGGAAACTCTGACATGCTCTTTTTCCTTACTGGGATTCCGGCTAAGTACCAATGCCTCGGTGAGCGCAGGGATACCTAGTAGGTTCCTCTGCTGATGAGTAATCCTCCCTGATGGACCCAATAGCGGTGGCACACCCTTGGGGGGTAAGTCTTTATCGAGAAGCTTCAGCTCATCCTCCTTGACCATTATATCAGCCATGTTGACCGTGGCCCTTCTTGGGGGTATGTCCTCGATATCGCCTAGCGAGTCAGGATGCCACCAAATAGGACTAAAGAGGAGGGTATCATAATACCCCCAGCCACATATTTTCACGTGGGGGGTATCCTCCTTGATAATTTTTTGGAGTATCTTGATACTCTAAATGCATTGTTGCTGGAGGGCCTCACGATGACCTGGTGACTCGGGGCGCTGGGCCACAGGGAGTGGGGCCAGATCGACCAGATAGCATTTCTCACTGATGTCTTTGAAATGAATTTTTCTCCTGGGTTAAACCACTCACTAATTATGAAGACTGAAATGTGTCACCCAGAGGGTGTAGAAGAAACACTCAACTTCCACTGGAGTGAGGGATTCCGGTATGCAAAAATTATGCGCTGCCATGGGCCAGAACTTCAATGGGAAGTGGTCCGCTGTAAGGATGTTCCAGAAGCTCCTCAGCTCAGATTCAGGGTCTTTCCCTTGATTTCCCCACTCGTCAACTGGGGGTGGTTGAGGAACTGGCAGCAGTACTAAGGCAGACCGCTGGGACGGCAGGCTGGCCGGTGGAGAGTATGGTGAACGGGATGACTGGCCGCCATATCTCGGGCTTTCTTCCAAAGAGTGTAATGACCTGGCCGCTACGTCATGATAATATGGGATGATGGCCGCAGTTCCCGGCTCAGGGTTTAGGGCTACTGGTGATAGGCCGCGATGTTGCTCACCTGCCATTGGTCCCCAGAATAGCTCTCTGTGATCTCTTGTGGAGGTAGAGAGCGCTTCTGTTGATAATGGTGGTGATTGCACGACCTTAACCTGCAGGGTCGCCAGATTTTAATCCTCCTGGATATACCTATTAAGGGAGGCGTGAATCCTATGGACCTCACATTCCGGGAGTACTAGGCTAATGCGCCTCGTTCCTGCCCCGGCCCTTGACTCGGATGAGCAAGGGGAGGGTTCCCGAGCTGAGTCGTACTCTGCTTCAGATTCTGAGAATCGGACCAGTTTTATCTCTGTCCGGACCTATCATGAATTACTCTTATGGAATTGATGACCCTCCTTCCTTCCCCTGGGTGGATCCTTGGGACAGGGCAGATTTCTGACATGGGGTCCTTCAGCCGCACTGATGCCAGGGCGGAGAGGGTTTCCACTTGAGAAAACTGGGGTGCGAGGAGCACCGGGACAAATTTCAAATGGGATATGGGGAGGACCTCCATAGGTAGCACTGGAGCGGGAAAAACTTCCTTTGGAACTGGCAGAATCATGGGGAGGACCTGCACGCTTGTTTTTTCTGGCGACTTCAGTATGAGGAGGGTCCTTGTACCAGTCTAGCTGAACACGGGTAGGACCTCCATTCTGGGTGCTAGTGAGGTGAGGCAGGCCTTAACCCCTATAGTTTCTGAGGTGAGGAGGACCTTCACCAGCTTCATAGAGGATGTAGGGAGGATCCCCACATTGGAGAGAGACAGGATGGACAATGTCCCTACATCGACGGTCGGGGGCAGGAGGAATGACTCCATACCCAGTGTAATGGGCACGGGAGAGGCTTTTGTACTGAGTATCACTGCCGCGGGGCAGACCTTCATTCAGATTGGGGTTGGCATAGGGCGGACCTTCATGTCAAGCCCCTAAGTGGGGAAGTCCCATGCTCTCTTTGGTAGTGGTACGGGGAGGACCTCTGTATGGGGTGGCATCGCTGCGGGTTGGTTCGCAGAGACCACTACCCATGCCAGCAACCAAGAGAGTCGACCCAACCTACCTGTGGGGAAGTAGGGGCCTCGATCCTGGATGGGTGTATAAGTTCCCCTACTCAATGTATGTAGGGACCTGATGATATGTTTCAGCAGTGGCTTGGGTCATGGTAGTTGTCGATGTTGACGCCCCCGGTGGGCGTCCTCATCAACTTGCGCCCGACGCTGGCGTCGGGTCGGACGAACCAGGCCTGGTGATGTAGGTACGTAGCTTACCTGCTCCTCCTCCAGCAAAACCAGGCGGCGGCGCTGACGCAGCCGGGTGGGATCTTTTACTGGGATCCCCTGGATTGGGACTCTGACCGGGTTGGGTCAGACGTCACCTACCTCATCAGCGTAAGGCAGGGAGTCATCAAGGCACTCCGGGGACAGGCTCCTGAAGCGGTTGTATCTCGGGGTGGGGATCAATGGCTCCATGCGCAGCCCTTGGGGGTGGTGTTTACAGTGAGGCGTGGATGCCTCCAGGTCCAGGAGGGCCATATCTCAGGTTTGGATTATGCCCACCTCCTCGTAGCAACGCACTAGGTCGTTGATTATCCTCCGTTGAATGACCTCAGATGGGGAGAGGGGGCATGGGTGCCCCATGGTCATAGATGTATAGGCTATCGTGGAATAGGTGAAGCCACATGGAATGGTTGTGTTGGCATTTCCCCTGCCCCTACATAGATGGGAAGGCGGTGATCGCATCCCTGGTGCAGCAACCTGATTCCTGAGAAGCAGGGAGATGAACTCATCAGTACTGAAAGAAAAAGGAATCAACGATCAATTACCCATAGCCATCCCATCTTCTGTGATCAGTAAGAGTGATTCATGATGACAATGTCACAGAATGGGATATCCAACATTCTACTTCCCAACTTCTAATGAGTTTCACGCCAGGCCCACTATTTGCTTAGCGGGACCCGGTGCCGGATAACTGGATCCGGTGACACGTCAATCCATTGATTCCCTGAGCGCTACTAATCTCCATATTAAGGAGAAGAAATTCATGTTGGGTTCATCATTTTTATTTTCGACGCTTTCGTCAGGGAGTGTGTGCCTGTCTGTGGAGGATGCACAGCTATTTCCCCACATTCCCGCTTTCCAAAGGTAGGTGGCATCTGTTCGTTGTTCAGGGATGTTTGCTCCTTGATCAAAATGGGATGATGGTATGTAGATTCTTCCTTCCGTGGATTCCTCCTCGAAACTATTCACCTAGTCTGGGTCTCCCTTATAGACTTAAGATGTTGTTCTTTAAACTCTTCATAGCGCCATATCTTCATGGATGATAGTTAATTACACTGCTTCTGTCAGGATATTCCAAGGGGTCCAGTCAGGGCAGAAACCTTCGGTTAGGGGAGTAGTCACATTGGGCATCACTAGAATGTATGGACATTGGGGGATTGGCGTTTCTATTTTTTGTCCCTTATTATAGGGCTTCTTGAGGGCGCGGAAGCCTGAGGAATCCCATATCAAACACAGAGAATCATATGCCATGGGCATTTATCTGAGGTTTTCCTCAGCTTCCCATGTTTAACATGGGGTATGCCGCGATTTTAACGTCCAATGGATATGGATCAGACTGATCAGAACACTAACAGGAGTGGATCAGATGGGTGCAATCCCCTGGAGGGAACACCGATATTGGGGCCAACATGTGGGTGGCTTCCCGAGTGTTGTTGATGGGAATGGGGTATGATGCGGCATGATCCCACTGGGATGTGGTGGCCTGGGTAAGAATTAGTATGGATGATGGAGCATTTTAATGAAGTGGGTGGTTAATGGGATGGAACCACCATGAGGATGATGATATTTTTGGGCTTGAGTCTTGAAGAGGCTTCCTACATATCCTCATGGTAGGGAATCAAAGTCCATGTAGTTCATCTGATGACAGATTACTGCCGATTGGGGTTCAATGGCTTGCCGCTGGGTGGGGGTTTCAACGGCTTACCGCTGAATAGGGTTACAAAGGCTTACCGCTGAATGGAGTCCACAGTTTAACGTCATGCAGGACGGGGGCCGAACCGACGTGAAGGGGGTCGGAACTACTGGGTGTTGGGCCTAAACCTCTAGAGGCTTGCTACGTACCTTACCTTAGAAAGGATCAAAGAACTTGTAGTTTAGGTGGTGTCATTTAGGGCTTACGCTATGAGGCGGCCTAAAGTGTCGGTGAACCGACGTGGGGGAGGACCTGGGGTCCAATGGTTGTTGGGATTGAACCTCATGGAGGCTTCCTACGTACCTTACCTTAGAAAGGATCAAAGTCCTTGTAGTTTGGATGGGGAGTTTGGGGATTACACTCTGAGGTGGCCCAGGGTGTCGGTGAACCGATGTGGAGGAGGACCTGGGGTCCAATGGATGGTGGGATTGAACCTCGTGGAGGCTTCCTACGTACCCTACTTTGGCAAGGATCAAATTACTCATAGTTTGGATGGGGGCATGGAATCAATGTGAAGGTGGACCTGGGGTCTAATGGTTGTTGGTCTTGAACCTCTGGAGGCTTCTTACGTACCTTACCTTAGCAAGGATCAAAGTCCTCATAGTTCGGATGGTTGGGAACTGACGTGAAGGTGGACCTGGTGTCCAATGGATGGTGGGCTTGAACCTCATGGAGGCTTCCTACGTACCCTGCCTTGGCAATGATCAAAGTCCTCGTAGTTCGGATGGGGTGATTTGGGGCTTATGCTCTGAAGTGGCCCAATGAGTTGGTGAACTGACGTGAAGGTGGTCGGAACGACCGGTGTTGGGCTTGAACCTTAGGGAGGCTTCCTACGTACCCTGACTTGGTAACGATCAAAGACCTCATAGTTCAGGTGGGTGGGAACCAATGTGAAGGTGTACCTGGGGTCCAATGGTTGTTAGTCTTGAACCTCGTTGAGTCTTCCTACGTACCCTGCCTTGGTAATGATCAAAGACCTCATAGTTCAGGTGGGTGGGAACCAACGTGAAGGTGGACCTGGGGTCCAATGGTTGTTGGTCTTGAACCTCGTTGAGGATTCCTATGTACCCTGCCTTGGAAAGGATCAAATACAGCGTAGTTCAGGTGGGTGGGAACTGACATGAAGGTAGACCTGGGGTCCAATGGTTGTTGGGATTGAACCTTGTGGAGGCTTCCTACCTACCCTTCCTTGGAAAGGATCAAAGACCTCATAGTTCAGGTGGGTGGGAACCAACGTGAAGGTGGACCTGGGGTCCAATGGTTGTTGGTCTTGAACCTCGTGGAGGCTTCCTACGTACCCTTCCTTGGCAAGGATCAAAGACCTCGTAGTTTAGGTGGGTGGGAACCAATGTGAATGTGGATCGAGGGTCCAATGGATGGTGGTCTTGAACCTCGTGGAGGCTTCCTACGTACCCTGCCTTGGCAAGGATCAAAGTCCTTGTAGTTCGGACGATTTGGGGATTACACTCTGAGTCGGCCCAATGAGTTGTTGAACCAATGTGAAGGTGGTCGGAACGACCGGTGTTGGGATTGAACCTCAGGGAGGCTTCCTAAGTACCCTGCCTTTGCAAGGATCAAAGTCCTCATAGTTATGATGGTTGGGAACTGACGTGAAGGTGGACCTGGGGTCCAATGGATGGTGGGCTTGAACCTCGTGGAGGCTTCCTACATACCCTGCCTTGGTAAGGATCAAAGTTCTCGTAGTTTTTATGGTTCATTTGGGGATTATTCTCTGAGGTGGCCCAAGGAAGATTTCATGGTCGGTGCTCACTCTAAGCTCACGTGATTCATGCTCAGTGTGAGAAACAAGAGATCGAAGAGACCTGACGATCATGTCGTGAAAGGTGTATCCGTGGGAAGTGGAGTGGGGCTTATGCATGATCAAGGCCCAAAGAGGAAACAGGGGCTTATGCATGGTTATCAGTCCGAAGTGGTTGGGACTTAATCCATGATGGAGGCCTGACGGTGACAAAGCCCAGTGGGAGAGGGATTTGGCACTGAATAAAGGAGGGGTCTGGTGTCTATTTCCCCCTCCCCCTGGTCCTTGGGACTGAAGAAGAAAGGAGGATCAGGGATTCTACCTCCGGCAAGAAAATCTAGGGGCTTACACCAAGATGGTTGCCCTTTCCCGGAGGACTAACGCCACTTAGATAAAGAGGATATCATCCCCTGTGAGGGGAGATCTCATCCTTATGGAGACCAATGGGTGTGGATAATGTCCAAGGTGGGGGAATCCCGCATACAAGGCATAAGGTGAGGTCACAGTTTAACATCATGTGCTGAGGACGATGGTGCTTGGCAGTTTAACGTCCTGCAGCTCGGACGAGGTGGGTTTTCTCTACACCCCAAGTACTTACATAACCAGTACCCTCTTCTCCTTAGTGCAGAGAGGGGACAGGCAATGTTGTGGCTAGGGGTGTCATGGAGAAAATCATCAGGGGGTCCACGTTAGCGTGGCTATGCGAAAAATCAATAACCATTAGCATGCCTATGAGAAGAAGCATGAGGCGAAGCAACGCAATGGGCAGTATCATCCAAGGGACTTTGAAATCACATTGTGAAAACCTGGAGGGTCTCATGGGAAAAGGAATTACAAATCATAGGGGTTCATAGGTAGGGGCCTTGTGAAGCTCTGTTGCTCCATGTGGCGGAGGGAACTTGCGAAGGGGGGTGCTTCACGAAGTGGGGTGCCTTAGCCTAAGAATAGGGTAGAAGTGCATATGGGAGGCACTTCTCAAAGTGGAAAGGCATTCGTGGAGAACTGTCTCGTGGAGAAAAGGTTCCTCGCAAAGAAAGGTTTCATGAAGCAGTGTGCTTCGTGAAGTACAGTGACCCTACCTTAGCATGTGGATCATGTGTACATGAAGGGTGTTTCACAAAGAATAAATGCTCTACAATGACCTGGGTCCCCTTGGGGATCCCCTTCCTTCGTGGAGACCCTTAGGATCCACAAAAGTAATCCCTCTCGAAATAGAGGATCAAATCGAGGCAAAGGGGAGGCACTTCATATAGCAGAAGTACCTAGCACATCTCATGGTTCACAGAGCAGAAGGGTGCTTTCCGATTTGGGATCAAGGAAGTCGAAAGGTCGAATTGTCCGCCCCCTGGACTCAAGGGGAGGCCGTTATTTATAGGGGAGAGGCTCCGTGAAGAAGCGCTCACTCAGTACAAAGAGGAATTCATTTATTTCACGGTGGGTCACGAACATCAAGGGAAGTCACGAAGCATTACTGCCTCCTTGCTTCGCGGCGGGTCACGAATGTCAAGGGCGGTTGCGGAGCATTACCGCCTCCTTGCTTCATAGTGGGTCGCAAACTTCAAGGGCGTTCGCAGAGTGTTACCACCTCCTTGCTTTGAGGAGGGTAGAGAACATCAAGGGTGGTCATGGTGCGTTACCGCCTCCTTGATTCGCGGCGGGTTACGAACATCAAGGGCGGTCATGGAGCATTACCGCCTCCTTGCTTCACAGCGGCGCGGTGCGGCTGGTTCTCCGCGAGTGGACTTCATGAGGCAGCCATTAGGTCTGTGTATTCTTCTCATTCACACATTTTGGCATCGACAATAAGCATTGAAACTTATTCTCATGAAGTTCTCACTTGGTGATATCTAGTAGTGAGATCATAAGGACAGGCCCGCTAATAGTAACACCACATGTTTTGGGTGTCATTGGTTGTTCCGGTCTACGAACATGTGTATTGGTCTCCTAACTTGAGACCATTACCAATGTGTATCATTCGATTATGTAATTTGATGCTAGGTGAAAACCATGGTATTGAAATATTGTTAAGGTAGCTTGTGTTGGGTGTGTCTTTGGTGGTATGACATTGGTTGAAATGTCAAAAAATGATTTTTCACTTCCAAGTTTAGGAAGTTGTATATCTCAACCTGGTTGATCAGGATGGTGCTACCTTCAATAATCCTTTGTCCAAATTAGTTGAAAGAAAAATCCATCTAGTAAGATCAACAAATAATAAAGCAAGAAAAAGGATGATGACACAAGTGTGCGTCCTACTTTATGAGATATTTAATGACAAAGAGATTACAGTACACAGTCAGTGTTCGTAGGTTGGTAGTCATTGCTATGACTATCCTTATCTCTTTAGGGGCCATGACGGGTTGTTAGACTCCACTCTTGGTCTGTGGATTTTATTCACTGTTATCGGGATAAGGGCCTAGAGGGTCACACACAACAACGTATTCATGAATTCACCCTATTCAGTTGAATAGGTATATGAACATAGTGGGCCCCACCATGAGGGTCCGAGTGTTGTCCAAGTTATCGATCACCAAAATAATTAAATAAATTCATTAATATTTAAGTTATTAATATTTGGTATTGAATTTATTTAATGTATTTACAATTTTAGTAAATACGGGAAAATATTAATCGAACGAATATTATTTTAATATTCAAGGATTGTTTAATATTAAGTGGGACAACAAGTCGAGTTAAATGGCTTGGGTTTTATCATGTAATATATTTTATATATATTACAAGAATGTGATAAAATAATAAATAATATTGACATAGTTTAGTTCATCAAAATTATTTATTTATTGGAAGTTGAAATAAACAGGGGTCAGGGAATCCAACCGGGTATTTCTCAACATCACTATAAATACAAGGGAGGGCTCTCTCTCATGTGTGGCCATTAAACTATTAATTCATTCATGGAATGAAAATTGAGATCCTCTCTCTCTTACCACTTCTTAGAGAGAGTGACTATTGATCCAAGAGTTCAGATCAAGTTCTTCCTCAAGCATCGAAGAGATCTCGATGTGGTGATCTTCGGGACATTGAAAACATCATCGGATCGCCGTGCTAGCACCTAGAATTCAACAATATACGTTCCAGAGGATTTTTGGATCATTTTTGGATGAACTAGAGGGATCCTATTATGGATTCTTCAAGAATTGATCGCCAGCAATGAGTTGCAGTCGAGCGCGCCTTTGGATTAGAAACAAGTACGTTTTCAATTTAATTTTTTTCTCTTCACAACTTACGCAAGATCCTCGGACCCCACCGGGGCTCAGATCGTTGGCGTCGACATGTATCGTCGATCCACCGATGAAAATTTTAAAATCCCTGGCCCACCGGCTTCTGCTGCGGGACCCGAAACCTATCAGTGGTATTAGAGGGAGTGCATAAATTTTCTAATCCAATAAAATTAAATTTTCATTAAAATTAAGTAGAGGGTTCAAAAATGGTCTAATCGGTTCAAATCACACATTGATCTGATCTTGAACGGCCAAGTTATGGCCATTTTAATTTTTCGGATTGGATAAAATTCGTAATTTGATCTCGATTATTAAGTTTTATTCATTCCGAAGAACCGATCAGGTTTAGATCGGTTCATCGGATATAATTAAATTTGTGAAAATTATAAATTTTTCAATTTAGAAATTTTCATAATAATTTTATAATTATAATAATATTTATTGTATTATTATAATATTATAATATTATAATAATAATAAATTATTATTTCATTATGATAATTTTTATTATTATTATAGAAAAAGACTATTATGTAGCCTTTAGAAAGTTGGGGTGTGGAAAGTGTTGGGGTATAAAGACTTTCAAGGAAGACTAAAAAAACAAAGTAAGACTCCAAAGAAGTCTTAAAGAAAAAAAATAAAAAAAAAACCAAAAGAAAGGGGGGGCTTGGAAGAAAAAAATCGAAAAAAATGGAATTGGAAAGGGGGTCCGGGCGGACCCCCTGTTGGCTTCCATGGGATGCCAAGTACTAGCCCCTATAGCGGTCACACACCAATAGCAGGACCTTGTCCCGGCTGCCCTGTGTCCTTCCCGGAGAACTACCTGTGTCGCCCCTCCTCACCAGTCTTCCTCTGCACGCAACGCCGTAGCACAGGGGGCTCCCTGAAACAGTCGGCTCCTCCTCTAATAGGGCTCTGCCTCCTACACTCCACCCTCCCCTACGACATCACCAGGAAGCTAACTGCCACATGCAAAGCCGTCACATCCCCCTTCCCGCACACCACTCAATCCCAGACCCTGCGTGCCCCGACTCTCCTCCAGCGGCCTTCGCCCGCCGCTGTCTGGCTCCACCCATCGATCCCATCCGACAGAGCCCTGTGGTCACCTTGTTACCCAACCTCAGCCACACCTACAGCCCATCCCAGCTTGTTCCTAGCCTCCTTTGCACGCTGCACCCTACTGTGGCCTGTGCAGCACTAGGTTCCCTCCTCTGCATGTCGCCGGTCCACCCTTCATAGCACCACTCCAGGCCGCTGTCCAAGCACCCCACTGGCCGCTCTGGCTGCCTTCAGCATGCTGCACCGGCATTATCTGGCTTGATCGAGCAGCCAGCCGACCCCAGATGTGGGTCGATGCCAGTCCAAGCCAGCCTTGTGGGCTGAGTTGCAGTCAGTCCAGATTGTGAGGTACACCTCATTGCCTCTGTTTGTTTTCTATAGGACTATATTAGCCTTGAAACGGCCCGAGCAGATCTACCTGACTCGGAACCGGTCTGGGAAAGTTCGTCTAGCCCTGAATAGTTCTACATGGCATGGTATGGACCTTTGCATGTTTGGCCGACCCGCACAAGCCATGCAATGGTGTTTCGGAGACCAACAATTTAAATTAATCAAAATAATTAATTTAACTAATTTAATTTTAGTATTTAAATTAAATTAATTAAAATTAATTTTGGTTAATTATTTTAATACCTGATAGTATAAATTAATTTAATTTTTAAATTAAATTTATTTAATTAATTAATTTTATTTTGGCATAAAAAAATAAATTAATTAAATTATTTGAATTATTAAATTCATTTAATTTAATTTAGATAACCCTCGTACTTATTTAATGCATTTTAATTTTATCGCACTCTATTTTACCCGCCTTCTGATCTTGAGCATCGACCTGTGTATATTTCTTTTATTTAATTAATTATTTAACTGTGTGCGATGATTTTAATTAATTAAACAGGTGTTCTACGCATCATCTTTATTTTTTGGTTAAAATGTATAAGGTCTTGCGCGCCCAATTTACCCGATGTACATTTATACTCGATTCCCCCTCACCTGCGCGTGAGTAATTTTGTACTTCGGACGAAGATGGAAAATTAAGTGGACCCCGCCAAGATGAGGCGGTGCACGTTGATGGAGATGGTACAAAACGACACGTGGATTCTTCCAAGACAAGGCAGTACTCCAAAACGTGACATGGACCCCGCCAAGATGAGGTAATACTTCATATGTGAAACGAACATACAAGATGAGGGCAAGCTGCAACAAGAGTCAAGTTTTGACTTAGGTATAATTCCCTTAGGTTGTTTAGATACTCAAGACTAGTCAGGTGGTAGTTTAGCCTTTATGCATTTATTTATTATTTTATTCATTTTAGAACAGCGGGAAAATACATAAAATAATAGATAATAAAATGCGTAAAGAAGTGATGTATGTTTTTTATTAAAGTTCAGTTGTGAGCGCAACAACATAGATGAACAAGTTTAATATAAATGGATTACATTCATTGAGAGAAAAACAAAAAACCCTCAAAGTAATATTAAATCATTACGGCCTTCTGTCATTCAAGTTTGAACAAGATCGGGTGTTCGGGGTGTTGGTCATGCCATAGTTGAGGGTGCCTCTTACTACTAGGGAGTTCTTATTAGAGTGGTGGGTCGACTTAACTAAAATTGTAGCAAAGAAATAGCCATATCTAGCTTGTTTTAATTTTAGAGGCAATAATTGAGTAAATCAAGAAATGATTTTTGATGTTGGGACTTCACTCAACATATCAAGGAACCACGAGTCAATGCATTTGTCCATTCAAAAGTCTACCTTTGACCCTTCGATTAGTGGTGTAGCCATAGCTTGTAGACTATGAGGGAGGTTCAGGAATACCTTCCACTAGAATACTCAATAATATTCTAATTCTAGTACAGAGGGTTCCTAGAATTTGAAAAAATTAGTGGGAGACATTTAATGATTAAATTAATCAGTAATGTCACATTTGTTAATCAATATTAAAGGTACTAATATGATAAATTTATTTGTAGAGAATGGTAATTAATACACCATTAAAACTATGATAAATAATGGATAAAGTTAATATCCAAACAAGCATGAAATTCCAAATGTGGTATAGGCGCTTGCACACATTACTACCATAACTGAAATTCAAGGTGCTTGTGTCCCAACCTATTAAACCACCTCATCAAGCATGGGTGTAAAAATGCTTACAGGAGACTCATGAATTAATAATATTATGGTTCTATCATAATTTTATCATCATAATCTGATGTTAGTTATGGTCACTACATCATGACATGGATGATGTTACATGTAGTCTCATCTCCACAAGTTTCCAAGGAGAAAGTGAAGAAATATTTGAATGTGAGGATTGCACTCGATTTGTGAAAAGTGAAAGAAAGTTCATAATACTTCATGGAATCCCATTCTTATGCCTTTTACACCCAATTACTCTAGTTTAGTTTAAGGATACAAATGAACATATAGAGTAAACACTTCATTTACTTTAAGGTAACATTCACCAAGTAATAAGAATATTAAAGATAGCACTGTCTTTTGTTATTATGGAGAATATATTAAAAGACAAGGTGAAAATGCCTATGGAAAGTTATGACAAAGTCACCTTCATCATTTCCCTCAAATAAAAGTGGTTGGTTATTTAACAGGAGGTTATTTTCATCACATATTATGAAATAAATTCATGGAAGTTTAAAAAACTAAAATACAATAAGCAAGTACCCGCTTCTCATTCAGGTATATTCATCAAAATAAATTAATGTTTTTAACATAATTCTTGGTTATTGAATAAAAAATTCCAATAACATATGTGTATTTAAATACAGTAACCAAATAAGTAGATAAACATTACTCCTAGGAAAGTGTCTACTCTAAGCAGTTGAGAAAGGGTGATTCTTAAGTCAGCGGTGAGAAACACATAACTTCTAATTTCCAAGTGATTGATTCAATTTGAAAAATTTATTTAGTATAACCAGAACGTTTATCTCATGTTCCCATTTGGTCATAATGATACATTATTCCAAGTTTTTGGAATGAATGTTGTTTGTGGTAACATACTCAACAAATAGTTCATACATACTTGAATCAAAGGCAATACATGATGAATATAAAATGTAAGCCCTACCTAGTTATGGAAATATGATTCTTTGTTAATTAAAACTAAAATTGGATGTTAAGAATATACCCATTATGGTATTTAGGTTCAGCACTGCTGAATATATTTGGTATTATTGACATCTTTAGTTTAGACAAAGAAACCTTTATAAATTAAGGTATGCCGCAAATATTTTGGGGTTAGTTCAACAAGAGAGTATGAACTATTCCAAAGTAAATATAGAGGTAAAGATACTTTATAATATTATTTAAGTTATTAAGGAATGTAATAGTGAATTATATGTTTGGTCGGAAGATATGAGTTTCTTTGGATCGGCATGCCGAAGAATATCTTGACCAAATATTCATCGATCATGATAATGTAGCATGGAGTAATTCATAAATGCATGTTACCTTATCTACATCACCGTATTGATGTTTATAAGGAGGATCTATGATAAAGTCTTACATATTAACATTGATCAACAAAATTTAGCATGGAGAAATTCCTAAATTCACATTTAATACATCAAAGTTATGATGTAAGTTGTATCAATGTTACAACCAGCAAAACTTCCATTATATTCCAAGATGTGTTTTTCAAATAACGTTGTAAACCCATGAACAATATGCCAAATAAAATTAAAAATGGATATCATATGATTCATAGTATGATGAAAATCCATTATGTCATAGATCATGTGTTACATATGCAAAGATTTTGTTAATATTTAAACAAACATGCATCAAGCTAAACACATGGTGCATATAAATAAATATCCTAAAAGCTACTTAGGATATTACCTAAATCCATAAGATATAAAAATTATAGTCAAGTATTAGACTACATTTCTATATAAGGATGCACATCACTATTAGAGATAGTGGGAGCTGAATTGACTTGGACTTAGTCAATGCTCAAGATGCATACAAGGTTGTCATAGGAACAAGTTTCACAAGTTCATGTGGAAGAAGCATGTTCTAGTGACACATACTATATAGGAAGAATGAAACCATGGAAATGGTTTTATATTCACCATGGACGGTGATATTTTATTCATTAAGAATAATAAATCCTACAAGTATGAAGTATATGGTAATGAGATAATATTGGAAAGATCAACTAAAATTCAATTAATGGATTCCATGTATCAAATTGAAAATGGGCTTATTAATAGAATACTACGGCAAGTATTCAAACAAGATGATACATGGATGGGACAATCTTGGTACCAATAAGGCTTGATTGATTATACCAAGTCGGTATGCCTAAATCCATTAGAATTTTACTTGTCATAGATAACTTCTAAGATCATTTTATTGGTCATTGGATGTCAAGATCATCTTTCATGGAAGGTGTTTATACGATGCAACTAGAAAGAGATGTTGACATCATATGATGCCAATAAGGGTTTCAATTTACTGAAATCCAGTTCTGGATTAAAGTAAGGAACAAGATATTAGATCATTCATTTCAAATAAATATTTTCCTTGTGTCCACCAAAGGTCAGTGGGAGCGCCAATGTTTTCCAAAGAAAAATATGTTCAGGAACATATAGAAAACATATATTGGTCTTACTATTAGATATGACTAGGTTAAAAGTAATTCTCCAATAATTGACTTAAAGTAGCAACCTATGTTCTAGGGAACAAGATCTACTGAGGTAGATCTAATGGTTGCTTGGATCTATTCAATCGTACATAAAGTTACATTGTATTGAAAAATACTAGATGGAACAATTCAAGTTTAGAATTATTGCCAATGTCACATGGCTTGATCTCTCCAGGTTGACATGTTCGAAGCATGGGAATAGATTAATGTTGTGAATTGAGTTCCATACGCTTTAGCGATGAATCAATCACTTATTATATAATATGTACAATAATTGATACTATAAGGATATACTTTTCTAGTAGGAAAATATCAATTATATCCAGGAGCACTGCAAGTGATACAGTCTGAACTATCATCTTGTACTTCGGCAAGTACAAATGATATGTACCTGGTATATGGAGAAGAAGGAATACTAGTTATGGGGGGAACCAAACTAGTAATCCTAAGATAAATTTGATATAGTATCGTAGTTAGGCTAAGGCGATGAGTGAATAAAGATCATAAAAGCTAGTGGTAGCCATACCTACAAATACCGAGTATGTTGCACCTTCTAAGGAAGCTAAGAAGAAGTTATCAATCACAATGATTTTCTCCAGTTCTTGGATTCTCACCTAGTGAGAAAATTATTATCGTAATGTAAATTATGATATTCTTACTAGCCAATATTATCAAGTTATGACAATGGAAAAAAGTGATGTACTCGGAGATACCTTATCTTGAGAATTTTTTCTCAAGGAGATGAGGTCGCATACAGCAGATATCTCATGTGTCGAAAATGTGGTAGGACCATTAGTTAAATCCATTACTCAGCAAAAGAATGATCTTTATCATGTTAGTAGATAACAAGTTTGGTTAGAAAGTTGGATCTAGTGCAAGTGGATGTGTTGAAATAGTGGGTTCCATATACCCAACTATGTCGTACTTTTTATTACCATATCATGTGTATAGTTAGTTATACATTATGTTATCTTACCATTATATTGTATACTTTTCTGTGTCCATTATTATAATGGTAATGTCCAAAGATTAGTTTTCATATCGAAAGGTTATAGTAGATCCCAGACTATAATGAGAACCTCTAGATACAATGAAATTAATCTTAAATATATTTTCTATGGTCTAGATACATCTTACTGACTGGAAATAGTATGTGTCTGACTATCAGGTGCTGGGGGCTCATAAGAATTGAGACTTCTTTTCATGAAATTCACACTTGGTGATCTCTAGTAGTGAGATCATGAGGACAGACCTGCTAATAGGAACACTACATGTTTTGGGTGTCATTGGTTGTTCCTATCTATAGACATGTGTATTGGTCTCCTAACTTGATACCATTACCAATGTGTATAATTTGATTATGTACTTTGATGCTATGAGAAACCCATGGTATTGAAATCATGGTGAGGTAGCTTGTGTTGGGTGCGTCATTGGTGGTATGACATTGGTTGAATAGTCAAGAAAGGATTTGTTGATTCCAAGTTTAGGAAGTTGTATATCTTAGGCTTGGTAGATCAGGATGGTGTTGCCTTCAATAAGTCTTTGTACAAAGAAGTCAAAAGGTAAATACATCCAGTAATATCAACAAATAATAAAGCAATAAAAATGATGATGACACAAGTGTGCGTCCTGATTTATGATATATTTAATGATAAAGAGATTATAGTATACAGTCAACGTTCGTAGGTTGGTAGTCATTTCTATGACTATCCTTATCTCTTTATGGGCCATGATGGGTTTCTAGACTCCGCTCTTGGTCTATAGATTTTATTCTTTGCTATCGAGATAAGGGCCTAGAGGGTCACACACAACAGCGCATTCAAGAATCCGCACTACTTAGTTGAACAGGTATATGGACATAGTGGGCCCTACCATAGGGGTCTGAGTGTTTTCTAAGTTATCAATCACCAAAAGAATTAAATAAATTCATTAATATTCAAGTTATGAATATTTGGAATTGAATTTATTTAATGTATTTACAATTTTAGTAAATATGGGAAAATATTAATCGAACAAATATTATTTTAATATTCAAGGATCGTTTAATATTAAGTGGGACAATGAGTTGAGTTAAATGGCTCAGGTTTTATCACTTAATATATTTTATATATATTATAAGTATGTGATAAAATAATAAATAATATTTACATAGTTTAGTTCATTGAAATTATTTATTTAGTGGATGTTGAAATAAACGGGGGTCAAGGAACCCAATCGGGTATTTCTCAACATCACTATAAATACAAGGGAGGTATCTCTCTCATGTGTGGCCATTCCACTATTCATTCATTCATGGAATGAAAATTGAGAGCCTCTCTCTCCTCCCACTTCTTAGAGAGATAAGCTGTTGATCCAAGAGTTTGGATCAATTTATTCCTCAATCATCGAAGAGATCTCGATACGGTGATTGTTGGGACATCGAAAGTATCGTCGGATCGCCATGTTAGCACCTGGAATTCAATGATCAACGTTCCAACAGATTTTTAGAGTGTGTGTGGAGAATCTAGATGGATCCTACTATGGATTCTTCAAGCAGTGATCACCGGTGAGGATTTATAGTTGAGCGTGCCTTCAGATTTGAAACGGGTACATTTTCAATTTAATTTTGTGCTATTTACAATTTACGTGAGATCCTCAGACCTCCTTGGGGCTCGGATCGTTGGCGTTGACATGTACCGTCAATCCACTGACAAAAAATTTAAAATCCCCAGCCCACCGGATTCTACTACGAGCCTCAGATTCTATCACTGGGATTAACCCCATAACTTGTTTCCTTTTCATAATAGGAGATAGACCTCACCTTTAGAGACTTAGGCCAAGATATGATACAAACTTTATTATCCTTAGGAAGGTAACCAACTAGATAGATTCTCCCCCTAATATCCAAATATTGATTGACTTCATCTACTTTTACCAAAGAAAAGTAGTCCTTCCTCAAACCAAAATCAATGGGAGTAGAAGGAAGGTTATTAAATATTAAACCAGATGATGAAAAAGACATATTTTGAGGATTCTCCTTACTTCTAGAACCATTTTAGAATTCATAATATGACAATAATAGAGGTTCATTATATCCAGACAAAAAATATTTAAAATAACTCAAACAGCATAAATATGTAGATATCATGCTTCTAAAAATAGAAGAAAACTATCACTAACTCATCAAGGTCATTGGATTCAGGATGTATGGAACAATATCCTGATAAGACACTTCAACATCTAGTATTTTTTCATTCACATAAATTATCTCCTCAAGGACCTGATTTCCCTCCAACATTCCTCCAGAAGAATCAACAAAATATGAAGACAATTGATCATCACCAGTCCCCACACCCCGATCTTTGTTTTTCCGTATTCCCTTAAGAATTATATGACACACCTCTAAAGAATGACCTTGAAGGAAGAAATTGGAAAAAATCTCAGAAAAATGGGATACACAATTTCTCGATTCCAGGAGAAATAATCTTGCACCCAAAGAATAAGATTTTCTGGAACTGGATGATAAATATTCATATCCACACATATTCGAGCTACCGCAGTATCTATGCATGATTTGGTCCTAAAATCCGAACATAAGAAACCACCGAGACAAAATCTAATCATCTTCAAGAATCCTTCATTCTGGAAAGGGAGAGGAAGACTTGGAAGATTGACCCAGACTGCCTCCATTGAATTTTCCTTACCACGATGAGAATCCAAGGACCATCTAGATAAACGAAAATTCCACTGGCCAACAGAATGAGAAGCAAAACACCATACATGAACAAAGTATTTCCAAGAACCCATGATAATACAAAAAGATTTCTTGTGAATCGGAGAAAATTACATCGGAAATTGAAGATCCCAAGAATCCAGAATCTGTTGTAAAACTAAAGAAGATGGTCTCGCACCCCCAAAATGGGAAACTAGCATCCATAATAAACAATTTGAAGTCTTGTCAAAAGCCGATGCAGGGATATCCATAAAAAACTGAGATCCTTCATGAACAACATTTGGCTGCACTGTAGAGATTTCCAGAAAGCATGGAAGATATGGAGGATTAACTTCATAGAGAGCATCCCTAAATGATTTTGGGAATGATTCACTAGAAGATATAGGACCCTTTCTCTCACTAGGATTTTCATTCATCAAATTTATACCCTCCTTGTGATACTATATATATACATAATTCTCACATTACTTCAGAAAACATGAAATCTTGCTTAAAAAATCTTGTGATAAATTTATTATTTCTTCTAGTAAATTTTTAATATGATTCATATATCCCTTTTGGTATCCTGGGGAAATAAATTCATAATAAAGGGTGAGTTCATATTCTTAGTAAGGGAATGCAAGCAATAGATGTTATCATAGGATAAACAAATTGTGAATAATATGTAAGAGATATACAATAATAAAATATCACATATAACATATATTATAAAAATGGGACTAAATCCATGGATTAAATAATAACATAAATAATCTTATGGTTGACAATAAAAATTTTCATAATGATAGAATGTATAATGTTTTACATCATAATCATATCGTCAAGGCCTTGTGCCAAGACATCATACATAAATAGGTAAGGAAAACAAAAAATAACCAAACTATTTTGTATCATGAGACCTATCAATGCATATAGGGGTTATAACATGCCCCACCTATAAAATATTTAGTCCATTTTATTCATCATATTAAATAAATGAATAAAAATTAAATACATAATCAACATAAATATTCATATTGAAAAACTAACATATGAAATGTTAATATTTTACCCAGTCATTAAATAGAGCAACACGATCATAAAAAATTAATATTTTGGATGGTATAAATAGATTATATCCCCAAAAAATCATAATATTCATCAAAGGATATTGATATAGATGAAAATACTTTAAAAAGATCACTGGAAACTTTCTTAAGGAAAATACCATATTCAATTTGAAATTGCTTATATTAAAATATAAAAATTTCTACAAGATTAGGAAATAAATTTTACTTGAAAAAAACCTTGGAAAACTATAAAATTAATCTTAAAATAAAATAATATTCATGAAAATGGGAAAATTCATTCATGTGATAAGAGTTAAAACAAAGATTTCATCCACACCTTTGGTAAAAAGTTCCTCCTTTAGAAAATGATATGGTGATTACTTTTAAAACTATTTATAGAAAGTCAAACATGGTTAAAAATGAATTTAATAAATCATGGTAGAATAGTAAAAATATTATTGAAAACATTTTAAAGAAAATATTTTTAACCAAATTGAAAAAAAAAAGTCGGGTTTTCTTAAAAATATTCTTTTGGTATTTTGAGTACTTAGAAATCGTAAATGAAAAGTAAACTTACAATTTATATAAATAATCATAGAAAAGGAAAATAAATATTATTTAATATATAAATATCATATAATTATCCCAAAAAAACTTAAAAATAAATAATCCTAAATAAGGACAGGATTGTGAAATAAACCCTTACCTCAAGTACAACTTGCTTCGTATATGCATTTAACATCCTATATAATAAATTTAAATTTATTATAATTATATAAAATAATTGTATTCATACTTTTAATATCATATATTATCCACTTATAACATTTCAACACCCATTTATTAATAAATCTTTATTAAAATCATCGTTTTTGAGTGTTAACAATTTCATTTTTCATGTAAGTTTTGGTTCGGTAGTTTCGATTCTTACATATTGATCATGATTCCATAATATATAGAATTTTAATCATGATATAAATATCATATATATTAATTATATACATATTTATAATCATCCATTAAATTCAGACAAGAAAAATGAATCACATCACTTCGTGAGGTGGTAGTCTGCACGTACGAATGAGTAATGTTGTCATTTTTAACGGGTGTAAGTGAAAGAGGAAAATGATATATTATTTTCATAAAAATAATTGTATAATAAGTATCATATGTATTAATTAGTTACATATTTATGACCATCCAAGTAAATTGGTGATGAAAAATTAATTACATCGCTACGTGGAGATGATAGGTCGTACGTACGAATGAGCGGTGTTTTCATTTTGGTTTGATAGAAAAGAGGTGGAAAATGGTTGTCCCATAATAAAAATAATATATTATTATATTTTTTATACTAAATTAATTATATTATTATGGTTTAAACATATTTATATGAATTATAATAAGATATAAACTTGAAAGAGTCAGTAAAGATGAGCACCTCTTCTTTGAGATACCTCCTTTGGCTTACATTGTAAGCCTTCTTAGGATGGTCATAAGAGAAGACCAGAATATAAAAAATGAAGAGAATGAATATAGGAAGGTTTTTTTGTAGGTATTTTCAGAGATAGATTAATCAATGTTTTTGAATAAGTTAGGAGAATAGTTTCCCTTTTATAAGTGAGGGGAGGGACACACATAGAATTGATTAAAATATTTCAATAATATAAGGTCACTTTAATATTCAAGTGGCTCCAAATGAGAAATACATTAAGTTTTGGATAATATAATTTATAAATATATTTAATAAATAATTATTATAAAATTGTATGCTTCATTCTTACCCTTATCTCTTAGTTTAACCACCACCACCCCTCCCCCACCCCCCACCTCCCCAATAAACCAGTTTTAACCTTAAGTGTGGTAATAAAATTTTATTATTTTTACTATTAATTATGATAAAAAATTAAGTTGACTCTATTAAATTTTATTAATTATTATAATTCCAAATATTTAATCAATTTTACAATATTAAAATTCTATAATTGGAAGAAATTCAATTTATAATAAGTGTTCAAAACACAACGAAAATCATTTTTAGAAAAATGAAATTTTAAGCATAAAAATGAATTTTATTTCATTACTTGAGTTTAAAAAACTATTATATGAATATTGAAATATTTTATTGAATAAATATTATATAAATTTCATTAAAATTATCAATTAATAATTATTTATTCAATTTATTAAGATAAAAACATGTTTCACAAATAAAAACAATTTTTATTTGAACAAAAACATTACATAGATTTTCCAAAATGTTAAGAATATATTTATAAATTCAACATTAAATTTTTATATTAATTTTATTAATTATTAAATATATTTTTTTCTAGAAAAGTTGTTTTAATCTTTAAATTTATTCTTATATCACTATAGTGTCATAAAAGTGATAGTTTGTGTAAAATCTGTATTTTTTACTATTCACCCAAAAATCAACTATTTCTAAAAAATATCAAAATTTCACCCTAAGATGATTTTTACATGTTGAATTAAAAAATAATACTAATTTCATGAAATTAATTTATAAAATTTTGGGGATTTTTTTTTAATCACATTCTTGAATAAAGTTGTGTGCATTGTACTATTGTTAAAAAAAGCTTACTATAATTGAAGTTCGGTTGTTATATTCTCCCCTCCTTCAAAAATTTTATCCTAAAAAAATTATATAATTCACCTCATGAATAAATTTTGGTAGTTCTTCATAATAACTTATTCATATTCCTATTTCACCTCTTCTTTCTTATGATTTCTCCAAAGTACATTTACCAGTTGAGTAGTCCGATTCCGCAACACTTTTTCTCTAATGTCAAGAATTTGGATAGGCTCTTCCCAATAATATAAATTGGGTTCCAATTATATTTCCTAAAATTTGATCACATGAATTGGGTTTTTAATTTACTTCTTCAGTAAAGATATATGGAACACATCATTAGCTTTAGAGAGGTTGGGTGAAAATTTCCAAATAGTAATCTATGACACTTATTCTTTCTAGAATTTCAAAAGGATCGATGTACCTAGGACTTAGTTTCCCTTTATTATTGAATCTTATAAAATATTTCCATGCTGATACCTTTAATAAAACATGATCCCCCACTTAAAGTTAAAAATCATTCATTCAGTTATCAGCAATACTTTTTTGTCTACTTTAAGCTGCCATAATATGATTCTGAATAGTATTCACTTTCATCATTGTCTCCTCAACAAGATCTTGGCCTAAAAGCTTCCTTTAACCAAATTTTTCCCAAAAAGTTGGAGTATGATACCTATTTTTGTACAATGACTCATATGGTTATATTTGAATGCTTTAATGGAAACTATTATTATATATAAATTCTACTAAGGGTAAATATCAATCACACATACCTTGAAATTTATCCAAGAATGATCTCAATATATCTTATTTTGTATAAATAGTCCTTTCAGACTACCCATAAGTTTGAGGATAATAGGTAGTTCTCAAACATAGCTCAATGTTAAGATCCTTATGAATAATCTTCCAAAATGTAAATGTAAATCATAGATCATGATGGGATACAATTAAAAGAGTTGTACCATGAAGTCTCATAAATTCCTTAATATAGATCTGTAAGAGGAACCCAAGAGGTAGATATTACCTTATAGTGAATAAATGTGTGGAATTGGTAAGGTGATCAACAATAACCCATATGGAATCCTTCTTTCTAGGAATATTTGGCAATCCAGTAACAAAGTCCAAAGTGATATCATCCTATTTCCACACAAGAATAGGTATAGGTTGCATGAATCCTTTAGGATATTGTCTCTCTGCCTTTTCCTATTGAAAAAAATCATCTTGATACAAAATATGCAATTTACCATTTCATATTATCCCACCAAAAAAATTCATTCAAATCTCAATACATGTTGGTGATACTAGGGTGTATATATAAATTTAGCTATAAATTTCATCTTATAATTCTATTTTAAGTTAATCCATGTATAAAACACATATCCCCTTTAAAAAATCAAAATACCATCTCCATAGATGAATTTTACCAATTTCATATCACTCAAAAAATCATTTTTCTTTTAAATATTCTTATCATCAATCCGGGAACTTTTTATTTTATCTAATAAGGATGGTTTGTAAATAATTTGGAATAAATGTGATGCTTCTCATTCCTTAAATATTCCCATATCAAAATTTTATAAATCCATGAATATAGGATCTTTAACAATCCTCATTTTAGTCAAAAATATATGATCTTTCCTAATCAATACATTAGATACCTTATTTACCTTCCCAGGGTGGTAGTGTATTGAGAAATAATAATCCTTGAGTATTTTTATTCATCACCTTTTCCTTATGTTGAAATCTATCTCTAAGAATTTGTATTTCAAACTTTTGTGATCATTATATATTTTAAAACTTTTACAATAAAGGTAATTCCTCTATATCTTCAATGAATATATTATGGTTGTCAACTCAATATGATGGGTTAGATAATTCTCTTCATGAATATTTGACTACCTTGATGCATAATAAAAAATTCTATCATTATGTATGAGGAAAAATCCAAGTCCATTCTTTGATACATCACTATATATCACAAATATATCCCTTCCCAATGGTAAATTCAATATTGGTGCATTGACCAACTTCCTCTTTAACTCTTAAAAACTTTCATTATATTATTATGACCATATGAAATTAACCCCTTTATGTGTCCACTTGTTTAATAGGTTATCTAATCGAGTAAAATTTTGAATAAATCATTGATATCAACCTGCTAATCCAAGGAAACTACATACCTTGGTTATATTCATTGGTGTTGGCCATTCCATCATTGCCTTTTTCTTTTAACGGTTTATATTCTATCCTTAGAGACAATATGACCAAGAAAAGAGACTTCTTAAATCCAAAATTTTCATTTTTTAAATTTTCCATATTACTTCTTTTCTCTAAGAGTCTTAATAATAAATCAAAAATTACTCTTATGATTGCCATAGATTTTATAGTATATCAAGATGTGATCAATAAATACCAAAATAAAATTATGGAGATAATCCTTGGATATTATGTTCATTATATATTTAAAAATAGAGGGTAAATTAGTCAATACAAAGGGAATTACTATAAATTCATAATGTATATACCACGTATGAAATATTGTCTTTGGAATATCTTTCTTCTTTACTTTCATTTAATGATACCCAAAATAAAGATCAATATTTGAAAAAATATTGAGCTCCTTAAAGTTTATCAAATAATTCATCAATACAGGGTAGAGGATACTTGTTCTTTATAGTAATGGTATTTATTTCCCAATAATAGATGCACAACATCATATACTCATATTTCTTCTTAATAAAAATAATAGAGACTCCCAATGGTAAAACAATAAGGAGTATAAATCCCTTATCACATAAATCATACAGTTGTTTCTTTAATTCCACTAATTCCATGATTTCCATCTTATAGAGAGACTTAGATGTAGGTTTTTCATCTAGGATGATATCAATAGAAAACTTAACTTTATGCTTAGGTGGGTTTAAAACTAGTTATTCATGAAACACATCAATATATTCATGCATAATAGGTACATACTCTTTTATAAGGATACCTTTCTAATTCTTAGGTTGTGTTTTTACTTCTTCTATGATAATTTCATTAAGGTGAGATACTTGAAGTAGATTCAAACATGATTCAGATAACCTAGTATCCCCTCTAAAGATAGGGTATTTCATATCTCTATCACAAATTGTGATATCATTATCTCAACAATAAATTTTCACATTATAATTTGAAATCCAATCCATACTAAGGATATTAAAGTCAACCATATATCTAATAATCAAGTTTTTAAGTAGGGTATGTTTATGTGTTATAATGGGGAATAACTGACATGTCCTTATTACAGTAAGATTTTTACTAGGAGTCTTGATTGATAACTACCTTCTTAAGGTTCTAGAGAAATATCTAATTTTCTTGGAAAACATCGATGATATAAAAGATTTTAAATATCCAAAATCAAATGAATCTTCTTGTCACTTTCCCAAAGAGGCATTTTTTAAGCCTTTTTACCGTACAAAAAGAATATTCTTTTTAACTCGTATGACATGTACGAATTTATCCGTTGTCATATCTTTAAAGCCTCATTTTCAAGTTTAAAAGGTTTTTTTTAAAGAAATTTTTTTTAAAAGTTATTTTCAATGAAAAATATTTTCGAATGGTTTTTCAAAAGAGAAGGATATTTTCCTCAAGAATATTTTTAAAAGTTATTATTTTATTTCACCAATGACAACAACCCTTATTGTTACTTATCCTTCTATGAGGTATTATTGATAAATCCATATTCTTTATTCAATATGGATATTTGATAAGGCATAATATTTAGTTGTTATATAAGGAATTATTTGGAAAGGTAGTGATGGGTGGGCCCCAGAATTTATATATCCTCTCAATGCATCGATAGTCTCATGAGATAAAATAGTTGGCTAGCCACCTCATATGGGTTTTTACCCAATAGCTAAACCTTCTTGTGAAATTGTTTGACATTATTGGTTCCATGTACCTGGGAAACATGGAATCTAATAATAAATCACTTCACTCATTTAGTTTCAGTTATTATTTATCCATAAGATTTTGTGTCAATATATCTATGGATGTAGTTCATTCTCAGTTTATTGATTTATGGCATGTGTTTCAGTTTCTTACTTGCCATATTATTTATGACTTACCTAGTTGTTTAAATGGGAATTGTGTTCAGTTATTTACCTTTCAATATAGATTGATTCATTATTAATTCTATTGTATTTACCCTTACTGAGCATCTGAGTTCATGTTTATTATGTTTCTTTCCCCAGGTTATGAAGAAGAGAACTTTGATTAATATTTCAAGGATTTAGTTTATTCTAGTTTATTGTGTAGCATGTTTTATTTTTTTATCAATGTATTATGGGTATCATGTATGTAATCTATCTTTCAAAGACTGATAAACTGAATGGTCCTTTGGGATTTGTTTCCTTGTAACAATGACTCAATAATCAAATAATGCACCATCTCTGGGATTCTGGGGTCGAGGCGTTACAGTGAGTATCAGAGAAAGTTTAGTAGTAACCTTGGAAACTATATTTGGAAAACATAGATTATGGAGCACAACCCTAATAAAGACATTGAGGATAATTATACAATAACATCCTAAAAATTTGGTAAGATAGAAGTTATTTGGGTATTCCTAGATATACATCCCTATCTGGATACTACAAGTAGGTGTGGTTCTGGAACATATATACCTAGGAGAAACAACTCTTACAAGGTGTTATGGGCCTAATTTGGGGTAACCTAGAATACAAAAATGGGACTTACTTCTCACCTAGTTTGACACTCCTGGGGGATATTCTTAGGATAATTCACATTTTATTTACCCACCATTATGAAGGATTTATACCCCCAAAGTAACCAAATTATATGGTTCTAGGATTTACGATGAATAAATTTATGTTATGTGTTATACCATGTTTAGAGCTATAGAATGTTTATAATTTTATGAGCTAATATAGTATATGTAATTGTTTAAAAATGAGTCCTTGAATGAAGAAGTGTATAAAAACTCTTGTAAAATGTAGATATTTCCCTACATAGGGAGTCAATGTAGCTGGTATTATAACTAAGTAAGATATGGATATATTATGACAGCTTAGTCAGGTTATAACAAATAACCTTGACCGAATGGAGAAACCTACTTCATGAAGAGAATATTCTGTGATGGATCACTTTATGTAAAAGAATCTCCCATTATTTAGTGGGACTGCTAATCCAATTATGCCTGAGAAATGGATTAAGTCTCTGGAAAATATATTTACGACCTCAGAATTTAATGAAATGGAAAAGGTTACACTTCGGTCTATTGTCTCCAAGGTGATGTTAATCAATGGTGGTCTCTAATCCAGAATACAAGGGAGGAAAAAGAAATTGAACTCATTGAATGGAGGACTTTTAAGGAGACATTCTTTGATAAATACTTCCCTCATGATCAAAAAATTGAGATGAAGAGGAAGTTCCTTAGATTAAAGTAAAAAAAGAAGAAGAGGGTATTGAAGATTATGAAGCTATATTTACAAGGTTATCTAGGTATTATATGGATTATATATGCAATAAAGAGTAAAATATTGACCACTTCTTTGAAGGACTTAAGACACATTTCCAAAGGGTGATGGTTTCTCAAAAAAATCATCATATGAAGAGATAGTTTTATGTGCCATCAAAACAGAGAAGAAATTCTCAAGATCCTATATATTAAAGAGAAACCAAGAGAATAAGAGATATTTTTAACACCATTAAAAAGGTAATGAGTCAAATAAGATAAAGGGAAATAAGGATTTTCCAACTTATGATAACTGTGGAAAGAATCACCTAGGTAAATACTAGAAAGGATTGGGAGTTAGTTATAAGTGCGGATAAAAGGGTCACTAATCCAAATAATGCAAGGAGAAGAAGCTGAGGAATGATTTCCAATGATATAATTATAAGGATATGGGGAATTATGAAAATCATTTCCCCAACATTCAAGGTAATACACCTCTGAAGAAGTTAAGGGATCAAGTTCAAGTATATGTTATTGACACAACTTAAGTGGAATGATTACTGTACTTATTTATTTGGATCTAAGAAATATGTTGTAAAAGTATTATGTTTATGATGTTCTCACCATATGATTTTTGAAATATGTAAGTATTTTACTACAATTCTTTTTCATTAAGGATTTGAGATTATATGTTGAATGGTACTAAGAAATTTTATTCAGTAGAATGTTGAAATTTTCAAAAAAAACACATGATTAAAGTAAAGACAACCCTTAATATATTCATGATTTTGAGATAATGATAAAGAAATGATTGATTTGGATAAGTATTGTATGCCTTGGAACTAATTAATGACTTGTCAACAAGTGGTCTATGCTATCATTGATGGAGTTTACAACACTTTTGGATTTAAGGAATATATCCAATAACATGTTTCTTACATAAGGAATAAGGAAGAATGCATGTTTCCAATAAGGTTTTTTGGTAATTCGAGTCATTACCATATTTCAAGAGTGTTGGCCTCCTCATGTTTAATCATGTTTTAATGATCACAAATCATGTTACTCCTGTTTAATCTATCTCAAATCATGTGTATATATGGTTGGTTTCTTTATGATTTAAATAAACTTACACAAGATCCTAATTCCTATAAATCATGTTTGATTATTGTAAAGTATATTTAATTTGTTCTATAATGAATTTATTTTATGAATGATTAAGTCTAATTCATTCTGTGAATATTACTGCTTAAGTTTGTATACAGATATTTGGCTAAGTCTGAGAAACCTTGAGACTGTCACCAGTTCTAGTTTTCTGGAAAGTGAACCAGACACTGTGACCCAGACACCGTGACCCAGACACCATGACCCAGACACCGTGACCCAAACACCATGACCCAGACACTGTAACCATTTTCAGATCTCATGAATTATGTGACACCGATTCCTTGCTACCATCACTAAGACACCATTAAAAGTTTAGAAAAGGACCAGACACTATGATCCTAACACCACATCTATGCTACCAGTTTCTGATCTCAATACAACTATGCCATAATGACTGTCTCGCCACTCAAAGTCAAATAAGAAGACATTGTTTCCGGTTGACACTGTTTCCAAGTGACACTGTTTCTATACAGACTGTGACATCATTATTTAATTTGTTGTGTTGTTTTCAATTTAATATCTAACGGTCGTATTTGAGTCATTTAAATGCAGTAACATAATTAATATTTATTTATAGACATGTCGCCTAATAGTACGAGGTACGAGGTGCAGAATACATGCATCTTGTTGGCTCCAACACATGTATGCCAAAATAAAAAGAAAAAAATGGCTAGAACAAAGTGAATAGACGAGCAAAAGTGTGAGAATTTTTAAAAAGTAACCTAATTCATGAAACAAGAAATAACTAAATAACACACGAAGCACTCTAGATTCAAAGGTTGGACTACCATAGATCAGAGGCAAAAACATCTTTGCAATACCAACTCCACGAAGAACATGAGCTAGAACTAACTAGAAGCCAGAGCACCAAACTTGTGATACCCTATTTTTCTCAAGAGGACTTGATACTTACATCTGCTTCATCCTACAATTCCAAATCTACATAGAATAACACTCAGATAACTTCTAACCTTTTCTCATCATCTTTTCTCTATTTTTTATTGTTTTAGCTTTTGAGTAGTGTGTGTGTGTCTATATTAAAAACACACATTGTATCCTGAACTAAACTGAAGGATACAAGATATCCTTTCTCTAATATCTTTTTACACTTGTTTTCCCCAAAGGATAAGTTTGGAATAGGTCCTTGTGTGACTTGGTAGTTTGTACCCATGAAAAATAGTGGAAGAGGTCGTGTGACCTGGACAGTCCTGTGCACTGTTGTTTACCCCGATCTAGGGTGTAGATCAAGTTTATTAAAATAAACTGCTTGGTGGAAGGTGATCACCAAGTGGAGTGGATTAGGTCTCATCTTGAGACTGAACCACTTCTTTTATACACTTTGTTGTTTAATTTAGTTTTTCTCTATTTTACTATATATTTTAGAAATCACTATATTTTACTTTGATGGTTAATCTTGGATAGAAGTTATAATTTTCTTTCGTTATTAAAATAGCTTCAAAAGTAGTATCAATAACTCATATTGATATCACTGGGAATTAATCAATCTTCTAAGAGGTCATTTTAATAATCAAACTTTTATAATTGTATTGCCTTGATTTACTGGGTTGTATTCATTTTTTATTGGGGAACCTTTTTAAGAAAACTTTTCAACAAAAATTTTTTATAGATACTCAATTCACCCCCTATTGAGTACTCTACTCTGACCAACAAAGAGGATACATGATGAAGTTATTTACATGTTTGGAGTGTTAAAATTTAGAGCTTCTTCATGTTAATTAAAGGATAATTATAAGTTCATCTTAGAAATTTAGTGACCATATTTATAAAGTATTGGTTCATAATCTTTTAAAAAAATTAACTATTTATAAAATGGTTTAAGTTGAACATTGGGTGAGATTTTAGAGGTTAATGTGGTACTTTACCGTATGATGTATCATGTTCTAAGAAATGAAGTAGAAATGGTTCAAGGAATAATCAAAGAAAAATATTATGTTTATAGAAACATATATTTATTTATATACTAAGAGAGTGAAAGAATTCCTTAACTCTGGAAAAAATGATCATGAAACCAAAAAAAAATTCCTAGTACCTTCGTTTCTGATTAATCAAATGGCCCCTTAGATTATCACTGAATTATGGCCTTGTGATTGCTAACTTTCTCCTAACCATTTTTTCCAACACTCTCCATCCGAACTTAATGGTTAGATTTTTTTTTCTGTATCCATGTTTACATTTCCCACCTATATTCTCCTATTAGGGAACTTAGTTGCATGATAATTTTACTTTCCTTTCTCTCTTATTAAGAAGATGTGATATTAACCCTTTTTTATGATGCGGGTCTTTCAAAAATAGTTTATTTTCTATCCCTATATTTCTGGGATAAAGTTTAAATTGTGAGGATGTAATTTAATTAATGTGGAGAGAATGTAACACCCCAAAATTCTAAATTAAGAACCTTATATTTGATAGCGTGTATAACACGCAACACTAAGCGTGTAAGGGAAGATAATAACTTGAGTATTTATAATATATTTAATATTTTAAATAAATTTGATATAATTTATAGATTGAAATACAAGTGATTTTGAGTTAGTGTGCATCACACGCAACAACGACCTTCTTTGATAGCTTGCGTTATACACAAGATTAAGTTTTACTAAACAGTAATATATTATTAAAATATTATTATTTAATATAATAATACTTAACATAGCCATTAAATTATTATTTATGAATAGTATTAAATATCTTATGAAAATATATGGTATAAAAAAAATATAAAATGAATTAATAGGCTACCAATTAATTAGAAATGAAAATATAACCCAATTGAATATAAAGGAAATACTATTATTTTTATGCTCACAAAGGCATTTTGTATTAATAAATTAAATTAATTACAATTATTGAATGATATTACTGAATTATATATTTTATATATTCAATAAAATATTTTTGATAGTCATCTGAAAGATTTTATAGACATAAGATAAGAATAAACTCAATAACACACATAAAAACTTATATTTTTATTAAGACATTTTTACCACCTTTTAATGGAGAACCCATTTTAAATATGAATTTTGATAATTTAATTGATTTAATATGTAAAAATAAATTTAATATTTGAAATAAAAACATAATAATTAGGTTATAGTTAATTTTTGGTATTTTTCTGTAAAGTTTCGTTTTTTAACAAATAATTAAAAAAACTGATTTTTATTTCAAAAATGTTTTTTCATATAATTTAATTATAATATTAAATAATGTTTCATATTTATTTTAAAGTTTAATTAGATAAAAAAATTATTAATTAATCCAATTTAGGTCATTGGAATCAATTTCACTTTGAAATTGACTATAAAAACATAGCAGACTTTAGAACATTTTTACTTTAAAAACTTGCATTGTCATCCTATCTACGAGATTAAATTTAAATTAATTTTTGCCAATTTTGTGATTTTAATTTAAAAAAATGGATTCCATATTTTGAATCAGAATAATTTATAATTTCTTATAAGTTCAAATTATTTTTTTACCAAAAGTATTAGTGAAAGTAATTAAAATTAATTACAATTATTGAGGTTAAATTAAGCTTAACAAGAGACTAAACCATAATCTTAAGGCCTAAATAAACCTATAAACTTGTACAAGACCTATTGGTTTGATATAGTTATACCCTATCCTACCATTTATAAACTTTGGACCATTATTTATCCACTTTAAATAAACAATACGTGGGTGGGGTTCCTTTCTTTTAAAATATTACAAGAGATTCCACTCCTCCTCCATTATAAAATGCCTCCTTCACTTCCCCTTATACACACCTCTCAAGACTCTTAGGTTCAGAAAAAATATACCAAATTAACTCCCCAAAATCCCTCCCTTACTCTTTTAATCCTACCTTGGGCATAAATTTCTCCAAGGAAGCTCTTTTGGTGCAAACCAAAAGGAGTTACCTGATTTAGAGGTTACACGCTCCCTCAAACTCCTCTCTTTTATTTCCTTTCTTTACTCCCTAAAATCTTATAATCCCATTTATATATAAAAAATATAGTATAAAAAATATACTCGGATGTTTTTATACTAATATTTCTACCTAAAATTACACACAAATCCATCTAATGGGTAACAAACATAATTTTTACGTGTAGGCGGACTACCACCTCATTAAACGATGATTGTTCAATGTTCCTTTACCGCCTCTCATGGTGGACATTATGATGGAAAATATTATTATATATTATATATATGATATTTATAATATATTTATGCTTATTTAATTCCTTTTTAACACATACCCCTATACATTCCATTTTGTATAAAAATGATAACATCGTTTGTGGAAGTGTGGACTACTGCCCCCTCAAAGCGATTTGAATCGTTCATGTTATACATGGAATGTATTAAGGATAATTTTAATAAAACTATATAATATATATGAAATATATATAATTATGTAATTATAATATACATACTTATCATTTAATCTTCATCCTCTTAAAAAGACAAAGAAATGAATGTAGCGTTCATGCGTACGTACAGACTACCATCTCTATGAATAGTTCATTCCATTTATTATCTCCAAAAATTATTTATTATTATAGATAAATATATAATGGATATATATGATATTAAAATAATGTTTTACATTCTTTATATGATGAAACTGTGATATATTTAATAATAAAAACAAACAAAAAGTTAAAACATACTCGACAAACTAGGCAATTAACACCTGAAATAGTTGAATTAATTAAAGATTGTTAACAGATGGGTAATAAGATATTATAAGAAGATAATATATGATATTATAAATATTAGTATGGTTATGGTATGAGTAATTAACATATTTTTAACCACTATACAGGACAATGAAGACCACATAACAAAAGTAATGTTAAGGTAAGGGATTTTCATCTGAATTTACATTCCATTGAGACTTAATTATTGTTATGCACCTAGTTTCTTTTATATAGTGTATATACTACATTTTTACATGATGTATCATGAATATACTTACTTTCATGATATTATAACTTTCATTTAATTTTATTCCTTCGTGATTTTATGATTTAAAATGTTTCAAAGTGGTATGGGACACTTTGGAATGTTTAAAGATTATTTTCCTCAAAAATAATACTAATAATATTTCAATGTTGTTTCTATTTGAGGAAATTAAATAAAAATTTTACATTAAATAATTTTATTATTATATGTTTATTCATTACCATTTTCAAGTATTATTAACATTTTACCACTCTTTGGTACTCAAAGTGTTTTAGAAAATGTTTTTAAGAAAACCTCACTTTATTTCTATCTTTAGTCAGAGAACCTATTATATTCTAAAAACCATGTTTTATTAAAATGTTTTCAGAAATGATTTAAAATTTTATAATGATTTAGTATAGAAATGTTTATGCTTTTTTTCTTTACCCATGTTTTCAAATAAATCTTCTTGTCTCTTTTCCAACAAGGAATTTTTCAAACCTTATTTATCGTACAAAAGGAATATTATTTTTACCTCATACGACATGTATGGATTTATCCACCATCATTCATTTGAAGCCTAATTTTCAATTTTAAAAGGTTTATTTTTAAATAAATTTTTTTTAAAAGATATTTTCAATGAAAAATATTTTCAAAACCTTTTCAATAGAAAGGGATATTTTACTCAAGAATATTTTTAAAAGTTATTCTATTATTTCATCCACGACAACAACCCTTGTTGTTACTTATCCTCCTATGAGTTATTATTGATAAATCCATATTATTTATTAAGTATGGATATTTGATAAGACATAATATTTAGTTTTTATATGAGTAATTCTTTGGATAGGTAGTGATGGGTGGGTCCCAGACTTTATATAGCCCGTCGATGCATCAGTAGTCTCATGAGATGAAATAGTTGGATAGCCAACTTAGATGGGTTTTTACTTGATAGCTAAACTATCTTGTGAAAGGTTTTTATGGTAATAGTTCCATTTACCTAGGAAACATGGCATGCAATGATAAATAACTTCCCTCATTTGGTATTAGTTATTATTTATCCATGATATTTTATGTCAACATATCTATGGATGTAGTTCATTCTCAGTTTACTAATTTATGGCATGTGTTTTAGTTTCTTACTTTCCATATTATTTTTGCCTTATCTAGTTATTTAAATGGGATGTGTGTTCAGTTATTTACCTTTTCATATATATTGGTTCATTATTTCTTCCTTTTTGTTTACACTTACTAAGCATTTGATCTCACCCTTATAATTTTTCATTCCCTAGTTTATGAAGAAGAGAACTTTGATTAAGCTTTAAAGGATGCAGTTTATTCCATTTTATTTTGTAGCATGTTTTATTTTGGTTTTTCAATGTATTATGGGTATCATGTATTTAATTTTTCTTTCCAAGACTGCTAAACTAAACGGTCCTTCAAGATTTTTTTTCTTATAATAATTCCAATATAATCAAATAATGCACTGGATTTAAGCTTCTAGGGTCAGGGTGTTATAGAAAGTTCACACTAGGACATCACCAAATTAGGAAACATTTTTTAAAAATCTATACTCCTTAGTGTGTGAGAAATCATATGGTACATTGATACCCAATTTGTATCTTATTCATGGAATGAGATACTCTTTTAGGATAAATTTGACTCATATCATCTGAATTTGGATCATATCATGGTCTTCATGAAAAAGTTCACAGTATATTTTTTGTGATTACAGGTAGTAAACTATAGTGTTACCCCTAAAATAAAAAGAAACTTAAAAAGGAATCAAATGTCAGTCTCATTAACATAACCATCTCTAAGAGGAAAAATAAATATTATCATCATTATCCAAAATCTCTAATCTAGTAAATGGAACAAGTCGTGTTTTCATCACTATCATAAGGAAGTTAATCCTCAATCCACATATCATTAGGTCTTTAAAATGATTATAGAAAAATTAATCATTAATTTCATTAACATCATCACCTCCAAAAAGTTAGTCCATGGGAACAACTACTCTAGGTCATCATGGTGATAATTAGAAAAACCCCTCATCAATATCATCATCTTGGAAGGACAAAACCTAAAAATTCATCTCCACAGTCAATCGGGTTGGATAACTATAAAACACATCATTTTTGTGTCATTCACAAAATAAATTATCCCATCAAGATTTTATAAATAATCATTAGATAACTCCTATATAATACACAATCGAACTCTAAGAATACTACCCACCTATATTAAATAACAAAAGATACATTGGAGTTATATAATTGAATTATCGCATTGAACCATGTTTTCAAATTTAGAAGTATGAAATGATCATTTCTTAAAACATCAAACTCATTGAAATTCCATATATTATTAATCATACTAAGGGTTTTTCATTATTTTTAATCACTAATAATGTCTTAAAAACCACATATTAGTTTGAATAATAAATATCATGAAGTTATCATAATCTGACAAGAGGTTATGGGTCCCATTGGGAGCTCCACGTGAGTCATCATTATTGAACCCATCATCAAACTTTACATGAACATGTTCATGTCCAATATCTTTTTTTTTATAAAACATTGTCATATGATATCTAAAAAATACAAAGGAGAAAAAAATCATGTTCTATGTAATAATTTAAACACAACTATGCTCTTGAAATTTTCTAGAGTCAAGTTGTCCCCTGAAGTAATATAATTTAATTAGGGAGTATAATGTCCAATAGGTTATGACTGTTCCACATGGCACAAGGGATGAGAGGCATGACATGTGAAAAACAAAGGGTATGGGTCCATACCATTTATATCACACAACCACCTCCATTGGTTACCTTATGCCATTGACCTCCTTCGTCTGACCTCCAATGATGAAAAAATACTTATCATCATACTAGTCTTGAAACATCAAACCTAGATCTAACATTGGTTTTAAATGATTCATCATGATGTTTTATTTCTATCACTTTAAAGTCCACTGATTTATCCCACACATATCCTTTTGTATATATTATCTATATGCCACCTGAGTATGGTGGCAGTGATGATTGCATACAGTAATCGGACATAACCCATACATTGTTTTTTCACCTGAAATAGTAAAAGAGCATGGCTAGAAAAATTGGGCACCGATTTCAGATAATAGAAAAGTAAAAAATATATAATTATAAATAAAAAACTATATTTAGTAATTCCATAGTCTATTATTTTATAATGTATAAATGAATTTTAAAAAAATATTTCAACAATACTACCATGAAAAAAAGATCAAATTTACTCCTCAATTTTCCTTCAATTCACTTCTTATGGCTCACCCAAAAAGGAAGAGAGAAAATTATAGATAAAGAGTGAGACACCCTTTTTTATAACCAAAAATTATTCTTTCATGGTCTCATAACTCAAAAACTCCAAATTTAACCACTTACTAAAACATGTTTCTCTGAGTAAAACTATATTGATGGTATTTTAATCAGATACACACTTTGTCAGATATATTACACTTAATGAAAAAAAATATGTGAGTAATACTATGATGATGGGATTTTAATATGATCTGCACTATGATATATATTAATTTTTTCATTGGGGACCTTGTTCGTGAAAAAATCATTTTTCATATTTTCATTTCAATCATCTCTTCATACTTGATTAAAACTTATAAAAACAAAATTTATTAAATATGGAAACTAATGAAGGTAATGAAATAAAAACAAGATTCAAATTAAAATAATATTCAAAATCTTTATCAAATAAAATATGAGACATTGCATTAAACCAAATAATCAAATGAAAGATTCCCTTTAAAATCATCTAAAATTACCTGAAACCAATATTCTATGAAGGTAAATAATTTTTAATTAATAAAATAATTTATTAAGGCATGATAAAAACACCTAATACCTTTTAAATAATGTTTACCAATAAAAAAAATATTTAATATAAGAATAAAAACATAAGTATATGTGTACCTTTTAATTTCTATTTTAAAATTAATTATAAATAATCTATATTAATAGTTCATTCATTAATGCCTAAAAAATAATAAATAATTCATTTTATAAATTAAACATGTGGGAAACCTATGGATTATCATTGGATTTGTTTATAGTGTATGAGTATGATGATCAAAGTATTGTTAACACATAGAGATTCATTGTCTTGATTGTTGGATGTGTTAACAAAGATAGGGAAGTGTGAATAGAGATTTATATGGAGTAGTGGTGCCTATATTTATATAGAAATACATGTCACAACACTTGGAGAAGTTTATAAGAAGATTTATGAAGGCCATAATCCATTTAGATTAATTCTATAATAGGTTATCTAAGTCTGGTTTGCTTAAACATCATTGAAGGGTTTGCATAAGGATCATTGGACTATGTGTAACCATAATATTAGTCTATTTAACCATTATTCTACCCTATGTAACCATCATAGAATGTGTTTTATAACCATGATACAACCCTACATAGACATAATTTTGAATCTATATAAGCATGAAGGTCTGCATAAACATCATTTGGATTCGATGTGACCAAGAAAGTTGTTCGACGTAACTATCATCTATGTAAAGGTTCCCTAAATAACAATAATGTTTGACTTGTATAAGGGCCATGCCTTAACAAAAACATGGTGCTTAGAAGAAAACCTCAGGTAATTTATCTGATATGAAATGTGATGTACCTAGAGGTTATTCTCTAACATCGTACAATTCTTGGAGTGTTCTTAATGGGATATATGATGGAGAAATAATATTTTAATACCATGTGACTTTCAAGGAGTTTTGAATGTGATAGACTCTCAAGATATTTTACTATATATATGAGAAGAAGATTGAAGAAGAAAATAGAAAAAGGATAGGCTTCTGAATATAATGACTGATCTAGAGGTAGAAGTAGAGGATCTCGACTATGGTATTTTAGAATAAAATATGCACATTGAAGGAGAGGATAACTGTGTGCCTTCTTGAAGATCTACATTCTCAAAATAAAAATGAGCTGTTATAAAGTAGAAAAGTGAAGGAAAATCCAATTTTAGGGAAATAAATTGAAGCTCTATATTTATTCTAGAAGGAAGAAGTAAATATGCATAGGGAGAAGTTCACAGCTTCCCTGTGAAAAATAATCCAGGGAGTTTAACAATGCATCTACACAAACTAAGGATGAACCCATCCATGTAAGTGTTTCTAAATAAAAAGGGACCTACAAGTTCATAAAATATGGGATTCCTGCCCTGAAGTGTTGATTGAAGGAGGATGAAGGGTGGTGCACCTTGGGAGAGGAGTGACCTTGTCCCAAAACATTTGTAGGGAAGTGATACCAAACATGGAGTGACCACATTATTATTATATCTACCAAACAGTAGTAATATTAGTGGATTTTGGTGTACAACACATCATTGTTTCATTATCCTTAGACTATCCCAGTACTAATGAAGCAATTAAAATCCTTGTATCTATGTACATTCAAGTTTAAATTTTTTCAAGACAAAAGGTGGGAAAAATAAACAAAATAATAATTGTTGAGGGTCGATTAAGTAAAGTGATAATCATATCAATATTTGAACAAGAACAAAAAGGTGACCCTAATAACTATGTGGTCAAGATTAGAATAGGTTTGTGAAAGATTTTGTAAAAAATTGATAAATCTGGAGAAAATATTCCATACCATGATTCCCCCCCAAGGGTATTACCACATAAGTCCCTTGAGGGTCCTAACAATTGGTATCATATAATAGGTTTCTATTTATCATTATTTTTTTGCACTAACTTGATCTAATTTTTTAGGTTGAAGTTTCAGTGTGATATTACATTCTTATGTGCCATGGAAAAGGGAATGTCTTCAAAGTAGAAGAATATTTTAGATGGAATTTCACATTGTGGAACTATTTTTGGTAAAAGCAAGATATGGTGGAAAAAATAGACCAACCATGAGGATAAATTAATATAATTCTTGGATTATGAATCTTTTCAATTATTCAATGATATTATGAGAATGGAAAAAGTGGCTATTATTCCCTATGATGATGGAACTAATGATGATGAGGAACCTATAAGAATGTAACAGGTGAAATTTTTCCTCTTATTAGAGGAGTATGATTAGTAGTTGAAACAAGATAACTAAATAATATGAGAGGAAAATAACTCTTGATAAATCCATATAAAAATACTAAAAAAATTGGTTGATAAATAAGAGGACTTAATAAAATACTTGTTGAAGTGGCCATAGATCTGGGGGAGAAAAATAACTCCCAAGTTAAAGAGTTAGAAGAGATGTATTCCAAGGTGTAATAGCTCCAAGTTGATTTTAAGAAGGAAAACTATTATTCAAAATAGATTCATAAATTTAAGTATGAGAGGAATTAAATCACAACATGCATGGTAGTGTTGGTCAAGGATATTCAAAGGCTAAAACATGAGATAATATGTCTCAAATACTTTATTTCTCTAATGAAAAAATAAATAAAAGATAAAAGTGATATGTTAGACAAGATCACTCATACATTATAGGATGATATGTCTAATGGGAAGAAACTCAAGGAAGAACTTAATGATCAACTTGAATCAAGAAGTGTAAATATCCAAAAGTTATAAGAGGACTTGAATTCTACCAAAAAGTAGTTGGATAATAAGGGTAATCCTAAACTAAAATATGTCCTACATTTTTTGTTTAACTAACCTTCAATGGGAGATGATAAAAGGATGGAAAATTATTCCATTTTTTAGGATAATAATAGATATTATCATGTCATGTATCCCTTACTCCATGGGAAAACCGAGTAATGGCTTTGATAGAACTCCTCTAGGCATGAGGAGAAGTGAGTTATGAAAATTCCTAAGAAAAAGAAAAATCGTGAAAGTGCTAGAAATACTTTCAAAACAGTACCTTTAAAATTTAAGTACAATTTATTAATCAATCAAATAAGTTATGTATATATGTATTATTTTTGTAGAGAGTATAGACACGTTTCTAGTTTTTGTCTCGAAGTGTTGGAATACATTAACTTCTATGAATATAGTAGAAAATATGAATAATCGGGCAATAAAATATTGACAAGAACATATGTATATTATTCTAGTAACTCTTACCAAGATAATTAAGTCTTTATATAGGATTTTAGGAAGATTTAATCATGATTAAATAGGTGAAACTGAAAATAATCCAATGATAAATTATTCCCTATGAGAAATATATTTCAGGGGCTACATAAAGAAGATATCCATGCTAAAATTAAATCTATAAAGATTTATAAATCTATAGAAGAATCAAATATTTCCTAGAAATAAAAAAAGAATATTTTTAAGTGGTAAAGGAATTCACATGTTAAAAGAAGAAAGAATTATGTGAAAAAATTATTCAAAGGTAAAGTTTGTATTGAAAATTATAATAATACTTGCATAGATAGACACAATAGAAAAGTGGTTTGGAAAAGAAATTTCAACCTATTTTGGAGAGGAAAATCCTTGATTATAAATTTATCTAATGAAAAACGGATGGTGTGTTATGTTATGTATAAGAGAACAAACCCAAAGAAGCTATGAAGAAATTGGATTCCATTAAATCAGCCTCAAATCTAAAAATGGATTCCAAAGTAATAAATGATTAATAATAAAATGAGGTTGATGAGGAGTTAGAATTCCTTTCCCTAAATCTAAAAAAGTGGAAGTTAGAGTGTAAAGATTAAGGGTTGGTTTATCATGGCTAGGAGTATTCCTCAACTTGAGAAATTTGGAAGGTTCCCTTCTCCTCATGTAATTGAATTTTTACTAACTATTTTGAAGAGGTGAAAATTTTAGGGGGAGACACAATCCATGGAGTAAATGTTAAATAAAATCACAAGTGTGTGGGATGAAGGAAAATATTCTTGGAGCTGGAAATTCATGTAGTAAGGTGGATTCTGAGGTGTTAAAAGATCCATATTGTTTCAGTCCTAAATAAGAGTTTTAGATCCAATTCATAAACTAAATCTAAAACTTTATGATGGAGTTGAATTTTAGTCCAAATATGGAACTAGAGGTTTCATACTATAATTAAATTACTAATCTGGAATCTAAAATCTACTTGTTAGAATTAAGTAGTCTGGCCATTGGAAGAACCTAAACTGAAGCAAAAAAAAAGAGGTGTCAAATCCATATCTAAAGCTACTGGTGGTATCATGGTGAATCTGACTTTTAATGAGTGGAATCATGAAATGAATTTTATAGTATCAATCCACTATAAAGAAGAGAAAATATTATAAAATCTATATGAATAGATTTCATGTTTTATTTATTTATGATCTAACTTTTGGTATCAGTTGTTCATGTATACACGATACTAAAAGTTATTTTCTAGGAAATATTTTTCTCGAAAAGTGTCCTCCCTAAACTGAGGGAAATTTATTAATGTTAAGAGATAAATATTTAGGGGGATCTTTGATGAAATTTCAATGGTTTTTATCCTCATATAGAGAATTTATAATCCCTATAAATGTGGAGGTATTCCTAGAAATTCAAGTGCATAAATATATTTTCTACGAGAGGTATTATTTTTAAAAAAACCAGTATCACTTTTGGTTTCCCAATATGAAATAAACTGAAAATATAGAAGGTTTATTTTGGAAGAAAAGTGAAAGTATTTTGGTTTCATGTGTTTAAAGGAGAACTAATGGGTTACATGGATAAGTTTTTTGTTATTAACAAATACTCTTGTTTTATACACCAATCTTTATCTCTATAGGCTTAAAGGATTTTTTAATGGATCAAAGGTTAAGTAGTAAATTCATTCACTATAATTCTTTGAGTAAGTGTAGTTAAATTTGTGAAAGTGATTCAGAAGTTGTCTTGTAAAAAGATCTTGAGTCGTGAATTCCAGCTAGAGATTTGTAATAGAAATTGTTAAAAAAATATAAATGTAAGATCTATATCTTAAAATGGAGAGTGAAGTTTTATTTCCAAACCGAGAGTGAAAACCCAGAAGGAATTATTCCTTATACACAAAGGGGGAGAATTAGTTATCTCTATCCACAAATGGGAAGTGTAATAAGGAAACCCTTATATATTCAAAGGGAGAGAGAAAAATATAGTGCAAGGAATTTGTTTCCAAATGGGGAGTATAGGATAAATTGAAGGCTCTTTATATTCTCTTGATAAAGGTGTGGATAAATGAGGAGTGTGAACCCTGATGAAGATGGATATTTCTTTCCATGGATCTCCTAAATTAAGTGGGAGGAAATTTGAGAAATGGGGATTGATTTTTCCCTTTGTATTTCAATGATAATGGGGGAGAAGTAACGGTGTAGGGGAGAAGAAAAGAGGAGATATATGACATATTATCAAAAAATCCAATGTTATAGATTGTTGTAACCCTATAGACTAGTGTTGGATTTATTGACAATATATGAGGATGATTGTCAAAGGATTTTTAACACATGGATCTCTATTTTCCCAATTATTGGATGTGTTGAAAAAGAAAATAAAGTGTGAATGGATCTTTCTATATAGGATTGGTGCCTATATTTATGGATAAATCCATGTAACGTCACTTGTAGAAGGTTGTGATAATATTCATAAAGTCTAGAATCCATTTGGATCAATTCTAGAATAGGTAGGATAAGCCTGGGTTGCATAAACATCATTGAAGGATTTGTGTATGGATCATTAGACTCTATGTAACCATCATCTTATTTTGTTTAAACATCATTATACCTTATGTAACCATCATACAATACACTACATAACCAAGATACAGCCCTACATAGACATCATTTGGAATTCACTTAAGTATAAAGGGTTTCATAAGCTTCATTTGGACTCTACATAACCATTAAAGTTATTATACATAACCATTATCTATGTAAAGTTTCCATGTGTTACCATGATGGTTGATCTGTGTAAGGTTTGTACCTTAATGAAAATATGGTTATTAGAAGAAAATCCTAGATAATTTCTTTGATATGAAATGTGATGTACCTGGAGGTTATTCCCTAACATTGAACGATACATGGAGTGTTCTTAAAAGATTAAAACATCATATAATTTGGTTTTAAAACCATAACTCAAGTTAAAATTAAGGAGTAATTTTCAATGATAATTTATTGAATATTCATGTAGTTCTTATGAACTAGATTAACATGTAAATGGAGAAATTCACATTATAGAGTTGTAGCATGCATGGAAATATTTTTAGCCATATAGTATACTTGAAATATGATCTCTTTAATAATACATTCAAGTATAACGTATGAAGGTGTGAGGCTTATAAATATTTTAGGGCCTCATGTTTTGTGAAGGTCATGAGACAAAAATTAAGAGCATCTCTTGGGTTTCTGTATTTTTATTGAAATATATTTAATGCTGAAATATTCAAAAGAATAAAAAATAAAGGTGGAAGCATGGAAATTTCATAAGTGGTGTGTTGATTTTATTTTTAAATATATAGTTTGGTATAAGTTTTAAATGGTTTAACTTCTAGATTTGGGAAAAAGGAAAAGTAGCATGTGGAATTAGGAGTTGACCCAACTATTAATGGGATATACTATGGATAAAAAATATCTTCATACCTTGTGACTTTCAAGGAGCTTTGAATGTAAGAGTGAATCTCAAGATATTTTGTTGTATATATAATAAGAATATAGAGGAATGAAAAGGAAAAAAGTATAGGTTGTTGAATATATTTACTGATCTGAAGGTAGAAGGAAAGCACCTTGACTATAGTATTCTAGAAGAAAACCATATGCCTTCTTGAAGATCTGTATTCTCAGAAGAAGAAAGAGTTGCAGTGAAGAATCAAAGTAAAGGAGGCTCTAATATTAGTGTTGGAAAGTGAAACTCGTGAATTATTTTGGAATAAATAAGATTATTTTTATAGTAATAAGTTCATAGTAACCCTATAAAGAATCTTCCAAGGATTTTAACAATGCATCTACACAAGTTGAGGATGTACCCATCCAAGCAAGTGATGCTGAAGAACAAGAGACCTATAAGTCCATGAATTATGATAGTCCTACCCTAAATTAGAATCTTCTTATTAGAGTAGTTTTATCAATAGTTGTAGGAATAAAATGTAAGAATAAAAGTGGAAAATAAGTATTAATGGATCCATGTTAAAATGATTAAAATTGAGGTTGATAAATTAAGTAGCCTCGATAAAAGATTTTTTAAAGTGGCTATGGATCTAAGGGAGAAAAATAACTCCAAATTTGAGGAGTTAGAAGATATGTCTTCCAAGTTGAAACATCTTCAAGTTTATTTTAAGAATAAAAACTATGATTCAAATAAGATTCAAAAATTAAATTCCAAGAGGAAATAAATTCTTGTACACATGGTAGAACTAGTTATGGAGAGGAAAAGGATACACTAAGAGAATGTATGTATTAAAGACTCTATTGCTCAAATTAACAAAATGATTAAGTATAAAAGTGAAATAATAAAAAAAACTCACTCTTTCATTGGAGGATGAGAATACTGGGAAGACACTCATGTAAGAACTTAATGCTCAACTTGAAACAAGTATAAAGATACTGAAGTTGGAATAGGGCTTGAATTATTCTCAGAAGATGTCATATTCCAAGGGTAAGCCTAAACTAAAAATTCCCTACATTTATTTTTTAACTATCCCTTGACATAAGATGATGAAAGGAAGGAAAATTATTCCATTTTGGAGGATAATAATAAAGATATTATCATGTGAAATAGGCCTTACTCCATGGGAAAACTAATTTTTGGATTTAATGGAACCCCTCTTAGGTGTGAGGAGAATTGGGTTATAGAAATTCCAAAGAAGTGGGAAAATTATGAAAGTGATATAAATACTTTTAATATGGTCCCTAAAAAAAGTATGTACAACCGATTGAGCACTAAAATAAGGTATGGAGACATAAATTGATTTTATGGAATGCATGGACACATTTCTAGTTATGGTCTCAAAGCATTGGTATACATTAACTATTGTAAAAATGGTAGAAGACATGAATAATTGAGATATAAAATGAAAAAAATAAGTTATAAATATTATTTTAGTAACTCTTACCATGATAACTGAATCTCTAGTGAGTATTTTAGGAAGTGTTTAGCAAGATTACATATGGGAAAATGATAATCATCCAATGATAAATTATTCCATATGAGAAATGTATTTTAGGGGTAGCATGAAGAAGATCTCCATGTTGAATGTAACTTCATGAAGAGTTCCAAATTTGAAATGGAATAAAATATGACCTATAAAAATAAGAAGAATATTTAGAAGATATAAAGGAATTCATGTGATAAAATTATAAATCCTCATGTGAAATAAGTGTCCTAAGGAAATTTTTGTATTAAAAATTCTAATAATACTTACAGGGATAATCGTAGTAGCAAAGTGGTTTGGAAAAAGTAAGATCAACATATTGTTGAGGGGAAAATACTTGATGGTAAAGCTATACAAGGAATAAAAGATAGTGAGTTGGGTTGTGTATAAGGGAACAAACCCAAATAAGTTGTAAAGAAATTGGATTCCATTAAGGAAACATCAAATATAAAAATGTATTGCAATGTAAAATATGATCACTAAGAAAAGGAGTTTGATGTGGTGTTGGAATTACTTTCCCTAAATATGAAAAGGGTAAAATGGGGAAGTGTAAATACGAAGGGTTGGTTCATCATGGTCATCCCCATTACTCAACTTGAGTAAGGTGGAAGGTACCCCTATACTCATGTGTTTTAATGTTTACTAACTATTTTGAAGAGGTGTGGACTTTAGGGGGAGACACAATCCATGGGGTAAATGTACTGGAAAATAACATGTGTATGTGTTGGAGGAGAATCCACTAGGAATTGGAAATTTATGCATCAAGGGGTGTTAAAATTACAATCTTGTATCAATCCTAAACAAGTGTGTCAGGGATAATTTAGACTTCAAACCAAATATAAAAACCATATGATGGAGTGGAATTTTTAGTCATATTTGGAACTAGAGGTAACCAAATAGAATTAAATTCCAAGTCTAAAATTTGAAATATTATTACTATAATGAATCATTATAGTCATAAAAATATCCTTTACTTAAGAAAAAATGAGGTGTTAAAGGAATATCTAAATCTACTAGTGGTTTCATAGTGAATATGAGTTTTAACTAGCAAAATCAGGCCATGGATTTAGTGGTATTAGAGAACTAGAAAGAATATAACTGATTAGAAGTATCTATATGAATTAAACTCGTGTTTTATTTATTCATGTTGTAAATATTGGTATTGGTTTTTCATGTATAAAATATACTAAAAAAAAATTTAGGGAAATGATTTTCTCAACAAGTGGACTCCCCAAACTGAGGACCAATTTTTATGGTTAAGAGCTATTGATTCAGGGGGATCTTGTGATGAAATTTCAAATGTTATTCAATATTATATACAGAATGGATAATAAATATTAAGGATGTAGGTACACCTATTAATTCAAGTGCATAAATATATTTTCTACAAGAGGTTTCGATTTTAAAAAAAAAATATTATCAGTTTTATTTTCCTGAGTTAAACTGAACTAGAAATATGGATGATTTTTGTTGTAAGAAAAGTGAAATGTTTTTTGCAACATTTGTTTAATGGAGAACTAATGGTTGACATGGACTTATTTGTTTCTATTATAAAATACTCTTGTTTCCTACACCGATACCTAACTCTATAATCTTAGAGTATTTTTTAACAACTTAAATGCTAAGTGGTAAATTCACACACTGAAATTATTTGATTAAGTGAAATTAAAGTTGGGAAATTGATTTTAAAGTTTCATTATTGGAATCTCTATATTTGGGAAGTCCAACCAAAAATTTATAATGTAAATTAGTAAAAAGAGCTAAAGTTTATAGATATATTTTAAAAGGGAGAGTAAAAACTAAGAAGGAATTATTCCATATATGTAAAGGGAGAAGAAATTATCTCTATCCATAAATTATAAGTGCAATACCATGAGTAAATCCTTATAAATTCAAAGAGGGTGATAAAAATCTAGTATAAGGACTTTATTTCTAATTGGGTTTCATGGTACGGACCTTCTGACCCATTACTTTGTGAAAATTCAGGTGTTAGAGGTGTTCAGAGGAGGTTATAAGGAGATGGGGAATGAGTGGTAGAGATGGAGTTGAGAAAATCTAGATAAAGGATTCATGTAGCATAGAGGATTGTTTTGAACCATGAGGGGTAGTGGCTATGGCATGGAGGTGTCTGCTATGGTGTAGGGATCCTGGAGGAGGAGTTTGATTCCACTTCCATTTTTAGAATAGTTGATTCGTGGAGGTAGGTTGTGGAATAATGTTTGTGAGTCCTGCAGTATAGAGAGATCAGCTATGGTGTAGGATCTTGGGGTTCAATTTTCTCAGTTCTTCTGTTTTTGGCATGATTGTGTTCTGAGGCATGGGCTGCAATGCATACCTTTCATGGAGAATGGGCACTATGACATGTTTTTCTTGGCTATGCCATGGTCCCTTATCTTATTTTATCAAATATGTTCCATGGAGATAACCACAGTTCTCAAAGGCTACTTTGACCAGCCTCACTATAGTGTGGTCCTTCCCACTACACTGTAGTATTACCCCTTTCAGAAATTATGTGGTGTGGTGTGTGAGGTTTCACTGTGGTTTTATGATTTTCAAAATGGGTATAAAAAACCCAAATATCCTCTATCCCCATCATTCTATAGACTTTATTCTTAGTTATTAGGTGAACCAAGTGCATCCCAAGGAGGCCTTTCATCCCTATTTCAATAGCCTTCAATCCTGAGCTTGGGAGATCGATTGTTAGTGTTTCTAGATGAGTTTCCTCTTTTCCATTCCTTTTTTTCCACCCCATTATTCGCCTGGGGAAAGGATTATATCAATAAACTAGTAGTTTGGTATTTTTTGGTAAGAGGATATTTTGGTTGTTCTGTTTAGGTTGATCAAGGTGTTATCATTCATTATAGTGCTCAGTGGTGACCTTCTTCTTGATTTAACCTTGTGAAGTGAAGTAGAAATCTTTGTTTAAGGTAGGGGATCCTTTATTTCTCATCTAATTGTATCATGCGGGAAGTTTTATTCCCTTATTATATTTTTGGAAGATAGTATACATTAATCTAATGAAGATAATGAATTGGTTTAATTGAAATTTAAAGGGGGGAATCCATGTTTTATTAATTTTGATATTATTTGATATTGATATTGTATGGGATTGATGCCTTGATAAAAAACATGGTTTTTTGTGTATTTTCTTACATTGTGGTTGATGTTTTTAAAAAACATTATTGTGTATTTGTTTTTTATCACCTAAAATAGAATTTTATAACCAATTATATCCAGAATAAAATGGTTTCCCATGGAATTCTAGTTTATGTGAGAATTACCTTGAAAAGTAAATTGAAATGTAATGTAAATCCCCTTATTTAAATCAAAAATAAGAGTCTTTTTTTAAGTGTTTGTGATGTGTAGTGGTAATGTGTGGTTGTGATATGGGGTGAAAGTGATGATTTGTGGTTATGATATGTGGCATAAGTGATGGGAAGTGGTTGTGATGTGGTTTCCATGATGAGGAGGTGGTTGTGGTTGTGAAATGGTGGTGGTGTGGGGCTGGTTGGAATGAGGAGAATGGTTTTTATGATGTGTTGTGCTTTTATAGATGCCCAGTTAGTACTAGAATTAAATTTCAATGATGAACTGAAATGGCATGGGTTGAAATTGCTAATGAATATTGAATTAAAATGGGAAGTGTGTCTTGGATAGTTATTGTTAAATGTGAATTAAACGAGCTATAATAATGAAATGAATGGGATGAAAAATGAATGGGATTAATGAATAAAATAGTTTGGTTATGGGAAATATATAAATAGATTAACTTGTAATTAAATTTGTAATGTGTCTTTTGGATTGTATTTTGTTGGGTGGTGTTATGCATTTAGAGGTGGCTGTGAAAGTGGTGGATGTTGTGAGTTTGTTGGTACCCTTATTGTGAATCCATGGGATAGATTTTTTGTGGACATATATATACATTATAATTCCATGTTATTTATAAATTCACCCCACCCATGTTAAGAAAATTGTGCCAATGACCAAATGTTTTGGGGATTTTTTCCTTAATATCCTAGTATTGGGGATAGGTGGATGGCTACCCACATTTATCCACTCTCTCTTCCAGGTGATGTTGACATGCATGGGTTGTGATGTCTAGAAGTAAAAAATGAATTGTGATGATGTTTTGTGAGATGAATTATGGTAGGATTCATGTATGGTAGGAAGAGGGAATGAGGTTTATGTCCTTTATGTTCACAATACCCTACTATTCTGGTTTTGGAGGTCATTAAGATTTGATGTGATAGTCCAGGTATTTGTGGGTGAGATGTGATGTGAAGTTATGTGATGGACCAAGTGTCTGAAGATGATTTTTGATGTGATGTGATGTGATTTCCCGTGATTCTTTAGTAAGTTTTTTATATGGAAGAAATGGAAGTGTCAGGACATACGATATTGGGGTGTGAGATTGAAAAATATGTGGGAAAGCGATGTGGGGTACCCTTCATCGACATTATTCTTATTATATTACTATACTTGCGTGTGTTATTTAGTGAGTGTTCCATTGTGAGTATGGGATTGGTTATTTAACCAGTTTAGATGTTGTTGGTTTTATTGTTATCACACCAGTGCATTAGTATGTTTCTTTCAGATGTACATGAGAGACTATGGGTATAATACTATTGAGTATACTTGTATGCTCACCCTACATATATAAAAACTATTTTTAGGTTTCCATGAGGAATTCATGGACTATGCTAGAAATTTTTAGTTCAGACTTTGAGATGTTGTTGAGTTGCTGCTATAGGAATTTTCTTTTGGTATTTTATTTTGAGACACTTTGTATCAGTTTACTTTATACATGCATTATGGGATGGATTTTGGTTTACTTTTTTTATAACATGTCATGAATTTGATTGATCGATGATACCCTATCTCCCAATCCTATATTATAGAGTGTAATTCCTCCCATTTATGTGAGATTTTTATACCCTCAGTTCTTGTATCCAACCCAAGGCCTACTGGAGGAAAGACTCGGGATCAATATCTCTCTTCCTTTAGTTTTTTCCCAGGAGGGGTGCCTTTGGAGGTAAGGGGTTGTAATAGAGTAGTATTAGAGGTTTTGGTTGAGAGATAGGATAGAGTTTGGAGTTAGTCATAGTGTGGATTGAATGGGTTAGTTGGGAATTATTTTCAATTGACCTTAGTGCATGACATAGGCTAGGGAAGACTAGCTAAGACATCATATTTTAGGTCCCCCATGATCCAATAAAAGGAATATGAGCAAACAAAAAAACTAAGTGAGATTGATTCTCTTATAGGTTAAAGACCTAGGGGAGGTACATGCATCATGATTTCTTGAGTTCTTATTTTAATTGGGTGATTTGGGAATTTAAACTAAATTAAATGAATATTAATAAAATTATATATTATCAGGATTAGAAAATATTTGTTTCCCTTTCATTTATATCTCTTGGTCATCATCTATATGTGGTTTAGGCAGTTGAGGTTCAGCAGGCTGACCCAATTGACCATCGGAGGTTTGAACCGGTTGAGGAGGATGATCAGTGGAAGAGAAAATTGCATGCCTCTCAGTGGTGGGGTTTGGGGAATTATTAGGGAATTGTTTTTGATCTAGATATAGAGGGTTGGTTGGCAGATCTTGAGATCACCTTCAGTTTTATTCAAGCCTCAATGGAGTACTAGGTCCCTTTGGTAGTTAATTAGATGTGAGGATCTATGTGTAATTGGTGGACATTGTATCTTGGTTTTTAGAAAGAGGCAAATGTTTCATGGGTTGAATTTTAGAAGGAGTTATGAATAGAGTTTCTTTCATTGAATATAATGAAAGTAAAAAAGGTAGGATTTATTCTCTCTTCGGTAAGGTAGTATATCTGTGTGGGAGCTAGGAATCAAGTTCAAGGAACTTTTTTGTTTCAACCTGGATATTTTTCCTAATGAAGAGTCATTTGTGTGGTGTCTCGAGGAGGCACACTATCCTTATATCTAGTATAAAGTTACTCATTTTATGTTTCTAGTGCATATATAGGTTTAGAAGAAGGAATAGGTGATCGAGTACATACAATTATGAGGAGGTTTACCATGATTGGGGGCTAGCAGGGTTACTTGATGGGAATAGTTTTCAATGGAAAATTTCAAGTGTCAGGTCCTTCAATGTTTCGACCTATGAGGAGTTGACATCAGCATCTTCCCTTCTATCCTCCTAGGGCCAGTGGGTTCCATGATTTTCCTAGGGGCCTTGGGGTAGTTTTTTTCTTGTGTGGATCATGTACATTGTCATAATCAATACCCCATGGTTCTCGGAGCTCAATGTGGTGGAGGTGTTCAGGTTAAGCATCATTTTCTAGTGAGGTTGTTTTAGCAGCAGTGGTTATATGATTATGCTTCACTAAGAGAAGATGGGGCAGGAAAAGGTCATCCTCAGTATGTTCCTCGTATCCAGAGACATTGACCTGAGTGTGGCCATGGGGGTGGTTGTAAAAAGAGAGTAAGAAGAGATGAGCATGGTCAGCTGCATGTAGTGGGGGAGGCAGTACCAGAGGGGGAAGTGATCAATCGAGGTACGATTATCTTATTTTCTGCCCTTATTTGTGCCTTGTTTGATCCAGGATCTTCACACTCATTTTTTGAACCTGATATATTCCATACTCTAGGACTATATGTAGAGAGTATTTGCATGCCCCTAGTGTTTACTATACTCGTAAGAGGCTAGAAAATCTTGTTTGATATGTTTTGGGGGTGTAAACTGATAAGGGGGAACATTAGTCATGTGGGTATATTTTCTTACTACAAATTTATCATGATAATTAATTATCATCATCAAATAGTTTTATTCTATGTGTGCTATTATTGAATACTTATAAAGGAGATTTGTGTTCTCAGATGTGGATAGCCTACATGTGATTTTTATTTGTGAGTGGGGTTTTCGGGTGGGAAGTAGGCATATGGATCCCCTTCATTATTTTATGGTTGAGTTGTCTATGTAATTATTATTCACTAGTATTTAGGAGGATTCTAGGGTTTTCAGGGAGTTTCTAGATGTTTTCCATGGAGGTTACGAAGCTACCCCCTTGATGCAATGTTGGGTTTGGGATCAACCTACAGCCTAGTGCTTTTTTGATTTTGATGGATCCTAAATGTATAAAACATTTTGAATTGTGGGAGTTGAGGATTCAGATAGATTATTTGATGTATAATGGTTTCATCTGGGACAATGTTTCATCATAGGGTGCTCTGGTGTTATTCTCCAAGGAGGATAGTATTTTGAGGCTGTGTATAGAATTTCAAAGGTTGAATAAGGTGGTGATCAAGAATTTATACCCTCACATGAGTATTAATGATATTTTTTACTAGTTGAGATGGAATAGTTGGTTTTACAAGATCAATCTATGGTCAGGATATCACTAGTTGAGGGTGAAGGGGTATGATGTCTTGAAGAGTACCTTCTAATGCATGTGTGGGAACTTTGAGTTTCTGGTCATGTTGTTAGGTATCACTAATACACCATTTTTGTTCATGGGGATCATGAAATATGTGTTCCTTGAATTCCTAGACCAGTTTTTAGTCGTTTTCATTGATGACATCTTGATCTACTCAAATTCAAAGTAGAAGCATGTAGATTATCTTAGATCTATTTTTCAAGTTCTTCGATGCCACTATCTATATAGAAAGTTTTTTGAAGTGTATGTTTTGGACATGATAGGTTCATTTCCTTGGGAATGTGGTGTCCTAATAAGTTGTGTTCATGGACCCATACAAGATTGTGGTAGTTTTTTCTTGGGAATCACCCAAGAATGTGGCAAAGTTTTGTGGTTTCCTTGGTATTGTAGGTTATTATTAGAGGTTCGCATCTGATTTCTCATGGATTATGGCATTTTTGATATCTTTGACTAGGAAATACTCATAATTTAGGTAGACTAATCAGTTTCATGTAGAATTTTACTACCTATAAGTATAAATTGATCAGTGCTTTGGTGCTCTAGTTTCTAGAGGAGGGTGATGTTTGAGGGATTTTATGATGCTTCCTTTATGGTATTGGGATGTGTCCCAGTGCATCGGAATGCAATGATCTCTTATGGTTCTATGAATTTGTTACCCAATGATCATAAATTTTCCACACATGATGTATAGATAGTAGTGGTTGTGTTTTCACTGAAGTTGTATTGTCATTGCCTCTTTGGGGAGCGCTTTGTGGTCTTCATGGATCATAAGATTTTTAGGTATATCTTTTCTCAATGTGATCTGAATCTGTGGTGATGAAGGTAGATGGTTTTTCTTCAGAAATATGGATTTGAGATCTCATATACCTTAGGAAAGGGGAATTTCATGGCTGATGATTTGAACAGGAAGTCATGTGAGGATATTGTTTAGGAGTATAAAGATGTTTGGAGGGTGATAAAGGATTTAGAAACCCTACACTTAGATACAAATATGTTTGATGGTGGAGGTTGATTATTTCAAATAATGTCATAGTCTTATCTAATGTGGTAGTTAGAGGATTATCACTAGGGAAACTCAGAGGTATATATGATGCGTGATTGTGTTGTCTATAGTGATGCTTCAGAGGGATGGTCAGAGGATGCTCAGAACTGAATGTTGTTTCATGGGAGTCTATTTGTTATGATGGTGATGTGAAAGGGATTACTTTATTAGTTTCATATATCACCTTTGTTAGTAAACAAGGGATTATCCAAGATTTATAATGGATTTAGGGCATAGTTTTTGTGGCCTAGTATGAAATGGGTGGTGGAAGAGTTTGTGGATCGGTGTTTGGTTTGATAGTAGGTAAAGGCGGAATAATATGTTACTGAAAATTTTTTGCAGACCTTGGATGTCTCTTAGTGTAAATGGGATAAAATCTTGATATAATTCATCATAGGGCTACCCTGATCTCAAGTATATTGTGATTCTATCTGGGAAATCATGGATTAATTGATGAAATTGGCTCACTTTCTGGAAATCAAGGATTCAGGAATTATGGATGTTTTGGTGAGAAATTATATGAGTGTGGTGGTTCATATATATAAATTCTCAAGGTAAATTATCTTATATTAGGATTCTTGTTTCACCTTGAGGGTTTATAGGTAATTTTATCATGATTTTGGCACTCAGTTACACCTTATCACTTCTTTCCACCCTCAGAAGGATGGGAAAATGGAATGGACTATCCAGATATTGTAGGGTATGTTATAAGCATGAATATTAGACTTTGATGGATCTTAGTAAAATAACTTTCCTTTGGTTGATTTTACTTATAACAAAAACTATCATTCATCCATTAACATGGACTTATTTGAGGCTTTGTACAATAGGTAATTTCATTCTCCATTGTGTTAGTTTGAGGTTTGGGAGCATCAATTCTCGATCCCAATGTGGTATAGAGTACAAAAGGGAAGATTTGGGTTATTCATGAAAGGGAAAAAGGAAGAACGGGACCAAAAAAAGGATTATGTTGATTTCAAGATAAGTCCCTCATATTTTGAGTTTAGAAACCATGTTTTCTTGATATCCTCCCCTAAATGTGGGCATCATAGTATTGGTAAAGGGAGTAAGCTCGCACCCCATTTTGTTGAACCTTTCAAGGTGTTGGTTCACATTTGTGAGGTGGATTATCGGTTGGAATTCCCACCATGAATGGACTAGATTCATGATTTCTTTCATATCTCTCATATATATTGGTATATTCATAATAAATATCATGTAATTGAATAGGGATAGTTAGATATCGAGGATGATTCCACATTCATGAAGTGTCTAGTTGAGATCCAGGATCATTGGGAGAAGGTGTTATGTGTACAAACCATTCCTTTGGTTTGTGTGTTGTTGGTGTCCTATAAGAGAGTACTTGGAAGCATGAGATGTATATGCATGAAAATTACCCAGAGTTGTTTTGATTTTTTCCATACTCTATTTTTCTTTGATGATGTGATATCTAGATATTGATATTTTATAATATGTTCTTTTTCCTTGATGATGTGATGTGTTATTAAAGCTTCAATCATACGAAGAGGGGAAAACCTGATTCCTAATTAAGACATGTTATACTTTGAAATGATTAAAACCATGTGGGTGAGTCATTTACACCCAAAACATATAATTTATTGATGTGGGAGATGGAATTCATTGATTTTTGTACTTGGGGATCTATTGTTTGGTGGTTATATTAATTTTTGGTTTGTACTATGTGGTGTTTGAGATGATTGTGTGAATGGTTATGGGTAAGGGATTTGGATTGAGGCTAGTATGAGTGTCGTGGTAATGTGGTTGTGAGTGATGTTTTATGAATTATTTTGGTTGGGTTTGGTGTGTTTGGTTGGTGGTGGTGTTCAATTTTAATGAGATCCTTGAGAGGTATCTCATGGTATAGCTATTTTTATATTTCATATCTTTTATTTACATGTTGGTTTTGATTCTATAGGATGATAATAGTATGATAGATATTTGATGTAATGTTTTAGACCTTCCAACCCATTACGTTGTAGAAATTTTGGTGGTGGAGGTGTTTAGAGGAGGTTCCAAGGAGATGGGAAGCAAGTGGTGGATATAGAGTTAAGAAATTTCAGCAATAGGATTCATATATCATGGAAGGTGTGTTGTGTCGTAAGGGGTAGTGGATGCAGCATGGAGGTTTCTTCTATAGTGTAGGTAACTTGGAGAAGGATTTTGGTTCCACTTATATATTCGGCATGGCTACATCATGAATTTGGGTTGTGGTATAATTTTTTTCAATCCAGCAGCATGGAGAGCTCATTTGCAACATCAGGGCTCAGGGTTCAGTTTTTGTGGTTATGCCATTTTTTTAATGGTTGTTTCATGGAGAATGGGATATGGAGTAGGCCTTTCTTGGTGAATAGGCTCTATGGTGTGGTTCCCTTGGATACATAATGGTCCCTTATACTATTTTATTGGATTTATAACATGGATATAGCCATATTTCTTAGAGGTTTCTTTGACCAGCCTCACTATAGTGTGGTCCTTTCTACCACACCAAAGTCTTACCCCATTTATAAATTCAACAATGTAGTATAAAAGGATGAATTATGGACTTATATTTTTCAGATTGGGCATAAAAATACAAATAACCTCAAACCCCACCATTATCTAGGCTTTCTTCTTGGTTCTTAGGCAACCCAAGTGTGTTCCAAGGAGGTATTTTATCCCACTTTCAATGGATTTCAATCCCAGCCTTGGGAGATTGATCATTGGTGTTTTTCGGTGAGTTTCTTCATTTTCATTCCTTGTTTTCCTCCCCATTATTCATTTGGGGAAAGGATTTTGTAAAAAAACTAGTACTTTGGTGTTGTTTTGTTAATAGGATTTTTTGGTTGTTTTTTTTAGGTTTATGAATGTGTTCTCCTTCATTGTGGTGCTCGGTGGTTACCTTCCTCTTGATTCAACCATGTGTAGTTAATCGGAAATCTTTGTTTGAGGTTGGGGATCCTTCATTTATCATCTAGTTGTATCATGTGGGAAGGTTTATTCTCTTATTATCTTTTGGAAAGATAGTATTCATTGTCCTAATGAATATAATTAATTGGTTTAATTGAAATTGAAAGTGTAAGTGAAAAGAAACACATGTCTTACTGCTTTTTATATTATTTTATACTGATATTATATAGGCTTGATGCCTTTCTGAAAATTGTGGTCGTTGGGGGATTTTTTTGTGTTGTAGTTTATATATTTATGAAACCTTTTTTGTGGTTGTTTTTTATCACCTAAAATGGAATTGTATAACCACTTGTATTGGGTTAATAAAATGTTTTCCCCTGGAATTTTGGTTTGAGTGAAAATTCCCTTGAAAAGTAAAGTGAAATTTGATATGAATCCCCTTGTTTAAATATGAAATAGGTTTTTTGTGTTAATTGGTTGTGATGTGTAGTGGTGATGTGTGGTTGTTCTATGAGGTGTATTTTATGATTTATGGTTATGATATGTGGTGGATGTGATGGTAAGTAGTTGTGATGTGGCTATCGTGATGAGTAGGTGGTTGTGTTTGTGAAACGGTGGCAGTGTGGGGCTGTTTGGAATGAGGAGGATAGTTTTTTGTGATGTGTTTTTTTTTCTAGATGCTTGGGTAATGATATAATTAAATGTAAATGATAAACTAAAATGGAATTGGTTGAAATGGATAATGAGCATTTAATTAAAATGGGAATTGTAGATTATATAGTTGTTGTTAAATATGAATTAAACCGGATGAAATAATGAAATGAATGGGAAGGAAAATGAACTGGATTAATGAATGAAATGGGTTGGTAATGGGAAATCAAGAATTTACTTAACTTGTAATAAAATCTAGAATGTGGATTGTGTCTTGTGGCTTGTGGTTTTTTGGGTAGTGTTATGCATTTATAGGTGGCATCAAAATCAGTGGATGTTGTGAGTAGTTTGGTACCCTTGTTGTGAATCCATATGATGGGATTGTGTGTGGATGTATATATATATATATATATATAATTTCTTTATGAGTTCTAAATGTGCCCCCACCCAGGTTGAGCGCATTGTTCTGACAACCAAATGTTTTGGGGGTGTTTTCTATAACATCCTGGTGGTGAGGATGGATGGATGGCTGCCTGATCTTCCCCACTCTCTCTTCCAGGTGATGCTGACATTCACAGAATGTGATTTACATAAGTAAAAAGTGTACTGTGATGATTTTTGATGAGATGGCTTATGTTGGGGTTCATGCATGGTAGGATGATGGGATGAGTTTTTTGTCATTCATGTTCATGATACCATACTATTCTAGTTTTGGAGGTGGTTAAGATGTAATGTGATGTCTCAGGTGTCATCATGTGAGATGTGATGTGATGTGATGTGATGTGATGGCCTAAGTTTATGAGAATGAGATGTGATGTTATGTGATTTGATAGACCGGGTTTCTTCAGGCAAGTTTTTATACAGAAGATATGGGAGTTCCAGGATGTACGATGTTGGGGTGTGAGAGCAAAAAATTAGTGGGAAAGCGGTGTGGGGTACCCTTCATCGACATTCTTCTTATTATGTTAATATACTTGGGTTCTTTATTTGGTTATCGTGACACAATGAGGATGGGATTTTTTTAGTTGACCTTTTTAGGTGTTGTTGGTTCTATTGCTTTCTCACTGGTTCATTAGTATGTTTCTTTCACATATACATGAGATACTTTGGTTATGATCCTACTGAGTATACTTGTATGCTAACCCTACGTATATACAAACTGTTTTCAAGTTTCCAGGAGGAATTCATGGACTGTTCTAGACATTTCTAGTTCAGAATTTGGAGTTATTATTGAGTCGCTTCTATAGGAATTTTCTTTTGGTATTTTATTTTGATACACTTTTTATATGTTCACTTTATACATGCATTGTAGGATGGATTTTGGTTTAATTTTTGTATATCATGTCATGGAGTATATTGATCGATGATTCCCTATATATCAATCCTATATTATAGAGGGTAATGCCTCCCATTTATGTGAGATTTTTATAAACTCAGTGCTTGTCACCAACCCAAGGCCTACTGGAGGTGGGACTCAGGGACCATTATCTCTCTTCCTTCATTATTGGGCCAAGAGGGGTACCTTTGGAGGGAGGGTCATGACATAGGGAGTACTATAATTCTCCACCATGGGTTACTCATCAATACCCAGAGATGGGGTCTCCATATGGACTCAAGAGTTCCTACATGTACGCTAAAGGATACTAACTAGAGGGGATGGCCTAATTCATCCAATGGGGATACTATTACCTCAAATCAGAGTAATATAAATAATGTAAAAAAACAAAACATCCATAGCATATAATTAGAGTATTATAAAATAAATAAACATGATGTTATATCAAATGTCACATGAAGAAGAATACAAGCATACATACATTGACCGCCCACTGGGATGGTCCCAAGTACAAAATAAACCAAAAATAAAACACATGAACTTCATTCCTACTATTATCCCTAGGTCTTACACACCTCATCTATAAAACCCATCAAGCTACACCAACCCAATCCACTTCACATCCCGTGATGAACCTAAAAGTAGACATATGGTCTGCACACGCACCAAGGTATTTGTGCAGGGTGTAAGAAATATATCTCAATAGGCTTACACTAAGTTCCCCCAGTATAAACTATGATATAAATTATATATTAGGGATAAAATATATATTTCACACAAATTCCTTGGACATTATGTGCTAACTAGACCACCAGTACTCCCTACGCATCATGTCACCATGTACTAACCTAGCCACAACTACACCTAATCAAACCTACTTTTATGCCATGCTGAAAGCCTGCCAACCTGTATCATAACAACACACTAATTCCCATCCCATGCCCAAATACTCATGGTAGGTCAGTCTCTAAAACCTAAACCCACTACCCTCAAACACTATCCAAGGTCAAACATCCAAAATCTGAAACCCATCCCATCTCACTTAAGGGAGGTCCATCAGTCTTGCTACCTCATCCCATAATATATCACCTAGGGTGGTCCTTGCCACAAGATGCTCATGGAAAGGTCCAACACATGCACACTGACCTAAGCCACGTCTGGAAAGGTCCTCACCCTGATACCTGGGTGTCAAGACACGGTCATCCACCAAACTAATACCTGAAGAAACAAGGCATATTCATCACACTAACCCATTACATGCATGGAAAGTTTCTTAACCTAATAATCAAAGGACAAGATCAAGGTTATCAAATCAACCCATCCCAGTAGACTCTAGGGAGGTCACCTTAAGAACACTGACCCAAGCCTCCTCAATGAAATTTTCATCAATATCCCTGACCTAAGACTCAAAGGAAAGGTACATCAGTCACCCATGGTATCACCTAAGGCTACAACCCATCACACTTGGTCACTAGATGATCTCAGGGTGCTAGTCACTCGGGACCTATCCCCTCATATTGAACAATTCACAACTCTCCCCTTAAAGAATCCACTAGGTACTCCAGACACATATCAGCCTCACCTTGTTGATGCCACCATGTGCTCTTCACACAACAATGATGTCACTTCATAAGGGGTCACCCTAACTCATACCCTAAGGTCCATCCTATCCTCACTAAAACCCTCATTTCTCCCAGTCTCACTACCCGAGGACATTCTAAATCCAACCCACTCCCATCCCACTTGACAAACTCATGCCAAGTCCTTGAGTAACACCCATGACCCATTCATGGGTAACATATTGCATCTCCTAAAGGATATTACCCAGCTAACACCTAAATGAAACCCTCCTCATTTCATTTCATCTAGTTCCAAAGGACTCATCCAGCTCACGATGCTCATCAAGCCCGATCCACCCTCAAGAGGGTGTCTACTATCAAGAGTGAGATGCATGAATGTCTCCCTCATCGCCACTTGCCTAATCCTATCAACTATACCAACTATCCCTAAGGAACCATCATAGGATAAATTCATCCGATCTCGAATTTCAAGACCTTCCAAGGCCTCATTCCATCAAAATTGTCATTCTTGTCCCTTGGTGACATGTTCTTTGGGTGATCTTAATAATTAAAGTTCTCAAGAGAACTTATCCCAAACTTAGGAGGTTAAATGCCACCCTATATCATAATCACATGGAATCCCCATTCCCTAGACATCTACCCAAACCCATACAACTTGAATATATTAGGAAACTCATACATAATAGGCATATGATCTTATACTGAAAGGCGAAACCTACCTCCAAAATAGAGTTACTACTATAGTGACCCAAGCCTTTTACACATATTATTACATTATTTTTAACATATAAATCCATTAATTACATCCCAAATGTCATGGGGCCTAGTGTATTTAGAAAACTAGGTATATAAAACATAAAAAGAAACTAAAAAATAACATCTTTATTTTTATTATCCTTATTGATCTCCTAAATATCTTTGAGATCCTAAAACTATATAGGATAACTTGGAGAATATATAAAAGAAATGGGTGATCTAAAAAATACATTAAGATAATAAATATGATAAGGAAACATAAATTTTGATTCAAAGGTATCATGATATCATAAATGATAAGGGTTGTGAGTAATCACATGAATTAATAACATAAATAACATGGTGTCATAAGATCATAGAAACATAGGAAATGTGGAACCAACATATAACATTACATAAACATGAGTCAATTATATTTATTAGACAATATCCCATGGTGGAAAAAGTCCCATAATATATTAGGTTTACTCCCCAATCCCATACATAATGTCTCATGTGACCAAAAACATTACCTAGTGGATTGGAGCGTTATCTAGGTGCACCCATCATAACATGTACATGATTATGTGTTCCCCAAAAATAAAATAAATCATAAGGTATAAAAATAATAATTTCCCATGTAAATAAATGGGTTGAATAATATTTCCTCATGTCATATTCATAAAAGATTTAATAAATAAGAAATTTGATAAATGAACTTAAAGGAATGTATCTCCCCATCAAATGAAGGGATAATGATCTAGGTATATATTTAAGAGACATATATATATATATATAATTTATAAGTAATTAGTAACATCAAAGGTCTTCATCATTGGTGAAAATGTCTATAAAATATCACATTAGATATTTCTTAAGGAAAACACCCTTTTCACTTTGAAATCACTTCTTTAAAATATAAAAAATTACAAAATATTATAGACAACATTTTATTTGAAAATAAAAATGGAAAATTGTAAAGGATTCTTCAAATAATTTATTGGTCATGATGGTGAAAAATCCTATTCATTCTATATAAGTTAAAATAAAATGTTTATTTCACACTTTTGTAAAAAAATCAAAAAAGTACCTTATTCAAAAAATAATAGAAATATTCCTTTTAACCATTTTATAAAAAGTAAAACATGTGTAAACATATCTTTAATAAATCATTGGATAATGTTAAAAAAATATTTAAAAGTATTTTAAGGAAAATATTGACATGGGAGAGAAATATTCCAGGTCTAAAAGAAGATACAATATTAGTATTACTTAGAAATAACCTTATTGATGTTTATTTATTAAATAAGGGAGGAAATGGAAACTAAACATGTAGGCCACATTTATGACCAGTGGAGAATAAAATGTGTGTGGTTCAATAAAATAATTGTATATGATTTCCCCGAAAGGAACCTTGAACATAAACAATCTCAAAAAGAAAGAAGATTATAACTTAAATCCTTTACCGCTTTAGTAAATTTGAACCAAATCCCTTGGATGAAGTAAAATGAATTATAACTTAAAATACCATTAATTATTAAGGATTAATGATATATTATTTAAAATGGGTATAATATACACCATATAAAGAAATTAGGCACATAATAATAAAATATACATCAATGAAGATAAATTGAGAAGAAATCTCTTACAAAGATCATATCATTAGAGTGGGAATTAATCGAAGAATAGATTATGTGTAACAAATATAAATCCAAAAAAATAAGGGGAAATAAAAAAAATATAATAAGAGGTCATTTTACACATAATCATATCATAACATAGTCAATTAAGAATAATTATAACCTAGTGAATGGAAATTGAGTTAGGAAACCCCTTACCTTGAGTTCAACTCATCACGTACATATTTTATCTTCCTGAATAATAAACTTATGTTAAATATTTAATTTATTAAGAAAATTTTTAAATTTATTATTTATTTTATTTTATTTATTACCATGTTATATTTATTTACTTAATCAATTAATTCCACATCGGATGTTTTGATGATATTCGGTTCATATGTCCAAAATGACAATGGTAGGTTAAATATGGTAAATGAAGTCATTGTTTCATCATATATAGAATAATAATAATGAAATAATTATCATTTTTATACATAAATTATATTTTTAAAACCAACCAATAAATATGTTTATGAAAAATGAACTATGTTACAATCATGGAGATGATAGGTCATACGTACACGTGAGTAACGTTTCCATTTTTCAATGATCATGATAGAAGGAAGGTAAGTATTATTTTATATTTAAATAGTGATAATTATATCATAAATACCATATTAATTATTTAAATTCACTTATATATACCATCTATGTGATGTGGTGATGAAAAACTGATCACATCACTTCATGGAGGTGGTAGTCCACACATACGCATGAGCGGTGTTATCATTTCTCGGTGAATGGAAAGGTAATAAAATATATGATGTATTACTTTTAAAAAATCATAAATATTTAATTAATATTATATATATATACATTAAATCCATCATTGTATACATCTATGATATGAGATTATGGAAAATAGGATACATTGGTTCGCGAGGTAGTAGTCCACCGTACACATGAATGATGGTTTTGTAACCCATTTTATGGAAGAGAATATGGATGTAGGTTATCAAATTAACATAATAAAATATCTATATATGGGAGATAATTATTTTATTATATCCATATGGTTGAATAATATTTTAAGGAGGTGAAATAATAAATAAAAAATCTCAGTTAAGAACGATACCTCTTCTTCAGACAACTTCTTTTGATTTGCACTAAAATCCATCCAAGGAGGGTTTTATAATCAAAACAAGACCTCTAAGACATGGGAATGGGAATAAGGAAGGTATTTGGGAAGGTATTGGGAAAACTAAAAGTATTTTTAAGTGTGAATAAAATAGGAGAGTAGATTCTCTTTTATAACTGAGGAGTGACATTTTTGTAAATACCCAAAACTATTCAATAATGGGAAGTCACTCTCAAGAAAAGTGACTCCAAAATTAATAAATAATGTATTAGATGAAATATAAGTTCAAGAAAACCCTCCAACATTAAAAAATAAACATTTTTTAAATATTTTATTCTCTTTACCTCTATGGTTACTCACTTTTACCATTTTAGTTTTCACCGTGTTAACTAGTTTTTACCTAAATAATTTATCCTTTAAGCCTAAAAATAAAATGATACTTATTAGATAATTTGGAAGCACTAATTATAAATATAAAATATAATTTATTAAATAAAAATCTTATTTGTACAAAAAATTAATTTTAACACAAGTGTGTGTAACGTGAAAAGCCTCATTTTAACCTTAACCATGGTAATAAATTTTTACTATTTTTACTATTCATTATGACAAAACATTAAGTTGACCTTATTACAAAATATTAATTATGATGATTCAAAATATTTAATCCATTTTATAAAATTAAATTCACTAAATTAGTAGAATTTAATTTAAAATTAAACCCATAAAACACAATGAAAAGCGGTTTTTCAAGAAAATGCATTTTTCAAGAAATAAATGATTATATATTAACTCTATGACTATAAATCATTATTATATGAATTTAAATTTATATAAATATATATATGAGATATAAATTTCATTTAAATATTTTTTTATATGGGTTATTTTAATTAATTAAAATGGATAAACTTTATGCACTTAAAAGCAGTTTGTAGAAAACTGCATTTTTAAGCATAAAAATAAACTTATACCAAAACCATGAAAATTGTTGATTCAAATGAAATTAATTATATTATTATAAATAAAATTCTTCATATGTAACTTTAATACTAAATCCAAATATAAAGGTACTTTTAAATTACTTGATGTAATGAAAAGGAAATGACAGTATTTGAAAAATCAGTAATTTTCACTACTCATTGAAAAATCAATCATTTTAGAAAAATTAAAAAAACTTCATCCTAAGTTAATTTTGATATAATAAATTCAAAAATGTAGTTAATTTTATCAAATAAATTTTATAAAAGTTTCATAAACTAATTATAATATTTTCTCCTAAAAGCAATAAAAATCATTTTTGAAGAAAACATATTTTTTGAAAAATAAAATGTCTTCATTAAAATTTGAGTGTTTTTTTAATAATAATTTATAAATAAATATATATTTAGTGGGATATTTATATATATATATATATATATTAGTTATTCCTATTTATACCTGCCAATTTAATGGCTATGATATAATGGTAGTGTTTAAATAATAATATTTCATGGTTCATTTAGGCTCAGTGTTGCGTATTGTATAAACTGTCAAACATAGTTTTCTTTTTAAAATATTGGGGTGTTATAACCACCCTTTCCGATCTTCATTTATCCTTGACCTAGCATGTTCATGCCTCCGCCAAGTCCATCCAATCCAGCCCAAGGCTCACTTGCACTCCTGGGAACCTACCTCATTCCATACAAAATAAATAATTAATTATAAACAATTATAATTAATTATTTAATTTGAATAAACATTGAATAATCACCATAAAGATCACCAATAACCATCGTATTTTCAGAACCTCGACCAACCACACCCAAGGGTTGGTACACCCTCGGCACTATCCCTCATGAAATACCTAATTTTTGACACCCAAGTAATTGTCAATGTCATCTAATTTCATCAAAATCCCTAAATAAAATTAGGGTGGTGGGTTACCTTCATCAAAATAATGTTGGATGGTCAGAAGATAGAATCTTAGGACATTATCTATGTAATCCAAACAAAATCTCCATCAACACTGATGATTTCACCATTCTCTAGTGAAATCATCACCAAAACCTAGCTTAATTCGAATCAAAATTAAGGGAAGTAGAGGGGGGATCCATAAATGAATATTCAGAGGAGAAACTTAACTGAAATTTCCTCCAAGAAGAACCTGTATCAATTAAACCACCATGGGGGATCAAGAGAGAAAGGGAGGGGAGGATCTATCCAAAAATAGTCTCTCTTGTCGCCTCCCCTGTATAAAACCTAAGGCACCCTGATAGGGAAAATAATGGAATGACCCCATTAAAAATCCTCTAAAACTAGCCCCAACTGCTAGTTGGTGGGTTCCACCGGCTAGCTAGTGGCCTTATCAGTGATCCAAACATATATCCTAGGATACTACCTAGGACACTAGCTAGTCTGTGGCTATAGTGTATCCTCGAACACCCCATCCACCTATCTTGTTCTCTCCTGAGCTCTTTAGGATCCTTCCAAGTCCAAAACCACCTCCTCGAGGTGTTCAAAATCTCAAAATTCCAGCCCAAATCTTATTTATCAAAACAATACATCCACCAAATGTGAAATTCAAATTCCCTCTCAATTATAATGACCCAAAAAATCTTGGAGTGATACAAGTATAGGCTAAATTGAAGAATCTTCTTATTCTCTTAAGAGAGGGGGTGACAAAGGAGGAAAGTTGAAAAATGAGGATGGAGTCCACCCTTTGCATTTCGTTGATAATGGGGGAGATGTAAAGGCTTGGGGGAGAAGCAAATAGGGGATTGGTGTTATATTTTCAACAAAATTGAAAAGGGGGATTGTTGGATTATTAACACATAGAGTTTCATTGTCTCTATTATTGGATGTGTTGAAAAAGAAAAAGATGTGTTCAATGATATTTCCATGGAGTATTGTGCATAAATTTATGGATAAATCCATTTCACAACACTTTTAGTAGTTTATGAGAAGATTTATGGAGGCCAAAATTCATTTAGATAAATTTTGGAATAGTTTGGATATGTTTGGGTTGTGTAAACACCATTGAAGGGTTTTTGTAAGGATTATTGAACTCTATGTAACCATCATATCAGTCTGTGTAACCATCATTCTACCCCACATAACCATCATACAATGCACTGTGTAACCATTATGCATCCCTGTGTAGACATAATTTAAAATCTGTGTAAGCATGAAGGGCTACGTAAACATCATTTGGATTCTGCATAACCATGGAATTTGTTCTGCATAACCATCATCTACGTAAAGGTTTCATGTGTAACCATAATGGTTGATCTATGTAAGGGTCATGCCTTAACAAAAACACACTTATAAGAAAACCTTGGGGAATTTCTTTAATATGAAATGTGATGTACCTAGAGGTTATTCCCTAACACCAGATGATTCTTGTAGTGTTCTTAAGTGATTGAGAAATTATATACTTTGGTTTTAAATTCATTATTTAGGATAATCTAGTTTCTTATTGAAGATCCTCATTCTTAGAAGGAGTTTTTGTGAAGAAGTAAATGAAGAACTAGTCTTAGTACTAGAAAGTGAAGCTCTTGATTTATTCTGGAAGGAATAAGAGAAGTTTTGTAGGGAGAATTTCACAGAATCCCTATAAATAATAATCCATGAATTTTAATAGTGCATATACACAAACTGAGGATACACCCATTCAAGAAAGTTATGTTGAAAAATAAAGGACGTATAAGTCTATAAACCAAGATATTCCTACCCCATAGTAATGAGTGGAGGAGGAGGAAGGGTAATTCACCTTGGGATAAGAGTGAACTTATCCCATAACATTTGTAGGGTAGTGAGATCATGCATCGAATAACCATATCTTCATTGTATCCACCAAATAGTAGTAAGATTGGTGTATTTTGGTGCATGACACACCTCTGTTTCTTGCTCATTGGACTATCCCAATACAGGTGAACCAAGTAAAATACTTTTTTCGGTGTGCATGTGTGATTACATTTCTATAAGGCACAAAGTGGGATAAAGAAACAAAATAATAATTGGTAAAGTTCAGTCAAGTGAAGGGATAATTGGATCAATAGTTGAACAAGATAAAAAGGGTGAACCTAATGACTATAAGGTCAATTTTAGAATAACACTATGAGTGGTTTTGGGAAAAAGTGTTTAAGTTAGATAAAATATTGTATACACAGATTCATCACCCCCCACCCACACACGTCCCTTGAGGGGCCTAACAAAACACATCATTAAGTGGTGTAGATTATTTTTAAGATGACGAAAACTCATTGGAAATATAAATAGTGATTATTTACAATAAAATGACATGAATTTAACTTGTATTTACATATTTAAGCATCCTCTAGCCTCCTATAACAAAATCCCTATGAATATTTTTTAGTACTGGGAATGCAGTAGAAGTCTAAAATATTTGGAATTTAAAAAAAATATGTTGTTATCGACATCTTGAAATCATAACCAATGTAATTATAGATTGGTTACAACCCAAGGATCCCATTTAATTTAAATTAATCAAAAAAACTTAAATTGAAATTGTGCCTCATCTGATTTCAATCGAGAAAATGTTTCGCTCGTCATCGTAGATCTCCACTTGAGTGAACCAAATTCAAAATCCTCCATGTGTTCCAAAAGCAAGATCAATCATTGATCTTCGATCTCTAGGTGGTAGCACGAAGATTCGAAGTCACTTTCAACATCGACTCAGATGTATGATCATCACTTCTTTGATATGGAAGGTAGAACTCAGATTGAGATGTCCCAAACCTCCATATCTCTCTCTATAACTTCAAAGCGAGTTAATAAAAGCTATAAAATTCGTGGGAATGAATATTACCATGGATTTAGGATTATTTTTTCATCTATATTTAGGTTTAAAGTTATTAAAATTTTACTTAATCCCTTCAATAAGTTAACCCTTCATTTAACACCCAAAATAACACCTATATCCTCAAAAACATGTTGTGAATGTCATAAGTAAATTATCACATACTTATAACTCTAAAATAATGTTATATTATAAAATAAAAGTCATTAACTTTACTCGTTTCTCCCACATAAATCCTTAACGAACCTTGACTATTAAATACTTAAAATTCATTTGAAATATATTTTTCTTAATATTCACTAAATAACTTGTGAATATAATAAGTAAATAAATTCAATATATATTATTCCAAACTTGAATAATATTTAATTTATTTATTTCCATGTGATCTTTTAAACTTGAACATTACTCGACCCCTGTTACGGGGCCCGCAATGGCCTAAAACTCTAATTCAATAGAATTTTCCAAACTTATGAATAAAATTTGTGTGTGACCCTTTAGGTGATTATCTTGATAGAAGTGAGTACTAATCATAGTCCAGGAGTAGGGTCTTGAAACCCATCAAGTCCCCTATAGATATAAGGTATAGTCATAACAAGTATAATATAATCTATTTATCTCATGATGTCTCCTAAAGAAGGTCAAACACTTTATGTCATCGTCCTTTCTTTCTTTATTATTCATTGACCTTATTGGAAGGATTTATCTTCTTCTACCATGGCCATGTATTTGGTAAGTATTATCATCCTGATCATCTAGGCTTGAGATATCTCTTTCTTTTAGAAGTGAAAAAATCCTATCTTGAGCATTCAACCAATGTTATAATACTAATGACACATCCAATACAAGCTACCTAACCATGACATAAATTTTATGGTTTTCATATTGAATCAAAGTATGTGATCAAATGGTACACATTGATAATCATCTCAAGTTGAGTGACCAATACACAGGTTCGTAGATAGGAACAATTGATGACACCTGGAACATGTGGTGTTCCTATTGGTGGGTCAACCCTCATGATCTCCTCTAATAAATATCACCAAGTAAAAACTTCATGATAAGTCTCAAATATTATGATCCCCCAACATATGATAGTTATACATCATCTTTGTTCCATCAATATGATGTATCTAGACCATAGAACATATTTTTAAGATTATTATCATAGTAAGGGCTCCTGCTTGGAATCCAAGAGACCCAGGTTCAAAACTAGGTGGAGGTAAATTTCTGGGTACTGTAGTAGTATTGGATCAGTACTGTAGCAGGACTGTAGCAGTTACTATTCGATATTGTAGCAATCATAACTATTCACCTGATTTGGGCCTTCGGGCCACCGGTTTGGGCCTACGGGTCTCAAGGTCCTTTAGGTCATCAAATGCCTTCGGGCCATAGGGCCTTTAGGCCATATAGACTATGGAGTAGCCTAGTACACATAAAGCATGCCCCAGAAGAGGGTCAGAGCAACAAAAATAGCAGCCATGAGAAGCAAAGCTAACCGGATTGGAAGAATGAGAGGGTATGACAGCCACCATCGGGACCAGGCACCGTGAAACTTTGTACGGGGCAATGCTAGCCAATCAGCAATGCAAGGTGGGGAGCTAGGTGATCAATGATGCAGAATCTGGGGAGGGTCAGTTCTAGTGGGTTGGGCCTATGAGTCATGTAATGGTCATGGTATGCCCTCTGCCTTTGAGTCATGTATTGCAGGTCAGTCGGGCCTTGTACCTTGGGTCTACGGGTCATGTACGGGTTCCCCTTCAACCCTTAAAATGGGGATTATCCATAATAAAATAAAAAAGAATGCCTTAGATCCATTCAGGGTAATATAAACACTATTATAGTAAGATAACATCATGCATAACTCTATGTATACATAATATGGTAATCAAAAAGTATTGTTCAAGTTGGGTCTAGGTCACCCACTTTTACAACACTCCTACTTTCACTAGATTCAATCTTTCTAACAATCAAAATGTTAACACTCACATGATAAGATCATGTTTCTACTGAGTTATGGATTTAATCACTGGGCCTACTAGGTATTCCTACATGGATACTCTATTATTTGTGACTTCACCTCATTGAGTAAGACTCCTCAAGAGATGATATATATGAGTATATAAATTTTTTACTATGTCTAAAATTGAAATATTGGATAGTGACATTAATAATACTTTTCTTACTAGGTGTAATTCAAATAACCAGAACAAATCATTAAAAATTTTACACTACTTCTTTAACTACATCAGAAGTCTCAATGTACTCGATATTTATAGATATGGAATCCACTAGATTGAATAAGCTTATATTGCTCATTTCCTTTTCTTAAATGCAATATTAGATCATATTGATTCATAGGAGGACTAGTTTGTGTCCTCTTATAGCTAGTGTCCCTTACTCTCTAAGTACTAGGTACATATTCCTTGTATTTTATCAAATACAATTGGATAGTTCTGACTGCTTCCCATATAGTTCTCCTATATTTAATTAATATTTTCCTAGAATAAGTTTATATATTCGAAGTATCTAATATATAACATGGAATATGTGATAAATTATCACAAATGTGTATGGTATTCTACTCACCATTATAATATCCTCATATGTCTCATACATGTCTTCTTGGAGAGATTTATTTCATGTGATGTTGGTAACAAATCTATCTTGAATTGTTCCAACTTGTATTTTTTATTTAAATACCTTGTTAGTATATGTAATTGACTTGGTAAAAGAAACTCTTAGATCTACCTCAATAGATAACTAATTGTAATACTAAACTGTTGTTTTCTATATGTCTTCAATACATTTTACTTGGAAATTGCAGCGCTCCCACTAACCTCTTGTAGACACCTAGCATACTTTCGTTCCAAAAGAATATTCTATGATCAAAATACTTGCATTTATCCATAAATTAAACTCTACAACTTTATTTTCTTATTGGAATTATTTGGTGTCATTAACCCTTTCTAGTCATGTCGTATAGACACCTTCCAATAAATGTGGTTGTGACATCTAATGAATAATATAATGATCATAGAAAGTTTTTATGACAAGTGGAATTCAAATAGATTTAAGTATGAATATTTGGTATAACCAATCGATCCTTATTGGTACCATTCTTGTACCAACCATGTATAGTTTCTCTTGAATACCCACCAATGGCTTGACATCAATTAGAGAAATTATCAAAATACAGAATTGATTTTTGAGCATGGAATCCATTTTCCTAAATTTATATAAACTAGTAAATCATAGATGATTTTCATTTACTGATTTCTTGAAGGATCCATTATTCTTATCAAATAATATATCACCCCCCTGGTGAATATAAAACCATCTCTCTTAGTTTTATTTTTCCTGCGCAATATGTGTCTGGAATATTCTTTTTCCACAATATCTTGTGGAACTTCTTCATATGCCAACTACTTGTGCATATCTAGCCTTGTCTTAACCCAAGTAAATATTGCTCCCACTATCTCAAACCAAGATGTGCACCCTTTTATAGAAATATATTCTATCACTTGACTATAACTTTTTTATCTTAGGGATTTTTTGTAATATCCTAAGAAATATTTTAGGATAAACTATTGAGATGCACTATGTGTTTTTTCTTGATGCAAGTTTGTTTATTGATTTAGCCTTAACAAACTCTATGAATCTAAACACATTGATTTGTGAAATAATGGATCTCATTTATATTATAACTCATATGATATCCATTTTTCATTATAGTTGGCATATTTTTATGGGTTAACATCTCTATTTGTGAAGCATGCCTCTAAAATATAATGGATTTTTTTTGCATAAATTATAAAACTCATCATTGATCCTCCTTTTATTTACATCATAACTTTGATGTGTATAAGGAAATGTTCATTTAGGAATTGATCCATACAATATTTTAATGATCAATGTTTTCATGTAGGACTCATCATCAATCCTCTTTTTACTCACATCATAGCTCTGATGTGTAGAAAGAAATGTGGGTTTATGAATTACTTCACATGTCACGACCTGCCTTCACCAAAATGAGAGAAGGGAGGGAAAACTGTCAGACCCTTCCTTCTTCAAGTTGAATAAGAGATAATGACCCCTGAGTCCCACCTTCAATAGGCCCTGGAGTGGTGAATAAAACCAAGGGTATAGAATCACACATAATATGGAAGGCATTACCCTTTTTATTTAGTAGAATCAGAAGATAAGATGGTAAAAACTCAAACTAACCCAAAACTGGAGGTAAAAGTAAAGCCAAAACCCATTCCCATATGCATGTTCAAAAAAATAAACCCATACAAAGTACAATAAAACTCCAAAGGGAAGTACCAAAAGATAATAAAATGGAAACAGCAACTTTCCCAACTTTCGAGCTAGTACGGTCCCGCATGGTCCCCAAAGTCCTCCTGGAAACCTAAAAGCAGTTTTATATACGTAGGGTGAGTATACAGGTATACTTCATAGGGAAAACCAAAAGCTCTCATGCACAAGTGGGGAGGCATTTTAATACCCCATGAGAAGTATAGATAACCAAAGCACCTATCAAGGAAACTATCCACCCAACCTTACCAAGGCATGCTCCCCAAATAATGCAAGTTAGGTAAAGTAATAGTAATAACACATTGATGTTTGGGTACCCCACACCACTTTCCCATTGGTTATTGAATACTTCCTACATGTCATACCTCCCCCGCCATTTCCACTGCAGTCCCACTGCCACCCCAACAACAACCTTATGGGCCACCACAACAATGCATCCTGCCCGCAAACACTTGGGTTGCCACAACCACACATCCTACCTACAGACACCTGGGCCACCACAACCACATGTAACCACACCTATAGAAACCTGGGCCAGAACAACTACCACCATGCCCGAAGACACATGTGCCTCATCCCAAAGACACTTGGGAAACAAACCTGCCTGCACACACCTGGGACAAACACCACAACGTACCCTGTCTGAAGAGTCTTGGGTTATAATGGACCTAAAGCCATCACAGCCTTCCTGAAGAGTCTTGGGATACCTGTGATAGGGAGTATAAAATGATCTAATAACCAGCCACTCGTAGGAATGTTGGGGAAAACACCCTCTCCCATGAAATGGGGGTGTTCGGCACGAAGTTCTCAACTCAGGTGGGGTGCGAATAAGAAACACAAAAACTAATTTATATATATAGTTGAACAAGCACTCATCCCAACCTATGGGTTCTGAAACCAGCCTATACACAAACACCTTCATTACTATTCATTCATGCACAAAATCACAACACCCACAACTAGAGCACCACCCATTCTTGTTATCATGTTCAAGTTATTCCTTTTTAAATAACCCTCCACTATCGGGCAACTAGCAGGCATAGCTACAATCCAAGAAAAGAAAAACATTCAAGAAGAAATTTAAGCATTCACACTCGGTTCTCTTGTAAAGTCATAATAACAAAAGGGGTCAGTGAGATCCCTCAAAGTACTCGAACCAAACCAAGCCAAGCCCCAACATACAACCCCACATAGACTCAGGTCCACAAACCAACAACTCAACAACAGGGGATCTCATCCCCATCCATGTCACCCCACAAGGTGTCAAATAGAACAACCATACACATCACTATAATAGAGGGAGGGAGTTTTTAGATATAATCACACCATTCATTAAGTTATGTCTTTCTGTTTGGTTAATCGGGGTGATCACACAAGGATTCTTGTTCATTGGGAATCCATTTAATCAATCGAGTTTACGTGATTAACCAGTTTCCATGTTACATCCATTCAATCACAAGATTATCTAGAAAAATAGAGGTTCATTAGTGCATAAGGAAATACCACCAATGGACATGATTTTTAGTGGTCATAAGACCATAAAATTCAAAAAAAAGGATAAAAGAATATAGAAACACCATCATCATTCACATCCCTTCATTATTTTAAAAAAAATTTATTATCTTTGTTAAGGTTTGGTTTCATCCACATCCCAAGGAAAATATTATCATGCCCACCACGCTTGATGCACAGTAAAGATAGACGAAGGAAATACCCCTACTTGGATGATCAATTATCGAAGTTTTCTCTACGTGCCGAGAACTGGGGATGCATGACTTGCAAAGGAAGAACTCTAAGTACACCAAGGATGAGTGGGAAGGGCTCTAGAACAGGTGCACGATTCATCTTGGAAGGAAGTATCCAGGTGCACTAAGATAAACCGAAAGGAAAAGAAGAGAGGATATCAGCTTAAAAGGAGTCCATATCTTAAAATCAGAGAGACGATTTCGAAGTAATTAAAAGTCAGATAGTAGATCGACCAAACAGTTGGGCAGTTTCATGCATTGGGATTAATTGGCATTTAATTATTCTCCTCGTAGATGGTGGAGATAACGGTTTTGGGTTAATAAATTTCCTTTAAATGGAGAAAAACACGTAACAAGGGAAAAACCATAAAACACGACAAAGGTGTGACACTGAGGAAAGAAAAAAAAGGCACATGTTTTGGTAACTCATGGGTTTCCGGACTATTGGGGGTTTAAAACATCTTTTAATAGATTTAAATGGATTTAAAAGGGGTAATAAAACACTTTTACATCAAAAGTTACATTACTGGGGCAAAACAGGAAGGTCTTAGAAAAACTAAGAATGACTCGTTGTTAGGTGAGTCATTGTTGCCCTAGCATCATCGCCCTGGCGCCATTGCCCTGGCATCATCGCCCTGGCACCATCGCCCTGGCACCATCACATTGGCACTGTCTCCCTAGCACTGATGTTGATTGGTGCTATGGACGACCCATCAGTGGCACCAATAACCATCGATGCCACCGATGCCCATCGGTGCCACCAACGCCCATCGGTGCCACCGACGCTGATCGGTGCTACCGACATCCATCGGTGCTACCGATGTTGATCGATGCCACCGTTCATTCAACCTGAAACTTGGAAAACTCCTTAATGAGTCACCGATGGTCCCTAGGATACCCCAAACACCAAAATTTTTAAAAGTAATGGACCAGGAGGGTCCAGTTCATTACATAAGATACCTCTCAAACCATTCTCACCCTCAAGAATTTAAGAGTAAACCTGAAGAAAAGAGAGGGTTCCAAACAAACACCTTGTAAGATACCTCTCAGGGAAAAACCACCCTAGATTTGTTCGAAAGCCGAAACAAACCTCGATATTTTAGGAACACCTCTCCCTCATCTATCTTATGAACAACTACAGATACACTACCTCCCTTATCCCCCAAGTAACCACATAAACATATAAAGGTCACACCATCCAGACATATAGGTTAGGGAGTCCCTTCTTCCATGTCAAGATACTATCCTCTTTGGGTGGAATTGACTCACCTAAAGGAGTTTAATTGCATCCACCTTAATACGTCTTGATTAGGGATCAGGTCCTCCCCTCCCCATAGTGTGTAATTTTCACACACATTCAGAGAATAAGAAAAACATCCCATCTCATAGTTAACAAGTTCAATCATTACATAACACCCAAGTACAAAACAAACACAAAAAAAAACTCAAAACATCTTTGGGTACTAAGCATGCATCTATACCTCCCATTCCCAAGTACTCACCTAGAGGCCACCATGCCTCCATAACACATGAACCCAGGGAATGGTTCACCCACGAAGCACCATCTCCTCACAATCCTCGATCCTCAATCCTCACTAGTCTCTCCACAAACATCGCATCGTCCTTGATATCCAGATCTCCCTAGTCAAGGATGTGTGAATCATCATGTATATACCGATGGAGCTGAGATACATGGAAGACGTCATGCACCCTCAGTAGCAACAGTGGTAGCGCCAACTGATAAGCCACTTCTCCGAACCTCCACAACACCTCAAAGGGTCCGACAAACCTGGGAGAAATCTTACTCCCCCTGCTGAACCTCCATTGCCCACATCGAGAGGAAAACTTCAAGAACACATGGTCCCCAACCTCGAACTCCAAGGGTCTCCTCATATGATTTGCATACGAATTCTTCCTATCCTGATCCACCTTCATCCTTTCACACACAAGATTAACTTTCTCTATCATGCTCTACACTAACTCTAGGCCAAGAAAACCTACTTCTCCAACCTCTATTCAGCACATAGGTGAACAAAATAGCCTTCCGTAAAAGGATTCGAACGGAGCCATGCCAATGGTAGAGTGATAGCTATCATTTTAGGCAAACTCTACCAGTGGAAAGTGTCGCATCCATGATCCTATAAAGTCTAGAACACATTCCCGTAGCATTTCCTCTAATGTCTAGATGGTCTTCTCTGTCTGCCCATCCATCTGGGGGTGGAAAGCAGTGTTGAGCCATAGCTGGGTACCAAAAGCATGTTGCAATCCTTCCCAAACTCTTGAGGTAAACCATGCATCCCGATCCGAGACTATGGACCTTGGAACTCCATGAAACTGCACCACCTCATCCATGTACCTCTGTGCTAAGTCACCCACTATACTTAACTCCTTGAGTGCCAGGAAGTGAGCTGATTTTGTCAGCCGATCCACTACTACCCAGATAGCATCGCAGCCTCCTTGAACATTGGGTAGTCCTATGACAAAATCCCTCAAGATGTCATCTCACTTCCACTCGGGGACATCTAAAGGCTGCAACAGACCTCCTAGGATGCGGTGTTCATCCTTCACCTGCTGACACACGAGGCACTTTGCCAAAAACTTCACCACTACCTGTTTCACCCCAGTCCACCAAAACTATTCTCTCAGACCTCATTACGTCTTTGAAACTCCTGGGTGTACCACTAGGGGTGAGTTATGAAACTCACGAAGAATTCCCTTGTGCATCTTCTCTGGGAAAAAAACTTATTGTGGGAAATAATTTGATTCTAACCGTCTTCTGACCATCCTTAGGGAGCATCACCCTAGCTAACATGATCACACATCACTTCAGCCTCTAAGTCCCACACTAGGAATCCTCTACTTATTGTACCAAGAAAGACTGCATCATCATTCAGAACAGGAATCCTATACTATCCTCCAATTTTGCATCTAGGTGTAAGGCAGCCAACTCCTCCATTGCCTTCCAAGCATCTGTTGATTCTTGAACCACATCCTTCTACGAATTCCTGCTCAAGGCATTGGTCACCACGTTCCCATTTCCTGAGGTGTAGGAAATATTGAAGTCGTAGTCCTGAAGAAACTCCATCCATCTCTACTGCCACAAGTTCAGGTCATGCTAGGAAAAGATATACCTCAAACTCTTGTGATCTGTGAAGACCACAGAGCATTACCTGATGAGGTAATGCTTCCACAACTTTAGAACAAATAGTACTGCTTCAAGCTCTAGATCATGGGTGGAATAGTTATGTTCTTGAAGACATAACTGCCTAGACCCATAATATATCAATCTCCGCTACTGCATCCTTACACATCCCAATCCTAGGCATGAAGCATCACAGAACACTTCAAACATCACCCCTTCCTCAGGCAACCTCAGCACTGGGGCACTGACCAGCTTCCCCTTCAGGTAATTGAAGGCTTCCTAGCACTGCTCACTCTATACAAAAGCCTGGTTTTCTTGTTCAAGGCTATCAAGGGTGTTGCAACTCGAGAGAAGTTGGGCACGAACCTCTGGTAGTAACCTGCTAGACCTAGAAAACTACGAACCTCTGCCATGTTATTGAGTGCTTCCCAAGAAACAACCACTTTGACCTTTGATGGGTCCACTGTTATTCCCTGCTAGGATACCACGTGTCTAAGTAAGTTCACCTCTCATGTCTAGAACTTTCACTTGGACAGCTTCCCATAGAGCTGGTGTTGCCGGAGGACCTCTAAAACCATCCTCATATGCTTGGTGTAATCCTCCTATGATCTTGATTAGATCAGGATGTCGTCGATAAACACAACTATGAACTGGTCTAGATATTCCTAGAAGACGGAGTTCATGAGCCCCATGAACATGGCTGGTGCATTCGTAACGCCGAACAGCATAACCACTAACTCAAATTGACCATATCTGCACCTGAAATTAGTCTTCGAGATGCCACCCTCATTCACCCTCAATTGGTGATATCATGACCACAGGTCAATCTTAGAGAACCAACCTGCTCCCTTTAACTAGTCAAATAGGTCGTCAATCCTCAGAAGGGGGGTAACAGTTCTTGACTGTCACCTGATTCAGCCTTCGGTAGTCTATACATAGCATGAGACCATCTTGTGCCTTCTTTGTGAACAAAACTGGAGCACCCCATGGTGACGTGCTCGGTCAAATAAAACACTTATTCATCAAGTCATCAACCTAGATCCTCAAATCCCACAACTCAAAAGGCATCATCCAATAGGGATCCATCAAAATCGGACGAGCACCAGGTTGCAAGTCTATCCTGAACTCAACATCACATCGAGGGGGTAGAGTCACCACCTCTCCAGGGAAGATGTCTAGGAACTCACTGACGATCCTTGGGACTTCCCCCAACTCTGTATCTACTGAATTCACTGACAGCTTAGCTAACAAGGAGAGAATGGTCTCCCCTCATCGGCTGCCCTCCTGGCAACCCCGCTCGCCAACGAAAGTTACACGCTTGCCGCCCATATCTGAAATCATGACCCTTCTCCAGAATTAGTAGATAATGGAATACACAGAGAACATCCATTTGATGCCTAAAATGACATCATATGGATGCATCTATAGCAAGATAAGTTCCCCACTGGACTGATGTGGCTCCAACATCAGTCTACATCCCTAGAAAACATAATACAACCTGGTCTGACCTCTAACTGGCGTACTCAATACCAGGGGAACAGGAAGTCTCTCTATATCTAGACCCAGAGAATGGGATAGACTCGGTGAAAAAAAGGAGTGTGAAGCTCCTAAATCAAATAAGGCATAGGAAATAGTACTAAACAAGCTAATCATACCTCGAACGACCTTTGGCTCTGCTGAAACTATTGCCTCTGTGGCATGCAACTGCCCATGCCCAGCTCCTCTGCCCCTCGACTGTTGGACACCTCCCTGACCATGCCCTGGTCAAGGTCCCTGAGGAGCACCCTAGGGTTGGCCTTCTCCTGCAACGTCTTCTCTTGGAGGAGTGGGATCTTGTTGTCCCTAATGCGGATGCTGAAAAGGCCTGACTGGAAACTACTGCTGCTGAGGTGGGCGCTGAATCTGTCCACCTCCACTGTACTGCACTCGGTCTGGGCACTGATTCTGAAGGTTCCCATGGCTGCCAAAGATAAAACATCTTTATCCTATGCCATTAGAGAAAGGGAGAGGAGAGGGAGATTGAAACTGTAACTGTAGGGTCATAATCCCCGCCAACCGAAACCTCGAAGTCCCTAAGGCTGGAGGCCTACTGTTGACGGCCTTCCCCTTTGACGAGCTCAACTGGATCCCCTCTCGTGGCACACCTACCAGAGTGTGCATCCTCTCCACCACTTCAGCCTTCTTCTGGACCTCCAAGTACATCGGTAGAGTGAAGGGGGTAACAACATACTGAAGAGAAGGCTAGAGTGCCTCCTCTAAATGTCTCACCCGAGACTCCTCATCCAGAAAGAGGTCCAGAGAAAAATGAAGGAGATCCTTGAACTTGATCCCCAACTCCCTCACTGCCACACTCCCTTGCTTGAGGGAGAGAAACTCTTTCCTCTTCTCAGCCCTCATTGTGGAAGAAATGAATTTCGCCCGGAACTCCTTCTTGAAGTCAGTCTATGAAACCTCAGCCTCTCTTTTCTCCCCAAGATAAAGTGTACACCACTGACGCACTGCTCCCTGCATCTGGATTACATCTAGAGGAATCAAGTACCCTGCTGAATCCCAGATCAAGCTGAAAGCTATCACCAACTCCTCAATCCAGCTTTCTGTCTCCATGTCTGAGACACTACCCTCGTACTTCCTGAGGGTCTGTCGGTGAGAGGCAAAAAGCATATTCTACCACCATTCATCCTCCTCCTCTCGATCATCCCTCTGTTGATCAGTTAAATCAGCCTCCTAGGCCTCGATCGTCCACACTACTTGTGGTTGTCATTTGGGTTCCATAGCAAGGAATGCCTAAGACCGAGTAGTGTAGAGGATTTCTTTTAAATTTTGCTTAAACTTGTTATTTATTTTAAATTCCCAAAACACCCAGAACACAAATGAACACAAATCATTATGATGCATGTACATTTCCTAGGATATCTACCCTGTAATCAGTATAGCCTTGCCTGGTCTTTTGGTAGATCCAGAGTCCTTGCATCGGATCACGGGGGGGCTAAAATCCTATGTCCTAGCCAGTCTTCCCTGGCCTATTTCAAGCACCAAGATTTCCTAACACTGTTACCCTACCATCCCATGAAATCCTCACTATGCCTAACTCAAAACTCCATCCTATCTCTCAACTATCACCTTTGATACCATTCTGTCACAATTCGCCTTCACCAAGATGAGATAAGGGACGGAAAACTGTCAAACCCTTCCTTCTTCAAGTTAAAGGAGAGATAATGACCCCTGATTCCCTCCTTTAATAGGCCCCGGAGTGGCAACTAACACCAAGGGTATAGAATCACACGTAATATGGAAGGTATTACCCTTTTTATTTAGTAGGATCGGGAGATAAGATGGTAAAAAATCAAAATACCCCAAAATTGGAGGTAAAAGTAAAGCCAAAACCCATTCCCATATGAATGTTCAAAAAAATAAACCCATATAAAGTATAAGAAAACTCCAAAGGGAAGTACCAAAAGAAAAGAAAATAGAAACACCAATTATCCCAATGTTCGAGCTAGTATGGTCCCGTATGGTCTTTGAAGTCCTCCTGGAAACTTGAAAGCAATTTTATATATGTAGGGTGAGTTTACAGGTATAATCAGTAGGGAAAACCAAAAGCTCTCATGCACAAGTGGGGAGGCATTCTAATACCCCGTGAGAAGTATAGATAACCAAATCACCTAATAAGGAAACTATCCACCCAACCTCAGCAAGGCATGCTCCCCAAATAACGCAAGTAAGGTAAAGTAATAGTAATAACACATCGATATTTGGGTACCCCACACCACTTTCCAACTGCTTATTGAAGACTTCATACGCATCAGACCTCCCCCACCATTTCCACTGTAGTCCCACTACAGCCCCAACAACAACCTTATGGGCCACCACAGCCACGCATCCCACCCGCAGACACCTGGGTCGCCACAACCACGCATCCTGCCTGAAGACACCTAGTCCACCACAACCACACGTACCATGCCCGTAGACACCTAGTCCAAAACAACTATCTCCATGCTCGAAGACACCTGGGCCTCATCCCGAAGACACTTGGAAAACAAACCTGTCTGCACACACTTGGGCCAACCACCACAACGTACCCTGTCTGAAGGGCCTTGGGCTATAATGGACCTCCGGCCATCACAACCTCCCTGAAGAATCTTGGGATACCTGAGAGAGGGAGCAGAAAAGGAGCTAACAACCATTCACTCATAAGAATGTTGGGGAAAACACCCTCCCCCATGAAATGGGGATGTTCAGCACAAAGTGCTCAACTCGGGTGGGGTGCGAATAAGAAACACAAAAACTAATTTATACATATAGTTTAACAAGAACTCATCCCAATCTAAGGGTTCTGAAACCAGTCTATACACAAACACCCTCATTACTATTCATTCATGCACAAAAGCACAACACCCACAACTAGAGCACCAACTATTCTTGTTATCATGTTCAAGTAATTCCTTTTTAAATAACCCTTCACTACTAGGAAACTAAAAGGCATAGACACAAGCCAAGAAAAGAAAAATAGCCAAGCATCAATTTAAGTATTCACACCCATTTCTCTTGTAAAGTCACAAAAACAAAAGGGGTCCATGAGATCCCTCAAAGTACTGGAACCAAACCAAGCCCCAGCATACGTCCCCACACGGCCTCAAGTCCACAAACCAACAACTCAACAACAGGGGATCCCATCCCCATCCACATTACCCCACAAGGTGTCAAACAGAACAACCATAGACATCACCAAAACAGAGCAAGGGAGTTTTAAGATTTAATCACACCATTCATTAAGTTACATCTTTCCGTTTGGTTAACTGGGGTGATCACACAAGGATTCTTGTTCATTGGGCATCCATTTAATCAATCTAGTTTATGTGATTAACCTATTTCCATGTTACATCCATTCAATCACAAGATTATCTAGAAAAAACAGAGGTCCATTAGTGCGCAAGGAAGTACCACCAATGGCCACGATTTTAAGTGGTCATAAGACCATACAATTCACAACAAAAAGGATAAAAGAATACAGCAACATCATCATCATTCACACCCCTTCATTCTTTTAAAAGTTTGTTTATTATCTTCGTTAAGGTTTGGTTTCATCCACGTCTCGAGGGAAACATTATCACGCCCACCCTACGTGATGCATAGTAAAGAGAGATGAAGGAAAGACCCCTACTTGGATGATCAACGATTGAGGTTTTCTCTGCACGCCAAGAACTGGAGATGCGTGACTTAAAGAGGAAGAACTCTAAGGACTCCAAGGCTGAGCAGGAAGGGCTCCAGCACGGGCGCATGATTCATCTCAGAAGGAAGTCTTCAGGCGCACTAAGAGAAACTGAAAGGAAAAGAAGAGAGGATCTCGACTTAAGAGGAGGCCAAATCCTAAAATTGGGGAGATGATTTCGAAGTACTTAAAAGTCGGATCATGGCTCAACCACACGGTTGGGTGGTTTCACACGTTATGATTAATTGGGATTTAATAATTCCCCTCGTAGATGGTGGAGATAATGGTTGTGGGTTAATAGATTTCCTTTAAACGGAGAAAAACGTGTAATAGGGGTGAAACTATAAAACATGACAAAGGTGGGACACCGAGGAAAGAAATAAAGGCACGTGTTTTGGTAACTCAAGGGTCGTCCGACTCTTGGAGTTTTAAAACATCTTTTACTGGCTTTAAATGGATTTGAAAGGGGTAATAAAACACTTTTACGTCAAAAGATATGTTACTGGGGCAAAACTGGAAGGTCCTGGAAAAACTGAGAATGGCTCACCGTTAGGTGAGTCACCGTTGCCCTAGCACCATCACCCTGGCACCATCTCCCTGGCACCATCACCCTGGCACCATCGCCCTAGCACCGACGTCGACGCCCATCGGTGCCACCGTTCGTTCAACCTGAAACTTGGAAAACTCCTTAATGAGTCACCGATGGTCTCCAGGATACCCCAAACACTAGAATTTGGAAAAGTAATGGACCGGGAGGGTCTAGGCCATTACATCACACTACATTTTCATGATTGATTAATGCTTCGTCGAGATATTCTTCAGATCACGAGCCCAAATTAACTCATATCTTCTAACCATGAATGTTTTTAACTTCACATTCACATTCTTTAAAACGCTTATAAGAATCTCATGAAGTATATGAATTTACCTCTAGCTTCTCCTTAGAATAGTTCACGCTCCTTAGCTGAACTAATTCTAAAATATTTATGACTTGCCTTTATTTATAATGGTTTCTTTGTCCAAAACTAGATAAGTAAATGTGTTGATAATACCTATGGTTTTTAGCTCCAAAGAGTCTAAAGACCATACTGGGTATATCCATGACAACTACTTTCAGTTTTACTAGACAAAGAATCATCTTTCCAGAACTAGGTATTTAAGTCTTACTATTAGTTGAGTATAAGACGTCATAAACAACATTCATTCCAAAATGGAATAATCTATCCTTGTGTCCAATATAAACATGAGATAAAATTTTTGGTAATACTTAATAAAAGTTCACTTAGAATTAATAAACTTGCCAATTAGAGGTTGTGTACTTCTCACTGCTAACTTAGGAATCACCTTTTCTTGACTACTTGGTATATTCACCTTACTTCTTGTAACGATTCTATACATGACTATTGTATTTGAATACAAATGTGCGACACACATTCAATATCTAATACCCAAGAAAAAAATAGAAAAGTGGAGGCCTCTGCTTCTTCTTTAATTCATTTCATTTTATCGTCCATAGACATATCTCGTGATATGCGAAGCAAATAATCTCCTATATGATTTTTTTCCTCTTCTTTGAAGGATGTTGTGAAAGTGACTTTGGTGTCACAATTTCCATTGACCTTTTTCGGATTGTCTTTCAACTTGTTCACCATAAGTTCTTAAAATTAATCTTTCTTTAAGTTCTTATCTGTTTTTCAAACCTTACCCAAAAGGTAATGAAGTGTATCCTCCATATTGGACATTTTATATAATCCTAAACAAAATTGGAGTGATTGGGTGATAAGTATATTATAAAGAGATGGATTAAAAGATCATGATACATCTTTCAATTTACACATGTTTAGTGTAATCATCACCTCATTCATTTCTCACTTCACTTTCTCCTGACAAACATCTCAGAGTTGAGACAACATGTGAAACCATTCATGTCCTGATGGTGTTTTCACAACACATTGGACATTGATGATAGCATTATGATGTAAACATCAAATGCATCAACCATGTGTCTCCTGCAAACTTCCTTTTCACCCTCGCTTCCTGAGGTGGCTCAATAGGCAATGAGAACTCCAGCACATAGAATTTCTTTTCACATTGTAGTACTTTGTGCAAGCATCTGTGTTACACTTGAAAATTCATGCGGATTAGGATGTGTTCATTGTCTAGTATTGATCATAGTGAACTTGTGGTATTACTAGTCGTTCTTCTACAGAATAAAACTATAAGGAGATTATTATTTTTAGCTTGATTATCAGTTATTAGACATATAGATTTTATTATCTTAAATGTCTCCCATTATTTTATCGAATTCTAGTAGCCCTCAACTACTAGATTCAAAATACACAGTTACTTGAGGCACCCTCAACTAGGGCAGACGAGCATCTCGTACAATCGATTTTGTTCAAACTTAAGTGATGGAAGGTGTTTAAGTACATAATATTTCTTTTGAGAGTTTTTATTATTCTCGATGAATATAATCATTTTTTATTTACATTTATTTTCTCTATGTGACTACACTCACATCTTTATAATGCTATAAATAGAAAAATATTCATCGCACATGTTCATTTTATCTACACATACTCGTTTATTATTTTATGTGACCGTGTGTAAAAACTACACATACATAAAATAATAAATCATGCATAAATAAAACTAGATGACATGATCGTGAGTCAATACTAATGGTTGATCCATTGAGTGAATAATAGATCAACCTAGACTCTGGGGGTAACTCCTTAAGTCGTGACGTGTGCGACTCAAGTTGTAGTGCTCACCTTGTCCAATGAGTTAAAGTCTCGTCTGGTGTCTCACCATGTTTCAAAGTGAATTGCATCACCTTTTGTTCTCATTATTATACAACATTACTCACACAGGGATCTCGAGAATGCAGAATACAAATAAATAATATTTATTGTGGATGCGCAAACCCTTATACAGATTATGAAGAACGGGGCACGCATATCACCATTTATTAAATAATTACTACAAATAAATACATTGCAATAATTGAAAAAATAAATAAATAAAACCGGAAAAACATTAGTCGGTCTATGGATCATGATCGGTAGATACGCATTAGGCTTGCGTGAGTAAATTAAATTTTCGATGAGAATTCATCTTGAGGGTATTTTTCATGAATTAAAATAAATTTAATTTAATTTTAATTCACAAAACACTTGTCACGTGGTCCCATGAATAATTAAATTAAATTCCAAATATTCTTAAATATTTACGGTTTTTTATTTTATTTTTCCAAGCTTCCGAGGTATTTTTTAAACCTTAAGAAGAGTTTCGGGTCAGGAAAACCCGGAAGGATCAGGCGTGTTGAACAAAACTCAACCCAACCCGACCAGGGTTAGGCCGACTTGGTAGAGGGGTTGGGTCGGTCCTAGTGCATGGGTATCAAGTTCATGAACATGTGTGTATACATAATTTTCTTGTGTTGTGTACGGATGTAACAGACTTTATATATATCTCAATAAAACATAAGTTAATCGAAGTTGAAAAATGAAAAATCTAAAAAAATTACATACAATCACCATTATTGTGCATAATAAATCATGCACTTAGCTATGCGAGCCCAAATGTCTCATGTACTTGGCTATGCGAGCCCAAATGTCTCATGTACTTGCGTATTATGGATATGTTTTTTGATTGTTCTTTTTATGGATATGCTATGCTGGTATCTATGTTGGTTACCAAGACATGATATTTTTCGATTGTTTCCATTGGAATTTGGGCTTGGGTGAGTACTTGGGATGAATTGTTGTAATGCTAATACTCATTCAATCAACGTGTCCATGACCATGTAAACATTTCACTTTATGCAAGTGACACTACAGGTGGCACAATGGTTCCGTGACAATTCCACGGGGGTGTAAGATTTTACTTCCTCCCTGCATTCACCAGACCACTTAAACTACCAAATTAAGTGAAATAAAATTGAATGAGATAAATGAACTAAATTTCTAATGACCCCGAGGGCTTGTTTAAATGTCTCAAAAACCCAAAGAGAAATAACGGAGCCAACATGGAGGGAGACCTATGTACAACCTGTCCCTTGGACCTGAAAGACTCACAGAAAATTGAGAACCAAAACCAGAGACTGGGAGCGGCGCAGCCAGCTCAAGGCTGTGCGGCAAGTATCTGAAGGGAGCTCGGTTCACGGCCATGCACTCGCAGCCGGTAGATGCAGGTGTGGGTAGGGCTCCCATGGTTGGATGCAATGTCGAGCTGGACCATGTCCACCAGGCTCAAGTCACCGGAATCCGCCACCTTGAAGGTCTGCGCATTGCTCCTCTCGAGGTCATAAGTGAACTCGACGAGCCGGATCTTTCCATCCGGACCGTCCGTGGCCTCGGGGTTGGGACCCTTCATCCACCCCGAGACCCGGCACTCCTTGGGCGCACTTGACCTGTCATAAGCTACGCTCTGTTCATAAAACATTTTGAAAAATATCAAGTATTGTCAAATGGATCCAAAATAAAAGATGAAAGCATTTTTGATGGAATGGGAATGATAATGGAAATGCATAGAAATGAAAAATTGAAATGGAGAAATAGAAAATGAAATGAAAATAAATGAATATAAAAGATAAGAATGTTTTCATACATAAAGCATTCATTAAATACAATATAGGCTTTTACACTGGATTCAAACATGAACAGTGCGCACTTGATTCCTCTTTTTCATCCTCCCATCCCCTCATTCCTTTAATAACAGTGATAAATCAATATAATTGTATCTGTGACAAGAAATTTATGTCAGCGCCATTACAGCACCATTATGAGAAGTCATTTATTTATAAAAAAATAAAGATACCCAAGATCCCAGATAGCTGCGAGAAAAGAATGTCATCAAATTGACCCAGTCTAAGTAGGATGCACCTAGACACGCCTACAAACCAAATACATAGTATTTCTAACACATTCCTTCAAGTTGGAGTATATATATTTACCATGTCCAACTTGCTCCTTAGAACCACTTAAATAAACAAGTCAATTGCTTCATGGCTCATACATAATAAAGAGTAAGATTGCTCTTTTCAAAAAAATTTCGAACAAAGTGACGATCAATCTCAATATACTCGGTCCGCTCATGAGAAACCTGATTCGTAACAATCTTGATTTTTTGCTTGGTTCACTCACCATATCTGCGCAGACTTCTGGATGAGCCCATAAGATCTCAACTATAAATTTTTCATGCCTACTCCGACTGAAAACTCGAGCAAGATACTAAAAAGCCCAATGAAATTGTTGAAGGATTGTATTTGATGTCAACTATATATGAGAATCATTGGAAGCTGTTTAGATTGTTTTTGAGCTGATTTGAGAAGCCCTTGGATGAATTAAAAGATCTTCGGGAGTGATTTGAAGAAATTCTCGAATTCTGTGATTGAAGCTTCCAAATGTGGGACGATGCTATGTTGTTCTTAAGTTCAAAAATCACTAGCTGATGATCGTGTTGTGATTCTAGCTGGGTATTAAGTATGTTGCGCCACAATGAGGTGTTCCAAACCGCGAAGCAGACTGGGGGAGATACCACCAAAGCTGGTTCTGTGAAATGAGAGGGAATTGCGCAGCGATTGAAAATGTCATGCCGCAACAGAATTACTGCTGCATAATTTTATGCAGATGTGAAGACTGATTGCTTGCGGGGTTTTGTGTATTATTTTGAAGAGGAGATCAAGGCTCAAATATTCTGGAATTTTCAAATGCAAATATTTGAAAATTATAAATGGTGATCGCAGCTGGAGTATTCTTCAAGTATTTTTATTTGATCAGCTGTGTAGAATGATAGAGAGTGGACCCAATGCCCAAGATGCCTCTTAGGAGAGGGGTCTTGGAGTTTATTTATAGAGAATTATAATGATAGCAAAAAAGTCTGATATGGGATGCAGACACCGACACTCCCCCTCAAGCTAGGCCTACCTAATTTGGATACATAATTAAAGAAAATAAACCAAAACAAAACAAAGCAAATACACTTTCAGCACACCCCCTCAAGCTGGATATACCCATAACAAGACAAAACATAACAAAATATAAATTGTCATGGTTGTTGCTCCCCCTCAACAAGTTGATAGATGACACCGCTGAAAAAGATTGTGTCAACGAACAAACAGCACCCGAAACCAGCAGAAATAGCTGGAAAATGAATACATCAGCAGGAATAGCCTGATCATGATACGGTAGGATAGCCGAGTCAAAAGCATCCAAGCGTGCAGGAATAGCATGTGACGAGACACTGATGGGATGTCCGGCAGGAACAGCCAGATTGCATCAATGGTGCGGCCAGATGACATGATAAGACCCAACACCGGCAAAATGAATAAAAGAGGGGAACAAAAATACAAAGGAAGACAGAGATCAGGAGAAGATCCCGCCCAAGCCCGCAGGCCGCTATCCAAGCCAAATGGTCGAGCTCACCATATTCTTCTCCCCCTTTCTCTCCCCCATGCAATCATATTTATAAGAGATCCCCTCATCACGTGGCTCCTCTTACAATATTCCCCCATAACAAACTCTAACAAACTCACCCCACTCCCCTATAACAAACTATCTCATACAAAGACAATAATACCCCCAAACTAATTTGGCAGCAGGTCTCTATCACTGCCACCGTCCCGAAAAACCACCTTGTCCTCAAGGTGGTGGATCTCGCAGACACACCACGCGATCACCCACACCAATCGGGGTCCAGGGAACTAAGGACAAAGGGTGTGAGCTCCCCCCGCACTCCAAGCAATCTCCCAAATGGTCCTCGCGCTGATGACCGACCGTGTGTGATGGTGCCCACTATGCGGCAAGGTCGACCTCTGAGTGCTCGCAGCTCGCATGAAATATGTGTGTGCGCCTCCTTCAGGACCCATGCCGCAAATCATTATGTAGGACTCATCATGTTGCTCCTGCGAAAGTTGTGTTGCCTCCCAATCTTTAAAGCCAGATGACTGCTTGCCCTGCACGATATCAGTGAAATCCACTGGCGCTCCAAGAGAGTAATCTGGCCACGTGTCGTGTTGTTGGACAGTCAATCCCTCTGAAGTAAGCCTAGGGAACGGTAATTTATGTTTCGTGGATGGAAAGTCGAGAATGTAGTAGAGCAGATGTGTCGCCACCCCCATGGCGCATTTCGACACCACCACAGTACCAGACGCGGTGCCAATGCTGTAGGCTACCCCTTGCTCACACTATCTAATGGAGGGGTGCGTACGTCCCGCTCGTCCCCCTGCAGTGCCCTCACCTCCTGAAGGCGTAGTTCCCCAACTGTCAGATGTCCCACTCCGCAGTCTGATGCCATTATGATTTTTGGCGGCCGCATGTCACTAGTGGTAACCGCCAACTCTGCGAAAGGATTTCGAAACTCTGTATCATGGAATCTGTCTAGTAATTCGCCTTTAAACATTGACCATGACACAGCTGGGTAGACTTCCAGCACCATGTTAAACCAGTAAGTCACGACACCTGTCATAGATACCTGAACAAGGTGAATCTTTGAGTCCTCTGGGGTCTGGTGGATATAGAAATACCATTCTGCAACGAGGGACGGCGGCAAGGGGAAGCTGGATGAGGAGTCGCCGCGGCTACTGGACCCACAACGAGGGAGGGATGCGCGCAGGTAGAGGAGTCGGTGTCGCAAGAGGGAGAAGCGGCTCGTCGCAGAAGAAGGGCGGTGCACCTGCTGGGAAGTGGGCGGACGGCTGCGTTGGCAGAAGGGGACGCGCGGCATAGAGAGTGGACCCAATGCCTAAGATGCCTCTTAAGAGAGGCTTTGGAGTTTATTACAACAGTTCTAAAAAGGGAGATAAATACAACGAAAATCCTACTCTACTGCAACAGGAAATAACTCAGCGAGACTCGAACCTGAGACCTCGCCAAGACCCCGCAAAGCCACTACCAACCGAGCTGGACCCTGGGGGCAAAGACTTCAGAGTTTATTTATAGAGAATTATAATGATAGCAAACCCAAGTCTGAAGATCGTGGGGCACAAACCTATGCGAACTGCTGAATGAAAAAGATTGCAGAAGATCGTGGAGAACAAATACTTGTAATTATATGTAAAACAAGCCAAAGAATTACACCACTGGAAGAAGAGGGGGACAAGAAGACACTACCGGAGATACCCCACCCAAGCCGAAACCAATTTCCCAAGCCAAAGGCCGAGTTCCAGAATATTTCCTCCCTCCAACCCCCCTCAAACAGAAAGGGTTATTCCCCCAGATTCCCCCACACAAGACACTTATACCCCTTAACAAGAAAATATCCTCTAGCTCGTAGATCTTTTACACTCGTCACCCCTTAAAACAGTCTTGTCCTTGAGACCGAAGAAACGAATCATCTTCGGTGCCTTCTTCATTTCGCCCAACAACATCACCAGCAGTTTGGGATTCGCACACCAATGCATGGGGCTAAAGGGCTACCCACACCTAAAACACAATCCTTTGCTTCAACGGTCCTCCAGTTCTTGGTTTGTTAGGTGTCGAACGCCGCACCCACCAGAAGGTGTCTGATTTGGAGTATCCCAACGAACTCCAATTCCAACAGCCACCCCTTGTTTGACCGGTTAGGGATGGGTCCCCATTTGGGAGTTGTTTCTCTAAATGCTCTAGTGGCCACCATGGTTCAACATTGCATACCCAACGAGGATTTAAAGACCCACCACCGCACTACTGGGTACCCACGTCGCCCATGAAGGCAAGCTCCGCAAGCCAAGCTAAGCGCATTACCTGTCGAGTCTCGGGATTATGGACGCAAACCCAGCTGCGAATGTCTTCTTGGAGTCCATCCAAGAAATATGTTGGATTGGTGTAGCCCGATCCGTTTTGGATAATGATTGGGTCGAATGTTTGCGGTCCGTACTACACACCAAGTCGTAACTTCTGCAGGTCGAGCTCCGGAGTGAGCTCATTGGGGGTTGCATAGGGCAATGCGTTCTTACTACGAGGGTCCAGGGGCCGAAGCCCCCCGATCCAAATTTTGGAGGTACTATAGCAATTATGACACTGTAGCAGAGCTGACCGACCGACACCGACAGAGCACTGTAGCGGTGCGGACTTTTGGCATGACTACTGTAGCTCATTGGACTTCGAGCCATCGGCCACTTTAGCACTTTTGACTTGGGTGGTCACGGCACTATAGGGACACAGATTTCATGCCACCTTTCACTGTAGCGATGCAGACTTTCTGTTTCCCTTCTCAGGCATATATGCTAGCTCAAAATCAAAAGACTACATATACTCAACCCACCTCCACTATCGAAGATTCAAATCCTGCTGCAAAAAGATATACTTTAAGCTCTTCTGGTCGGTACAGTAAATTTTTCGCCCAATAGATAATGTCGTCAACACTTCAAAGCATAAACCACTGCAGCTAACTCGAGGTTGTGTGTAGAATAGTTCTGTTCATGTGGCATCAACTGTCGTGACTCATACGCTGCAGCTCGATCTCCATGCATCAAAACTACTCCAAGTCTGATCCCAGATGCGTCACAAGACATTGTATACTCCTCCCCTGGCTCGGGTAGGATCAAGATCGGTGCGATAGTTAACCGCTTCTTTAATTCTTAGAAAGCATTCTCACATGCTCCAGGCCATTCAAACTTAACTCCTTTCTTGGTCAAGCCCGGAAGTGGTGCTGCCAAGCAGGAAAAGTCCTGAATGAACCTCTGATAGAAGCTCGCTAATCCCAAAAAGCTACGGAATCAAAAACATTCTTGGACTGCTCCCAAGAAACGGTTGTTTGCACCTTCTTTGGGTCCACTGATACACCTTCCTCTGAGATAATGTGACCCAAAAAATGTACCCGATCGATCTAGAATTGACACTTAGATAGCTTGGCGTATAGCAGGTATTCTCTCAGTGTGCTCAGAACAATGTCGAGATGTTGGGCATGATCGTCATGAGTCTTGGAGTACACCAAGAAGCCATAAACACAGCAGGAGCATTTGTCAGCCCAAACGGCATCACGACAAACTCATAAAGGTCATACCTGCTTCTGAAAGTTGTTCGTGCTATATCAGAAGGTCGAACTCTAAACTAATGATATCTTGATCTTAAGTCAATCTTTGGAGAAAACACAAGCTCCTCTCAATTGGTCAAAGAGATCGTCGATACGCGGAAGAAGATATCGGTTTTTCACTGTCATCCGGTTCAACTTCCAGTAATCAACACATAAGCGCAACATCCTGTCAGCCTTCTTAGCAAACAGAACAGAAGAACCCCAAGGCGACATACTCGGACGGATAAACCCCTTATCCATCAACTCTTCCAACTGAGTCTTGAGCCCTTGAAGCTCTGTTGGTGCAATTTTGTATGGTGGAATATAAACTGACTCAACCCCCGGTATGAGTTCAATCGTAAATTCCACATCCCTCTCAGGTGGTTGCCCTAATAAGTCCTCAGGAAACATGTCCTGGAACCGGTCGACTACGGGTGGAAAGGCATCATGCTTCACACCCCCATCATCCAGCAAAAGACATGTAACCTGGGCGGTGAGCTCCCCCAGTTGCTGATGAACTAACCCTGCACGGCCCACCTTGATATCCCACTCTCCACGATGAACATAATTGTCACCCTCAGGAGACATAAAAGTCACTCTCCTGCAGTAACAATTTATGTGGGCTCGATACGCTACTAGTCAATCCATACCCAATATCAAGTCAAAACCCAACATATCAAGTATGTAAAGATCCCAATAGAAACGGTACTCCCCAACCTCGAGAGAACACCCTTTGCACAAGCAAATGTCTCTTAATCGTACTCCCAAAGGTGTATCGATCATCATAACCTCGCTCACGAACTTTACGGTCAGACTCAATCCGTTCACAAGTTGTGCAAATATAAAAGAATGAGAAGCTCCTGTATCAAATAAGGCCCTAGCAAGTGTCGAAGCTACAAGAATAGTACCCCTGACTATCAAAGGTCTAGCCTCGTTATCCACAAGTGAAGGTTGAATTGCATTTAACTGTCATAGCCCTCTTCCTTGTGCTGCAATCTGAGTCCCCTGAGTTGCACCACTCTGTTGATATATGCGCTCTTGCCCAGAAGTACCACGTCCACTGCCTCAACGCCACAGCCAGTAGAACTTCAATTGCCAAACTGATGTGGATAAAAGACCCCCTTTCAGTACTATGATTCTGCCTAACTCCTTCGTCACTACCCATCTGTCGAGGGTTCCTGTAGAACCGTTGTAGATGTCTCATCCTACCGCAAGCTCGGCACTCTACCGGGGGTCGGGGACACTGTCTACAAAGGTGACTCGGCCTACCACCCTGGTGGCATAGCACTCTAGTCATGTCCTGAGTAACTGACTCATCCCCATAGCCACTATGTTTCCCACTGCTCTTGTTAACATTCTCATAGCGACGCTTCCTACTCTCGAAAGACGTACCACCATATCGTTCAGCTGAAACCACATACGTCTCACTGGAAGCCTCCTTCAAGGTCCCCCAATATGTGTAAAAGCCTGATTCACCACTTCTGAAAACTTTTCCAGCCGAAAGTTGTTAACCTGGGACATAATCTCACATTTAAACCCATCTTGAAACCGTTTCACTGCAGTAGCCTCATCTCCTACCAACGCTAAAGCAAAGCACTGCAAATCACTAAAAGGACTAGCATAGTCCATCACGGACATACTCCTCTGGGTCAACCTCATGAATGTTGCGGAAACGCCGGGAGTTGCAGCGACAGAAACGACGAAAAACAGAAGAGTAAAAGGGAAAAAAAAAGAACGAAGGCACAAAGATTTACATGGTTCGGGAATAATCCCTACATCCACGGAGAAGCAAAATATCCACTATAATTCAGGAGCACAATTACAAAGTTTTTCCAGTAACAAACCCTAACCCGAAAATGGGCTAAAAATGGAGAGGAAGACGATCAATGTTCCACCAACCGCACAAGAAATCCGCGTCGCTACAATGAAAAGGCGGTCACCTTTGTCAAAAGTGCTACAGTGGTTGTCGACTGGAAGTCAAAAGTGCAACAGTAAAGTTGACTCCAAAGTCCGCACTGCTACAGTTGCAGGCCACAAGCATTCGGCCCAACCGGATCGGGCTACACCAATCCAACAATGAAATCAGCTGCCCTCTCTTGCATGAGCGTCTCCGGGTAAAAGTGCTCTAACAACTTCTCCCAAAAGTCCTTCCACTCCATATTCTCCAGTTGTTCATCCCGTGTCTGGAAGTCCTACCAACGCTTTACTTGACCACATAACATATAAGAATCCAGTTTCACTCTCTTCTCTACAGGAGTCTCTAACTGGTCAAGGATCGTCTGGATAGACTCAATGCAGAACTCAATCGCCTCTCTCCTATAAATGTAAGAGGGTGCTACAACTGGAACTCCAGTGTCAAGTCGGACGGTCTCTTTCCGTAGATAGCATAAACTGCGCCAAGTCCTCACGGAACAGCTCTCCAACTTCCTCACCCAGAACTATCAGAGCCTCTGGTTCCAGTACTGGAGGAACATTTTCAGCCCTATCCTCCTGTCGTCCTATCAACAAGCATCGTCGGGAAAGCATATCTCTACAATGCCAAACACACGTCTTTGGACACAATACGCAACATTATCACATTTACATAAGAGGGAATTACATAAAGCCATAACAAGTCATCACCCATACCCCGCCACACGGCCAAAACCTTGTCCCTCATCTAGGTCATGGTTAACTAATGGTAAAACATTTTCACATTTCAAAGTTCACTTTAGACACCCATTTATCCACTTTATTTACCATATTTAGCATCATTTCACAATTGTCAATTTCATATTAGGCACCATTTCCATTTAATTTCACAAATGAAGAAAAGCATTTGTGATTTTAACAACTCACCCAAAAACCTACTTTTTCGTGCATGCATAAAATGATGCATGTCACAATAAATCTTGTGTCTAAAATAATGCATGTATACCCAACTCTCATGTCATACTGGGCCACGAGTAAAATCTCATAAAAATAATATCACACAACAAGTGCATCACCCAAGGTAAAATAATATCCAACTATAACAGCAAACATCCAAAACATCGATCTCACCCTGGGTACTTGGGTTTTCCCCCGTACATGGGTTAACTACTCTCATGCACGAGCTCATGACCAAGACCCGACTCATCCTAATCTCTTGTCAACATTTCTCAAATCGTAAGACAAAAGAAAAGAAAAGAAAAGAAAGTTGCTCTGATACCACTTTGTAACGTTCCGACCCGGGTATCATACACCAATGCCCCGAGCCGGTTGATTACATGACCTCAGGCGCAGCTCCTCGTACGCCAGAGGCTGCAGACTAGCAGCAAGGGTCAAATATATGTATCGTGGGGAGACTATACCCTATTTACCAGAGTAACACAACAACGAAAATAAATAAACCAATGGTAATAATCAATAATCATATATCATACCATATCAATGAATACCAATATCACATGATAAACCAAAATGGGAAACAATATTCATACCACAACCGTAAACATGTCATGCATAAGTGTCAAGTGTCAAATGCAAAACCCAAAATAAAGACACGACTCCCAACACCATGTATGATTCCCTCATTCATGCTCCATTCCAACTCATTCATCTATCATAAGGAGGGCTCTTGCCCTTATCCTGTCATGTAAACATGAAGTCTATTTGGGTACCGATCAGGCAGCCCGAGTAGGGTGTGAGCACAACTCAGTGGGCCACCACAATAAACAAAGTAAACAGTTTTCACAATTCATTATTCTTTAATTAACCACATAAATACCCGATTGGCCTATACCGGAGCATGAACCATCCCCAAGAGATATCACATAAAGAATCACAATTCATTATAACATGAGCTTTCATTATCCATTTGATTTCATTTCATATCACGACTGCTTGGAATCATAAACGTCATGTTTACCACCCCATGGGTATTTTGAGGATCAGTCTCTGCCCCACACCTCATTGTTATCACATATGGGCTTTTGAAGCATCAGTCTGTGTCCTGTAATCGTTATCACATGCATGCATTTGGTGACTAGAACGTCATGTCTAGCACCCCATGGGCTTTTGAAGTATCAGTCTTTATCTCACACCTCATTTATCAATCAATCACATATATCACATATATCACATATATCCCATTTCATAAGGTTAATCATCATTAACCCTCTTATCGCATGGAATAATATGAACAATTCACCATTAAACCATTGACCCTTCCAGGTTAAGCCAATCATCCCTTAATTCCCATTAATTAACCAATTTCATAATCTCAATAACCCTCCAATTTCAATTGCCCAAGTTCGATCCATTTCATTATCACATGACAATTCAATTTAATCAATTCAATTTCAGATTCAATTGCCCAATCATGGCAATTGCAATTGCACAATTACATACATGTAATTAAATCAAGACTATGAAAATTGACATTTAGACCACCAACCTCAAGATCGTTGACGAGCGTTCACCAAACCGAAAATCCCCAAATTGAAGCGGAATGATAAATTGCACAACGGCGGGAGGGATTTAAAACCAAAACCTAGATCCAAGATCAAACGGAACAACAGCCATCATAACCTAGATCTAAACAATCACCAGTGGAGAATAAAACATTCCTCTTAAAAAATGCACAGCAATACATTTACATTATGTTAAATAGTGTTATCATAATATTTCTAAATTAAATGGTATAGTGTTACACATTTTATGAATATACGTTGAAGGATATCATGATTGGAAAGAGAAACGAGAGAGAGAGAAACACACGGGAAGAAATCACCTACCGGGAGAGGTGCAGATCCGTCAATCAGATCTTCGATTCATCAAGAACGTTGTTCAGAAAGCCATTGAATTCGTCTGGGAGCCTCCAATGTTGGATTGGTGTACCCTAATCCGGTGGGACCGAATGTTTGTGGCACGTATTGCGCACCAGTCCGCAACTTTCGCGGATCAATCGGATCTTCGATTCATCAAGAACGGAGTTCAGAGAGCCATTGAATTCGTCTGGGAGCCTCCAATGTTGGATTGGTGTACCCTAATCCGGTGGGACCGAATGTTTGTGGCGCGTACTGCGCACCAACCCGCAACTTTCACGGGTCGATCGGATCTTCGATTCATCAAGAACGGAGTTCAAAGAGCCATTGAATTCGTCTAGGAGCCTCCAATGTTGGATTGGTGTACCATAATCCGGTGGGACCGAATGTTTGTGGCACGTACTGCGCACCATCCCGCAACTTTCGCGGGTCAATCGGATCTTCGATTCATCAAGAACGGAGTTCAGAGAGCCATTGAATTCGTCTGGGAGCCTCCAATGTTGGATTGGTGTGCCCTAATCCGGTGGGACCGAATGTTTGTGGCACGTACTGCGCACCAGCCCGCAACTTTCGCGGGTCGATCGGATCTTCGATTCATCAAGAACGGAATTCAGAGAGCCATTGATTTCGTCTGGGAGCCTCCAATGTTGGATTGGTGTACCCTAATCCGGTGGGACCGAATGTTTGTGGCACGTACTGCACACCAGCCCGCAACTTTCGCGGGTCGAGCTCTGCGATGAGCTCATTGGGGGTTGCAGGGGGGTAACGCGCCCCTGCTCCGGGGACCAAAGGTCCCCAGCCCAAATTTTCAGGTATTGTAGCATCTCTGACCACTGTAGCAGAGCTGACCGACGGATACTGACAAAGCACTGTAGCAGTGCGGACTTTGGAGTCAACTTACTATAGCCTTTTGGACTTCCAGTCGGTAGCCACTGTAGCGCTTTTGACTTGGGTGGCCGTCTTTCATTGTAGCGACGCGAACTTCCTGTGCAGTTGGTGGAACAGTGGATCGTCTTCTCCATTTGTAGCCCATTTCAGGCTAGGGTTTCTTACTGAAAAAAAACAATGTAATCGTGCTCCCAAAATTATAGTGAATATTCTGCTTCTCCGTGGACATAGGGATTATTCCCGAACCATGTAAATTATTGTGTCCTGGTTCTTTTTTTTCCCTTTTACTCTTCTGTGATCTGTGTATTGTTTTGTTGCTCCCGACGTTTCCGCATCATCCAAAATCATAAGAAAAAGCGTTAGGCCGAGTCGGGTCAAATTAGAGTGAATATAGGGGTGTTCGGGATTTTTAAAATAATTTTTCAAAGAAAATAATCCCGCACAAATGGTTTCCTGGGCAGGGGCGCACGATTTCTACTAAGAGGACGCACGGTTTGATAAACCGTGTGTCAACCGTGCAATCCCCCTCTGTCTACGGTAGCACGGTTTGTTGGAGGTAGGCGCACGGTTTGGGAAAACAGTGTGTCAACCGTGCACTGCCCCCCTTTTTCTTCCAAAATTCCCAAATTTCACCTGAAACGTCCCAAAACAAAAACTCACCCAAGATATACCAAAAATAAGGGTAAATGAGTACCTGTAAAAAAGCAAGAGGCACCTCCAAAAAATTCGGGATCTTACAGTCGTCTAGAACAGCTGGTTGCAAAAATGGCAAAGGTATAACTTTTCGTAAAATTCATGCAGATTCCGTAAGGGTCGTTTGGACTCTGCGCAAGTCATTGGCATTTTGGAAGAGTCTGATGCATTTTCGTAAGAGTCATCTGAGAACGCGTAAGGGTCAAACGTTTTGTAAGAGTCATCTGGGAACATGTAAGGGTCATTTGGTTATTCCGTAAGGGTTATGTAAGATTATGCTAAAAATGTAAGAGTCATTTCCTAAGAATTCGGAAAGGGTCGACTGCATTTCGTAAGAGTCAATTACCTTCATGAAATATCATTTGATTACAAAGAAAAACGAAAGTGTCATTTACTCTTACAAAAATCATTTAATGTCTGAAAATTTGACAAATGTATGGGCTCCCACCGTAAAACGTAAGGGTGACTAGTATACTACGTAAGGGTCGCCTTGAGGCCAACAGTAGAAAAATTTCTAAAGAATTTCCGAAAGATACTTCCATAAGTAAAATAGGACAATGATGTGTTCTTAAGTTCAAAAATCACAGACTGAAGATCATGTTGTGATTCTAGCCAAGTATTATGCATGTTGCGTCACAATGGGGCGTTCCACGCCGCGAAGCAGATTGAGGGAGATACTGGTCTAAGCAGGTTTTGTGAAATGAAAGGGAATTGCGCTGCGACTGAAAATGTCACGCCACAACAGAATTGCTACTATAAATTTTTATGCAGGTATGAAGACTGATTTTGATAGAATCGGCAATGAAACAAGCACAGAAGATTGTATTATGAAGGATGGAGAATGAAATCAGGAGGCTCGTTGCACTACAGCCGAAGCCACAATAGCCTATTCTCAAGTCCTTCGGCCGAACAAACAATATTCTTCGTGTCACATTCTCATCCCCCCCCCACCCCCATTACGGATTACGTAACCATTCCCCAGCCCCACGAGTGGGTCCAGAACCTTCCCCTTGACAACATAACAGACTCTCCCTAAAAGACCCTTTACCCCTTACTAGAATATTTCCTCCAACCGGACAGTTGGCCTCTATCACTTCACCACCCCTTGAAAACAGTCTTGTCCTCAAGACTGAAGATAAGTGGTCTTGCAACGCAGGCGAGCCAAGCAATCTCCCAGATATGCCTCGCTGCTATTGTGCTTTGGGGAGAACCAAGTGGCACCACTGCTATAGGACCAAGTTGTTGTGGTCCTGTATAAGGTGCCCTTGCCGCATATGTACACCACGCAATCTCTCAAATGCGTCGTCCTCCTTCATGGATCAATTTTGGGTAAATGAAGTTGAGAGTGCCTCCTTCTGTAACGATTGCCCTCCTTCCATTAGGAAGGCCCCTTGTGTGTTGTAGTGTGTTGGGCCGCAAATACGGTTGGCATCGCCCTACTTTTTAGCATGTAAAAACTATATGGGTCTTCCTCTATAAACTCAGGAGGCTCATCCCAACACCGTGAGCATGACAGTGCAGCTGGTGGTAACACAGCAAGAGCTCATGTTTGAGCCAGCTCATTCTGTTGCGTCTCTTTCTCCAGCATTACAAGCCTGGAAGTTTCTTACTCCTTGAATGGTAGCTCTACCAAATACTGACCGGAAGTAGTGTCGTTGTGATTTTCAGCCAGCCCCTTGCGCAAGCTTTGCGTCCCATGTTAAGTAGGCTCCCCTGAGTACGACGCGGACAGCTGTGTTACTGTCGATGGGAAGTCAAACATAGTTGCAGAGGCTTCCGTGACGGAGCTTCCAAAATCCTCAAGGAACACTTCTTTGAGACACATCCAGATGAATGCAGTCGTAGGTCCCTTGGCTAGTAAAAACCAAACTTCATACATACTTGACATTCAAAGTCGTGTCATTGGCACCTTCATCTTTTCCGACAGTTGATGGCTCGAGAAATAAGCCTCTGCTCGTGAGATCCAAGTCTCCGGACCTATTCTAGAAAATTTCAGCAATAACTTTTCCTTACTTTTCCTGATGTTTGGTCACCTGAGCCAATAAAGCCCAGAGTTCTTATATGTGAGTCGCCATGGCAGGCTTCCGTGTTCGAACAACAGTGCATCCCCCAAGTGTGTGCGTATCCACTAACGGTGCGCCTCCTCGTAGTCGTAGCCTGTCAGGCAAGCCTTCAGATGGGCGTGGCTTCGCGGGTCGCGAGCTAGTAACTTTCACCGCCGCCAAATGAGAGGAAACGGCGTGCTCACATTCTGTGATGAAAGGCGGCGATGCGCACCTTCTCAGATCGCAAATAGTAGCGCGCGTCTGCGCTGACAATGTGCAGCAGTGCTGATGACGGTCGCTAGCGTAGCACGCCTCCTCGAGAGGCGATCCATCAGCGTGTTTGACGTTGAAGACCACTACAACTGAGTTTAGGTAGTTGACACCTTACAATCTTTTTACAAGGTCTTCTGTTTTTTTACAGGGAACCTAAATATCCACAGTTTAGTCCAAGAAGCAGACATTCCACCACGACTGAGTCCGAGCAGCTGACACTTCAATAAATCAATAGAATTTGATTTGATTGAGAAAATAAATTTTTTTTACAGTTGTTGATGACAATTGTATATGATCTTCAATAATGCACAATAACATCAAACTAATTTTCAATGTCGCATAGGCTTCCTTTAAACCGTAATAGAGAAAACACCAGGCAAATGAATAAACATGTATCTCTCCAAAGAACTCTGATAAATGTTTTGTCGAACCAGCAATGACAGCAACAGCAGTGAGTCGATCAACTAGATCAAAACATGTAGGTCTCCAAAGTGTAGCTCTAAAGGCAACGACACGCTGTTATTTACAAGCACATGGCTCTTTCTTTTCTACGCATATCTGTATATTCAGAAGATGAATATCAACAACTCCAGGTCAAATGGTTCATAAAAACCACATATTAAATCGCGGTTATTTGAATTCAAATCATTCAAAAAGAGTTGTAACTTCCCTTAAAAATAGGAACAATTTAATCCGTTGAGTACGAGCCTTTCAATCGGTCATAAAACACCTTTAAAGAGATATTTACTTCCAGCGAGACCATTGCAGAAAACACGAAAAATATCTTGAATTTTAAACTTCATCGTTGACTAAGTCAAACTTAGGGTTTCTTCGCGTAGCATCAAACTCCAAAAGTATGATTGACAACGTGCAGTTGATTACAAAAATAAGGTTAATGAACCATACGTTTGTTTCTCAAACATAGGGTTTCTTCCAAATGTAAGGTCGTTGATCAATACTTTTCCAACAGCGTAGAGTTCATGATCCATACGTTTTATTCTAAACGTAGGGTTCCCTAACCATACATTCCGCTTACAAATGTAGGATATGAACAGTGTTTCCAGATTACTTTCAAACACGTCCAGAATACTTCATCAAATATTTTTCCACAGATTAACGACTTTTGAACACTTCCAGAATAAAAAAAAATATATTCTAACGAACATCATCTTCCTGAAATTCACTTAAAAACAACTTTATTAATAACATAAATGTGAGTGTTTGTGAGTATCAAAATCAAATAGAAATTAACGAAATTGTTGAATCAACACATGATCGACAATCTCTCCTTTTTTGATGATCACAAAACCCATAAAATAAATATTAAAATTAAAACAATTTTAGAAGAATAAATTTTTACAAATATAAATATAAATAAATTATAAGCACATTTCTTCTCATTAACAAAAATAAATTTGAGACGAATTTCTCCTTTAAAAAATATCACCCCCAAAAAGATACAAATTTATCAGGAACTTGTCATAAATTTCTCATAAATTTCTCCCTTTTTTCTGACATCAAAAAGAAATTAGGAAACAATTTATAACAATTTTTTACTAATTATGAAAATTAAAAACATTTAAAAAAAAAGATATATTGTAATATTAACATTGAGTAGACTATATAGATGGAGAAAAATCGTTGTTAGGAAGGGTTAGGCAGATCATCTGAACTTTCCAAACTTCGAATTTTTTCACTTATATCAGTCAAAACTCTTGACAGTTGTTCTATTCTACTTTGAATATCTGCAGATCTTTGATACAATGAAGAAGATGAAAATTGTTTGATCAAAAACTCTTTTAACTCATCAAGATCCAACTTAATAACAGCTTCTCTTCTGAGTGACTTCATCTGACTTATTATCTGGACTTTAAACGCTTAAAAGAGTTCTTTTGAAATCAAACTTTCTTTCACATTCTGACACTCCCTTTGAAGTGTATCAAAAACTGTTTTCGAAACACACTTTCTACGGTTCTTCATACGACTTCTTAGACACATTTAGATCAGCATGCAGCTTAAACTATTTCTTCATCTAAAGTACTAACTTTAAACAGAAGCTCTTCAGAAGACATTTCACCTTTAATCATTTGAGACAATAAAACTTTTGGTTCTTCAAAACCACAAACTTCCTTACCTTTTTCAGAAGATTTTTATAATGAATCCTTAACATAGAAAACTGACTGTCCTTTTAACAGATCGGAAGACGGGTTAACTTTCGTTTTCTTTTGAGAAAGAAGTTTTTTATCTCTTCATTTCGCTCAGACTCTTTGAAAATAATATTTCGAAGAAGGATAAACAATTTAAGAGGTTCCAAGAAGAAGATTCAAGGGTTCCTGAGAGTAAGACGATACATTTAATTCAGACAATTCGCGGACAACGCTTCATATTCTCGAGCTGAAAATACAGATTAATCATTTCATATTTTAAATTTTGAAAAGACATTTTTCGTAAGAAAATTAATCTGAAAGAAGACTTTACGTAAAATGAATAAAATTTTTAAGAACACGAAATTTAAAGAGAACGATAGGTTGAAAGATTAAACAAAGAATATAGTTTTTCATAAAACTATTTTTATAATTAAAAGTACAATATTTTCTAAAGATCGTTTAAGAGAAACATAGATAACACAATGTTTATAGAAATTTGAATATTTTAGTAATTCAGTCATATACTCCAATATACAATTATATAAACTAAGTTTTAACGGCTTGATTCAAAGAGTGAGAAAAGACTTAACAATTAAGCATAAAAGATCTCTCTCCCCCTACATAAAACAGTTAATGCAATAAAAACATATATATGAAGATAGTAATGAAATACTTCCTGGATTATTAGTTCTAGTTCTAAGAATTTTTTATAATAAGAATTTTTTATAATGAACTACTTCAGAGTTGATCACTCCTTTGTTAAAATAGAGATTTCCATATACTTTTCAGACGACCACTCAATGATTTAACGATGTAGTTCAGTGGTGTATTCCTGCAAAACATCAAATACAAGTGTCTTTTGGTACTCATATGATTTTGGGTCCAACAGTGCTAGTAATTAAAGTTTTGGGTAACCAAATCTGTTTATTTTGAGTATAGATTCTACTATTAAAGTTCGATAATTCTTCTGAACAATAAACATATTTAACACCAAAAAATTGAGGTTTTCTAAAATAACAAACATTTGGATAATGTCCATTAATACCATAATAAAAAACATTTAACAATAAACATATTTTTGATATTAAAGTCAAGAACAAAATAATTACTATATAATTTTGGTCTTTCACCATCACAACCAATTCCAAGTTTTCCTTGATGAATTTTATTTTTACCAAGAATTTGATTTAAATAATTTTCGCCTTAAATAAGCATCATATAAGTTTGTTTTAAAGTATCAACTTCATCCAATATTTCTTTAATTTTAGTTTCACGTGAATCAAAAGAAATTTTGGAATAATTAGATTTTAAATCTGTAATTTGTTTTGACAAACTTTATCAATTGTAATAGCATCATGAGATTTTGTAAGTTTTTTAAGATCTTTCTTTAAGGATTCGTATTTATCTTGAAGCAAAAAACAATATTTATTAAGTTCATCATAAAAAAGTTTTTCAGAATTAGAGTTTTAAGAATAAGAAGATTGTACAGTATGAGTCATAAGACATACTATTTGATTTTTATGCTCAGGCTTAGCGCTCATAGAAGATATCATTTGAACCAAAAGAGTCACTCCAAGCAGCCTTCATAATTTTCATGCCTTTTCTTTTATAATTGGCTTTCTTTTAAACTTTGAGCAAAGGACAGTTGGACTTTGTGTGGCCTTTCTCATTGCATTCACAGCATCTACCTTCTTTAATCCCTTTCTTTTGTTGTCCAATTTTTCAAACCTTTTAGCAAAATTTGATAAATCTTTACCAAAATCTAGATAACTTGAATCAGACGATTCTTCCATAGTAGTTTTAAGTGCAACTTCTTCAAATTTGATAGAAATATGATTCTCATATTCGGCCTGCATATCAACTTCATACATCATTAAAGTTCCAATCAGTTCTTTTATTGTTAATTCTTTAATTGGTGTGGATTGACATATAACTGCAGATATTCCATTCCACTTAGAAGGTAAAACTCTCAAGTACTTTTAACGCTTGATCTGATTGCTTAATTGGATCTCTCAATTCCTGTCAATCTCTCATTCATCTGAGTAATATTCTCATCTTCACGCATTCTGAAAATATCAAACTTCAACTTTGCAGTATTGTATCTCAATTGTCTGATATTATCGGTTCCTTTATAGGCAACAGAAATAGTATGCCACATCTCAATATGTGGTAGCACATTGAGAAACTCGATTAAAGTCGTCAGTTTCTAAACCACAAACAATAGCATTCATTGCTTTTGAATTAAGATCATATTCCTTTTCTTGAGCATCATCCCATTTTTCCAGATCTTCCTTGAGAATTTCATAAGGCTTTACAACCTTTAAATAAACTCGTATTCCAAGATTTTTCAAATAAATAATCATACGGGCTTTCCAACATCTATAATTATCGCCATTAAAATAAGGAGCACAGATCATCGACATACCTTCTTTGAGATCAGCCATTTTGATTTTTCTTCGTCCAAATCTTTAACACGGACTTGTTAAAGCCAAAAGATACATTTGATATTGCATAAGAGTCCAAACTTTGATATTACATGTTGGCATCGGGTAGTAACATTAGAAATTTTCAAGGGTTTCCAAAAAGAAATATATCCAACGAAACCCAACCTCTGATACCACTTGTTGGTATCAGGCAGAAACAACAAGGATTTTTAGAAAGAAAAATATATCAATAAAACACTTCCTCGATTAAACTCATCAGTTTCTAAACCACAAACAATAGCATTCATTGCTTTTGAATTAAGATCATATTCCTTTTCTTGAGCATCATCCCATTTTTCCAGATCTTCCTTGAGAATTTCATAAGGCTTTACAGCCTTTAAATAAACTCGTATTCCAAGATTTTTCAAATAAATAATCATACGGGCTTTCCAACATCTATAATTATCGTCATTAAAATAAGGAGCACAGATCATCGACATACCTTCTTTGAGATCAACCATTTTGATTTTTCTTTGTCCAAATCTTTAACACGGACTTGTTAGAGCCAAAAGATACATTTTCTATTGCATAAGAGTCCAAACTTTGATATTACATGTTGGCATCAGATAGTAACATTAGAAATTTTCAAGGGTTTCCAAAAAGAAATATATCCAACGAAACCCAACCTCTGATACCACTTGTTGGTATCAGGCAGAAACGACAAGGATTTTTAGAAAGAAAAATATGTCAATAAAACACTTCCTCTGATACCACTTGTTGGTATTAGGCAGAAACAGTAAGAATTTTTAGAAAAAGAAATATATCAATAGAGCGCTTCCTCTGCCACCAGTTGTTGGGCCAGAATGATTATGGCAGACACAAGAGGGAGGTGAATTGTGATCCTTTAAAAACTTTGACAGATTCGAAATGTCCCTCTTAATATCCAACGATTCTTTTCTTTTCTCTCAAAGACGAGTAAGCAGCATAAATAAATAAAAAAATGAACACGGCGATGTATAGTGGTTCAGGACACAAAGATCCACTAGTTTACTCCATCAACGCTCTACTCCACGAGCTTGGTGATTTTCACTAGTAGATTCTCTTTTTCGGAGACCTCTACAACTGAGTACAGGCAGTTGACACCTTACAAGGCTTTTACAAAGCCTTCTGGTTCTTTTACAGGGAACCGAAATATCCACAGCTTAGTCCGAGAAGCGGACACTCCACCACGACCAAGTTCGAGCAGCCAATACTCCAATAAATCAATAGAGATTGATTTGATTGAGAAAACATATTTTGCTTACAGTTGCTACAACTAACAGTTGTATATGATCTTTAATAATGCACAGCAGCAGCAAACTAATCTTCAATGTCGAACAGACTTCCTTTAAACCGTAATAGAGAAAACACCAGACAAATGAATAAACATGTATGTCTCAAAAGTGTAATCCTGATAAATGCTTTGTCGAACTTGCAGAAGAAGATTTAACAATAAGATACAGGAGCAGCGACAGCAACAGCAGCGAGTCGATCAACTAGATCAAAACATGTATATCTCCAAAGTATAGCTTTGAAGGCAACGACGCACTGTTATTTACAAACACACAACTCTTTCTTTTCTATGAAGATGAATATCACAGCATTTATCCTGTCAGCTCCAGGTCAAACAGTTCCAGAAAGACCGCATATTAAATCGCGAATATTTGAATTCAAATCATTCAAAGAGTGTCGTAACTTCCCTTAGAAATATGAATTATTTAATTTGTTGAGTATGAGCATTTGAATCAGTCGTAAAACAGCTTTAAAGAGATATTTATTTTCGGCGAGACCGTTGTAGAAAACGCAGAAAATATCTTGAATTTAAAACTCAGTCGTGGACCAAACGTAGGGTTTCTTCGCGTAGCGACAAACTTCAAAAGTAAGGTTGACAACATACGGTTGATTACAAAAGTAGGGTTAATGAACTATAAGTTTGTTCCTCAAACGTAGGATTTCTTCCAAACGTAGGGTTCTTGATCCATACTTTTCCAACAGCATAGGGTTCATGATCCATAGGTTTTATTCTAAAAGTAGGGTTCCCTAACCATACGTTCCGCTTAAAAATGTACGGTATGAACAGTGTTTCCGGATTACTTTCAAACACATCTAGAATACTTAAATCAAATATTTTTCCACGGATTAACAACTTCTAAACACTTCTAGAATAAAAAAAAATATTCTAACGAATATCATTTTCCTAAAATTCACTTAAAACCAATTTTATTAGTAACATAAATATGGACGTTTGTGAGCATCAAAATCAAAAAAAAATAACGAAATTGTTGAATCAGCGCATGCTCAACACCTCCTTCGAGCGACACACCAGCAGTGCATGCCTCCTCTGGTCGGGAGGAAGCCAGCAAAGAAGATCCAACAGTGCGCCTCCTCTAGGCCACGAGGCGGCAACGGCAGGTCGGACCAAATGATAGAACCGGCAGTGAAATAAGAACGGACGACTGTATTATGAAGGATAATGAAATCAGGAGGCTCTTTACACTCCCGCCCAAACCACAATGGTCGATTCCCAAGCCCTTTGGCCGAACAAACAATATTCTTTGAAACTAGTCTAGTATTCTTGAAATATTTTTATTTAATCGGCTCAAATGAGCAAATTGATATTTGTGGAATTTGAGCTGAAGATCATGGACGACAAACCTAAGTGAATACTTGAATGAGAAAGCTCACGGAAGTTCATGGAATACAAATTATTTGCAGGCATTGGTTTTTTTATTTAATTAATTCCAAATTATTCAGAAATGCCAGGTTAAGGGGGAGTAGATGGGCGCGAACGGAAAGAGAGAAACTGAGAAATACAGAGTGGGGAAACAGTGACTGAAGTCGGGAGTTCCGAAGATCCCAAGTATTCGATGATTCGGGATTGAGAAGCGGGTCATTGAAGTTCTGCGTGGAGTGAGCAAATTCGATTAATCTAATCCTGAAGGTGTAAGCATATTCTGTTCTGATTATCTTGAACGCTCAAAGAGGAAGATAATCATCAATTGCTAAAGCAACCCGAATTTCTCTTGTGATCTTTATAACCCTGTGCTGAAATATTTGCAACTGACAGCCGGATGTTGTGAATCCAGCGGGATGCTAGGAAGCACAGTGGGATGCTATGTAAGTGCGGGATTCACTATGGGTTTGGGATGATACTCATTGTAACCACTTGTGTTATATAGTGGAAAATTTGCGATTGGAGATAATAATTGATCACAGCAAAGAGCAAGTACCCACAATGGCCCGAACCTTGTAAAAATTGTGTGTGCCCTGTATTATTTAATTTCCAATCATATCCGAGTAAGGCTGAGTTACATTTGAGTGGATCGGATTCTCACAGATCACAAAGGTTGATTTTGAAAGAATAGATTGTAAAAGAAAGTACCAGTGGTTCAACGCCCCGCCCCAATGGTACAACCCATTCATGGGGCGGGCACTTCAAATATGATGACTTGTTTCTTGTTTCACCAAGAGATGAGATTTTCACCAATTTAAACATGTCCAATCATGGACTTGCAAGAAAACCAACATAAACAGCACCACAAAACATCTCCGCATTAGTGTGCATGTGATCATATTACAATAATACATGTCAGGTTCCCTCTTAACATATTTGACAATGCAAAGGATCACAACATACTGCAGTGTAGTAGGATGATCCATAAACTGACCTATATTGTTTATAGCACAAACAATGTTTGGTCGTGTTATAGTGAGGCAGTGCTATAGAATGAAAATATCAAGATTCTGGAGATGAAGAAATAAAGATATGAGTTGGATCATAAATACAAACCAAACCATTGATCCAGTCAAGCCTTTGACCATTGAATCATATATTAAATATTCAAATACTCTAATTACTCAACACTCCCCCTCAAGCTGATATAACATGGAATAGAAAGTCCCACAAAAAAAGAACCCCCTGGGATGTAGATATTGTGCAATCCAAGCTTAGGGCATAGAAAGTGTATCTATGGGCACAGTAAACCTTTGGTAAAGATGTAAGCGAACTGATTAGCAGTGCTTGAAGGTTCCGAGCGCAGCGGAAGCGTGGTTGGGACGGCACCCAACTTTGATTTTTACCATGATCAATGATTATTCCAAGATCAATACGACGATGAACGTCAGTCTCCACGGAATATAATCAAAGATTTAGATAAAGACGAAAGAGACCCGAAACCTTAAGAGAGGATCTTGCATATCATGTTTATAATTAATTTAATTAATTTCATAAAGAAAAATAATACCTGCGTTTTTGGTATTTTTCTTCGTTGATGATGTTGATCGTTCGGATTGACCCTTCTGGATCATCTCGTTGCGTTTGTAAGGATCCAAACTAGAATCCCTCTAGCAGTGATCCACACGTGCTCCGATAGCCTCCGATCGACATCGCTCGTTCTCCGGGTGCTAGCGCGGGGAAGCGAGTGTCTTGTGTCGGTCGTTCTTGATCGTTTGTTCTTCGGCCTTGAAGAGCGTCTCTCATTCTTGAGAGGGGAGATAAAAGAATTCGATAGAGAAATTGCTTGGCTCAACAATTCTCAATTCACCAGGAGTGTGGTGTGTTGTCTGGCACAATAGGCGTACTTGTCTATTTATATACATGGAATTTCAGTTACAATATTTAATTGCATAGTGATAATTAAATACATTCATGAACTTAGAGAAAACTCATGCATTTAATAATAATATCGCGTCATTATTTATGGTGCGCCAACTTGCGCAAAACGGAATGATAAATTCCGCGTCACAAAATAATAGCAGCGTTATTTTAATTTGTGTCAACTAGTTAAATTATTATTTACCTTCTTGCAAATAATTATTTTACTACCGGACCGACCTTGGTCCGCTCAAACTCCACTTCCATTTATTGAACACTCGAATAAATAAATAAATATTTTATTTACAAACTAGTAAATAAATATTTATTAAATGTTCAATAAAATAAATAAATATATTTTATTTAATTTATGCGATCATTTTAACTTGAATAAAATTATTTCACGGTCTTGAGAATAATATTTATTTCATTAATTAAATTCAAATAGAATTTAACTGAGACCACCAAAAACACTTAGTGTGACCCTCTAGGATTCTTTCTCGTTGGCATTAGGCGGGCTTGCCTAAAGTCCAAGAGTAATGTCTAGCAACAGGTCAAGGCACTAAAGAGAAAGAACGTAAAGTTGCAACAACAACATCCACATACGAACGCTCACTGTGTAATATAATCCATTTGTCGCAATATCTCATTAAGCAGGTTTCATGATTGTGTCATCAACTTTTATGTTTGATACGTCGTTCTTTGACTACCTGAAATAAACTCGTCATTACACCATGGCCATGGAATTTCGCGCGACGGTTCTATTTCAATCAAAGGGTTGAGATATCAACTTCCATAAATGGAAGGGACAAATCTTTCCTCGACTTATCCATTAATAACATGTCACTCGTGACGCACCCAACGTACCCTACTTCCCGCCAACTGTCTGCATGACGGTTTTCGTCAATAAATCAAAGTGCGTAAGCCGTGACACGTATTAATGATAATCTTAAAGTCTAAGGATCATTACACACGCTAGCAGATAGAAATGTCCGATGACACCAAAACATGCGGAATTCCTACTAGCGGGTTTGTTCTCATAATCTCCTATCTTGGAGATTACCAAGTGCGAACTTCATGAGAGGAAGTCTCATCTGCTTACAAGTACTCGCACCTGACGGTCTGCATGTTATGTGTCCCATCATAGCATGTCATCCAACTGCAGAACTATATTTAAAAATATTGTTATAGCATTTCAAGGTTCTCATCATAGCGAGGAACTGTCATGACCTTATCAATGCAACAAATACTCTAGGACATTATTACATCATAGTCATGCAGAACAATGAACAATATGTAATAATACATTAAATATCCATGTAATCAAAGTAAAACCAGTTGGTTCTAGGACACCAACTCTTACAGTGCTAACATGACCAAAGGTAATGTGTTTCTGCTGGAAATGCTGGTAAATGAAATGACAATTGACCTCAGTATGTTTTGTGTGCCCATGAAAGACAAGATTTGTCACAATCTTTGTGGTGACCTGATTGTCGCACCATAACCGGGTTGGTTGAAGAACTGGAAACCCGATGTCATGAACTAACGGTTGTGCCCAAAGAATCGCAACAGTGACATAAGCTAAAGCATGATACTCGAATTCGACATTGGAACAGGAGAAAATATTTTGTTTATTCGAGAAGGCAAGTTGTAGGGCGCAACGAAAGCGTTTGATGGATCGTGCCCAACATTGCTTTTTATCATGATTGATTACCAATCCGAGATCTACACAACGATAAACGCCGTGACCTACGGAATTGGATCAACGAAACCAAACAAAGGTAATCATGTCGGAACCAAAGAAAGAGGATCATCACACATTATTTAAAATTAATTTAATTTAATAAGAATTACCTTGATGGAACTCTTTTTTCGTTGATGGATCAAGTAACAGATCCGCGGTGCACCGTCATTGCGTTGTAGGAATCAAGTGCAGATTCTCTCTAACAATGATCCACACATGTTCCACGAATCTCCAGACGTCATCGAAAGAATCTTCGGGTGCTAGCACGGCAGATCCTTGCGCTTACGTCATCCGCATATGATCGCCACGAGAGCCGCTTCCAAAATGTTCTCTTTAATCTCTCATGACTTGAGGGGATTCGATGGAGGAAGATTGTTCTCCGTTCTTAAGAACGTTCTTGGAGAGGAGGGCTCTACAGGGCATGAGAGGATTCTCCAAATCCGTTGTGCACAACCAAAACAAATAAATTGGATCTTTGAGAAAATAACATAATTGGGTTTATATATCGCTAGGGTTAAAATAAAATAAAAGAGCCCTTAATTATTTATTTAATCCTAGTGAAAACCCCATGTCAAATAATAATAATACTTATTATTATTTCTCGACATGCGTGTAACTTGCGAATTAAAATTAAATATTATTTAATCAAATAATATTCAATATTTATTATTTTCTCACCAGACCATTAAACTCGGTCCGCCATTCCTCCACAATATTTATCGGGCCTTGAATGACTATTTATTTATTAAATAAATATCACGGCATTATTCGTCAATAAATAAATAAATATTATATTCACTAAATAGCAAATAAATATTTATTAAATATTCCTCTCACATTATATTCTCTCGAATAACCGGTGACGGAATATATGTGATCAAGCAAACATGAATAATTATTAAACCACGTGCATGAATAATATTTATTCAACTTGTTAAATAATAAATAAGAATATATTATTTAACTGAGATTCTGAATACACTTAGTGTGCGATCCTCTAGGCCTTTTTCTCGGTGGCATTAGACGAAGCAGCCTAAAGTCCAAGGTTAGCGTCTAGCAACACGCTAAGGCACCCATAGAGAAAGAAGTTAATGTTGCAACGACATGTTAACACATACGGACGCTTACTGTGTAATATAAAATTGTTGAACCCAGTTTATTGTATTTCCTGGTAAAGGGTATTTCCGAGTCCCACATCGGATTACTCCACCTTGTAATCCTTTTTATCCATCTATAAAAGTATGTTTCTGCCTCACCTTGAGGTAAGGGGAATTCACCGCCTACATGGAAATCCCCAACAATTTTCCTCCCTCTGCCTCCCTGTGTGAGATCCTGATCCGCCTCCCTCGCGATCTCCATCCCCCGCCTCCTTCAGCTTATCCCGACCCACCTTTCATCGACATCTCCCGGCCCACCTCCCTCACGCGTTTCCCAACCCCACCTCCGACGCGGTCTCCCAACCCCCGCCTCCCTCACGGTTTGCCAGCCCGCCCTCCTCAGCGATCCCCGACCCCCACCTCTGAGGCGGTCTCCCAACCCCTACCCCCTCGCGGTTTCCCAACCCGCCCTCCTCGGCGATTCCCGGGCCACGCCTCCGACGCGGTCTCTCGGCCCCTGCCTCCAACGCGATCTCTCGACCCCGCCCTCCTCGGTGCTTCCCGGCCCAGCCTCTGACGCGGTCTCCCGACCCCTGTCCTCCTCGGCGTTTCCCAACCCCGCCACTAACGCGGTCTCTCGGCACCCGCCTGCCTCGCTGCATCCCAACATGCCTCCTGTGTCGAAATCCCGCCCCGCCCTCCTCGGCGATTCCCAGCCCTGCCTCTCTCACGGCTCCCTGGCCTCACACCACCCTCGACAACTCTCGACCTCGCCTCCTACAATTGTGCCCTAGCCGGACCGCACGCCCTCCCTCCGGAAGCCCCATCTCCAGACCGGACCACCCACCCTGCGCATGCCAACTCCAGGTGGGATCCCCTCTTCCCGACGCACTGTTGACTAGCCCCTCATGTGCGGATTTCAGACTATCCAATGACAGACTCTTTCATCCTTCCTCCACTGATCACCGCCTCCACTCGCCTTGTTGATGAGCAGCTTGACTCAACAAATTTTTCTGTCAGGCGGAAGATGGTATCGATGTCTCTCACTGGCATGGACCTCGACTCACACATCGAGGATCCTCTGCCACTACCATCAGATCCAAAATACAGGTCATGGAAGCTATAACTGACAGCAAAATCTTTACTTTACTTATCAATTTCATGGACCGCTCAGTCAAAGAAGTCACTCGGACATCAAATACGATTAAGGAACTCTAAGACTCCTTAAACCTTATGTATTCCGAAACAAACAATTTGGCTTGGGTGTCAGACATTCTTCAGCACCTGTCTATTATCCGCCAACAAAATCGTCCGTTTCCGACATACTTTATCGAGTGGAAAGCCCTCCGTGATGAATCACCTGAGTTGTGGCCCATTCTCTCAAACACCTGAGGCGGCCTTGGCCCAGCGAGACCAATTATGTCTCTTCAACCTTTTTCATGGCCTTGATCCCGAATATGCGACAACAGCCACAGAGATGCTCGTCAACCCCTTCTCACTTGAAATTCCACATGTTTATCATCGCCTTGGAAAGGCTCATCGGGCTCTTCCCCCACCCCCACTCACAACGTCAATCCTACTGCACTTCTGGGTCGTGGCAGTGGACGCTCTTCGGGCGCTCGTGGCCGTGGTGAGGGTCGTCATCGCCCTCTATGTCAGCACTGTGGCAAGTTAGGCCACATCATCGACCAATGTTGGGTTCTTCATGGCCACCCATCTCAGCCACCTCGGCAAGGTCAGACTGCGGTCCATGATGCTTCCCCATCAGCCTCTGATCTTCCACCCACTCTGGACCTCTCCATAGTTGAGCTCCAGCTGATTCACAATCATCGGATCGCCTCTCTTCCTGGTTCTTCTTCAGCATCTATTGCCCATACTGGTGGATCAACTGCTTGTGTCACACATCATCCACCTGCCTGGATGCTTGACTCAGGTGCATCAGATCATCTCACAGGTGATGCAGGTATGTTATCTACTTACTGTTCGTATACTGACCCATCAACTATCACTGTTGCTGATGGATCCACTATCCCGATTGCGGGATTTGGTGCATGCACTTTGAACTCATATATTCGTCTGTCGTTTGTAGCACATGTGCCTCGAAGTCCTTTTAATCTTCCCTATCAGTAAGCTTACAAAGGACTTCAACTGTATTGCCATTTTTACATCTTTTGTTGTGTTTCAGGAGCAGATGACGAACCGGGAACTTGGTAGAGGCTAGCTTCGGGACGGGGTGTACATGTTCGATGATCCGACATCAGTAGCTTGCACGATGCTCTCTGTTTGTGCAATGGACCTTCATTTTCGATTGGGACATCCACCTACCTCCACCCTTCATCAGTTTTTTCCTGATATTAGTCCCCACATTTCTTTTCATTGCGAGTCATGTAAATTTGCAAAACATCATCGCACATCATATATTCCTCGAGTGGTTACACAGGCCTCCAAACCCTTTGATTTGGTTCATTCAAATGTATGGGGTCCCTGTGTCGTCTCGGGTCACTTAGGATATCGATATTATGCATCCTTCATTGATGATTTCTAACGTATGACATGGTTGTACCTTCTTCGTGATCGGTCTGAGGTATTTACTACTTTTCAGGCCTTTTATCATGAAGTTCATACTCACTTCTCCACCTCCGTTGATCGGACAATAGATGAGAATATTTGTCCACTTCCTTTCAGCAGTTTCTCAAGGCTAAAGGCATCATTCATCAGACATCCTGCCCCGATACACCTCAACAAAATGGAGTGGTCGAGCGTAAACATCGCCATATTCTGAAAACTACTCATGCCCTCCTATTCAACCATGCAGGTGCCTCTTCTTTTCTAGGGGGATGTCATCCTTACTGCTACATACCTCCTAAATCGTCTTCCTTCTTCTATCATTAAGGGAGAGACTCCTTTTCGGACTTTGTTCTCCTCTCTCCCTCCTCGCTCACTTCCACTCCGTGTGTTTGGGTGTCTGTATTATATCTGTGACACCCGCCACAACTTCTCCAAACTTTCTCCCAAATCCCTCTGTTGCATATTCCTAGAATATTTCCACACTCAGCGCGGATACCGATACTTCTCTCCAGACTTACGGCGGTATATCATCTCTGCTGAGGTATCTTTTGCTGAGAGTTCTCCTTTCTCTCTTTCCTCTCCCCATCCAGACACCACCATCGATGATTATCTTCCTCTCATCATCCATCCACCTCTGGTGTCTCACTCTGTTGATCACCGATTTGACACTGTCTACTCACGCCGCCTATCGAATGTGTCCCCCGTCCAGACCGAGAACACCATCGTCCCAGCTTCGTCCAATGCTCCCGCTCCAGCAATAGACGACTTGCCATTGCACTATGAAAATGTACTCGTTCTTGTCAGAATACTTCTCTTTACACATCCTCATACAGAGGTCTTTCCGCTCTGGAGACTATATATATTCCGCGCATGGTTGGCGACGTGAAATCTCACTCTGGGTGGCTTCGAGCAATGCGGGATGAATTGCATACTCTGGACGACAATCATACTTGGGATCTGGTCCCCCTTCTGGCAGGTAAACAGGTGGTCGGCAGAAAATGGATTTATACGGTCTGTCTCAATGCAGATGGCACTCTTCATCGCCTTAAAGTCAGACTTGTGGCAAAGGGATTTGCTCAGACATATGGTGTCGACTATTTTGATACTTTCTCTCTGATTGCAAAGATGGCATCTGTCGGATTATCCGTCTCTTTTGTCGCTCACCGTCATTGGCTTATTCATCAACTTGATGTCAAAAATGCCTTTCTCCATGGCTTTCTTGAAGAAGAGGTATATCTGCAACAACCTCCTAGCTTTCGTGTCTCAGGAGCCGACTCTCATGTCTGTCGACTTCGTTGCTTTCTATATGGCCTCAAGCAATCTCCTTGTACTTGGTTTGGTCGATTCAGCACCGTCGTCACTGCATTTGGGTTATCTCGAAGTATGAAGGACCACATTATCTTCTACCGTACGACATCATTCGGCTGCATCCTGCTAGTTGTGTATGTTGATGATATCATCATCACTAGGAGTGACTCAACTGGAATCGTCAACACCACTTTCAAACCAAAGATCTCGATCCTCTGACATACTTCCTTGACATTGAGGTCTCCCGTTCTCCAGACACCATCTTTCTTTACCAACGAAAATATGCCTTGGATATCTCACTTGTCCATATGCACGAAATATTGGACTAATAGAAGATCTTCTGTGCAAAGTTTTTAAGCACTCCTCTGATAAGCTCGTGTTCTACCTTCCTGGCAAGTGCCTGCGTTTTATATTTGTTAGCAGGTTCGTGTGTTGACACACGGTTTTCAATTTTCAGACGTAGATAGCCCATAAACAAGCTCATCATATACCACGATTCTGGAAATTCTGCAGCCTGTAAAGCCACCTGCTCAAACTCTTCAATGTATTCCACCATTGTCTCTGTTTGACGAAGCTTCTTCAAATGCCTCAAAGGATCTCCCCCAGTAGACTTCGCAAAACGTTCCATAAGAGCTGGTTTGAACTGCTCCCAAGCTGCTCCTGGATTCGCACTACGCCAAGAAAGAAACCAATATGATGTTGAACTCTAAACTGATCTGGATCAGGTGTAGCTTCATTTCTTTCGTGGTTCGATTTACGAAAAAATATGTTTCGGCTCTTGTAATCCATCCAAATGAATCCATACTAGAAAAAGTTAGAAGCTCCACTCGCCTCGTCGCACTTTGACTTTCTACTGCCCAACTGTCTTCTGATTTTGATTTACCATTGAATCCACATCCAAAATCTGTTTTTCCTCTTCCATTTCCTACAGAACTCTCTGGGGCGCTTTGGTGCAGACACTCCTTGTTTTTAGTTCCTAGGAATTTGATCTGTTCGCATTTCAAATTCTTTAATTTTTCCAAGATTTGCTCCTCGAGGTTCCTCACTCGTTGTGCCACCCGCTCCTCTGTTAGCTGCAGACGTTCGTGTGTTGACTGTTGTCCTTCGTGTCCTCGCAACAATTTAGCTAAATTCTCCTGAATCAAAGCTAAGGTTTGGCCATGATCGCGCTCCTTTTCTTCATACATTCGTCTAAAACTATCGAACGCAAACTCGACCGAAGCGATTCTTGACTCCATTCTTGTCTGTATCCACTCGCTGGAATTCGACTGTATTCTTCTCTTCCGAATCTAAATCTGAAATCGTGCGACAGCTCATCTCTTCCAGTCTGCTTCTTTTTTTTTCCCCGGCCTGTTTCCAGCGCCAGCGACAGTCGCACACCTCTAAAAAGTCGAACTCTATGTCGCGGTCGTCCTCTGTTTGCTCAATCAATTGCTTCATAAGCGTTCATTCCAGACACGTGAGTGTCGCCAGCAGCGAATGTGATTCCCCAATGGAGTCGCCAAAAAAATGAACTTTATATTTCCACGGGAAAGTATTACATACAGGATTTGCAGTAAAGAGAATCACACTCGAGTGACTTAGGGAAAGGTAAGATGAGAGAGAGAGACCACCTCATAACGCCTTCGATTGTCACTGCCATGAAGTAGAGAAATGGAGTGAGACCACCACTCTGTTATGCGCCAACTCCCAAGTTGCACGCCCTGTAACTTGGAGTATTTCTCCTTCCTCGAAGGAACTCCCGCCCAAATATATATAGACCGGAGCGGGTGGAGCTGTCTAACTAACAGAAGGGCTGGAGCTAACTAACAAGCGGGAGTAACTAACATTACCTTTATTTCCCGTTTTCCCCCTCTGATAAGTATGAACAATCAGGGGGAAAACATGGGGACTGCCAGAGGGTACAGCACCATCGCCAAAGGGAAGAGCTCTCACCCAAGTGCTAACAATGGGGTGGAAGCAAAAAAAAAATCTCTAGCTCAAGAGTCCTAAATTTCATCCATAGTTGCATACCAAACCAATGGCGATGAGGCCCATGGGGTGAAGCTAGAAAACTAGGTAAAATACCAACTATAATTACAATCAGGGTTTTTCTGAAGAAGTAAATTGATCCTTTTTGTGTTGCATCCTCAATGCAACTTCTTGGCAGATGTCTTCCATAGTTATCAAAGGCACACAAGGCACACGCCTGGGCACAAGGCGCTTCGAGGTGCACCCTAGGTGCCTTGCTATGGCAAAGGCAAGGCAACCTCGTCGAGATGAGGCAAAAGGCGAAAGGTGTGCACCATTTAAGCACAAAGGCGTCAGGCGCAAAAAAGGAATACTCTAGGCCAACCGCAAAAAAAATGGCTTTGGGAGCAAAAGAAGACCCAAAAACCTGTCAAAATTTTTTAAAAAAAAAAACAGGACACCATGTCTTTTCTCCTTTACGACTCCAGCAAGACTCAACCGGTTACGACCAAGCAGTAGGGATGCAGCAATTTTCCTTTTCCCCAATTTTCATCACCTTCTAGGGTCTTCAGTCCGCCTCAAATAGAGGGTGCGATGAAGCTTCCATTGATGATGATTTTGATATTTAGTATCTCAATGGCTGATTATTTGCTTATTATTTGGTTGAGACAATTAATATACATTTTAATTTGTAATATTTAGATTGAACCTAATTTTTTTAAAATTTAAAATATTGTTAAAAACTCTATATATACTTAATTATATTATTCTTCATGGCTTGCGCCATAGTTTCGAGAGGCGCAAGTCATGCGCCACGCCTCACATCGCATACCCAAGAGACCTTTGTGCCTTGGTATGTCGTGTGCCTTTGACAGTTATAATGTCATCTATAGTTTTCTTGTCGGTACCATTCATTCCTTTTTTGTCGGAATTTGAATAAACAAGCAACTCTCTATGGTTGATTACAAAACCCATTGGATTCTTTCTGCCTAGGCGAGCATGCTAGACGATGCAATAGCAGGGAGGAGGGTACGTGATAGGAATGCATGGGCTGTTAAAGAGGGGAGGTGTTGCTGGGAAGAGGAGTTGTTGGTTATGGAATTTGCCAAAGGGAGATGCGGTGGGCCAACAAGCTGGAGACATACTCACAGAATTCGGCGAAGTTGTGTGCCTGTTCCTTTCGGAAGTTGGCCTGCTCACGACGTTCTTGTTCAACCTGGTTGTGGTGCTCCTGCTCCCAAGTTTGTTGCTTCACAGTGAGGTTGTCCATCGCTGACGTTAAGTTGATGATGGTAGAATCGAGCTTCAAATCGAGCTTCGCCGAATACATGGGTTGTTAAAGAGGGGAGGCGCTGCTGGGGAGAGAAGCTGATGGTTATGGAATTTGCCAAAGGGAGATGCAGTGGGCCTGGAGTTGTTAGGGGTTGTTAGCCAGATAGACAGCTGGGAAGTTTATGGGGAAAGTTGAAACTGCATGGGGGGCAAAGGGGGATCTGTTAGGCGGTTAGTGGGGGAGGTTTTGAGACCACGATAGTGGGGGAATCTGTTATAAATAGAGGGCAGGTGAGAGAGGCAGCGAACAGAATATCTTCGAATCAACCTTCCTGACATGGAATTCGGCCTGCGGGCTTGGGCGGAAACCCTCCTGAGAGTCTTCTGATTCTTCTTCCTCTACATGTAATTCTGATGATTATCTTCTAATATACAAGTCGTTGTTCCCTCTGGCTCTATTAATTGGTCTGACCTGCCTTTCATCATCTTTCATTTCCTACATGGACAGGAGTTCGCTGGTGGAAAATCACTGCATCACTCACGCAGAAGGAGACCACTGCTGGAACGCTGTTGGATTCTCTCACTGCAGAGGCGAGCACTGCCGAATAATTTATTCCGAAGGAGGTGCACTGCCAAGATACTTCATTCCCAACATCCACTTCATGAACGAAATGGCGATGGAGATGTGGTTCCAAGATCATCTCGAAGGCGTTGAACAACAGGTCGGGAAGCTCGATTTGAAGCTCGATTCTACCATCACCAACTTAACGTCAGCAATGGACAGCCCCACTGTGAAGCAACAAACCTGGAAGCAGGAGCACCACGACCAGGCTGAACAAGAACGTCGTGAGGAGGCCAACTTCCGAAAGGAATATGCACACAACTTCGCTGAATTCTGCGAGTAAGTCTCTAGCCTGGTGCGCCGCTTGGAGAAAGCCCCGCACAACGATGAACTTTCATCCTTGGTAAAAGAATTGTTTGCATGCCATGGCATCTCACGAACTGTGCTTGCAAGACTGGGATACTGATTTGCCACCACCTCACGTCACCCTTGGATCCGATCAACATGTTGCACCCCAGACTCGACTTACCAATTTTTTATGGCTCGAACCCCAGGGGATGGATTGTGCAGGCTGAGCTGCCCATGTTTGATAGTTTAGATCTGCAAGGATGGATTGCCCAAGCAGAATCATATTTTGATATACTCTGGAGGAATCAAAGGTTTCCCTTGCCCGGGTTAGTATGTACGACGACGCTAAATACTGGTTTAAACTTATGATGGAGGTCTATACAGATTTTTCATGGCCACGATTCAAACAAGCATTTATGGAGCGATTCTGCGGGCGACCAAAGATCACGGAGGAATTAGACACGCCGCCACCTAGAATCACCGAAATAGGGAAGCAAGGCCAACTACATGCAATGACAGACCTCTCGGTATGTCAGCATTTTGTCGGGCAAAGGGTTCAAGCAGAAGAAGCACACGGCTGGAAAGAAGAAACGAGCTCACTGAAGACTGCGGATTCTGGCCTGCAGCTGATTGCACAGGCACAAGCAGTGACGACTCACCTGCAGACGGAAGGTATCCAAGAATCTATCCTTCCAGGTTCAGCCACTGCTACAGTTGTCCAAACAACTGCAAGGGCTGAAGAGATGGTCAGTTTGTCCGAGAGCGATGTCAACTCTACTTGGTCCGATGGAGAAGAAGATTCCCTCAATTCTGCTAGTTTACTACTTTAAAGAATGCAGAATCTCAGTTGCATGAAGATTAGAGTGGCTTTGAGGAATCCAAGAAAATTAAGTCCGGATCTCCTATGATCATTGGCTATGTTGCAGGTCACCAGTGTAAGGGTTTGAAAGGAGATCAAGGGCCTGGAAATGAGACCTGAATGATTTGTGGATATATTGCTACAAACACAAAAAAAAAAAGTTTATTCCACGCCCCCAAAGTTGAAAGGAGTTGGCTCAACGGATTCAACTACGGCAGCAAGCGAACGGGAAGACACGCAAAGGGTGGCAAATATCCTGGAGGGAGCTTAATGCATGAAGCTGGAAAATGATGCAACCCTCAACTCCATCTTTTCAGAGCTGACCCGTGAAGCAGGGAGAAGCATATGGGAGATTGCTTGGGGTGCATGTGTTAAAGGGGCACAATATAAAAGACCACAACATATGCAGTTTTTTAAATTAATTCGGTCTAAATGTCTGCAGTTGATTAACAAAAGTTTTGGTGGGAAAGAGATGCCCAACACAGTGTTTATGACAGCGGCAGTGCAGTTTGTACAGCAACAAGTCCAGGGTGACACCTGCCACAGGGAGGAGTATGGCAACAACTCAACATATTTGTATGCTTCCACTGCACTTGCACTGGAACTCCATCTCTGCAGATGCATTTCGTTTTGGTTTGTGTCTAAATTCTGGAATGCAGATCACCAGAGGGCAGCACTAATGAGACATGCCCACCACCTTGAGGGCGAGATAGTTTTTCGAGAGGGTGGCGGTGATAGGAATACATGGGCAGTTAAAGAGGGGAGGTGTTGCTAGCAGAGGAGTTGTTGGTTATGGAATCTGCCAAAGGGAGATGCGGTGCGCCGGCTGGAGTTGTTAGGGGTTTGTTAGCTGGATGGACAGTTGGGGAGTTTATGGGGAAAGTTGTAACTGCATGGGGGCAGGGGGATTTGTTAGGCAGTTAGTGGGGGAAAGTTTTGGGACCAAGGTAGTGGGGGAATCTGCTATAAATAAAAGAGGGCAGGTGAGAGAGGAAGCGAACAGAATATCTGGGAATCAGCCTTCCTGGCTTGGAATTTGGCCTACGGGCTTGGGCGAGAACTCACCTCAGAGTCTTCCGATTCTTCTTCCTCCTCTACATGTAATTCTAATGGGTGGGAACTCTCTTGAGAGTCTTCCGATTCTTCTTCCTCCTCTACATGTAATTCTGATGGGTGGGAACTCTCCTGAGAGTTCCCTCTGGCTCTATCAGTGCGCTTACTAGAGCAATGCCAAGAGAAGTTGATCGCGCCTAGGGTTGCAGTTGGAGGGATCACACCTGGGCGAGAAACAAAGTTCAAATTGACAATATAATGGGATAAGATTGATCTCGTCTAGATGCACCTACATACTAGATACCAGATACATAACTATTCTAACTATAAAGAGAGGGTAAAGCAGCGCTCTAGAAAACATGCTAATCATCAAATATACAGAGGGGGAGACACAATCTGAGATGAACGAATAGAAGGTCATGTAAGGGTTGTGTCCTCAGAACCAACTGTTTTGTACTTTGATTACATGAATGTTCACTTATTATATATTGTTCATTGTTCTGCATGACTATAATATAATAATGTCCTGGAATATTTGTTGCATTGATAAGGTCATGGCAGATCTCCGCTATGATGAGAACCTTGAAATGCTATAACAATATTCTTAAATAAAGTTCTACGGTTGGATGACATACTATGATAGGACACATAGTATACAGACCGTCATGTGCGAGTACTCATAAGAAGACGAGACTCTCTCTCATGGAGTTCGCACTTGGTAATCTCCAAGATGGGATATTATGAGAACAGACCCGCCAGTAGCAATTCCGCATGTCTTGGTGTCATCGGACATTGCTATCTACGAGCGTGTGTAATGGTCCTTAGACTGGAAGATTATCATTGACTCATGTCATGACCCGCGCACTTGGATTTACTGACGAAAACCGTCACGCAGACAGTTGGCGGGAAGTACGGTACGTTGGGTGCGTCACGAGTGACATGTTGTTAATGGATAAGTCGAGGAAAGATTTGTCTCTTCCATTTATGGAAGTTGATATCTCGGCCCTTTGATTGAAATAGAACTGTCGCATTAAATTTCATAGCCATGGTGTAAACGACGAGTTTATTTCAGGAAGTCAAAGAACGACGGATCAAGCATATGGGTTTATCACACTGCCATGAAACCTGCTTGATGAGATATCGAGACAAAGGGATTAAATTACACAGTAAGCGTTCGCATGAGGTGATACGTCAATGCGGCGTCAACTTCTTTCTCTTGGGTGCCTTGACCCGTTGCTAGACAGTAATCTTGGACTTTAGGCAAATCTGCCTAATGCCAACGAGAAATAAGCCTAGAGGGTCACACACTAAGTGTATTCAAGTATCTCAAGTAGAATAAAGATTATTCTCGTACGTGGTTTAATAATTATTCAAGGAAGCCTAAATCGTTTTAATGATGGAGGAAGAAGGAAATGAAAAACAAGATATACACGTCGTGTATTAAAGATTGCACACCGTGTAGTTTTTCATGGAAAACAAGTACACGTCGTGTATTAATAATTACACGTCATGTAGTTTTCTTTATGGAAAGGAAATGAATAAATGAAAACAAGGTATACACGCCGTGTACATTGAATGTACACGCCGTGTAGTTTTCAATGAAAAACAAGTACACGCCGTGTATTTATTAATACACGCCGTGTAGTTTTTTCAGTCGAAATTTTGAGGATATAATATTGTTTTAAATGATATTTATTATAATCAGCGTGGGCGCATGTCAAGGAATTAATTATTCGACATGGGGTTTTAAATAAGAGTCAATGAAATAAATAAAACGCATAACGCGTTTATTTATTGTCATAACTCTACAACCTCAAACCTTATTATAAATATCCTCACAACCCCAACTCTTTTCCAACACACAAGAGAATCGTTGTGCACAACAACTCTGAAGAATTCTTTCAAGACCGAAAGAACATCTTCCTCCAAGAACGCTCTCAAGACCGTGAGAGATCCTCTTCCATCGGATCAAGACAATCTAAGGCGGACAACGCAAGCAAAGGTTTCTCCACGCTAGCACCCGGAGACTCCTTTGGCGACGTCCCGAGATACGAGGTACACGTGTGGATCACCGCTGGAGGAAGTCTATATTTGGCTTCTGCGACGCAACGACGTATCACATCGGAACGTGATCAAGAACATCAACGAAGAAAGAACACCCAAAAGGTATTTCTTTTCAATTGATTAAATTAATTATAATCAACCTGTAACGATCCTACTTTGTGGTTCCGAGACTTTTCTTTTCTTTGTTCATTTCTGTGATTCGATCCGTGGAGACTGGCGTTTATCGTCGTATTGATCCCGGATTGATCATCGTTAATGACAAAAAGCCAAGTGGGCACATCCACCCACGCGCTTCCGCTGCGCCCGGAACCTTCAGGTCAGGGTACGATGGTGTTAATCGAAGCTCAACAACTTAGTGATGCTTTCAACAGAGGGAATCATGTGATATTTTCCTTATCCTAAGGTGCATGATGTAATGATGATTGATAATGATTTGTGTGGTTACCACATCGATGTCGCGTTGTGGTTGTAACCCATGTTTGGGAGAACCGTGTGAAATTTCCGAAGTACTTGTAATGTGTTTTATTTGCATAATTTATCTATTTCGATTCTGTTAGTATTTATTTAAATACCAAATATGCCCTCTTAAATTTGAGAGGCATGTTCACACCTAGTGTCAAGGCTTGAGGAAGGGCAAGGAATGAACAAAGAGCATCGAGATCAAGTCATAGAAAATTAAAAGATTACAAATACATTGTTTTATCCTCTCTTATGAGCCTTTTGATATTCAGAAAACTGAAATAACTAGATTCAAAAGCTGCATCCTTTAAATTTATAAATCTAAAATAAGAAAATTCAATAACAACACATATTGGTCTATTCTACAACTTCTCGCAATAAAAAGGTGTTAAAACTAAAAAATTCAACAACAAAAATAAAGCATAAGATATACTGGCGCATTCACCTGCAAGCTTGTCACAGTTGGATTAATAAAAGGATTAGAAACACTATTGGAGTCACAAAAGGTTCTAGAGATGACAATGTTGTGAGACTTGAAACCAAAAAAAACCATACTACTACGTTATATAAGCGACTGCAGCAATCCACAGTTACCAAATGTAAGATCACGTTGGAAGTCTAATTGAAGAATCCCAGGCGTTTACCAAGCATGTTTTTAGGGTCCCGCGATGCAAAACTAGAAATATACAAGGATGCAATGTAAAGGAGGATTGCTGTGAACAGATAAAAGAAAGCACACCCCACGACGTGATAAACAGAGAAATCACCTTGCTCACATGCTCCAAGGTAACAGCCTGGGGAACAATAGCCGCCCGCAGCCTGATCTGAACAAACCCACTGCTTCCTTTCAGTGGAAAACACTCTCCCGGCTCACCAAAGCTAGGTTTCAGCATCTTCACCGCTTCACTGTGAACCCCATTTGAGTTTTTCAAGTAAAACCATGCACCTCCCTTCCTGGTGATCAGAGGCTCTGAATGCATAACAACCATGCCCCCACCAGAAGCCAATGCATAATCAACCATCCCAAGCCCGTCTGCAGCATGCCTCTCGATCTCCTTCTCAACAACCATCTTTGCTGCAGCTCTCACATCATCTAAAGTAGTCATTTTATTAACCACCCCATCACCCTTCAACAATTTCAGCTCGTTGTAGAACTTTTCAAAGCCTTCTTTTGTCAAAAAATCCATCGACTTCATTTCGTTCACGGCGTTCTCCAGACCCTCAGTCCTAGAATCCAACCTCCCCACCTCATTCGCCAATTCAACACTCTTCTCCTCGATCTTCTTATTAAACTCCTGCGTTAAACCCCCAATTTCATTCACAAACTTCCTATCCACCACCTCCACCTGTAATTGCAACATCTTTGCCGTCTCCTTCAATAACGCGTTCAACTCTGCAATTCGAACCTCAAAATCCGAAGCCATCGTAGGAATCTTCAACGAGTTATCATCCGAATTGAGTAAGAGTTTCCAAACCATCCGCGCGAACCCTAGAAGCACGAGGATGAGCAAGAGATTCTTCGTGCGCACGCGGAGTAGGGTTCGCCATCTCGGCTTCTCAGACTGCGCACTTACCCTCCGGCTCCGGCGAGGCAAGACAGCGGAACCGTCAGCACCCTTCTTGATATTAACCGACTCTTTCGACCTATCGAGCCCCGTCTCTCCCCTGATTAAATTTCCAAGATCCCTGCCGCCGCTTACATTGTCAGCATCGAGGCCGTGGGACTCGGGAAGGATGGCCTCTCTAGAGAGGAATTCAATGCCGCTCCTCTTGTCACCGACAACCACGGGCCGCTGCCGCGCGGTGGAAGCCGGGTTGGCGGCGATGGACGCAGTCGATGCAGACATCGAGGGAAGGATCGAGGCGAAGCGGAGAGTCGACTGCCGATGGAACCTGTTAGAAAATTATATTAGGGATTGGCCCGAATTAATCAATATTCAAAAAATAAGATTATGAGATGTTAGATAATAAAAAAAGTACACAATAATAAGTGTGCACGTATCATTTGTGTGTTGGATCCATATCAATAGTTTCTTGAAGACATTACATTATGGTTGATGATGTCAAATCCATGACAATTATTTCTTTAAAACCAATAGATAAATAAATAAAATAAATACAAATGAAGCTGTACTAATTTCGTTCTAGTAAGTCTTCCATGAAATGTCAAACACACACCACGCCACATTACTCGTTGTATGGAGTAACGATTTAAATAGGTAATATTGTATGAGAATAGGAACCTTTCGTTGATTATAATAAATGATCCAATCCATCATGAAATATTTAATTCAAAATGTCAATATTAAATATTCATGAATGTGCGGCATACGAAGCATCAATACATTCATGAATATACGAATGTCGAAACATCAATTCATGTATGTGTTAAATTGATGCATGTAATTGATACAGTAAATTAATGTAAACAAACCAATCAATCAATGCAAATCCAAAATTTATTTTCAACATTCTCCCACTTGGATTGCATTAATTAATTAAAACAGATAAATGTATCAATTAAAACAAAACACATTACAATCCAAAGTGTGACATAACTATGTAAATAATATATGATAGGAACATTATTCACACAGGTGTTGATTCTCATACAAACAAAATGTATTAAAAATTACATAATTACAATTAAACAAGATATGTAATTCCAATAGCAGTCCAAAACATCACAAAATGCAATAAGATATATAATATTCAAAATGACATCATTACACAAATATCTCCTAAATAACAAATGCATTTTTAGAGAGTTTCAAACTCTCACTAACCCAATACATCAAAAGAACTTAACCAAACCCGTATGGATAAAATGAATCTACTAAACCTAAATGGTTAAGTCTTTAGTTAGCAGGTTAACCCATATACTCTTTTTAGGAAAATACTCAATTCGAGTATAACACTACGGGAAAAAGGGCTTTTTTGCGACGGGTTATTTGCGACGGGAATAAATCCCGTCGCAAATAGTCCTGTTAAAAACGTATTTGCGACGGGGAAATCCCACCCGTCGCAAAAAGGTTGGCGCGCATTGCGCACCAAAACGCGGGAAAATTATTTGCGACGGGTGGTTACCACCCGTCGCAAATAACCGGCGGTGGTAAAAAGTATTTGCGACGGGAATATACCCCCGTCGCAAATAACCGGCGGCGGTAGAAACTATTTGCGACGGGAATATACCCTCGTCGCAAATAGTATGTCGGCATGTTATTATTTGCGACGGGTCCCGTCGCAAATAACTATTTAACCGTTGACCGTAATAAATGCGGGCTAAAGTATTTGCGACGGGTTTCCCGTCGCAAATAATCTAACTTATAAATACACCCAACCGTTTTTTTTCCATTCACTCTCAACTTCTCTAATTTTAGAGTTCACAGTTTCTTAAGTTTAATTTTTTTTGCAGATTTGATATTGAAGTATTCAACAATTATCGGAGATCAATCTCAGATCAATTTTGAAGGTATTTATGTTATTTTTAATTTAATATTTATTTTTAATTTTTTATTAGTTTTAATTTTTTTTAATTAGTTGTAATTTAATTATGTTTAGATTGTTTTGTTATTTAATAAATTTAAATTATTAGTATTCATTGTTCATAGTTAATGGTAATTAGAAGTAATTAATAATAATTAGAAATAATTAATAATAAATAGGAATAATTAATCATAATTAGTCATAATTAGGAATAATTATAGTTATATATATATAGTTATATTTAGCCATATATTAATATAGATTTATATTAATATAAATATATTTGGTTATATGAATGAATAAATATATATATATATATTTATTTATTCATATATTAATATATATATTTATTCGTATATTAATATATATTTATTCGTATATTAATATATATTTATTCGTATATTAATATATATTTATTCGTATATTAATATATATTTATTCTATTTGTATATATATATACATATAGATATATATATATATGCAGTTATAAGTTTTTATTCGTATATTTATTTGTATATTAATTAATATATATTTATAAGCTTAGTTTTAAATAAATTTATAAAATATGTGTTTTTATGTGTATTTATAAATAAATAAATAAATACATATATACAATACACACACACACATACACACACACACACACACACATATATATATATGTATAGTTATGAATGAATACATAGAAATGAGGGGGTGAAAATCCTCTGAGAATGTTAAAATGACGATAACTTTTAATCCGTAAGTCCGTTTCAACTCCACAACCAGTCAAATCGAAGAACATGAAACGATCTTCGATATGATATGCGGTACAGGCCAAACGGATATCCGGATCAGACGTTATAGCCATTTGAATGTTAAAAGGACCATAACTTCTAATCGAGGAGTCCGTTTCAGCTCCACAATCAGTCAAATCGAAGAACATTAAAAGATCCTCGACATGATATATGGTAGAGGTTTATCGAACATCGGGATCGGAAGTTATAGCTGTTTGAACGGTGAAAAACCGGGGTGCCCCGACTAAAAACTCAATTTTGGAGGCCTTCGGGGCCTTTTTGGGCCTCGAAAAAACCTTGGACTGGTTCCACCGATTCATAGGACTGTAGAGCTCATTGCAAGCTTCGATTTGATATGTTGTAGAGCTCAAACGGAGTCCCGGATCAAAAGTTATGGCCGTTTGAAGTTTGGGTTTCATTTTCTTATTATTTTCCATCTTTCATTATTTTTTTTTTATTTTTTTTATATTCAAAGAGTTATTAAATGACTATTAATTGATAAAAATTATGTAATTATTAATTAAAAATATTTTGTAAAATATTTTATAACCCACATTTACTGAACATCTTATACATTCATATTTGATTTTTATTCATCCTTTCTAAAACATATTTTAAAAATAAATATTATATTTATATCAATATAAATAGGTTTATTGATTTATATATTAATAAATAATTTTTAATTTTTTTTAAATTTTTTTATTATTATTTGTGACGGGAATATATTCCCGTCGCAAATAGTTGCTTCGAAGGAACTATTTGCGACGGGCCCGTCGCAAATAAGTTTTTTAAAAAAACCACAAATCTATTTGCGACGGGTCCTTTTCCCGTCGCAAATAAGTGTTTTTGCGACAGGCCCGTCGCAAAAAAAATTTGTTGCGACGGCGTTTTCCGCAACGGGCTATTTGCGACGGGATCCCGTCGCAAATGACCCGTCGCAAAGGCCTATATTTCCTGTAGTGTAAGACTCTAGAACTTTCTCTCTGACAAAATAATATTTTATATCAAAATACTTCAAACAAGAATCACTCTTGTTTTTTTGGGAGATAATTTCATAGCAAAAATATTGTCGCAATACGTCACAAGTATCCTTTATATATTTTCCAGCAAGCATACCCTCATAACAGGTGACATACACTGCTTTCATGGCAGAAGTGACTATAAGTGTCCATTTGTCACTCTTTCAAGAAATACTCTTTCCTACAATCACAAAATAAATCCACAAGTAGGTTTCTAGTCATCAAGGCACCCAACAAAATTGGAGTAAAAAAACAAAGACCACAAGTTGATCAGACTTCCTATAAGTCAACACATAACTTTTAGTGTCCTGTAAATTGTTGGAGTTGGTGTCCTATGACCAACTGTTTATACTTTGATTATATGTATATTTGATATATTGAATATTAATTAATCACATTATTACATATTGTTCATTGTTCTGAGTGGCTTTAATGTAATAACATCTTAGAGTATTTGTCGCATTGATATGGTCATAATAGTTCCCTGCTACGATGAGAACTTTGAAGTGCTATAACAGTATTCTTAATACAATTTTGCAGTTGGATAACGTAATATGATGAGATGCATAATATTTAAATCGTTAGGTGCGAGTACTCATAAGCGGATGATGCTTTTTCTCATGAAGTTCGCACTTGGTAATCTTCAGGATGAGAGATTATGAGAACAAACCCATCATTAGGAATTTCGCATGTTTTGGTGTCATCAAATGTTTTTATCTGTGAGCATGTGCAATGTTCCTTAGACTTCAAGATCATCGTCAATGCATGTCACGACTCACGTACTTAGATTTGTTAACGAAAATCACGATGACGTATGTTTGTGGCAAGGTTGGGTACATTGAGTGTGTCACGATTGACATATCATTAATGGATGAGTCGATGAAGGATTTGTCCCTTCCACATTCATGGAAGTTGATATCTCGACCCTTTAATTGGAATACAACCGACATTCTAAATTCCATGGTCATGGTGTAACGGCGTGTTTATTTTAGATAGTCAAAGAAAGACGTATCCATCATATAGGTTAGTGATACAGATGTGCAACCTGCTTGAAGATATATTGTGATAAATGGATTATATCACACAATGAGTATTTGTATGTGGTTGTCGACGTTGCGACATTAAGTTCTTTCTCTTGAGTGTCTTCACTACCACAAAACAGGGTAATGCCATCACTACCCTTTATCAGTGCTAACAAAAAAGTGCTGATAAAGGGGGGTACCTTTATCAGCGCTAAAAAAAGCACTGATAAACGTACCCCTTTATCAGCGCTTTTTTTTAGTAGCGCTGATAAAGGGGGGTCTTTATCAGCGCTTTTTTTAAAAACGCTGATAAAGGGTTTACTTCCAAAAAAATCATTAAAAAAATATATTAATATTTAAATATATAGATACAGTTATATTGATATAAATATAATATATATTTTTTAAATATAATTTTAAATATATTTTAGATAAGTATAAATATACAGTTACACTTAATATATAAGATATTTAGTGAAAATGACTTATAAAAAAATTAAAAAAATATTTCTAATTAATAATTTGCTTATTATTATGGAGTAATAGTCATTTAATAACAATTTGAAGACTAAAAAATTAAAAAAAATTAAAAAAAGATCCAAAATATGTTGAAAACGCAACTCGAACTTCAAACGGCCATAACTTTTGATCCGGGTGTCCGTTTGAGCTCTACCACATATCAAATCGCATCCTGCAACGATATCTACACCCTAATGATTTGGGAGAACTCCAATAAAGGTTTTTTCAAGGACAAAAAAGGCCCCGAAGGCCTCCAAAACTGAGTTTTTAGTCGGGATACCCTGATTTTTTAACATTTTGTGGATTTTCATCCTCGTTTAAGGGGTTATTATTTGTAATGGACCGGACCTCTACGGTCCATTCCTTTGTGAAATGTGGTGATGGAGGTGTGTCGAGAGGTCAAGGTGACTTGGGGGTGCGTTTGGGTGGACTTTTAAGGAAAGCTAAAGGGCAATAGCTTTCGCACGGTTGGCGCACGGTTTTGCTAAACCGTGCGGCCAAACTGTGCAAGGTTGGTGTTGGAGGCAGTGGCTAACGCATGGTTAGCGCATGGTTTAGCTAACCGTGCAGACTAACCGTGCGAGGAGTGTTTGGAAAGGTAGAATCTAACGCACGGTTAGCGTACGGTTTGTTAAACTATGCGGACTAACTGTGCGGGCACTTAAAGTTAGATCCTAAAATTGTGGATTTGATCACTTTTGCCTCTAAATGGTTCGTTTAATCTCCTAAGTGGCCACAACTCAGTATTACCCTTCCTTGGAGGTATAAGAATCTCTCCCAAGCATTTTGGAGGTGATCTAGAGGCTTTTCTTTGCGAATCAAAGCTGGTTTCTTGAGATATGTGATCGTTCTTGCTTGATTTCCTAGATCTACTTAGATCTACTCCTCCTCTTCTCTCGTTTTCTTAGATCTATGGCCGTTATGGGTATATATAAGCGTGTGGATGTCGAATATAATGAGCTTTGGTCTTGTTTGTGTTAGGAGAGGAAATCTAAGGAGGATTCGGGGAGAATCGACCCGGTTTCTTGAGCGTTCTTCGACCGTCGTGGTTTTCGTCAAAAACCTTTGAGGTAGGGGTCTTACCTTTATCTCTCTCACTTTTGTGCATCATGCGGGGTGAGTATCCTCTTGTTTTCGTGAGATACGGTTGAACCAGTAAATAAAGATAATAACTGGTTAAAGAATAAGTTTGAGGAGATTTTTGTTGGTATTGTTGTTTTATTTCCATCAATGCTTCTCCTTTGATTATGTTGTGAATTGAATGGGCTTATGCCTACTGAAAAACACGATCGTTGGGGGCCTTTGCTTGCGCCATTAGATGTTTCCTTGTTTTTCTGGATTGTTTCGTGGATAGAAATCATAAAAAGTGGAAATTGGTTAATCATGTAAAGTTGGATGATTAAATGAATACCTGGAACCCTTGTATGATAACCTCAATTAAATTAAAAGAAAGAATGAATTTTGTGGGTGTTGGTTGGGGTTTAATTATGTGAAGGGGTGTTTTGTGGGTTGTTGTGGAATGGGTGAGCAGCGGGGCTGCGGTTGGCTCGGTTGTGGGTTGGCGTGTATCATATGGTTGTGACGGGCAGCGGAGCTACGGTGAATGGTATTGAAGGGAAAATGATGTGGTACGGGTTTTGTTTCTGAGGTGTTTGTGGTTGTGGTGGTTGGCAACAGGGCTGCCGGGATGGGTTGTGTATATGAATAAAAGTGGAAGAGTTAACTAATGAACTGTGGTACATGGTAGTTGATTAAATATGGAAAATCAACGGAATTGATTGACTGATAAAAGAAAATGGTTTTGTGTTGCTTGTGTTTTCCTTAACCTTATTTGTGGTTGGCAGGGATATGTTTTACGAACGTTTGATCTGGTTTGGTTGTTGTTAGTTGCTAGGTAGTTAAGGAACTGATAAACTAAAACTGTTGAAACATGAAAAGCTTAATGGGGTTTGGGGCCATTCATTTTGTGCATACTTTCGTGGTAGCAGTGTCGAGGAATGTGCTCAGATCTTTTGTGTAGAATCCTTACGATGCGTTGAGTGGTTGATATAATTATATAAATCTGTACGTTTTATGTTTATTTATGCACCCCACCCATGTTGAGCACCACGTGTCGAACACCCGTGGGACGGGGGGTGAGATTCCCAAACATCCAAAGGATGGATGGTTACTGTTCTTCCCTGTGCTCCCTCTTCCAGGTTCTATAGCCCAAGATCCTTCGGGCAGGTTATGACATATGTTTCCCAAGAGTCTTCGGGATGAGATGTGATGTGTTTCCCAGGTGTCTTCGGGATTAGATGTGGTTATGGCCAAGGATTGAGTGCCGACGGAATACGGGATGAGATGTGGTTATAGCCGAGGATTGTGTGCGGGCGGGATACTATGAGCTTCGTATGGCCAGGTTGCGGCATTAGCTCGAGATTCATATGGTCAGGTTGTGGCACTAGCTCAGGAAGAGGGGGAATCATCAGAGCGTTAGGCATGAGGGCTTGAGCAGTATTTAGTGGGAAGGTGGTGCGAGGTTCCCATACTTTGATAATATTACTATACTACTCTATTGACTTGCGATATTTGGTGAGTGTGGCTTGTAAGGTTGGGTGTATAGATTCCTTTCTAGGCTTTGGTTCCTTCTGTTTTCTCACAGGGCATTAGGATGTCTCCCCACCTGTGCACGAGAGCTTTAGGTTTCCCTACTGAGTATACTTGTATGCTCACCCTACGTTTACTTTCAGGTTTTCAGGAGGACTTCAGGGACCGTGCGGGACCTTACTAGTTGGATGTTGGAGTTTTTCTGGTTGCAGTTTTTGTTTTCCTTTCTTGGTATCGTGCTTTGGAGCTTTTCTTGTACTTGTACTTTTGTTTCAGGATTGTTTAAAACATTCATATGGGCTTGGTTTTGGGTTTATTTTCATTTACTTGATTCCTTTTCTTTTGGTGTTTGACTTATCCTATTTCCCGATATTAATTAATAAAAAAGGTAATGCCTCCCATAATTGTGAAAACTCATACCCTTGGTTCTAGTCGCCACTCCGGGGCCTACTGGAGGCGGGACTCGGGGGTCATTATCTCCCTTTCACCATTGCCAGCTCAGGAGGGGCATCTTTGGTGGGAGGGGGTCGTGACAGAATGGTATCAGAGCTGATGGTTGAGAGATAGGATGGAGTCTGGAGTTAGGCATAGTGAGGATTGCATGGGATGGTTGGGAAAAAATGTTGGGTGATCTTGGAGCATGAAATAGGCCAGGGAAGACTGGCTAGGACATGAGATTTTAGGGCCCCCCGTGATCCGATGCAAGGACTCTGGACCTACCGAAGACCAAGTGAGGCCACACTGATTAAAGGGTAGAGACCCTAGGAAAGGTAAATACATCATAATGACTTATTTTCTTGTGTTTCTGGGGCATTTTGGGGATTTAAAATGAATAAAGAGTCTAAGAAAATCTAAGAACAATATTCTACACTACTCAGCTTAGGCATCCCTTGTTTACCTTGAAGCTATGGCACCTGGGAGATGACCATGAGTAGTGCGGGCGATCGAGGCCCAGGAGGTTGACTTGGCTGATCAATAAAGGGATAACCAAGAGGAGGAGGGTGATCAGTGGCAGAAGACGCTTCGAGCCTTTCAGTGGAAGACTCTCAGTAAGTACGAGGGAAACATCTCAGACATAGAGACAGAGAGTTGGCTAGAGGAGCTGGTGATAGCTTTCAGCTTGATCTGGGCTCTGACGGAGTACTGGGTTCCTCTATCTATGATCCAGATGCGTGGAGCAGCGCGTCTGTGGTGGACACTTTATCTTGGGGAGAAGAGGGAGGCTGAGGTCACGTGGACTAACTTCGAGAAGGAGTTCCGGGTGGAATTCCTCTCTTCCACAATGAAGGCTGAGAAGAGGAATGACCTACTCTCCCACCAGAAGGGGAGTATGTCAGTGAGAGAATTGGGGATCAAGTTCAAGGATCTCCTTCGCCTTGCTCTCGACCTCTTTCCAGATGAGGAGTCTCAGGTGAGATGTTTGGAGGAGGCACTTCGGCCTTCTCTCTAGTATGTTGTTACTCCCTGCACCCTATCAACATACTTGGAGGTCTAGAAGAAGGCTGAAGTGGTATAAAGGATGCACACGCTGGGAGGTGTGTCTCAAGAAGGAATCCGGTTGGGCTCGTAAAAGGGGAAAGCCGTCAGTAGTAGGCCTCCAGCATCAGGGCCCTCTAGGTTCTGACCAGTAGGGAGTAGGCCTCAACAGTTTCAGTTCTGATCTCCCTATCCTCTCCCTCTTCCTTCGCGCCTGGGACTGAGGTGTTTCATTTGTGGCTGCCGTGGGAACCTTTGAAACCAGTACCCAGACCGAGTACAGTACAGTGGAGGTGGACCAGTATAGCACCCGCCTCAGCCACAACAGTTTCCAGCCAGACCCTTCCAGCAGCAGCAGTAGGGGCAGCGAGCTCCCGCTCCTCCGAGGGCAGACATTGCAGGAGGAGGCCGACCTCAGGAGGCTCCTCAGGGACCTTGACCAGGGCGTGGTCGGGGAGGTGGCCGACAACCGAGAGGCAGAGGAACTGGGCGTGGGAAGATGCATGCCGCAGAGGTAGTGGTTTCAGTAGATCTAGAAGTTGTTCGAGGTACAATCATCTTGTTTAGTACCCTTTCTAATGACTTGTTTGATTCAGGATCTTCGCACTCCTTTTTTGTGCCCAGTCTAGCCCATGCCTTGGTCCTAGACATAGAGACGCTTTCCGTACCTCTAGTTTTGAGTACGCTAGTTGGAGGTCCGATCAACTTGTCTCGTGTTTTTAGGGGGTGTAGGTTGATGTTGGGGCCACACCAATCCAGTGGAGATCTCCTTTTACTGCAAATGCATCCATAAGACGTCATTCTAGGCATCGACTGGTTGTTCTCAATGTGTGCCGTCATCGATTGTTTCCGAAGAAGGGTTGTGTTTTCAGAATTGGGCGGCCGACGTGTGACTTTCATCAGTGAGCGGGGTTACCAGGAAGGTAACTGGAAAGTGGAGCCCCTCCTTTCCTTGTTAGCTGAACTGTCAGTGGAGTTGATGAATACAGAAATGGTAGAAGTCCCAGGGGGTCGTCAGGGAGTTTATGTACGTGTCACGACCCGTCCTCGGGACCCGTGCCATGACTACCCCAAACCCGCATTCCATAGGCCAGGGGCTGGAGACTAGCACCAAAGGCATAAATCCCGATAAAAAGGGGAAGGCATTGCCTTATAAAGTAAACAAACACCACAGAGTAAGCCAGCAGAAGTAAACACTAAGTAAAACTGGGTACAATAGTAAGTGCGGAAAGTAAATGGGCCAGAATACAAACCCAAACTGAAAGTAAAGTACAACTGGAAAGAAAGTACAACAACTGAAAGTAAAGCAGCAACATCGAGCCGTCCACTAGAAGTCCCACCTGAAGGGTGGGTACAGATAGCCTTCTCAGCTCCTCGGGTCCAGCCGTCCTCTCTGTGTACGTCCTCCCAGTGGTCCACCTCCAGGTACTGACCTGCTCCACAAGCCTCAACCACGATCAGCGATGTCCGTCGTCTGCATCCAACACAACGTAGTGCGGGCATAGCCCGTGAAAGGGTGAGTATACGCTACTCAGTAGGGAACCCGAGACCCCCAAAGGTCTCCCAGAATCCACAATGGATAATCCACAGAGGAAAAATACAATCACAAAGTAACATCCAACACTACTTAGGTATATGTCCATACATATACCTAAGTCATCAATTCCAGTTCGGCTCCAACATCCGAGCCCAAGTTCGATCACGTCCACACAGGATAATACAACCCAATCCACACAGGAAATCACAACACAATACACATAGGAAAGCAAGTCAATCATATCGAAGATAATGATTGAAAGTCAAGACTCAGCTCACACAGGTATACTTCTTCGTAAGGCGATAGAGATGATCAGATGTAGCCACTGATTCATCTAAGCTAGAACCCATGTAGGATACTAAATCAGCTAAGCTGTCGGACCCACGTAGGAACAAGTCCAGCTACTCTGTCGGACCCACATAGGATACTACAACAGAGGTCAAATACTGCCAGACCCACGTAGGATACAAGAACAGTAATACTGCCAGACCCACGTAGGATACAAGAACAATAGTCATCACCGTCGAACCCATGGAGGATTTTAGTACGGTCTTCATCGATGCTGAACCCACGGAGGATTTCAGTGCAGTCGTCGTCGCTGTCGAACCCACGAAGGATTTCAGTGCAGTCGTCATCGTCGTCGCAGTCGCAGCCAGATCTAGGGTCCCCGCACACACCATGCTCGTTTCCGAGAGGGTCCGCTCCACGAGCCAAAGGGGTCGATACATCAAATGACACGTAGTCTGAATTTGATGTATCCCAAAGTTCCGTCTCGATATAGGGAACTCAACACGACAGACAGCGCGTCAATCGGACGCCCGTTCTGAGAGTTATTGACTTTTTCGTTCCAGGGACCCGGTTGATTTTTAAGTCAAAACCAACTCGACTGTACTCCAACTGCATCCAAACCTTGAGCGTATTAATCCAAAAGGTCCATCTCACTAAGAGGAATCCAACAAAGTCTACGACACGTCAATCGGACGCCCGGAGCTCAAGTTATAAGCGTTTCCGCTCCGAGGGCCCGGTTGGTTTCGTGTTCGAACCAACCTGGCTATACCCCAAGTTCTCCGAAACCTTGAGTGTAATATACTGAAACGAACGTCTCGATCCAATGATTGCATCACAATTTATGATGCATCGATCAGAGGCCCGTATCCCAAGTTACAGGAATTTAAACAAACTGTCCGGTTTTTAGGGGGTTTTGGGCCCGGACCGACCCAACATGGGCACGGCCCGACCCAGTGGGCGTGGGCCGGCCCAGCCGGCGCGGACCGACCCGGCCTGCGCGACCCATCCTGGCATGGGTGGCCGGTTGGCCTAGCGCTGGCGCGGCCCGTATGGCCAGCTCGGCGCCGACCGAGCTGTCGCAGAAGGGGGGGGGGGGGCACGCTGCCCCCTGATTGAAACGGTGGCCCCACGTGGGGGCCGCTCCTTTGGCCAGCCGAGGCTTACGACCCCCGGCCTTCTCCGATCGGCCGGCCCGGCTGGCCAGTCGTGCTGCCGCCGCGGGACCCCACAGTCCCACCCCTCCGACGCACCGGCGGCCGGTGGTTTCGGCTGCCGCTCCCTGCTCCACCGCGACCTCTTCGTGGTTCTCCGGCATGATGCGACGGCGCTGCGCCCCTTCGCCGCGGCCTGACTCTGGCCGCGGTTTCGTTCGGCCTCAACGGCGCGGCGCGACGGTGCCACGCTTCCTTGCTGCATTTTTCCTTGTTCCCGCGCGGTGCCGTTGCACCGCGCCACCTTCGTTCGAGCCGTAACGATCACAACAACAAAGGGGGGAGGAGAGTCGGCCGTGTTCGTGCGGTCCGACCTCCTCCCATTAAATTGATAAAAAGCGACCCAAAGAAATAGTCGATGAACGACAAGGAATATTCACGAACGAAAATCAAACCCCTACCTCACAAATTAATTTGCGGTTGTCAAGCACCGCAAAATATGGCGTCACGGGGCGTGGTTTCGTAGACGTCGACGGAGAGCGTCTGAGGATACGTCGTCTTCTCTTTATCACGGAGAGACGAAGATGATTGCGCGTCGTTGGAGAAATCCCACATCGGTGTCTCTTCCCTTGTCACGGAGGGGAAAGGGAATGGAGATACCAGAGTCGTTGAGTCGTTCTTCGTTGAAGAGATGACGTTCTTCGCGGAAGGATTGAAGCTCTTTGCGGGAGGATGAAGTTCTTCCCAAGAGAAAAGAGTTCTATCTCCCCAATCTCCTCACACAACAACTAACCCTCCAAAATAAAATAAGACTTATCTTATTTTATTACATCAAGCCAAGCATTTCAATTTTAAAATTCAAACACATAACTCACTTAATTAATTAAGTGTGTTGGCATGATTAAAGAGGAGAGAGGGGGAGGTGAGTGGTCTCACATTAAAGGGGAGTTAACAAAAACAAGGGGAAGTTATGGAGTTAAGGAAAGTGAAAAGGTGGGGGATCGTGTGGGACCCACCTCCCTCATAACCACACATGGGAAGTTAGGTGGTTGTGGGGACCACCAATAACTTCCCATGAGAGAGTTTAACTTCAATGGATAAAATAAAATTGTTCACAATTTTATTTTACTTATTAATTAATCCACATTTTTTTACAACTCCTCCCAAGAAAACGCACCTTCGGTAAAAGTCCTCTTAAGAAATTATTGGCGTTGCGGTTCCATCGGTGCCCTCGTATTTCGATTCCGAGCACCGATTCAAAAGTTAGGAAAACCCGCTCGTTCGTTCACTGAACGTACCAAAGCTAAACTTCAGAAATTGATTCCGGGCACACCGGGCCTCAAAATCAGGTGCTGTCAGAAACTGCGTACTCGTAAAATCCCAAAGAAATTAAGAAACAAATTTACTTGAAATTTACGAGTCTTTACATTACTCCCACCTCAGGGCTTTACGTCCCTGTAAAGATACATCACAAACTAAGGAAAAAAATGAGGGTACTGAGCACGTATCTGAGCCTCCCGCTCTCAAGTTCTCTCCTGGAGGTTCCCGTGATGCCACCTGATGCGCACTAGAGGAATCGACCGCCAACGTAGGAACCGCTCCTGTCGATCCTTAATCTCCACTGGGACCTCGGCAAAAGTCGCCCCGTCATCGATGTCCAGCTCCCCATGGTCAATGATATGCGTCGGGTCGTGCACGTATCTCCTCAGCTGAGATACGTGGAAGACGTCGTGCACCTGGTGCAACTTAGGTGGTAGATCCAGGCGATAAGCCACCTCGCCTATCCTGCTGAGAACCTGGAATGGTCCGATGAAGCGCGGAGATAACTTGTCGCCCTGTCCAAATCTCTGTAATCCACGTCGAGGTGAGACCCGCAAGAAGACGTGGTCACCATCCTTGAACTCTATTGGTCTCCACCTCCTGTCAGTATAAGACTTATGCCGACTTTGAGCTGTCCTCATCTGCTCCTGGATGACCTGGACCTTCTCTGTCATGGCCTAGACCATCTCTGGTCCCACAAGTACTGACTCCTCAGGGTCTGTCCAGCACAGACGTGATCTGCAAGGTCGGCCGTACAATGCCTCGTATGGTGCCATCCCGATGGTGGAGTGGTAGCTGTTGTTGTACGTGAACTCCACCAAGGGTAGGTGGTCCTCCCAACTACGACCAAAGTCGAGGACACATGCGCGAAGCATGTCCTCGAGAGTCTGAATGGTCCTCTCCATCTGACCATCCATCTGAGGATGAAAGACGATGCTCAGACGTAGCTGCGTCCCGAATGCCTCCTGCAACCCCTTCCAAATCTGGGAAGTAAAGCGAGCATCTCGATCGGAGATGATAGATGATGGCACACCATGAAGTCGTACAATCTCCTGAATGTAGAGACGTCCCAAACTCTCTACTGAGCCATGCTCTCTGATGGGTAAGAAGTGGTCCAACTTGGTGAGTCGGTCGAAAATCACCCAAATAGAGTCGTGACCTCTGGAAGTACGTGGAAGTCCAGTCACAAAATCCATAGATATCCCGTCCCACTTCCACTCCGGGACCTCCAAGGGTTGTACCAAGCCAGCTGGTACCTGGTTCTCCACCTTCACCTGCTGGCAGGTGAGGCATCGAGAAACGAACTCTGCTACAAGCTTCTTCATACCTGGCCACCAGTGTTGTCGTCTGAGATCCTGGTACATCTTCGCCACTCCTGGATGTACCGCTAAAGGGAAAGTGTGAAACTCTCTCAACACCTCCTCCTGTAAAGCAGCTGGTACCATGGTACATCCTCTGAAAAGGACATCGTGCTCTCCTCCTATAGAGAATCCATCAGGTGCCTGTCCTGAGGATATCTGTGCACGCCGCGTCTCACAGTCAACGTCCCCACATTGTGCCTCTCTGACCCGCTGTAGTAGTGGAGGAGTGACTGTGAGTGACTGAATAAAGGATGCTCCACCTCTATCCACTAAGGATATTTGCAAAGTGGCTAGCTGCTCCGTCGCCTCTCCAAGTAGCTGAATGCCCGTCCTTCTGCTGAGAGCATCAGCTACTACGTTCCCCTTTCCAGGAGTATAGACTATCTCAAAGTCATAGTCCTGAAGGAACTCGAGCCATCACCGCTGTCTCAGGTTCAGGTCCTTTTGTGAGAAGGTGTACCTGAGACTCTGGTGGTCAGAGTAGACTATAGAGCGCTCGCCCATCAGATAATGTCGCCACATCTTCAGAGCGAAGACCACTGCTGCTAACTCCAGGTCATGGGTAGCGTAGTTCTGCTCATGCTGCCTCAACTTTCATAATCCAAAGGCGATCACTGCTCACTCCTGCATCAGGACACATTTGAGTCTGGTCCCTGATGCATCGCAGTAGACTACGTACCCTACTCCCTCCTCCGGTAGCCTCAAGATAGGTGCGCTGGTCAATCTCTGTCTCAGCTCCTGGAAGCTCTGCTGACATCTATCTGACCACACGAAGGGTTCCCCCTTCTTCTTCAAAGCTGAAAGTGGTGCCGCAACTCTGGAAAAGTTTGGCACAAATATCCATTAGTACCCAGCTAGTCCCAAGAAACTCCGCACCTCCATCACGCTCCTGGGTGGCTCCCAAGCTAGCACTGCCTCAATCTTCGTAGGATCCACCGCAACTCCCACCTCAGAGATGACGTGTCCTAAGAAGTGGACCTCACGTAACCAGAATTGACACTTTGAGAGCTTACCATAAAGCTGGTGCTCTCGGAGTGTGTACAGTACAACCCGTAAGTGGTAGGTGTGCTCCTCCTCAGTGGTCGAGTATATCAAAATGTCGTCGATGAAGACCATGACAAATCGATCGAGGTATGGATGAAAGATCCTGTTCATAAGACCCATGAACACTACTGGAGCGTTGGTTATGCTGAAAGGCATAACCAAGAACTCATAGTGGCCATACCGACATCTGAAGGCCATCTTTTGCACGTCCTCGTCCCGAACTCTGAGCTGATGATAGCCTGACCTGAGGTCTATCTTCGAGAACCATCATGCTACCTTGAGCTGATCAAAGAGGTCGTCAATCCTCGGTAGTGGATACTTGTTCTTCACAGTCACCTGGTTTAGGCGATGATAATCGACACACAGTCACAAACTCCCGTCTTCCTTCTTGGCGAACAATATCGGGGAAGCCCAGGGTAAAACACTAGGTCGGATGAATCCCTTGCCCTGCAAGTCCTCCAGCTGTACCTGTAGCTCTCGAAGCTCAGCGGGAGCCATCCGATATGCTAGAGTGGATATCAGGGCTATCCCGGGGTACAGATAAATATAAAAGTCCACCTCTCTGCGAGGAGGTAGTCCTGGAACGTCATCAGGGAAAACGTCCGCATACTGATCCACCACAACAGGAAAACTAGGACTCCGCACGTCAACTGCTCCTAGGATGAGGCTATCCAACTGATGAGTGATCGGTTGTCCTCTCATATGCGTGAGTCCATCCTGCACTGCTAAGGCTCCCTTCTTGCCGGTGAAGGTGAACCTGCTCCCATCGGTGCGAACACATCACACCTTGCGCCTAATACAGTTAATCTGAGCATGGAATGTAGATAACCAATCCATGCCCAAGATGACTTCGTAAGGCCTCGACACCGCTACAAGAAGATCCCAGCCGAAGCTCTCGCCTCCTAGAGTAATCTCACACTACAGGCACCGGTGCGTAATCATCGATTCTGCTCCCGTAGGAGTCTCTAGCCATAAGGATCGAGCCAACGGCTTCGTCGGAATCTCCGAGCTCCGAACAAGGGTAGCAGAAATGAAAGAATGACTCGCTCCTGTGTCTAGAAGAATTGCAGCAAGGGTGAAGTAGACACAGATAGTACCTCAAATCATCTCTGGCGCGCCGTGGTCGTAGGCCTCTGCTGCCTGAAGTTGAACCTATCTCTGCCTGCCAGCTCCCTATGGTCGGGGTGGACCTCCGGGTGGTGGTGGGGTAAAGCCTCAAAGAGTCACCCACCACCTGCTGCTCGGTCATCTCCTCTGCCTCATCCGCCTACACCCTACGGACCGCCACGGTCGACCCTATGCCTCTGCCTGGGTGGCCCTTCAACCGTCTGCTGCTCCTCTGCACGGCGGGTCGGGCAGTCACGATCCATGTGGCCTTGCCCTCCACATGCGTAGCACTGTCTGCTCCTTGGAAGGCTGGCTCTGTGCCGTGTGCCCCGCACCTCTGAGCCAGTGTCCTGAGGTCATCCGCCTAATGGTCTGGTCCGCCTGGACCCCTGTGACGTCTGTCGACTGCCAGCTGCAGACGACTCTGCTACATGCCGCCCTGTGGTAGGTCTCGCTGCTGGTGTAGGCTCAGCAAGAAATATCTCTACGAGAAGGGCTCGCTCCAGTACTCCTGCCTATGTCGGAATGCTGATAGAGATCATCGATGCCCTGATCTCATGCCTCAGTCCCTGCTTGAAGGTCCGGGCCCGGAAGAATGGGTTCCGTACCATGTCCGTCGAATAGTGTGAGAGATCGGTAAATCTCGTCGAGTACTGGACTACCGTCATGCTGCCCTGCCGCAGCTCTAGTAGCTCCTGAATGCACACCGCACAGAGGGTGGCTGGGACGAGCTCCGAGCGGAAGAGGCTCTCAAAGTCCGTCTAGAGAAGAGATGCCTCGTCATGCACCTGGAGCATCAAGCTCCACCATCTGCCTGATGTCGCGTGCAGGAGGCTTGCTGCAAGGATCACATGAGATCAGCTGGTGTCCCCACTAACCTGAAAACTCGAACAACCGCCTCCAGCCAATCCTCAACTGCCTGAGGGTCCGTCTCCTCGTGGAACCCGGGCAGTCTCTGACGCTGAAACTCATGCAGTGCACTAAGGTGACGTGCACTCTCAACGGCTGGGGCTGGTGGCAGCGGTGGCTCGGCGGGTAGTGGTACCGCCGGTGCCTCTGCTGAAAAAGGGCCCTGTACCGAGGCCTCGTCGCTCGGTGGGATGTCGTCTCGCACAAAGCTTGGAACCCTAGCTGGCTGCCGTAGTGGGGCCATCCTGAAAAGAAACAGGTGTGCCACGGTCAAAACAGTATACCTGGTGAGCTGACACAAAGTAATCACAAATAAAACTTTTGAAACACACATGCAATCAATGTTTTCGTGCATTGAGTCAGAAATCAGAGGTCAGGGTCCGGGTGTACAGATACGTCAGCCGCCACACCAACACTGGACTCCCTGTACTGATAACCACACTCAATACCCTTAACACTATTTCTTCATATAGAAGAAAGATCAGAGTCCTGAGTTCTGCGGTAGAACCTAACTCCTCTGATACCAATTTGTCACGACCCGTCCTCGGGACCCGTGTCGTGACTACCCCAAGACCGCCTTCCATAGGCCAGGGGCTGGCGACTAGAACCAAAGGCGTAAATCCCGATAAAAAGGGGAATACATTGCCTTATAAAGTAAACAAACACCACAGAGTAAGCCAGCAGAAGTAAACACTAAGTAAAACTGGGTACAATAGTAAGTGTGGAAAGTAAATGGGCCAGAATACAAACCCAAACTGAAAGTAAAGTACAACTGGAAAGAAAGTACAAAAACTGAAAGTAAAGAAACAACATCAAGCCGTCCACTGGAAGTCCCACCTGAAGGGTGGGTATAGATAGCCTCCTCAGCTCCTCGGGTCCAGTCGTCCGCTCTATGTACGTCTGCCTAGTGGTCCACCTCCAGGTACCGACCTGCTCCACAAGCCTCAACCACGATCAGCGTTGTCTGTCGTCTACATCCAACACAACGTAGTGTGGGCATAGCCCGTGCAGGGGTGAGTATACGATACTCAGTAGGGACCCCGAGACCCCTGAAGGTCTCCCAGAATCCACAAAGGATAATCCACAAAGGAAAGATACAATCACGAAGTAACATCCAACACTACTTAGGTATATGCCCATAAATATACCTAAGTCATCAATTCCAGTTCGGCTCCAACATCCGAGCCAAATTTCGATCACGTCCACACAGGATATTACAACCCAATCCACACAGGAAAGCACAACACAATCCACATAGGAAAGCAAGTCAATCATATCGAAGATAATGATTGAAAGTCAAGACTGATCTCACACAGGTATACTTCTTCATAAGGTGATGGAGATGATCAGATGTAGCCACTGATTCATCTAATCTGGGACCCACGTAGGATACTAAACTAGCTAAGCTATCGGACCCACGTAGGATACAAGTCCAGCTACTCTCTCGGACCCACGTAGGATACTACAATAGAGGTCAAATACTGCCGGACCCACGTAGGATACAAGAACAGTAATACTGCCAGACCCACGTAGGATACAAGAACAATAGTCATCGTCGTCGAACCCACAGAGTATTTCAGTACGGTCTTCATCGCTGCCGAACCCACGGAGGATTTCCGTACAGTCGTCGTCGCTGCTGAACCCACAGAGGATTTCAGTGCAGTCGTCATCGTCGTCGCAGTCGCAGCCAGCTCTAGGGTTCCCGCACACAGCATGCCCATTTCCAGGAGGGTCCGCTCCACGAGACAAGGGGGTTGATACATCAACTGGCATGTAGTCCGGATTTGATATATCCCAAAGTTCCGTCTCGACATAGGGAACTCAACACGACAGACGACGCGTCAATCAGACGCTCGGTCTGAGAGTTATTGGCTTTTTCGTTCCAGGGGCCCGGTTGGTTTTTAAGTCCAAACCAACCCAACCATACTCCAACTACATCCAAACCTCGAGCGGATTAAGCCAAAAGGTCCGTCTCACTAAGAGGAATCCAACAAAGTCGACGACACGTCAATCGGATGTCCAGAGCTCAAGTTATAAGCGTTTCCCATCCGAGGGCCCGGTTGATTTCGTGTTCGAACCAACTCGGTCATACCCCAAGTTCTCCTAAACCTTGAGTGTAATATACAGAAATGACCATCTCAATCCAAGGAGCGCATCGCAACTGACGGTGCATCGATCGGTGGTCCGTAGCCCAAGTTACGAGCATTTAAACGAACTGTCCGGTTTTTAGGGGGTTTTTGGGCCCGGACCGACCCGGCCCAAGACCCCCTGGGTCGGCCCGAACCGGGTCGACCCGAACTGGGTCCGAGTCTGGCCCAACAGGTCGCGTCCCGGCCCGGTGGGCGCGGTCTATCACGAACCAACCCGGGTCGACCCCGAACCGGTCACCCGAGCCAATCCGTGACATGACCCGAGAGGCGTTCCCGATCCTCCCGGGCTGGCGACAAGCGCCAGGGCATCACAGAGTACACGTGGGAATGATTTCTCCCAATAAAAATTTACTAAGAAGCATAAATAAATCAACGACAATAAAATAAAACATCCAAAAACATAACTAACCCGACCATGAACCAAACTCCTCGCGACCCCGAGAGTCGATCGTCAAACTACAACCAACTCTCATCCACGGCGAGCAAGCTCGAGTCGAACCTACAAAAGAAACTAAAAACAAGAAAGCACTATAGGCATGAGTATTAAAACTCAGTAGGCTAGCCCGATAAATCTATTCCCAAAGCACTACCATTAAAATAAGAATTTACCAACTTCAAGTTTGAACTACATTATAGAAAATATGGGTTTTCACACACACACACTTTTCATTTTGAAAACAAGTAACAGTCAATTTCCCTTTTTAATTTAGAACAAGTTTAATGTTGAAAGAAATAGGTGAATTTCATTTTAAAACATTTTGCGAGCAATTTAGAAATCCAAACTTTAGTTGTTAGTCAAAAGTAAAATCACACAAAACACACACAAAGGGCAATGGGAAAAAGTGGCACACAAGGGTCGGCATCCAAACTCGACCTCTCAATTGTCTGCCATATACAAATAAACACTAAAAGAGACATGGGTAGAACCTAGGAGATCGTGAACAAACCAGTACGTACTATACATGTGACTCATCCTGAAGGTATGCCCACTCTCGATGACGTCATAACGCCCAAACGCTCGGTATAGCCCTACCTGGCCTAACCGAGGGGCCCAATCCCCTAGCGGCTCCAACCACACTAAGGGCCACTAGTCAGTGTGTAGTCTAAACTAGTGCAACAATCATTCTCAGAGAATTCACTCACTATGACAGGTTCTCATGTCAACACATATAATCATCAGGGGTGAGTCAACAATGTAAAACTAGTCACGATGCACAAGCATCACATACTCAGCTCACCCAATCAACACACACAAAAGATCACCCCAAAGAGACTTTTCAAAACATTAATTTCATTAAAAGTACCAAACGAGCCTCATGCACTCATTTAATACTAAATCATTTCCAAGAATCAAAGGAACACTTTCAACCTCAGAAAAATCATTTGAAACCCCATTTAAGAAATCTATTTTATAAAGACGAACACATTGCAACCCAAGCCGTTCTTGAAAAGAAGCACAATGTATTTATAAGGGTCAACCGGGCATTTTATCAACCCTGATGTTGCACATTTAAAAGAAAACATTTTCATTTATTTTAAGTGCCAAACGAGCATTTTCATTACTGTGAAACAATAATTCAGAGGTATGATTTCAGTGTAATGCAAAGGAATATACAGTCCCAATTCTAGCAAAACACCACTTTAACTATAATTACTTCATATTACTTCAATTTTAATAAAGATTCACGAACTGACGAGAATATGTAAATTCTAAATTTAAAGGCAAGTGCAGGGGGAACCTACCTCGAAACGCAGTCCAAACGCAAAGAAACGATACGCCTCACACAGGCGCGCTAACGCACATAAGACAGTGACTGTAATGCGGGGTTTCCTCGCCAACACGCTGCAACAGATGAAAAACAACTAAAACACATAAATGCTGACTTAAAATAATTTATATGAATCAGGAACGCAAAAATAACTAATATATACATATATATACGTTGATATAAAATAATCCATGCAAAATCAATGAAAACCACACCTCGACACCGAAGCAGGTGAAACGGGTGAACCCAAACTGCTCGCCTTCGGCGACAAGTGTTCGACGCACACCTCGAAAAGAACGAGGTGCACGACTGGTCACACAAACAGGAGCAGTGGTGCCAGACAGCATTGCGGTGCTACGAGTGGCTAGATGGACAGTACGTTGACGCCGCAGGAGGCCTACGGGTCGAAGCGAGTGTGACGGGTGCGGCGAGCAGGGCAGGTCGAGTGCGGCGCGACCTGAGGTGGGCTGGCCGGAGGCAGTGCGACCGGGGCGAGCTAGCCGGAGGCTGCGCGATCGGGGTGGGCCTGCCGGAGGCTGCGTGGGCCAGTAGCAGGCTGGCCGGAGGTTGTGCGGGCCAGTAGCAGGCTGGCCGGAGGTTGTGCGGGCCAGTAGCAGGCTGACCAGAGGTTGTGCGGCCGTAGCAGGCAGGAGACGGGGGCGGTTTGTAGGGCAGTGCCGGCGGGGGGTGCTACCGGAGACGGTCGGGCGCCGGAGGAGGCCAGAGGAGGGAGGCCGGATGGGAGGCGGGGTCGGGTTGCATAGCAACGCCGACAGGGGGGTTTCGGCCGGAGGCGGAAGCGGTCCGGCGAGGGAGGAGGGAGCGCAGCGGTCGGGAGAGGGAGGGAGGAGCCGGCTGGGCTCATCCGGAAGGCATCCGCGAGGGTGGGGGGGGGGATGCGCGGCCGGAGGGAGAGGGAGGGAGGAGCCGGCTGGGCTCGTCCGGAAGGTAGCCGCGCGGGGGAGGAGGTGCGGCCGGAGGGAACGCCGCCAGAGTCGGAGAGGAGGTCGGCAGCGGATCGGCTGGGTGCGGCCGCATGGAGGAGGCCGACGCAGGCAGAGGGGGAGGGTGGTCGCGCGGCCGGAGCGCGCAGGAGGGGTCGAGAGGGAGAGGGTCGCGCAAAGGGAGAAGGGAGAAAGAGAGAGGAGGGTGAGAGAAAAATAGGAGGGTGGTGGCGCATGAAAAAAAAGATTAGGGTTAGGGAGAAAAGAGGGGGAAAAAGAAAGAAAAAGAAAAGGAAAAAAAATAAAAAAAATAAAATGAAATAAAAAGAAAGAAATAAAATAAAAAATAAATAAAAAATAAAATAAAATAAAATAAAATAGAATAAGATAGTAAATAAAAAGAGTTTAATAATAATAATAATAGTAATATTAATAATAATTATTATTATTATAATTACAAACATATATACATATATATATATATATATATATATATAAACATATATAGATAAACCTACATAAACAAATTTATAAACATACATATATGAACATACATAACATATTATAAACGTATAGACATATATAATCATATGTATAAACAAATTTATGCATAAACATATAATGTTAAGAAAATATATATTTATCAGCATACGTGTATATACACACATATAAACATACATATATGCACATTACATTAAAAATAATAATAATAATGTATAAACATATATACCCATATACATATTTATATACACTTATATAATCATATATATATATATATATATTAATCCACTCAACGAGCGAATTTAATAACGTTAAAACTGAATGACCGCAGGGTACGCGTGCACCGCACGGTACCCAAGTGGATTGCAAACGGGCTGCGCGTCACAACCGTATGGTGTTCGCACACTATCCCAAACCATAAACTCATCCAAGCATTAAGATTTTAGACCGGGACTCGCCCGCACACATGAAAAATCACCCGACGCTAAGATAAATAAAATAAATAAAGTAAACAAATAAAAACAGGTGTGACAATTCTCCCCACCATAAAGATTTCCGCTCCCGGAAAGCCATAACAAGATCAAAACCCCAAAGGAAAACCGACATTACTTTACAATTTAAAGAAATATCTAAAGAACGATAACAAAGAGATCCCGAAACACTCCCAAAAAGGGGAGAGATAAACCAAAAGAACTCATGTAATAGGAACGAATTACCCGCTAAGTGTCACCCTCCCCCAAAAGTGTGACCACCTCCAGTTGATCGCTTCAAAGGACAAGGAACTTTAACAATAGTAAATTCAGGCCCAACATACACACACCTTAACACCATTCAACAAAACTCAACCAATTTCTTCATCCTCAATTCAACCTTGCAACACAACATCCAGAACGACGCCAATAAAAACACGACGACTCTTTTGAAACTAACAAACAGGTCAAAACCACATCCAATGCGTATCTCTTAAAACCTTACTCCAATCTGACACTGGAACTCTCACGCCACAACTCTTTACCAAAAGAAGAATATAGAGTTTAGTGGTTCCATATAAGACCAACCACAACCCACCCAAAACCTAGAAAAAAACTGGGATATTGACACGGGAAGTCCGAACGGACTCCCCAACATAGGAGACAAGCCAAACTGCATTCAATGAGAACCGTAATGGGTACCCCCAACATAAGAGTCAAGTCAGTTCCCGGAATAGGACCAGAAAGCCATCATTTGAGGAAAAAAATTCACGATCACAAGAATTTTCAACATGGGGAGACCGAATGGACTCCCCACCATAAAGCTGCCTAGGAGAGAAGAATAGGAGGACCTCCCAACATCATCACCAGCCATCACTGCCCACGGGTGGGAGGGGGGGGCCCTGTCCAACACACCACCCCCACCCATAAAGTATAAAGCGATCAGATCTTAATAAATGAGAGAAACGACATGACCAGGAAGTTCTTACACACATACTAGGCATAAGGCAGAAAATGATTCCGACTACATGCTCTTACTGAGAACAACACCCTATCGCAAGACTTCACCTTTCATTGGAGTTCCCCCGACTACGCGCTAGCTTCACTCTGAGGCCTGTGGATGGAGCTCTAATGAATGAAGCATCTTCCGGCTTCACAGTCAGGTTTATGAAACCCCAAAAGCATGAAACGAGAACCAGAATTTTAACAATCACACCTCCATAAGATCAAAGGTTTAAAAGAGTTCAACCACAACCATTCTTTCAAATGAAAGAAAATAACACCACAAAATAGTACAGGTAACGACTACTACATCCAAGAATCATCACAAGAAGAAAACATCAATCTCATCCACCAACATCTCCCTACTCCCACTGACGGGCTGAAGTGACCTTCGACGATCCAGGTCTGGCTTTAGCGCGCTTCTTGGAAACACCTCGGAAGAAATGCTTCACGTGAACTAAACGTCCACAGGTGTGGCAGGGTCTTGGAGCACTCGGGCACACCAGCTTCTTATGACCCTGCTTACCACACTGGTGACAGGTCACGACATTACGCTGTGAAGAAGTTGATTGAAGGCCTAAGGGCCTCTTGATTCCTCTATTAGAGCCACCAGAGTCAGGTCGCTTCCCATTTTTCCTATCGTCATCCTCTGCACTATCACCCAAGGTTGGGGACGGATTTGCAACCTCATGTCCTCCTGGTAACTCAGATTCAGCCAGAAAGGCTTACTCCACAACATCCGAGAAAGTGGTTAGGTTGAGCTCTTCCACTTTCGATCGCAGTTCAGGTCGAAGCCCCGACTCGAATTGTCAAGCCTTCCCGGGATCATTTGCAACGAACCATTGATCGTACGGAACTAGGTCTACGAAATGTCGATAGAACTCCAGTACCGATTCAACGCCCTACTGAAGACAACAAAACTCTATCCTCTTCCTCATCTTCGTCAACTCAGAGAAGTGTTGTTGGATGAATGAGGACTTGAAAAACTCCCATGTCAGACCTTCCCTAGGCTTATTCCGAGACATGGACTTCCACCATTTTCAGGTTGGGCCTTAAAGTATGAAGGTAGCCAACTTCAACTTTAATGACTTAGGTAGCCCAATGAAACTGGACTTCCTCTCAATCTTCTGCAACCACTCCTCTGCCTCAAGAGGCCTCGCTTGTCCATAAAAGAGAGGAGGGTTCAACTTCCGGAACTCCAGAACATAATCGATGGGCTGATCAACTGGAGGATTAGCTGAGGATGCACCACTTGAAGCTACACCTTGAGCATCCATCGATCCTTCATGTGGGCGAACACTACGGAACAAAGAAATGAGGAACTTGATCAAAACATAATCAATACCACTTTAAATTCAACATTGATCAATGACTTAAAAAATGAAGGAAAAACCCATTCACTAAAGGGGGAAACTAGTAATGATGGGTGACTCGACCATATGGTTAGTGGCCATACGTCAGCCATACCATCGTCACTGAGAGAATTGTAGGGTGAAGTCTCCGGCTCCACAAGGCTTGCCAGGCCCTGCGAGCTCACTGAGCTACTTTCCCAACTCCCTTTTCATTTCCCAACATAAAACAATTCAAAAGACCCAAAAGACACTAACAACTCGGACATCTCATGGTAACTTGAGGTTCAGAATGAGCAAGGGTTCATGACATCCCTCTCGTTCCTACACCTCGAGTTTGAGCAACTTTACTCCCTTTACCATGATAACTCCAAATAACAATGGGCGCTCTGAAAAACAAGGTCTGCTCAGGAGCCAACCTCCTCTGATACCATTTTTTCACGAACCAACCCGGGTCGACCCCGAACCGGTCACCCGAGCCAATCCGCGACATGACCCGAGAGGCGTTCCCAATCCTCCCGAGCTGGCGACAAGTGCCAGGGAATCACAGAGTACACGTGGGAATGATTCACCCAATAAAATTTACTAAGAAGAAGAAATAAATAAACGACAATAAAATAAAACATCCAAAAACATAACTAACCTGACCATGAACCAAACTCCTCGCGACCCCGAGAGTCGATCGTCAAACTACAATCAACTATCGTCCACGGCGAGCAAGCTCGAGTCGAACCTGCAAAAGAAACTAAAAACAAGAAAGCACTATAGGCGTGAGTATTAAAACTTAGTAGGCTAGCCCGATAAATCTATTCCCAAAGCACTACCATTAAAAGAAGAACTTACCAAATTCAAGTTTGAACTACATTATAGAAAATATGGGTTTTCACACACACACACTTTCCATTTTGAAAACAAGTAACAGTCCATTGCCCTTTTTAATTTAGAACAAGTTTAATGTTGAAATAAACAGGTGAATTTCATTTTAAAACATTTTGAGAGCAATTTAGAAATCCAAACTTTAGTTGTTAGTCAAAAGGAAAATTACACAAAACACACACAAAGGGCAATGGGAAAAAGTGGCACACAAGGGTCGGCATCCAAACTCGACCTCTCAATCGTCTGCCACATACAAATAAACACTAAAAGAGACATGGGTCGAACCTAGGAGATCGTGAACAAACCAGAACGTACTATAAATGTGACTCATCCTGAAGGCATGCCTACTCTCGATGACGTCACAACGCCCAAATGCTCGGTATAGCCCTACCTGGCCTAACCGAGGGGCCCAATCCCCTAGCGGCTCCAACCACACTAAGGGCCACTAGTCAGTGCGTAATCTAAACTAGTGCAACAATCATTCTCAGAGAATTCACTCACTATGCCAGGTTCCCATGTCAACACGTATAATCATCAGGGGCAAGTCAACAATGTAAAACTAGTCACGATGCACAAGCATCACATACTCAGCTCACCCAATCAACACACACAAAAGATCACTCTAAAGAGACTTTTCAAAACATTAATTTCATTAAAAGTACCAAACAGGCCTCATGCACTCATTTAATACTAAATCATTTCCAAGAATCAAAGGAACACTTTAAACCTCATAAAAATCATTTGAAACCCCATTTAAGAAATCTATTTTATAAAGACGAACACATTGCAACCCAAGCCATTCTTGAAAAGAAGAAAAATGTATTTATAAGGGTCAACCGGGCATTTTATCAACCCTGATGTTGCACATTTAAAAGAAAACATTTTCATTTCTTTTAAGTGACAAACATGCATTTTCATTACTGTGAAACAATAATCCAGAGGTATGCTTTCAGTGTAATGCAAAGGAATATACAATCCCAATTCTAGCAAAACACCACTTTAACTATAATTACTTCATATTACTTCAATTTTAATAAGGATTCATGAAATGACGAGAATCTGTAAATTCTAAATTTAAAGGCAAGTGCAGGGGGAACCTACCTCGAAACGCAGTCCAAACGCAAAGAAACGATACGCCTCACACAGGCGCACTAACGCACGTAAGACAGTGACTGTAATGCGGGGTTTCCTCGCCAACACGCTGCAACAGATGCAAAACAACTAAAACACATAAATGCTGACTTAAAATAATTTATATGAATCAGGAACGCAAAAATAACTAATATATACATATATGTACGTTGATATAAAATAATCCATACAAAATCAATGAAAACCACACCTCGACACCGGAGCAGGTGAAATGGGTGAACCCAAACTGCTCGCCTTTGGCGGCAAGTGTTCGATGCACACCTCAAAAAGAACAAGGCGCGCAACTGGTCACGCGAACAGGAGCAGTGGTGCCGGACAGTGTTGCGGCGCTACGAGTGGCTAGTCGGACAATACGTTGACGCCGCGGGAGGCCTACGAGTCGAAGCGAGTGTGACGGGTGTGGCGAGCAGGGTAGGTCGAGTGCGGCGCGGCCTGAGGCGAGCTGGCCGGAGGCAGCACGACCGGGGCGAGCTGGCTGGAGGCTGCGCGATCGGGGTGGGCCTGCCGGAGGCTGCGTGGGCCAGTAGCAGGCTGGGCGGAGGTTGTGCGGGTGAGTAGCAGGCTGGCCGGAGGTTGTGCGGGCGAGTAACAGGCTGGCCGGAGGTTGTGCGGGCCAGTAGCAGGCTGGCCGGAGGTTGTGCGGTCATAGCGGGCAGGAGACGAGGGCGGTTTGCAGGGCAGTGCCGGCGGGGGGTGCTACCGGAGACTGCCGGGCACCGGAGGAGGGAGGCCGGATGGAAGGCGGGGTCGGGTTGCAGAGCAGCGCCGGTAGGGGGGTTTCGGCCGGAGGCGGAAGCGGTCCGGTGAGGGAGGAGGGAGTGCGGCGGTCGGAAGAGGGAGGGAGGAGCCGACTGGGCTCGTCCGGAAGGCAGCCGCGAGGGGGAGGAGGCGCGGCCGGAGGGAGAGGGAGGGAGGATCCGGCTGGGCTCGTCCGGAAGGCAGCCACACGTGGGAGGAGGCACGACCGGAGGGAACGCCACCGGAGTCGGAGAGGAGGTCGGCAGCGGCTCGGCTGGGTGCGACCGCATGGAGGAGGCCGGCGCGGGCAGAGGGAGAGGGTGGTCGCGTGGCCGGAGTGCACAGGAGGGGTCGAGAGGGAGAGGTTCGCGCGGAGGGAGAAGGGAGAAAGAGATAGGAGGGGGAGAGAAAAATAGGAGGGTGGCAGTGCATGAAAAAAAAGATTAGGGTTAGGGAGAAAAGAGGGGAAAAAAAGAAAGAAAAAGAAAAGAAAAAAAAAGAAAAATAAAATAAAATGAAATAAAAAGAAATAAATAATATAATAAATAAAAAAAATAAAATAAAAAAAATAGAATAAGATACTAAATAAAAAGAGTTTAATAATAATAATAATAATAGTAATATTAATAATAATAATTATTATTATAATTACAAACATATATACACACATATATATATAAACATATATAGATAAACCTACATAATTTTTTTTATAAACATACATATATGAACATACATAACATATTATAAACGTATAGACATATATAATCATATGTATAAACACATTTACGCATAAACATATAATGTTAAGAAAATATATATTTATCAGCATACGTGTATATACATACATATAAACATACATATATGCACATTACATTAATAATAATAATAATAATATATAAACATATATAACCATATACATATTTATATACACATATATAATCATATATATATATATTAATCCACTCAATGAGCGAATTTAATAACGTTAAAACTGAATGACCGCAGGGTACGTGCGCACCGCACGGTACCCAAGTGGACTGCAAACAGGCTGCGCGTCACAACCGTATGGTGTTCGCACACTATCCCAAACCATAAACTCATCCAAGCATTAAGATTTTAGACTGGGACTCGCCCGCACACATGAAAAATCACCCGACGCTAAGATAAATAAAATAAATAAATTAAACAAATAAAAACAGGTGTGACACGGCCCGACCCAGCCTGCGCGGCCCGGCGCGGCCCGGCCTGGGTGGCCGGTTGGCCTGGCGCAGGTGCGGCCCGCATGGCCAGCTCGGCGCTGGACGAGCTGTCGCGGAAGGGGGGGGGGGCACGCTGCCCCCCTGATTGAAACAGCGACCCCACGTGGGGGCCGCTCCTTTGGCCAGCCGGGGCTTACGACCCCCGGCCTTCTCCGATCGGCCGACTCGGCTGGCCAGTCGTGCTGCTGCCGCGAGAACCCGCGGTCCCGCCCCTCCGACGCGCCGGCGGCCGGTGGTTCTGGCCGCTGCTCCCTGCTCCGCCGCGGCGCGACGGCGCCGCGCCCCTCCGCGGCCCGCTCCATCCGCGACCTCTTCGTGGTTCTCCGGCATGAGGCGACGACGCCACGCCCCTTCGCCGCGACCCAACTCCGGCCGCGGTTTCATTCGGCCTCAACGGCACGGCGGGACGACGCCGCGCTTCCTTGCCGCATTTTTCCTTGTTCCTGCGCAGTGCCGTTGCACCGCGCCGCCTTCGTTCGAGCCGTAACGATCACAACAACAAAGGGGGGAGGAGATTCGGCCGTGTTTGTGCGGTCTGAACTCCTCCTGTTAAATTGATAACAAGCGGCCCAAAGAAATAGTCGATGAACGACAAGGAATATTCACGAATGAAATCAAACCCCTATCTCGCAAAGTAATTCGCGGTTGTCTAGCGCCGCAAAATATGGCGTTGCGGGGTGTGGTTCCGTAGACGTCGACGGAGAACATCTGAGGAGATGTCGTCTTCTCTTTATCACAGAGAGAAGAAGATGATTGCGTGTAGTTGGAGAACTCCCGCATCGGTGTCTCTTCCCTTGTCATAGAGGGGAAAGGGAATGGAGATTACAGAGTCGTTGAGTCGTTCTTCATTGAATAGATGACATTCTTCGTGGAAGGATTAAAGCTCTTCGCGGGAGGATGAAGTTCTTCCCAAGATAAAAGAGTTCTATCTCCCCAATCTCCTCACACAACAACTAAACCTCCAAAATAAAATAAGACTTATCTTATTTTATTACATCAAGCCAAACATTTCAATTTTAAAATTCAAACACATAACTCACTTAATTAATTAAGTGTGTTGGCATGATTAAAGAGGATAGAGGGGGAGGTGAGTGGTCTCACATTAAAGGGGAGTTAACAAAAACAAGGGGAAGTTATGGAGTTAAGGAAAGTGAAAAGGTGGGGGATCGTGTGGGCCCCACCTCCCTCATAACCACACATGGAAAGTTGGGTGGTAGTGGGCCCCACCAATAACTTCCCATGATAGAGTTTAACTTCCATGGATAAAATAAAATTACTGACAATTTTATTTTACTTATTAATTAATCCACATTTTTTTACAACTCCTCCCAAGCAAACGCACCCTCAGTAAAAGTCCTCTTAAGCAATTACCAGTGCTACGGTTCCATCGGTGCCCTCAGATTTCGATTCCGAGCATCAGTTCAAAAGTTAGGAAAACCCGCTCGTTCGTTCACTGAACGTACCCGAGCTAAACTTTGGAAATTGATTTCGGGCACACCGGGCCTCAGAATCAGGTGCTGTCAGAAACTGTGTACTCATAAAATCCCAAAGAAATTAATAAAAAAATTTCCTTGAAATTTACGGGTCTTTACAGTATGTATTCCCTGAAGAGGTGGTGACCCTACCCCCTCGACGTGATGTTGAGTTCGGGATAGACTTGCAACCCGGTTCCCGTCCAATTTCGATGGCTCCCTACCGGATAGAACCTTCTGAGTTGCGAGAGTTGTGGATTCAAATTGACGATCGGATGAAGAAGGGTTTTGTTCGACCAAGTGCGTCACCTTGGGGTGCTCTTGTCTTGTTCGCAAAGAAGGCAGATGGTGGTCTCAGGCTGTGCATAGACTACTGGAGACTGAATCAGGTAGCGATCAAGAACCGTTACCCCCTCTCGAGGATAGACGATCTCTTTGACCAGCTGAAGGGAGTAGGTTGGTTCTCTAAGATCAATCTGCAGTATGGATATCACCAGCTGAGGGTGAAGGAGGGAAACATCTCGAAGGCTGCCTTCAGATGTAGGTATGGGCACTTCGAGTTTGTAGCCATGTCGTTCGGTGTTACAAATGCATCAGCTGTGTTCATGGGACTCATGAACTCCGTCTTTCGAGAGTATCTGGACCGGTTCGTAGTCGTGTTTATTGACGACATCCTGATCTACTCAAGATCATAGGAGGATCACGCTGAGCACCTGAGAACAGTTTTAGAGGTCCTCCGATAGCACTAAATCTATGGGAAATTGTCCAAGTGCATGTTCTGGACGCGAGAAATGCACTTCCTTGGGCATGTGGTGTCCGAGCAGGGAATAGCGGTGGACCCATCGAAGGTCGAGGCAGTTGTTTCTTGGATAGCACCTAAGAACGTGGTAGAGGTTCATAGTTTCCTTGGACTGGTAGGTTACTACCAGATGTTCGCACCCAACTTCTCCCAAGTTGCGACACCTTTGATAGACTTGACGAAGAAGGATCGAGCTTTCGTGTGGGATGAGCAGTGTGAGGTATCCTTCAGTTACCTGAAGGAGAGGTTGGTTAGTGCCCCAGTGCTGAGATTTCCAGAAGAAGGGGCGACGTATGAGGTGTTCTGTGATGCTTCAGGGCAAGGCCTCAGATGTGTGTTGATGCAGCGACAAGGGGTGATCTCTTATGGGTCTAGGCAGTTACGTCCTCATGAGTGTAATTATGCCACCCACGATCTGGAGCTTGCGGCGGTCATTTTTGCGCTAAATTTGTGGCGGCATTACCTCATCGGGGAGCGCTTTGTGGTCTTCACAGATCACAAAATCTTGAAGCATATCTTCTCCCAGTGGGACCTGAACTTACGATAGTGAAGGTGGATGGAGTTCCTTCAGGACTACGACTTCAAGATTTCCTACACCTCAGGAAAAGGGAATGTGGTGGCTGATGCCTTGAGCAGGAAGTTGCAGAAGGATGCGGTTCGAGAGTCGGCAGATGCTTGGAAGGCAATGGAGGAGTTGGCTTCCCTACACCTGGATGCAAGGATGGATGATGGTAGAGGTTACCTATATCAGATGACAGTGCAGTCTTCTTTACTACGATAGGTGGAGGAGTCCCAGTGGGGATACTCATAAAGTGAAGTGATGTGTGACTGGGTTGCCCAAGGCGATGCCCTGGAAGGGTGGACGGAGGATGGTCAGAATCAGATGATTTTCCGAGGGAAGATGTTTGTTACAAAGATGATGAGCGAGAGGGTTCTTGGTGAGTTCCATAAATCACCCCTAGCGGTACACCCAAGAGTTTTCAAGATGTACCAAGGTCTGAGGAGATAGTTTTGGTGGCCCGGGGTAAAGCGGGCGGTGGCAGAGTTCGTGGCCAAGTGCCTAGTGTGTCAGCATGTGAAGGCTAAATATCGTGTTCCAGGTGATTTGTTGCAACCTTTAGATGTCCCTGAGTGGAAGTGGGAAGAAATCTCGATGGATTTCATCATAGGTCTACCCATAGTTCAAGGAGGTTGTGACGCCATTTGGGTGGTGGTGGACCGGTTGACGAAATCGGCTCACTTCCTAGCAATCAAGGAGTCGGGTGTAGTGGATGTCTTAGCATAGAGGTATGTGGATGAGGTGGTGCGATTACATGGAGTTCTGAGGTCCATAGTCTCGGATAGGGATGCATGGTTTACCTCATGAGTCTAGAGAGGATTGCAGTATGCTTTTGGAAACCAGCTATGCCTTAACACTACTTTCCACCCCCAGACAGATGGGCAGACAGAGCGCACCATCCAGACTTTGGAAGATATGCTATGAGCATGTGTTTTGGACCTTGGAGGATCATGGGTACAACACTTTCCTCTGATAGATTTCTCTTACAACAATATCTATTGCTCTAATATTGACATGGATCCTTTCGAATCTTTGTACGAGAGGCCGTGCCGCTCGCCCGTATACTGGATAGAGGTCGGAGAAGTAGGTGTTATTGGCCCGAAGGTGGTACGGAGCACGATGGAGAAGGTTCAGCTTATACAAGAGAGGATGAAGGCAGATCAGGATCGGCAGAAGTCATACGTTGATAATAGGGGGAGACCCTTGGAGTTCGAGGTCGGGGACCACGTATTCCTAAAGGTCTCCCCTAGGCGTGGGAAGCGGAGGTTTGACAGAGGGAGTAAGCTTTCCCCTAGGTTTTTCGGATAGTTCGAAGTGCTGCAACAGGTTGGCGAGGTGGCTTATCAGCTGGCATTTCCACCACAACTACAAAGGGTGCATGATGTCTTCCATGTGTCTCAGCTCTGTCGGTATCTGCATGACGATTCACGCGTCCTTGACTGGGGAGAGCTAGATATTGGGAACGATGAAAAGTTCTTGGAGCGACCAATGATGATCAAAGGTCATGAAGAGAAGGTGCTTTGTGGACAAACCATTCCTTTGGTTCGTGTGTTGTGGAGACACAGTGGGCTTGAGGAAAGTACCTGGGAACAAGAGACACAGATGCGCGCCCAGTACCTAGAGTTGTTTTAAGTTTTGTTCTGTTTTGTTTGTACTTGGTTGATGGAACACTTTACTTTTCTCATTATAGAATGTGCAATTTTCCTTTTCTCTAGATGTGTGTGAAGTGTCCTGAGATGTTGGGAGGGGAGGACCTGATCCCTAGTTAAGATGCATTAAAGTGGATGCGCCTAAACCCGTGCGGGCGAGTCAGTGCTGCCCAAAGCGGATAGTATCTTAACATGGAGGAAGGAAAACCCCTCACCCACATGACCAGATGGTTTAATCTTTTGCCTTGAGTGGTTGCACGGGGGAGAGGAGCGGTATGTTTGTGATTGTTCAGGACATATATGGATAAGGGGGCGCTCCTTGGTAACAAGGAGGCTTTCCCCTGAGAGGTATCTTTTGAGGGGGAGTTGTTAGGACCCCTCTCCTTCGAGGATGAGAATGTTTTGAGAGGTATATGATGTAATCTAATGGACCTCTCCAGTCCATTCCTTTGTGAAATGTAGTGATGGAGGTGTGTCAGGAGGTCAAGGTGACTTGGGGGTGTGTTTGGGTGGAATTTTAAGGAAATATAAAGGGCAATAGCTTTCGCACGGTTGGCACACGGTTTGGCTAAACCGTGCGGCCAAACCGTGCAAGGTTGGTGTTGGAGGCAGTGGCTAACACAAGGTTAGCACACAGTTTGGCTAACCGTGCAGACTAACCGTGCGAGGAGTGTTTGGCAAGGCAGAAACTAACGCATGGTTAGCGCACGGTTTGTTAAACTGTGCGGACTAACCGTGCGGGCACTTAAAGTTAGATCCTAAAATTGTGGATCTGAACTCTTTTTCCTCTAAATGGTTTGTTTAAGCCCCTAAGCGGACATAACTCAGGATTACCCTTCCTTGTAGGTAGAAGAACCTCTCCCAAGCGTTTTGGAGGCGATCCAGAGGCTTTTCTTGGTGAATCTAAGGCAGATCTTGAGGTATGTGATCGTTCTTGCTTGATTTCCTAGATCTACTTAGATCTACTCCTCCTCCTCTCTCAGTTTCTTAGATCTACACCCGTTATGGGTAGATCTAAGCGTGTGGATGTCGAATATGATGATCTTTGGTCTTGGTTGTGTTAGGAGAGGATATCTAAGGAGGATTCATGGAGAATCGACCCGGTTTCTTGAGCATTCTTCGATCGTCGTGGTTTCGTCAAAAACCTTTGAGGTATGGATCTTACCTTCGTCTCTCTCACTTTTGTGCATCATGCGGGGTGGGTATACTCTTGTTTTCATGAGATACAGTTGAACTGGTAAATAAAGATAATAACTAGTTAAAGAACAGGTTTGGGGAGATTTTTGTTGGTATTGTTGTTTTATTTCCATCAATGATTCTCCTTTGATTATGTTGTGAATTGAATGGGCTTATGCCTACTAAAAATCATGGTTGTTGGGGGTCTTTGCTTGATCCATTAGATGTTTCCTTGTTTTTCTGGATTGTTTCATGGATAGAATTCATAGAAATCAAAAATTGGTTAATCATGTAAAGTTGGATGATTAAATGAATACCTGGAACCCTTGTATGATCACCCCGATTAAATTAAATGAAAGAATGAATTTTGTGGGTGTTGGTTGGGGTTAAATTATGTGAAGGGGTGTTTCGTGGGTTGTTGTGGAATGGGTGAGAAGCGGGGATGTACTTGTCTTGGTTGTGGTTGGCATGTATCATATGGTTGTGACGGGCAACAGAGCTGTGATGAATGGTATTGAAGGGAAAATGATGCAGTACAGGTTTTTTTTCTGATGTGTTTGTGGTTATGGTGGTTGGAAGTAGGGCTGCCAGGATGGGTTGTGTATATGAATAAAAGTTGAAGAGTTAACTAATAAATTTTGGTGCATGGTAGTTGATTAAATACGGAAAATCAATAGAATTTATTGGCTGATAAAAGAAAATGGTTTTGTGTGGCTTGTGTTTTCCCTAACCTTATTTGTGGTTGGAAGGGATATGTTTTATGAACATTTGATCTGGTTTGGTTGTTGTTAGTTTCTAGGTAGTTAAGGAACTGATAAACTAAAACTATTAAAACATGAAAAGATTAATGGGGTTTGGGGCCATTCATTGTGTGCATACTTTCGTGGTAGCAGTGTCGAGGCATGTGCTCAGATCTTTTGTGTAGAAGCCTTAGGATGGGCTGAGTGGTTGATATAATTATATAAATTTGTACGTTTTATGTTTCTTTACGCACCCCACCCATGTTGAGCACCACGTGCCGAACACCCGTGGGACGGGGGGTGAGATTCCCAAACATCCAAAGGATGGCTGGTTACTGTTCTTCCCTGTGCTCCCTCTTATAGGTTCTATAGCCCAAGATCCTTTGGGCAGGTTACGACAGATGTTGCCCAAGAGTCTTCGGGATGAGATGGGATGTGGTTCCCAGGTGTCTTCAGGATGAGATGTGGTTATGTCCGAGGATTGAGTTCCTACGGAATGCAGGATGAGATGTGGTTATAACCAAGGATTGTGTGCTGGAGGGATACTATGAGCTTCGTATGACCTGGTTGCGACACTAGCTCAAGCTTCGTATGGCCAGGTTGCGACACTAGATCAGGAAGAGGGGGAAGCATCAGAGCGTTAGGCGTGAGGGCTTGAGAAATATTCAGTGGGAAGGTGGTGCGGGGTACCCATACTTTGATAATATTACTATACTACTCTATTGACTTGCGATATTTGGTGAGTGTGGCTTGTAAGGTTGGGTGGATAGATTCCTTACTAGGCTTTGGTTTATTTTGTTTTCTCACGGGGCATTAGGATGTATCCCCACCTGTGCACGATAGCTTTAGGTTTCCCTAACGAGTATACTTGTATGCTCACCCTACGTTTACTTTCAGGTTTTTAGGAGGACTTCAGGGACCGTGCGAGACCTTTCTAGTTGGACATTGGAGTCTTGATGGTTTCAGTTTTTCCTTTCCTTTCTTGGTATCGTGCTTTGGAGCTTTTCTTGTACTTGTACTTTTGTTTCAGGATTTTTTAAAACATGAACATGGGCTTGGTTTTGGGTTTATTTTCATTTACTTGATCCCTTTTCTTTTGGTGTTTGACTTATCCTTTTTCCCGATCTTAATTAATAAAAAGGGTAATGCCTCCCATAATTGTGAAAACTCATACCCTTGGTGCTAGTCGCCACTGCGGAGCCTACTGGAGGCGGGACTCGGGGGTCATTATCTCCCTTTCACCACTGCCAGCTCAGGAGGGGCATCTTTGGTGGCAGGGGGTCGTGACATTATTGGATTTTTTTGGTGGGGACTGAATTTATTCCAAGGTATTACATTCATATTGATATCATGTCTTTGAAATTTTATCGTTTTTTTATATTGCACTGCTATTTATAATCAAATATATAACAATATATACATATTTTTTTATATATTCACACATTAAAATTTAATTATAAATATAAATAATAAAATATATTTACATATAAAATATATTAGCTTTATCTAAATAATAACCAATATCCATTTTATTTAAAATACCAATATATAAATATTTATATACCTATATATTAATCTAACTATATATATATATTAATATAACTACATATATATATTGATATAACTATAAATATATATATTAATATCACTATAAATATATATATTAATATAACTATATATATATTAATATAACTATGTATATATATAATATAAATATATTAATCTAACTATATATATATATTAATATAACTACATATTATGTTTTGAAACTCAGTTAAAAGAATGGTCAATCCACTAAATGCCAAAATTTCAATTTCCCATGGAATTATACCTTGTATTGAAAACACGGGTCATTACAACCTCCCCCCTTAGAACTTATCATCCATGAGAAGCCTTTAGGAACAATGAAAATATCACTTGACCTATAGGGGTCCTGAAGTCCCATTCAAACGGTCACATTGAGTTTCCAATATATAAATATTTATATACCATTTACATATAAAATATATTAGCTTCATCTAAATAATAACTAATATCCATTTTATTTAAAATACCAATATATAAATATTTATATACCTATATATTAATCTAACTATATGTATATATTAATATAACTACATATATATATTGATATAACTATAAATATATATATTAATATCACTATAAATATATATATTAATATAACTATATATATATTAATATAACTATATATTACTATATGAATAAATATAACTAAAGATATATAAATAAATAGATATGTCATTAACTGGAGAACAAATCAATATGGCAGAGTGGTAAAGGCTTTAGGCGCGCAAGGGTGAGGTCTCAAGATCAAATCTTGGTGGAGGCAAAGGCGCGCGCATGGGGGTGGATTTGGGGGCCAGATCTAATAAAAGGGGTGGTTGTAGCGCTGATATAGGGTGGAGGGGGGGTGCGTGCGGGCGCTTGAGGGGCTAGAAAGCGTTGTTAAAAGGGGGCTCAAGCGCTATAAAAGCCCCCCCGATTGGCAATTTTTTTTTTTTTTTTTTTTTTAAATTTTTTTTTTTTTTACTTTTATCAGTGCTAAAAAGAAAACGCTGATAAAGGACCCTTTTATTAGCGTTGTTTTTAGTGCTGATAAAAGACCCTTTTTATCAGTGTTTTTTTAGCGTTGATAAAAGGGGTCTTTATCAGCGCTTTTTGGAGTGCTGATAAAGGGGACCCCCCTTTATCTTCACCAGGTTTAACAACGCTTTTCTAACGCTGTTAAAGACCATTTTTAGCACTGATAAAAGGCGTATTTGTAGTAGTGCTTGACCCGTTGTTAGAAAACAATCTTATACTTTAGGTAAAAATGTCTAATGTTAGTGAGAAAGAATCCTAGAGGGTCACACACTTCGTGTCTCTATTGATTTTGATTAAATTCTATTTGAATTTAATTAATAGAATAAATATTATTCTCAAGATCGAGGAATAATTTTATTTAATTTATATTTATTGCATAAATTAAATAAATATTTATTCACTGACATATAAATAAAAATATATTTATTTATTTTATTGAATATTTAATAAATATTTACTCACTGATATGAAAATGAAATATTTAATTATGAATAAAATATTTATTCAGGTATTCAATAAATATTTAGGAGTTCTAACTAACCAAGACTGCGTCCGGTGATAAATAATCATTTACAAGTCAATAAATATTTTTTGCGCAAGTTGGCACACATCGTAAAATAATATTATTATTATTTTATTACGTGACATGAGGTTTATTAAAGGTTATTATATTATTTAATGTTCATCATGGAATTAAATAATTATTTTAACCAAAAGCTCAGTTATATGAATAGATGGTTATGTTTATTGTGTAAAGCATCCAAATGTCGATCAGTGGAAGAGAAATAGAGAGAATTGTTGTGAACAACGAATTCTCTTTAGACTCCTCCATATCTCTCCTTCTCAAGAATGAGAATGCAAAAGATATTTGTTTAAGATTGGAAAACGAGCAATCAAGAACGAACAACACAAGACATTCAATTTGTTTTGCCATCACCCAAAGATCGAGTGACATTGTTCGAAGATCATTGGATTACGTGTGGATCACTGCTAGAGAGATTATACCCTTGAATCCTCACAAACACAATGAAGGTAATTCAAGAAGGTCTTTTTGTACGATCAACATTCATCAACTAATAAAGTTATGAAGCATAGGTATTCATTTATTTAGATATTAAGTAAATTAATTATAAATTTGACGTGAAAAATATTCACTCATGGTTTAGGGAAATGATAATTAAAAGAAATTTTAATACATCACCTACCACCACATGCTTTTGCTCCGCTTAGAACCGATAAGTGGTATAAGAAAGGTCACATTGAAATTTATAATTATTTATTTGATTATTGATTTACAAGCAATTGTGGTTAGATTTTCATTTCATGTTATTCATTATTTAATCCAATTTAAATAAACATGATTTGATATATTAACCATGTATATTTAGTATTTAATTTTCTTAAAGGTCTATGAACAGATAAAGAATGATTGATGATGGAATCTAAAATTTCCAAAAAAAAATATCGGTAAGATAGGGTTACATAGCGTATACTCAGAAGTACACACTGTGTACCCTAGTGTACTATATCTGGATGTGTCGAAGGATACATGGTGCACCACACAGTTATTACACATGGTGTATGCCATGTGTTGACCAGACAACCTAGCACATGATTGTTGGATACTACGACGTGTATCGGTGTACATGCCATGTAGTCTACACGGGTTAGCAACGTAAATAACACAATCTGTGTGGATATTATACACGGTAAAACTACGTGAGACTGACAACCTAGAGCATTTATGATAGACACAACATGTATGTGGTATACACGACGTGTAGTTCATCAAATCCCATGTTTGAAGAACACACTGAGCTACATGGTGAGAAAACAGACACATAACTCAAAGAGATACACGATGTGTAGCTGGCTTGTACACATCATGTAGTATGTTGAGACACACACTGAAGACCCGGGAATGCATCCCGCACACACAAAAAGCAAAACACATGGTGTGTAGTCGGTCTTTACACGTCGTGCGGTCTGACCGAGGTACACATCGCAGACCTAAGCATATACTCTCGATACACGACAACCGAGTGTAGTCTCCCATTAAAGGACAAAATTAAAAATTACATTAAATTGAAAAATTATGGCATTAAAATTGTATTTTATTTATTGGAACACCATTGTATGTTTGATAATTTAATAATGGGTTTAAATAATTTTAAATTCTCAATTAATTTATTGTAATTAATATGTCATTATTGGACCTGTCATTTATTTATCATGAATACCATAAATGACGAGTATCTCCAATTAATCTTAAATAATCATTAAGATGAAATATAATTAATTAATTAATTAATTAAAGTAAATACACTCATCTTAGCAATAAATAATGAATAAAGAAATGAATTCTAGCCAGTTACTTTTGCGTATTCGTTGATTTTATGACCATTCATGGGCTTGATTAAGACCTGTGTATGTGTTGGATGTTTTAATTTAATTTATTGCATGAGTTTGTAATAATTTATTATTAAATTAAATATAATGGTATGCATGTCATACCTTCCTCCATTATTATGTAGGACATTCATGTTCAAATATAATTATGTAATACCCTTTAACTAATCCTTTATTTTCCCTCACCTACGTGTGAGTCATAAATACATGTAATTAATGGAGTATCCCAAGGCATGTAAAGGAGAATCAATATGGAACCATTATGATTCCAACTCATGTGATACACAGGTGGATGGTTGGAATACCATAACTCATTCCAAGACTGACAATAAGAGTTATTTCCCCTTGGTCAAAAGTTAATTCAATGTCCACTCATTAAATCAATCATTATAAAAATCTCATGAACGAGTCATTTAATTATTTATTTATTTCTATCTATGTTTTTTGTATATATGTAAGGACACGATCACATAAAAAATGAATTAATGTGAAAATATGGAAATTAAATAAATGAATTATTTATAAATGTTTTATCCATTGTGGTTAATTAATTAAGTAACATACACTCAATATTAAAAATACATGTAAATGATAAAACAAGATAAAAATTTATGCATAATTAATTAAAATACCTCAATTAAATATTAAGTCAGATTTGGCCTTCCATTACTTGATTATGAATGAAATCCTTGAAACTAAGTTTTGACCAACCCTCATTGGGACACTTACTTTTAATGTGAAGTTTTTATAAAGGTTATGAGTTTACTTAACTATCTTACATCAAGAGAAGTATCCCTCACTAGACTTGTTGTAACTTGGAGGAAAGTGTTGAGGAAATCAAAGTCAGGATTTCATGATAGGGGAGTCCACTCAATGAATGAAAGAGCTGCAAGCCTACAGTTGGCAAATACCTGCCTACCTAAATACCTTCAAGTAGCTTGACCAACCCTCTTTGATGTTATGAGAAGGGATAGATATTTTCCACTAGAATTTCATAGCAACTAGACATTCCAAGTTCAATGGTGAAGTATATTGGGACTTGATAAAATAGTGGGAGATTTAATTAATAATTAATAAAATTAATTAATTTATTATTTCTCACAAAATTTATAATAGAAAAAAGTACCAATAATCTGATCTTTTAATTATAGAATAAAATGGAAAGCTCGTCATCCACATTACCCCTATGATCAATATTGGATAAATACATACTCCTAACTAGTAGTAACTTCCAGGTGGTACAGACACCTTCAGGTTGTTTTGTGCCATGAACGAAAATCATATGTGCTAGAATCCTCATTTTCTGATCTACCTGCTAAGGAGGTGAGTGATGAAGAGTTCTTTTTCTATGAGAAATATATGAATGATGTGGTCGACATTCAATGTTTTATGCTTTCATCTATGTCTAGTGAACTCATAAAATCTCATGAAAACATGGATGCATATAGCATGATTGAGAACCTCTGTGGTCTTTACCAGAAGAGAGATAGATAAGAATGGTTTGAGATATCCAAGGATACCTTTCAGAGCAAGTTGGAGAGGGTGCCTCAGCTAGGTCTCACATAGTCAATCTCATTGGCTACATTTAGCGCCTATAGGCTCTAGGGTTTAAACTCCCAGAAGAAATGAGAATCAATCTAATTATGTCATCACTCCCTCATAGATTCTCCATTTGTGTTGTAAATTTTAATATGAACAACATTGATAAGTCTCTACTAGAACTTCTTACTCTCCTTTTCTAAGTTGATTAGGACATGAAGCAAAAAAAACTTTCACCCTTATGGTGAACAAACAGAAATGGAAAGTGAAGAAATTTAAGCCCAAAACTTCTTTGTTCCCTTACAATAAGAGGATGGTTAAGGGGAAAGAAATGGAACCAGATGTTATCTATTTCACATGTGGCAAGAAGAGCCACTAGAAGAAAATCTACACCCTACCAAAGAATCAAGGGGAATATTCTGGTGTATTTTTTATTGAGTGAAATTTATCTGTTTCTACGAATTGGGTACTAGATATAGCTTGTGGTGATCACATATGTATTCAAATATAAGAACCAAGTAGATTCAGAAAAACTGACCAAGGATAGGTAGATCTCCGAGTAGCCAAAATAGTTAAACTTGCTATTGTAGCTGTTGGGGACTACCACCTCATGTTGTCGACCAGAATGATCTTGGTTTTGAAAGGTTGTTATTACATGTCATCTATTACCAAAAACAATATTTCTATATCCAGACTTGATACAAATAGATTTATTTTCAAATTTGGAAATGAATTTTGGTTCTTTTATAAAGATAACATTTGTTATGGTAAGACACATTTAAATAACAGACTTTATGTGTTGGATTACACAAACTAAGTAATGTAAATTGATAGTGAAACAACCTCACACGACTCATACCACACCCAACTTTGGCATCACTGGATAGGCCATGTAAATAAAAATCTCTTGACTAAACTACATCAAGATGGATATTTAGATTCTTTTGAACTAAAACCACTTGGTGTATGTCACACATGTTTACAATGTAAAATGAACAAAACCCCATTTAGTGGGAAGGGTGAAAGGGAAATAGATCCTCTTGAATTAGTTCATACCGATGTGTGTGGACCATTTTCTATTATAGTAAGGGGTAGGTACTCAGTGTTGGGGTTATAGCCTGATAGTAAATAAATCCTGTAATCCTTCACCAAAAAACTTGGGTTTGAGTCCCAATAACTACAGTTTTTTTTTGGGGGGGGGTGGCACTTCATGCTATGGGCTATGGTAGAAGTGGAGGCGGTCCGTCCTCAAGCGATGATGGATTTTCAGTGACTCATGGGTGATCCCAGTTCAATGATGTCATGGAGACAATGATAGGCTCATTCTATAGTGATGGGCATGTTTGTCAATGAAGGGTTTGAGTGGAAATGACATTGGGTATGGCTAGAAGCAGGGTCTACAATAGTGATAAACATGCTTTTTCGGTGACGTCCTCATGTGTCGGTGGTGGGATTGTTTGATGATTGTGGACCCACTTTAGTGGTGATGATAGTGTGAATCTCCTTGGTCGATAGGGTCGGCTCTGGCATAAGCTTGTGGTCGTCAGGGCCTCGTTCAATGACAAGTTCGCACGATGACAGTGACAACACTATCCACAACATGTGAAAATTTTTAATCACAAGTGATTCCAGAATGCGGATAATGGAAAAGGAGAAACCACCAAGAAATATTGTAAGATTGAAATGAATGCGAGGGTATAAATTTATCCCTCGGTACCAGGAACCATACAGTTCTGTATGGGGCATTGCTTGTTGATCAGCCTTGCAGGCCAGGTGCTTTGGGTATTTAAAAAATATATATTAGCCTAGGGTGGAGTCTCTTTGTGGATTATACCTTCAGGGTCATGTAAAGGGACTAAGTGTCTTTGGGATTTTGGGCCATGTAAGGTTACCCCTCAACTCAGTTAAAAACAGGGGGAAATTAATAAAAATTTAAAGGCCTTCAAGCTTTGGGTCAAGGGGTAGGTACTCATACTTCATAACTTTTAATGATGATTTTAGTAAATATGGGTATATATACTTAATGAGGTATAAGTCAGATTCTTTTCATAAATTCAAGGAATACAAGAATGAAGTTGAGAACCATCTTGGTAAGAAGATTAAGAAAACCCACTCAGACCATGGTGGAAAATATCTTAATCATGACTTCATTGATTATTTACAAGAGTTTGAGATACCATCTCAAATCATTCCTATTTATACACCTCAATGGAATGGTGTAAGTGAAAGGAGGAACAACACCTTGTTGGACATGGTGATATCAATAACGAGTCATGTGAGTCTTCTATTATCCTTTTAAGGATACATGTTACAAACCACAATACAAATACTAAACCAAGTGTCAACTAAAGTGGTAGATGGTATACTATACCAATTATGAAATGGAAAGAAGCTCGTGTTTTCATACTTACATGTATGGGGTTGAGAAGTATTTTTTAAGGCCTCTTCAGGTAAAAAAATTCACTTTGAGGCACAAAGTTACCTTTGTAGGATATCCTAAGGAAACAAGGGGATATTACCTATATGGCCCCTTATAAAAAAAATTATAGTGGAAAGACACCACATATTCCTTGAGAGGGAGTACATCTTTAAATTAGATAGTGGGAGTGAGATAAAATTTGATGAAGTTGAGGATAAAGGTACATGAGAGTTGGCACATAAACATATTCCACAAAGTCCCATGGAAGAAGAAATGGTTACAAAGACATAAGTATTGTGCAGGAGTACAAGAGAGGTTAGATAAACAGAGCATTATGGTTTTTTGGTCAATATTGATGGTTACTCATTATTAGTTGATAATAATTATCCTATAACCTACAAGGAAGCGGTAAGTGGCACAAATGTTTCCAAGTGAAAAAATTCCATAAATCATGAAATGGATTCCATGTACCAAAACCAAGTCTAGATTTTTGTAAATACTCCAGTGGATATAAATCCCATTGGTTGTAAATGAGTATTCAAGAAGAAACTAAACATAAAAGGACAAGTCGGTACCTATAAGGCATGAATGGTTACAAAAGGGTTTAAAAAACATCAAGGCATTAACTATGATTAAATATTTTCACCAATTGAAATGCTGAAATCCATCATAATCCTACTTACCATTATGGTCTTCCATGATTATGAGATTTAGAAAATGAATTCCAAAACAACCTTCCTTAATGGAAACCTTCAGGAAAATGTCTATATGAGAAACTCGAAGGGTTTATGACTCCAAAGGATTCCAAAAAGGTATGAAAGTTACAAAGATCCATTTATAGATTAAAGAAATAATTTTGGTCATAGAAAATTCATTTTAATGAGGCCATAATGTATTTTGGTTTCATAAAGAACGAATGTGAGTCATGTGTCTACAAACAGTTTAGTGGGAGTGTAGTTTTTTCTTAATAGTATACATTGATGACATATTGTTCATTGGAAACAAAATATCAGTATTATAGTCTGTTAAGTCATGGTTGAATAAATGCTTCTCTATGAAGGACTTGGGTGTGACAGTATATATTATTGGGGTCAAGATCCATCGTGATAGATCCAAGAGGTTGATCGACCTAAGTCAAAGTACATACATTGACAAAATACCAAGGAGATTTGGTATGAAACAATAAAAGAGGGGATTATTTCTAGCGTCACATGACATTCATTTTTCTAGGAAAATATGTCCTCAAACACATGGGGAAATAAATAGAATGAAAAGGATTATATACGTATCAACTATTGGGTCAGCCCTGTATGTTATGTTATGTATTAGGCTAGATATATCTTATGCATTAAGTGTGGTAGGAAGATATCAAGTTGATCTAGGTGACCACTATTGGATGGAAGTCAAGACTATCCTGAAGTATCTGAGGTGTACTAAGGACATGTTCCTGGTTTATATAGGAGATGAGGAACTAGTCATCAGAGGATACGTAGATTCTATTTTCTAAACTGATCAAGATGACATGAAGTCACAAATGAGATACATATTCACTTTGAATGGAGGTTTTATGAGCTAGAAGAACTCAAAGCATGTTGTGGTATCAGATTCTATTGTAGATTCTGAGTATATTGTGACTTTTGAGGCATATAAATAAGTAGTATGGATGCAAAACTTCATCCAAGATCTTGATGTGGTAACTAGATTTAAAGATCTTATTACACTCTACTATGATAATATTACAGTTATGACTCTTATAAAAGAGCCAAGGTCACATTAGTGGATGAAGCACATACTTGAGAAATATCATCTCTTGATAGATTTTTCTTAGAGAGTTGAGGTTTAATTATGCAGTTTTTCCATGAAAGCTAATACAGAAGACCCCTTTACTAAAGCCCTAACTTATAAAAAACATAATTATTATGTGAGGTCTAGTAGACTGAAATTCATTAGCAGTTGACTCCATTCTAAGTGGTAGTTTGTTGGAGTTGGTGTTCTAGGACCAAATGTTTATACTTTGATTACATGTATATTTGATGTATTGAATATAAATTAACCGTCTTATTAAACATTATTTATTTTCCTTATGTATTTAATGTAATGATGTCCTATAGTATTTTCTGCATTTATAAGGTCATAGAAATTCCTCACTATGATGATAACCTTGAAGTGCTATGACAATATTCTTAATAAAGTTCTGCAGTTGGATTACGTACTATGATGAGACACATAGTATTTAGACAGTCAGGTGTGAGTACTCGTAAGTGGATGAGGTTTCTTCTCATGAATTTAACACTTGGTAATCTCTAATATGAGATATTATGAGAACATACCCATAAGTATGAATTCTTCAGGTTTTGGTGTCATCATATATTTCTATTTGTGAGTGTGTGTAATGGTCCTTAGACTTTAATATTATCATTAATGCATGTCATGACTAGTACACTTAGATTTTTTGATGAAAATTTTGATAACATATGTTCATAGTGAGGTAGGTTGTGTTGGGTGTGTCACGATTGACATATCATTAATTGACAAGTTGAGGAAGGATTTTCCCTTCCATGTTTATGAAAGATGATATCTCATCCCTTTGATTGGAATAAAACCATCACCCTAAATTCTATGGCCATGGTGTAACAATGTGTTTATTCTATACAGTCAAAGAAATATGTATCAAACATATAAGTTGGTGACACAAATGTTCAACTTTCTTGATGAGATATCATGATAAAAGGATTATATTACATAGTGAGCGTTCGTATGTGGATGTCGACATTGCGACATTAAGTTCTTTCTCTTGGGTGTCTTGACCTATTTCTAGACATTAATATTGGACTTTAGGCAAGCCTTCCTAATGCCAACTAAAAAGAATCCTAGAGGGTCACACATAAAGTGATTTCATTGACCTCAATTAAATTCTATTTGAATTTAATCAATGAAATAAATATTATTCTCAAGAATGAGGAATAATTTTATTCAAGTTATATTGATTACATAAATTAAATAAATATTTATTAATCGGAATGTGAATAAAAATATATTTATTTATTTTATTGAATATTTAATAAATATTTATTCTCCAGTATGTGAATGAAATATTTATTTATGAATAAAATATTTATCCGGGTATTCAATAAATACCAAGGAGTTTTAATGGACCAAGACCATGTCTGGTGATAAATAATTATTTATAAGATAATAAATATTATTTTTGCAAGTTGGAACACACCAAATAATAATAATAATATTTTATTATGTTTAATTGGGTTTATTAAAGGTTATTATATTATTTAATGGCTGACATAAAATTAAATAATTATTTTAACCCAAACCCTAGCTCTATAAATTGATGGTTATGTCTATTGTGTAAAGCATCCAAATATCGATTGGTGCAATTGAAATAGAGAGAATTGTTGCGCATAATAAATCGTCTTTGGACTCCTCCATCTCTCTCCCTATCAAGAACGAGAAAACAATAAATATTTATTCAAGACCGAATAATGAGCGATTAAGAATGAACAACGCAAGAGATTAAATTCGCCACACTTGCATCCGAAGATCAAGTGATGTTGCTCGGAGATCATTGGAGCATGTGTGGATCACCATTAGAGGGATTATACCCTTGAATCCTCACAAGTATAACAAAGGTAATCCGAAAGGGTCTTTTCAGATGATCAACGTTCATCAATGAAGAAAGTTCCTAATCCTATACATTCATTTCTTCAGATATTAAATAAATTAATTATAAATTTGATGTGCAAGATTCTTTCTCATGGTTTCAGATAATGATAATTAAAATAAATTTTAATATATCGCCCACCATCATATTCTCTCATTACGCCCAGAACCAAAAAAAATATTTTAAGGTCTTTTCCAATATTTTCTAAGAAAACAATTTTGGATTACTCAAGTATAGCCCAAAAAACATTAACAACAAAAGTAATATCCAGGAAAATACAAACTTGAGTGTACATAAAATTATAAATAGAGGAAGCATATGAGACTTTTTTATCTCATTTATATTTTTTAAAATGGTAAGGTATAAGTGGAGTAATAACTTATATTTGACTATAAGAGGATCTTTACAATATATCCTCTTTGAGACAGCTTAAGAATACCACATGACCAATCAGATGAATTTGGATGCCTAAAGAAACTTCCAAAATGTATTTTATATCAAAGTGGTAATTAAATATCATTTTTGCCTCATTAAAAAGTTTAACACTACTGTCGTCCAAAAGTATGTCATCAACATACCAAAAAAGAATTATAATATCACTCCCACTAGTTTTAAAACATATGCATCAATCAAAAGAATTATACTTATATCCAAATTAATATCCATGAATTATTTATGGTCCTAAAAAAATAATTCCATTTGATATTTTGACTGAGATAAACAATAACTTTATCACATTTAATTAACGAAAGAATCAATTAATACACATAAATATATATACAGTCAAAATAAATGATTTTAAATGCACAACTGATATTTTTTTGAAAATTTATTTATTATTATCCTCCATAAGTGTCTAAATGCATAAAATTATAATGTATTGGTGTGTGATTTTTATGTAACCAAAAAATATAATACTGATAAAGTATTTAATATTGAGATAAATTTAAAAACCATGTATATATCATCATCATCATAAGGATCTCATCTCACAATAAATAAATTCCAATATTACGATGTATTAATTTTATTCCAGATAAAATCTAACACCGATGGGTATTTGATCTTAACATAAATTACAAAGCATAAAAAAACATAGTAATAATAATAATGGTCCCAGTTCAAAATAAAATTGTAATATTATGCTGTATGAATTTTATGTGAGATAAAATATAATACTGATAGAATATTTTGACATAAACATAAATTATAAAATAACAAATAATAATAATATTAAGGTTCTTGATAATATTATAAAATTATAATGACACGATGTACAAATCTTATGTCACACAAAATTTAACACTGATAGGGTATTAAATGAAAAATGACATAATTTTAAAACACAAATACATCATATCAATAACAAAATTACACTAATAATAATATATCAATAGGATATATTTATTATTAATGAAATATAGTCACATTTAAAAAAATTTATCATATGCAAAATTTTGTATAATCATGCCCACGATAGGTGATATCACAATTATACAAAATATATTACCAAATAACCAAATATGATTAATTAAATCATATATAATACCAATTATTTTATTACACAAAATTTTTCATAATTATTACCATGATAGGTGAGTTCATAATTAAAAAATATATATAGAAAAACTATATTTTCATATATGATAAATTCATCCATATATAAAAATAGAAATTATCACACTCAAAATTTTTCTTAGTTATGCCCACAATGGGTGAGTTCATAATTAAAAAAATATATCACAAAATTATATGTATACAAATATGGAATATATTTATAAAAGGCATCATTTAAAATATTTTATATCAGAAAAAATATATTTTATAAACAAAATTTCAATAAAGAAAATATTTCAAATCTTTTATGGCCATGACAAAAAAAATTTGTGATTGATTATATTGAAAATAAATTCAATAATATTTAAATATGTTTTTAAATTCATGAAATTCACACTATAAATTTTCATATAAGTAAAAACCATCTTTAATTGTGTGCTTTACGCTCAAATTTACCCAAGATATTAAGGTAGAACAGTCCTTGTAGTTTAGCTTGGGTTATTGAATCCTCGGAGACCTAAGAAGTAGCCTACAGACACGTACATTATATGGATTGTTTTTGGCTATGAAGTGGCCAACTTGGGTTGATTTAAGATGGTTTTAAATCAAATATAAGAGACTTAAGTGAATTCAATTTAAAAGAGTGATTTGATCCTAGGTTATCACTTGGGGTGGATTGGATGGATTCCTTTTTTAATGATTTGAATTTCTTATATTTGAGATGAGTTCATTTAAGAAGATCAAACAACATCATCACTTACTGGTTTAATACCTAAAATCTTTAATACTAATCACCTAAACACTTGAAAGATCAAATTTTTGAGCACTTCAAGGTAAAGGTTCGTTTTATCACTTGAAGTGTGTGGCCTTAAATTCAACAAGGATGATGGAGTTTAAAAATCATCAAATAAAAATCTCAATTAAAGAAGCGATTAAACATTAATGGGGTGATAAATAACATACAATACATCCAATTTCTACTCCCTTGGATCAACCCATAAGTTGGTTATCCCTCCATTGATGCTATGGTTTCAATGGAAGCGGGAATTAGACTCATGAGGGAGGAATTGAAGAAGTAAAGAAAGCAATAAAAAGAAAATGATCACTCCACCGTTGTGTGAATAATTTCACAAGGTTTGGTGTGAATAAATTCACACCTTGAGGAAACCGTATCAAAGTGATATGTATAAGAACAGAATAATAATAGAATAAGAACCTTTATTAAGAAATAAGGATGAATTAAAACAACTTACATGTGGAAGACAAACTTGAGATAACAAAATCACAGCATAACATTACAATGAAAGAAAGCTCAAAAGATCATCAAATCCTTCAAAAAAACTGCCTTAAATAGGCATATAAAGAGTCATGGGTCTAACTCCCAACATTACAAATAATCCCACTTGATTATAGTAGGCCTAGGGTGGTGTAAAGTAAGGTAGAGTGGACTTATTTATCCTTGACCCGAGGTGGCATCCAACTTTCATCCACCGAACAGACACGTCTGAATGACCTTCTATATGGATGAATTGGAGTAGTTAATAGAATAAAAAATTGAATATAAGGATTTATACTATCTCTATGTAAAATTTCAGCCCAAATTAATATTTTTTTGACGATATATGATTAAATTGGTGGGCTGTTTTTCTGGGCCATAGAAATCTGGCCCAGAATTTTATCTCTAAATTGGGCCGACTTAATACCCACCATGGAGGCCGAATTAGCACTAGATCCTGAAGAATTATTTGTTAATATATAAGTATTATATAATCCCACAAAATTTGGGTTTCATTGGGCCTGTATTTTGGGCCTCAGATTCTCATCAGTGGGCTGGTGTTCAATCTGCCTTCTTCAGAATTGTTTGCATGAAATCCCATTTTGGTGGTCTTCCAATGTGAATCTTACAACACTCCACAAGTATGAATTATTCCCAATATAATTAGAAACATGAAAATTAAATATGAAAATAAAATCAAGATCATTGGGTATTTTAAATGATGTTAAAAAATGTACCACATAATAGTGCATTTTAAGAAGGAATTACAATCATAATGTGAAATGATGTTCAAAGTGTAAAATGCACTAAAATGGTGTTTATGAATAATAAAGAGAATGAATATTATATATATTAACAATTAATATTAGCATAATTTAGTGTCTAGTCACACCCCCAACTTGAGTTTTTCTAGTCCCGAGAAAAATATATCTCAACAATATGAAAGTCGAATTCCCTTTTCCAAAAACATTTTAATACACAATGATCACCCAAATCCCTTATACCAAAAAATCATGAAACCCATCAAAATATTTTAAAAGAAGATAGTTTCATAAGAATATCCCAATCCCAAGCCCATTACTTTGTTCAAATTCATTTCCATATTTCATCCAATATCAATTAAGAGTGATGATGTGTTGTGCATCGCATTAGACATGGGGGTTCATCTTTATTCAAGAGGGAAATGATGGAAGCACTAGGTGGAATCACATTTTAATATTAAGATGAGTATTCAATTTTTTATTGTATTTTATTTATTTATTTTTATTTATTTATTTATTTGCAATTTTTCCATGGTAATTGAAATTGGACTCAAAAGAGTCAAGACCTTTAGCGAGACTTCACCGATGACTCCCAGGCTCAAAGACCTTAGGGCACCAAGTGAAGCCCACATAATTAGGAATCATCTCGAGTTAACTCAGTCAAAAACAAAATCAAATTACCAAAAATAGAGATAAAATTAATAACTCTGGGCCAGACAACTATGGAGTCACGGTCCCCAAGTACCGAAAGCCACACATTAGGTCATTTCATTACTCTACGCGCAAATTTATTGTTTTTTTAATTTTTTTATTGAATAATCATATTAAAACTAAAATGGTTACCAAACCTATGATATTTATTTGAGGGACACCATGAACTCAAACTAATACCCCACTATCCAAAGGACATGTATTGTGATCTTTTTTTTATTTGGATGAAAATATAAATGACGAAATATCACATTGGACAGCCACACTTTCCAAAATCAATGATCATGAAATTATACAAGGATTAAAATCAGAATCGGGGCATGCTAAATTATTTTATATTCAGTTTCAAAGTGTACAGTGTCTATTATCATGTTCAAGGTTAAAGAAAATTTTTCTTCTATTAAGGCACACTTTTTTTCAAATCATTTATTTTTTTTGACACAAAAGCAATTTTATTTTATCTCCCCCACCAACTTAAAATAACATTGTCCCCAGTGTTTAAAGAAAAGAAAATTTAGAAGGGGGTAGACGCAGATAATGGGAGTTCAAAAAGGAAATTGAAAATGAGGATCATAGAATGAAGTCACCTGGTGGTTGAAGTTAAAGTTCTTACAGCTCTAATTTAGTCCTTTGATATTCATGTCACTCACAGAGTTCCCTAGTGGAAAAAGGAAAAAAGAAAAAAAACAATATATATATACATATATATATATATTAAGTAAAAAATGTATATATATAAAAATTATAGAAAAATGAAGCACAATAAGCCGTAGGTTAGTGGTAAGCGTGCGCCCCTGTCTCCCTTCGGTCCCGGGTTTGAGTCTCTGTGGCTTCGCCGGTTGTGACGGGGTTTGACCCACGACCTAAAATGTGGCCTTTTTTATTAATATATATATATATATATTTAATATTTTTATTTTAACCTACAAACACATAAAAATAGAACAAACTGATGATACATTGTCTTCTTTTTAAATTTCTGGGTAAGGTATTACTCAAGGATCACACCACGTGACACAGATGAATATGATGCTCCTCTTTCATACCCATCCATACTCATAATAGAAGAACATGTCAACAATATATTTTTTTATTATTTTTAAATATCAAAATGATTCATTAATTCTATTTAAAATATAAAGTTTATTAAAACAATAAAATGATTGGAAACTTGAAAACCATGGGTTGCCTTCCATGTAATGCTTTATTTAACATCGCTAGCTCGACATGAACCCCCTAACTTACCCAATAGAAATTTTCAAAATTTTAAGGACCCAATATTTCTCCATGTCCACTAGATTGAGATTGATTCTTTTTTTTTTATAATTTTTGTCGTGTGCAAACCTATGTTCTATAATGAGTGGTAAAATCCAAGGAATATCAGAAATGGTTGATCCAATTTCTTTTTTAGTATTTAAAAATACATTAAGAATCATTACCTCTTTATCGGTTTAAAGATAAGAAATTGTGAAAATTGGAAGTTTTTGGCTATCCCCAATGAATGGAAACTTGAGGGTGGATGGAAAGTCCTTTCGTTCAAGTTCGGGTAGGATAACACTTTCAGACATAGGTTGGGACTTTGAATCAAAATCAATTTCATTTTCAAAATTTCTCAATAGAATTGGTTCCTTTTGAATAGAAGATTCAACCACAAAATTGGAAAGATCAATTTTAGGAATGGGTATGGACTCAATGTTTGTGATTTCTCTCAATGGTTCAATGGTTTGTGTTTTTGAAAATTTATCAATGGAGTTATACTTAGGAGACTCAATCCATGATGTAAAATTCTCCTCTTTTGAATCCAAAAAGTCAATTTATTATTGATTTAAATACCCTAAAATAATTTCTTTATCTTCTCCATCTATCCCAGATCCAAAGGTTTGTTCTTCAATAATTTTATGAGAGTTTTGTGGGAGAAAATAGTCTTCTATCAATAATGAGGAAGGGATAACATGAGTGGGAATGAGTTCCATAAACGTCTCAAAGTTTTGTAATTCTAATCTCAGAGATGAAACCTCATAATTAATTTTATCCATTTTTTGATATAGTTTTTCAAGTAATGGATGTGGATCAGGATGGATAAGGGGTCGAGACATATGGTCTATTCCAGGAGGATAACTATGTTGTTGGAATTCTATAGGAGGATGTTCAGATTGGCCTTGTTGGGATTAAAACTCATAATAGGTTGGAATGTTTTATGGAGAATTGGATTTAAAACATTGCGTCTCAATCATTTGTTGGTTATCTCACCAGTATAAACTAGGATGATCATTGTACATCACACTTGGTGTGGGGTGATCAATGTAGGGAGAGGTTCCCCATGTTTGGGTTTGTTCAAAAGGGATTTCCATTAGAGTGAACTAGGATATGAGAATAGAAAAGTGGGGTGAGAAAAGGATGATAATGTCTAAGATAACTTACTTAGGTCCCCGACAACAGCGCAAAAATTTTATTCACGCTCAAATTTACCCAAGAGATTAAGGTAGAACGGTCCTTGTAGTTTAGCTTAGGTTATCGAATCCTCAGAGACTTAAGAAGTAACCTACATACACGTACATTATATGGATTGTTTTTGGCTATAAAGTGGTCAACTTGGGTTGATTTAATATGGTTTTAAATGAAATCTAAAAGACTTAAGTGAATTCAATTTAAAATAGTGAGTTGATCCTAGGTTATCACTTGGGGTGGATTGGATGAATTCCTTTTTTAATGATTTCGATTTCTTATATTTGTGATGAGTTCATTTAAGAAGATCAAAAAACATCATCACTTACTGTTTTAATACCTACACCCTTTAATACTAATCACCTATACACTTCAAAGATCAAAGTTTTGATAACTTCAAGGTAAATATTCGTTTTATCACTTGAAGTGTGTGGCCTTAAATTCAACAAGGACGATGGAGTTTAAAAATCATCAAATAAAAATCTCAATTAAAGAAGTGATTAGACATTAATGGGTTGATAAATAACATCCAATATAGACCCTTTATACTCACTTGGATCAAACCATAAGTGGTTTATCCCTCCATTGATGCTATGTTTTCAATGGAAGCGGGAAGTAGACTCATGAGGGAGAAATTGAAGAAGTAAAGAAAGCAATAAAAAGAAAATGATCACTCCACCATTGTGTGAATAATTTTACAAGGTTTTGTGTGAATAAATTCACACATTGAGGCAAAGATATCAAATTTAGATGGATAAGAACATAATAATAAGAGAATAATAACTTTTATTAAGAAACAAGTATGAATTAAAACAACTTACATGTGGAAGACAAACTTGAGACAATAAAATCACAGCATAACATTACAATGAAAGAAATCTCAAAAGATCATCAACTCCTTCACCAAAACTGCCTTAAATAGGAATCTAAAGAGTCATGGGTCTAACTCCCAACAGTACAAATCATCCCACTTGATTATGCTAGGCCTAGGGTTGTAGAAAGTAAGGTAGAGTGGACTTCTTTATCCTTGACCTGAGGTGGCAGCCAGCTTTCATCCACCGAACATATGCATATGAATGGCCTTCTAGATGGCCTAATTGTAGTGGTCTATAGAATAAAAAAGTAAATATCTTTATGTATCCTATATCTATGTAAAATTTCAGACCAAATGGATATTTTTTCTGAGATATGATTAAATTAGTGGGATGTTTTTCTGGGCCGCAGAATATGGACCAGAATTTTATCTCTAAATTGGGCCGCCTTAATAACCACCATGGAGGTAGAATTAGAACTTTATCCTGAAGAATTATTTGTTCCTATATATTTCTTATAGAATCCCACAAAATTTGGGTTTCATTGGGCCTGTATGTTGGGCCCCACATTCTCATCAGTGGGATGGTGTCCAATCTTCCTTCTCTAGAATTATTTGCATGAAATCCCATTTTGGTGGTATTCCAATGTGAATCTTCCAACACTCGACAAGTATGAATTGTTCCCAATATAATTAGAAACCTGAAAATTAAATATTAAAATAAAATCAAGATCACTGGGTATTTTAAATTATGTTAAAAAATGTACCACATAATAGTGCATTTTAAGAAGGAATTGCAATCATAATGTGAAATGATGTTCACAGTGTAAAATGAACTAAAATGGTGTTTATGAATAATAAATCACATGAATATTATATATATTAAAAATTAATATTAGCCTCATTTAGTGTCTAATAATTGTGTGCCATTATAAAAAAAACTAAATTATAACAACAATATAAAATATGGATTATGGATTTCAATGAAGAAGATATGAATATTTTTTTAATAATTTATATTCTCATATGTAATGCAATAGCCAAGAAAGTATTTATATATCTAACAACTGATTATTATAATACATATAATGAATTTTACAATATATATATAATTCATGATTTTTATCAATATCACAATGTTTTTAAATAACATACACACATCACTAATACAAAAATGGGAAAGGGAAGCGACACCTTTTATCAGCGCTAAGAAAAAAGAACTGATAAAGGTAAATCTTTATCAGCGCTAATTAAAAGCACTGATAAAGGCTCCCTTTATCAGCGCTCTTCTAGCGCTGATAAAGGCTCCCTTTATCAGCGCTCTTCTAGCACTGATAAAGAATCCCTTTATTTGCGTTAAAAAGGTGCTGATAAAGGAACCCTTTATGAGCGCTAAGATTTTAGCGCTGATAAAACCATAGTCCCATATTTTATAAAACCGGGTGCACAGTATCCTCTGTTTATCATGCCCTCAAGCTCTCGCGGTACTGTACCCCTATGAAAACTCCCCTCTCCCCGATCTTCTCTTTGTCGGACCTCCATCGCTAGCCCTACTCCGCCGCTAGCTCTACTCTTTATCCTCCCCCTTGAACCCCTTCCACGGATCCTCCTCCCTATAAACCCTACTTCTCCTCCTCCCCGCTAGAACCTACTCCCCGCGAACCCTACTCCTCCATTTATCAATAGTCGGAGACTCCTCCCATGCACCTCCCTCTCTGGCGGTCGCGCCTTCCCCTCCCGACGTAGCATAGAAGGCTCCCTGACCACTCGACGCTTCTTCTCTCCCTCTATCGTGAGTGCGATCTACTCTAGGTAAGTCTCCCAATTATCCTTTTAGGTTTATTTTTGGTAATTTATCTCCCTTATCTACATGCGTTCATCGTTTTAATTCTCATTTGGCCAATGATTCAATGAATAATTGGTGAATGGTCATTGCACATTCCATAATTGGAATCACGGATCACTCCATGTGAAAATGATACATGGGCAGTGCTAGTCTTTTTTAGACACACCGTATACCCCTAGGTACACATCATGTCCTCCTTTGAGGATAGTTTTGAGCTCTATTTCCTTTTATCTCAGTTTTTTTGTGAGATTTTTGAGCTTCTATAGACTAGTATTTGTGGATTGTGTTCCCTTGGTCCATTCCTATGAGGGATTGATGCAGCATCATGACCTCATCCAAGGATGTTGGCCCCTCTATATCTTCTTAATGATCAGGGTAGTGTTGGAGAGTTCTATTATTCTTTATTGAGTTGTCTTAGTCCACTTATATGAGGGTTATTATGAAATTAGGTCCCGTTCATTGGAACTCATACCCCTCAGTGACTTAGAACATGTATCAATTCAAGGGACCTGGAGAGATCCTCATTTCATTCATGTTGTCCCTATATTGGGTTTGTATAATTGGAATCACCAACACTTACATGATCATTGATTCCCTATATTGGAGGATGTTTCAAGTAGGGTCTATTGTCCCCCAGCAAGCCTTAGGAATTAACCCCCTCTCTTTGTATAGAGATATGGTATTTCAGATGGTGTATTAGTCTGATGGAGCATGTATCTCAGATAAACCCTCTCAGTTTTCAATATACTTATTCTATAGTGAGTGGTCTCAGTTCACTTTTATGGGGGTTAGTATGGAATATGATCCTGAGCAATGGACCACAGGTCACTTAGTGACCTAGAGCTTGTATCCCTCTGAGAGGCCTGAAGCAAACCTTATTTCCAATGTATTTTCCCTATGTTGGGTTTGTTGAATTGTCATGAACAACACTTACACAAGTGTCTATCCCCTATCTTGGAGGATTATTGTAGTAGACTCTAGTATCCCCCCATCAATCCTTGGGTGTTGACCCCCTATATTTATATCATGAGATGATATTTCTGATGGGGTATTATTCTGATGGAGTGTATATCTTGAGTAAACACTCTCAGTTTCCTATGCGATTCTTCTTGGCTAGATCAGATGAGTGTGACCTCTAGGATGAGTGTCGTCATTGGAATTATAGCTTGGGTAGAATTTCCTCTCAGAGGAGTGTTTCCTTGAAACCATGAGTGGATCTACAACTAGAAGTGGTTGAGACATTTTTTGACTTAGAGTCTTTTATGAGTATATTTGGGATATCCTTGGTTATCATTATGTCTCATATATTGTTTGGAATACCTATGTTTAGTGATATGAATACTCTCGATGATTTATGTATGGTGTTTTTGGGTTGTCCTATTGGGTATTGTAATACTCATCCCTACAAGGGATCTTCCCATACATGTCATGTCTTATACAGATGAAGGAAAATTTCATAGAGTCCTTAGTGGACTAGGATAAGGTAGAGATTAGTTTGGGATACACAGAATGAGGTGTATACTAATGGTGAATTAACATCTGTCCCCTCCTTCTATGCAGGTCATACATTATTTTCCATTTTTTGGTTGGATTGTATTTCATCTCTTTTTATTCAATCCATTAATTTATGTTGTCCATTTCATAGACTGACCTCTAGTGGTTTGGGGGAATTCAACATGTAATACTAATATTTGGATGGCTATATTAGTGTTTGATGATTATGCCTATGGTTTGAGTTCATATCATAATATTTTAAGGTAGTGATCTTCTGGGATGTAGGGTTAGCAATACCCACCCACAGTAGGTGTGTGATGCAAGTCTCATATCAGGAGGAACTATCATTCATAGTTAGCTCAAGGATAGCCCATTACTCTAAGGAATTTAATATGATTATGATGGTTATAGACATATCACATTGCATTTTCTTAACATTCATGCTATAGTCAGAGAGGCAGTCGATGAATAGCCTAGGCAGAGGAAGGAACTGGAGAAAGGAGGTCTGTACAACACTAAAGTGATGGAGGAGATCAGGGAGCAACATGAGGTGGATGGAACTTTGGTTTGATTCTACTAATAATACCCCTAAGTATACCACTCCTATATTGGGAAGTTAGTGGTTAGAATCTTGGATAGTTGTAGTCACTAGAGTCTTTTTACCAGGAGGCTCCAGGAGTGTTTGGAGGTATGATCTATGTTCGTTATACTTTTCTTATAGTACTATTAGAAATAGGTACAAGAAACTATTTTTCCTAATTTTTTCAATTATATGGTAGGTGTTGGTAGAGTCCCATGTTAGTGATGTTTGGTATGAATTTGGACTTTCAAGGAAGACGAACAATTCCCCCATAGAGATGTGTTCTTGAGAGGCGATCCAAAAACATGTGGGCAAGTTAGTGACTCCTAAAGTGGTTACTATATAGGTGTTGTAGATGGGGTCCTTTTAATTGTGTGTTTGAGGCCCTTTTTATGTGCTAAGTTTTCATAGAAATCCTTGTTTTTAGTGAACTAGTGTGAAATTAAAAGGGTGTGTTCCAAGCAATAGGATCTCATAGAGGCTTCGAGTGCGGTTCTAAGTACGAGTTTGGGGAAGGTGATGGAGAGTTATTGCATATCCTTTAGATGTTCATGATAGAATTTATGTTCACTAACCTTAATTTTCTATTTCTTATGTTAATTTGGGTAACAAAACCTATGATATTTCATAGTAATTTTAGATAAACCTAGGTTATGTAATCTAAATTAACTGTTCAACCACTTTTGTAGATAATGAATTCTACACGTTCTGGTGCTCCTAACCTCGAGGCTGAATAAGTCTCTCAAGAAGTTGCTGCTGCTGCTCACAGTGCAGAGCAACAACAAGTTTCTAAACCTATTGCTACTCCTAGTGTTGAGGTTCAACAACCATCAGCACATGTCGTTGCTACCATTTCAAATGAACATATTGATGATGTTGATATCGATGAAATGGTCAGGGATGAAGGACCAACACCATAGAAAACACAGGTGCGTCGTAGTTTGACGGTGTTAGCCAAAGTTCTTAAGGCGAAAAGCAAAGGCATCAAATTTGATGTCGGATGGAATGCACGAGGCCAACATGTGAATCTCAACAAGGCTATGTTTAGTAGTTACATTGAAATTGTCACTCGGAAACACATGCCGATTGACATAGATTCATGGTACCATATTGTGTCCGTGCTGAAGGCTGTGATCTGGGAAGAAATTATGGTAACATTATGATATTATTTATTTAATTTACTAGAAAATAAAATAATGAAACAATGTCTTACTCTTCTCAATCTCTTGTAGAGTACATTTATAGTAGATAATTTACACATGAATTATGTACTAAGGCTTGCAGGAAGTATTCATCGAGGTTTTCACACTATTTTAATAAAATGTCACCTGAAATATTTTAAAGGTAAAATAAACCCGCACCCACCCCTTTTCTATGATCAATTGATATCCCAAGAATCATAGGATGCATTTATTGGCCACCGTGGGGATGAGAAGTTTTAGGTACATTGTGGATGATAATACGTTGTTTGAGGATACATGTATTCATCACTTTGATTGTCAATATTTCATTTATGAAATAATAACTCAGTACTAAAAATAAGGAACGTGCATCAAAACCAACATACCCCTATCATAAAGCAAGGATGGGGTACACTTAACTAGAAAAGAAAATGGTATGTATTTTAAATTTACAATAATATTTTTAGGTTCCAAGAAACAACATCATAATTATCTTTCTATATTTATATGTAGATTGATGAGTCTTAAGCCAAAGAAACTTCCATCCTACGTCATGTGCTATGGAAAGAGGCACGTGTGAATAAGGGAAGATAGTAGATGAAAACACACAAAAAGTGTGGGAAATATGTGTTAGTATGACACGATAAAATTTTTTGTTTTAAATTGCTATTAAATAATAATAATTACTTATTTTCCTATATCTAACAGTCATAGGAATAAGCTACTCATGTAGTGGATGCAGACCTATTATTGATGGTTTTGAAGCAGCCAGAACAATATGGTCGTGTTAGAGGTGTGGGGTTTGGGGTGACACCCCCAGTATATTTTGAGAAAAAAAACCAAATGGATGATAGAGATAAAGAAATAAAACGAATGAGCGAAAGACTATCAACTCTTGAAGAAAGATTTAAATGGTAGGGAGAGTTGCTAGCAACTTTTATGGGTGGGAAGCAAGGAGAAGACAAAACTTAGGAAAAACCAGTGCATGAAGATCCCGCCCCACCCCCACCAGCTTTGAGGTAAGCCATTCCCCTCAAAGAGTTGTCTTAGTCATGGTAATCAATATTCTAATAATTGTTCCCATGAAATGTGAATCAGAAAAACACTGATACTTTTCCTGTAATGATCTTATTCAGGGTAATAATGACTGTGATTTATATCTATCAACACCCACCTATCACCTTGTAGTGAGGGCTATGGTGTTCAACATCCCAAAGGAAAACTGCATAATAGACCACTTCCAAAAGATCATCTGAAAGTGACGATTACTATAGCTCATTATCCAAATGCAGAGCTACCTATTCCACTTGATGATGATGATATTCATATAGTCGAAAAGGCTATTGGGACATTCATTGCATGGACGTCACAACTTGAAAGAGTACATGTGAACAAAGAGGTATTTATTTCCATTTTTTTTCAAGCTAAACCTTTAAGAATTAATAAAAAAATGGTCTGAACGAATGAATGTTATTATAAACGGAGAAAGGGAAGGGGTGAAAAGAAATGTGGGCTCAAAAGCATCTAAAAGATCGACCAACAAATCCCAAAGAGCTACTGAAATCATAATAACACCACCTGTTCTCTATCCACATTTTCTAGCATTGAAGACTCACGTGGATATGAAGCTAAAAAATGGTAGTAGTCATAGATTTGTTTTTGAAAAGAATATATACGGAGAGAAAATTCAAGATTTCATTGCTTCTGAAAATGTAAATGAGATCCTTGAATACGATTGTCTAGGCATCATAGTTGTAAATTTATATATGAGGTATGTTTTTATGAATTTATTTTCTAAAAGCTGATATAATATGCTAATTATGACTAAATACATTTTATATTACTGGCTGGCGCATATATGAAAAATAGTTGAAGGGATTTTCCCATGATCCAAAATTCAGACTCGTTAGTCCTCATATCACATCAACACAACTAACGAAATTAGATCCATCAAAAAAGGATGGAATAGTGAAAGGCTTGCTGAAAACATTTGAAAGTAAGATTACAGATGACATACTCTTCTTAATACCAACCATACAGGGGTAAAACTCTATGATTAAAGAATATTAATTATATTTTCACTTCTTTTATTACTTATTCCTTTTTGTGTTTTTAGGCAACATTGGATGCTAATTTCGGTGAACTTGGATACTCTAAAGATTTTTTTTCTAGATTCAATGTAAGGATATCCAACAAACCAACCACACATGATGGATTTTTTGAATCTGTAAGACACTACATCCTATATTTTAGGTCTAAACATCAAGTTATATAATTTATATTATGTTTTAATGAGGATTCTATTATGATAGGGAGGTGTATCAATATCGTCTAAAACAAGGAATGAGGATAGGGTCTAAGCATAATGAGGTGAGAAAATACTACGTTTGGACCAATATTAGGGTATATATAATAAAATTTCACCATCCAAACACATATCAAAACAAGTTACTTATTATCATAATGATCAAAGTTTTTGTAGTGTCCAAAACAAAAAAACGATAATTATTGTGGTTATTATATTTGTAAATTTATGAGAGAGATCATTTTCCATCAACAAACTAGCATCCCTAAAGAGGTATTTTAAAAAATAACTACTATTTAATTTAAATTATTTATTAATTATTTATTTATATATTTCACAGTACTACTCTACCTGTCTAAAAGCCTCATATTCACAAGATGATATAGATTTTTTTAGAAACGAGTGGGCCGCATACCTGATGGAAGATTGTACACAAATAACATGAATATCTGACTTGGGGACGTGTATAATTGGCAACCATTTTTGAGAGGGGTTAAGGAGATAAAATGATGAAACATTGTTGTATGTAAATATTCGTAGGAAAATTGTAATTGTTATTAAATAAAACATCATTTCTCCAATGAGTCATTTTTCTATTTTAACAGATGAAATGCACCATCAACATGAAAGAATGACGAACCACTTTTCTTTGGGCTTTGGATAATAAAAAACAGTAAAATATCCAAAATACCTTCATATCCAACCAAACTCATTCAGATTGTGTTAATACTTTAGGAGAACGATACATGGGTCATTTGTGACATGTACGAGTCAACCCAGCCTCAATCCGAGGCACGGTGTGGCCGGTATCACTCAAAGTGTCTCTCTTTTGTTTAAAATGGACAAAATTTTTAGTGAAAACAACAAATGACGTATGGAAAACCGACCAAAAACATTCAGATTGTGTTGATACTTCAGTAGAATGGTCTATGGATAATTTTTGATGTGTAAGAGTCAACACCACCTTAATCTGAGACATGGTGTGATCGGTATCACTCAAAGTGTCTCTCTTTTGTTTAAAATGGACATAATTTTTAGTGAAAACAACAACTAACATATGGAAAATGTAGAGACCCGAAGCTAGACGTACATGGACATTACATTACTTTTGCGGAATACTTAGTACATAACAAAAACACACACACAAGGATCGTAATAGTTTAGTGTCTTTGGAAACTCGGAATATAATCTTCTAATCGTGGTGAAAGATCTTCAACATCTCCCATAAAGATCTTCCTTTTTTTTTACCTAAAACCTTTCTTTATATCCTGGGGAAAAGAAAACATAAAAGGGTGAGCTCAAATGCTCAGTAAGGGTAAACAAAAGAAATATCAATCAAATCATATACATAAGCACATAACTTTTGGAAATCTTAACCTGTAAAAGAGATCATAATTTCATAACCTGGGATAACTCATGGCAGTAAAATGTAATCACAATAATCATAACTTAAAACATTAAACTTTGTGGCATACACACATAATCATAGAGAATCATTTCTTATTAGTCAAGACTCATTGCCAAGACTATCTTAGTGGACAAAGTCCATTTCTGAACCGTGTCACCCTCATTTCAGTCCTGTTTCACTGAACCGGTATAACCTACCGTTCCAACCATGTCTATCTCATGAGATATAAAATATTTACCCAATGCATTGGAGGGAGATATAGGTCCCACCCATATCATAATGATACCATTCTTATGTGTGCCACAAAATCAATCATTACATAACCCATGTAATAAAAATGGGAATCTTAAACATCGTGACATCATAAAACAATTCATATAAGATAAAGGAATTAATAAATATAATTCCATCACAACATACTCAAATCAATGTAATAATAGGGATAAAAAAAGAACCCTTAATTATCTTAGATGGAAAATAATTTTGATAAAATGCTTGAACTCCATTCTTGAGGAAAATATCCTTTTTTTCTTCAAAAACACTTTTCCTTTCATAACATGTCATACAATTTTAAACAAAAAGAATTTGATTAAAAATAAATTTGAAAACTTGTAAATGAAGCTTCTTGGAAATAATTTTTTAAAAATCCATTCATGCCGTATAAGTTAAAAAAACATTCTTCGTACTTTTGTCGGAAAAGTCAAAAAGTACCTCATACGAAAAACGACAAAAGATTCCTTTAATATCCTTTACTAAAAACTCATCGAAGGGTAAAATTGGATTTAAACAATTTTAGGTGGATGGAAATAATATTACATATTTAGAAAACATGGATGTGGATGATAAAATACACCCCAGTAAATACCAAAGTATAAACAATCACGGATAAAAATGAGATTGTGATATTTCCCTTACCTTAGGTCCGATTTGCTTCGTAAGTGTCCGAACCTCTTGTATAATGATTTAAATAATGTCATTGACTTATTACAGAATCATATTTATTGTTATTATATAATATATGGTTCACTTATGACTTTATATTACCCGTTCTTTTGTAAATTCATGTTAAAGTAGCGTTTTGGGTAAAATCGTCTCATTTGTCGTTCGTGTTTTAACTTGTAATTATTCATATGATTGGTTAGATCATAATTACTTAATTACAGAATATAAAACATGATTTATATATAATATATATTCAGAATATACATATATATAATAAATTAGTAAATGGAAAGAAATACACCGTTCATGGAGACGATAGGCCGTACGTACGCATGAACGCTGTTTTCGTTTCCTTATTGAATTGAGTGGAATTAAGTAGATGAAATACATATATATACACATAAATAGAGCAGCTTTATAATTTTATATATTTCATTATTATTGCTTATATATACTTTATAATCATTCTTAAATGGTTAACATGGAGAATGAATCTCATCGCGTCGTGGAGACGGTAGTCCGTACGTACGCACGAGCGATGATATCATTTCCATAATTATTGAATTGAATTGGAGTGGATGATACAATATATCAGAATCATTATGATGTTATAATAACTATTTATAGTTATTCTTTACACCATAATACCCATCCATGTAAGGTGTTGGTGGAAAAACAGATTACACCACGGCGTGGAGACGGTATTCCGTACGTACGCACGCGCGGTGATTTCGTTTTCTATAGGATGGATAGATGGTGAATTAGGATTGTTTCATACTTATAATAACATATCAGTATATGAGTGATACTGATGTTATTACTTCATAATGAAACAACCTAAGAAGAAGAAGTGGAAGAAGAAATAAAGGTGAAAGAATCGGTAACGGAAATTACCTCTTCTTTGAAGCGCCTTTTTGAGACCTCCTCTTAGGGAACTAAAATTGGTCTTTGAGGAAGACCAGAACCTCTAGGATGTTTCTAGGGAAGTGTAGAAGAGAATTTGGAAGGGTTTGGCCGAGCTTGAAGGCTCAAAGTTGCGTGAGGAAGAGAGGGAGGAGGTGCCCTTTTATAAGGGAGGAGAGGGGCACCTTTGGAATTCTTAAAAATATTAATTTATAATAAATCTAACCCCACTTAAAAACCTCCAAAAATGACTCATATTAGAAGATTATATGAGATAGGGTTGTAATATCATCAACCAATCAAATTTAGACATGTTTGGAGCTTATTTTAAACCTTATCATTTTGATTTATCCTTATTTAATCTATTTAATTTTATTTGTGGTAATAAAATTCTAAATTTTAAATTATAACAAATAATTACCTATTTGTTGTGAATTTTCCATAATTGATTACTTTATAACATTATAGACCATATAAATTTAAATTTATAATTTTTAAATATTTTTGTGATTTTTAAACAATTTTATAATATGTTATTTTAGTAAAATAACAATAGTGTCAATTTTGACACTATTCATTTATTTGAATTTAAATAAAATATATAAAAAAGTTATGTTCAAACTAAAAGATTTAATATATTAATAAAAGGTCATATGTATCTATAAAATTAGTGGATCACATTAAATAGTTCATATAATATTTATTTTATTATTTGTAAAACCATTTATTTGGTTTATCTCTTAATAAAATAATTACTACATCATTTTTGTATAATTATTTAATATACTTATTTATTGCATAAAAATTTAAAATAAAATACTATGATGAATATAAATATATTAACTTTCACAATAATACTTTTACTCGAATTTATCATCTTAAAATAACAATATTTAAATTGTTATATTTATTAAATTATGAAGGTAACAACTTTGGCATCATTTAAAATAAAATAATATAAGTGTCATAATTGCTTGTATAAGACTCAAAATGGTCAAATATTCGACCATTGGATGATTATAGTTTCAATTTACATGACCAATAAGTTTTTGTCAGGGTTTTGTGCCTTTTATGGTCACTATTAGTTTAATAAAAACTATATTCTTGATTTTTCACTAGATAAATAATTTCTGCATCACTATTGTGTCATAATTAATGATAACTATTTAATACCAAAAAAATTATAAATAAATTCTCATGATGTAGATAATTTTGTTAGATTTATGGATATTATTCATGTTCGAAGTTTTATGATATTTATCACTAAGTTAAAATTATTATACTTATAAGATTTAAGAAAGTGACATGTTGTCACTTTCTTTGGTTTTAATAATAATTAAATTATTTTCATGGTCAAAAGACCATAAAATGAATCTAATCCGACCCTTAGTTGATATGGGTTTACTTTTAGCCATCAAATAGAATTTTGGCATGTGTTAGGGTAATTTTATAATATTATATTTACCCTTAATTACCCGATTTACCTTTAACTATGGTAAATAAAATTTACCGTAGTTACTATTCATAATTTCCAAAAATAAAAAGTAGCCTATTAACATAATTTGGACCCACTGATTCCAAATATGGAATCCAGTTTTTTAAAATTCAATACACAGAAGTTGCAGAAATTAAATTAAAATTAATCCCGTTGTCGAATAAAAACGGGTTTTTGTTTAAAACATTGCAAAAGATTGAATTGATTTGACCTACGAATTCAAGGTAAAATCAATGCTAATGACATAAATTATATTAAATGGTAAAAATATATTCTATTTATACTTTAAAACCATTCAATATTATAATTTAACCACATAAGATATTATGATGAAAAAAGTTGTTTTTAATTAAAATATAGCGTGTTTTTACTATTCATTAAAATATGAAAGTTATCGGAAAAATATCAAAACTTTATCTAATGTAAATTTTTACATCCTGATTCAAAAGAAGAATTTTATTTTGTCAAATTGAACATATAAACATGTCAAAAACTAGATTTAAAGTGGGTGCGCCATCAAAAGGCGGCAAAACTGCATTTTTTGAAAAATACTTATTTTACCCGAAAAATTTATTTTGTTCTTATACCATGTTCTAGAAAATGTGTAAGATGAGTAATAATGTTATAAAATTCAAAATTTAGTTAATACTATTCATAACGGCTAGTTCATGACAATATTATAATAATACATCATTGTTTATTAAAACCCGGTATTGCGTACAACACACGCTATCGAGGAAGGTCGCGATTGCGTGTAATGCAAGCCAAGTCAGGGTTGCGTGTTGTGAAAGAATCCTTCGTTGTTTCGTATAACATAATCCAACCATATTTCATTTATACATTTAATATATATATATATATATATATATATATATACTCAATGTTGCATAGAATAACTATTATCAAAATTATGTGTAACACGGTCCAAGAATAGTGTTGCGTATACTGCAAGCTAATACGGTGTTGCGTATAGCGCAAGGTAATCTTGGTGTGGAATACAACAAAAGACATCAATGAAATTAAAATAATATTTTTCATAAAATCTCGGGGTGTTACATTCTACCCCCCTTAAAATGAATTTCGCCCTCGAAATTCGTCGGGGTTATAAATGGTTTACTATTTGAAATTTTCTTTGATAGAAACCCACATCGTAAAAAAGAAATACCAAAACTTATCTTTAAAAACTAAAGTATAAAACGTAATGGTTCCCCAAGTTAACTAATCACTGGGTATCCAGATAGGAGAACATAGGTGAAAATATGGACATGGAAGAGAAATCTAACCGTCATGTTCTGATGGAGAGTGGTAGAGCACATGGCTATGAAAAAGCCAACAATCACAAAGCCATAAATTTGTGATGATCTAGGGTACCATCTGATTCATCAGATATAAGATCACTAGGACAACATTTTTGGTTTTCAATATCATTTCCCTAAATTTGAAAAATTTGAATTAGAAGAAATACTTACTTGATTTTGGTACAATCTCACTGTTGTTCCTGCTTTGAACAGTTTCCACTTCATCTTTTAAAGAAATGAAGTGTTAAAAGATCACGTGATAGAATGATGGGTCATTCCATCTGTTTCAAACAAAAGGTTAGCAATAGTTATCAAATATTCATAAGTCCGTCTTTTGTGAGGTTAATCGTATACGCTTCCAAAAATGAACTTATACTTCATATATCATACCTCTTAATAAAATAAAACTAGTTTCTACTAACCAGGGACTTTCTGTAGGTCAGTGGTAGGCGATAAAGGCCAGTCGCACTTCGGTTGTGGGTTCGATTCCCCACAGCCTTGTCCGACGCGATGGGATGTCACCCGTCCTGCAGGTTGTCCTTTTTCTAAAACTACATTACTATAACATCACATGAATAATATATAAAAAAAAGTTCTATCCTTAAACAATACTAACTTATGGTCAACATAATCCATTCCAATATTTAGGCTTATCCATAATACTGCAGTCCACTCTCGTAATATAGTGAAAATGATTACCAGAAATTTAATACCATCATTGATCCCCATATATCGTAATACTGCATTCCTATCTTGTTGGTCACATTCCAATCATTCGAAGGCCTTAATCATGTATTCCATTGAACCTTAGTGAAAACATGAATGTAGTTAAAATTTAACACTTTCCACAAACCAAAATCCTCAAAATTATTTATAATCAAACCATGATATCACTTAGTCCTTATATCAATCATGAGCTCATGAATACTGTCAAACATTTCATTTTCTCTTTATCACTTCATTATGCGCATATCATCCACTTTCCAAAAAATATCTGAATAACCTTTCATTGTTACTCATACCATTCATCATAAAATTTCAAAACTTAAGAAAAGACAACAGTGTAACAATCCTTAGATGTCTTTTTATTCTATAGTACAACATTACACTTGATAAACATGTAATCATTCCACTACCTTCTTAAACCATTGACCGAGCTTCAACAATTCTTTCATCTCACATATCATTTGTAGTCTCTTCATCATCATCAACAAAAATACTACCCATACGACCATACCGATTCTCTTCATGAGACATTCCCTTACGGCATTGGTTTGCATAATGCCCGTACATTCCACATTTAAAACATTTAACCATTGTTGATGTCGTAGCAATACCATTATCCTCATCCCTGGTGTTAACTGAACCTTTTCCTTTGCACTTACTGGCTTTGTGTCCTTCTTTTCCACACCCAAAGCATCTTCCAGTTCCTTTAAAACATTCTACTTGATGCCTCTTCCCACATGATTTGCATAGGGGAAATTGAAATTTCTTTCCTCTATGATCATCATGAAACTCCATCTTTCTCTTATTAGCCGAGTCAGGAAACTTACCAAATTTTACTTTATTGATCATATTATGAGATTGCTGATTCGGCATAATAATGATGTTTGGACTTCCAAATCCCATTTCATTTGGTTTCTCATCATTCCATTGTCCATCATATCCTCCATTATCGTGAATCATCTTGTTTCCAGCCATTTTCTAAAACCCAAAAAGTATAGTGTGAGAGGCAAAAATCATAATAAAGGGGGAGTAAATTCAATATCTAACATCGTTGGTTTAATCTAATATCGTTACCATAGTTCTAGGACTATATCCTATACGTATACTTATCTTTAGGGACATCCCTAGACATACCTTAGAAATATCTCTAGGGATCTCACTAACGTTCACGCATCCTAGTTTCCAAAGGTTGACTAAACCTTTCCTCTGATACCAACTGTAGAGACCCGAAGCTAGACGTACATAGACATTACATTACTTTTGCGGAATACTCAGTACATAACAAAAACACACACACAAGGATCGTAATAGTTTAGTGTCTTTGGAAACTCGGAATATAATCTTCTAATCGTGGTGAAAGATCTTCAACATCTCCCATAAAGATCTTCCTTTTTTTTTACCTAAAAGCTTTCTTTATATCCTGGGGAAAATAAAACATAAAAGGGTGAGCTCAAATGCTCAGTAAGGGTAAAAAAAATAAATATCAATCACATCATATACATAAGCACATAACTTTTGGAAATCTTAACCTGTAAAAGAGATCATAATTTCATAACCTGGGATAACTCATGGAAGTGAAATGTAATCACAATAATCATAACTTAAAACATTAAACTTTGTGGCATACACACATAATCATAGAGAATCATTTCTTATTAGTCAATACTCATTGCCGATACTATCTTAGTGGACAAAGTCCATTTCTGAACCGAGTCACCCTCGTTTCAGTCCTGTTTCACTAAACCGGTATAACCTACCGTTCCAGCCATGTCTATCTCATGAGATATAAAATCTTTACCCAATGCATTGGAGGGAGATATAGGTCCCACCCATCTCATAATGATACCATTCTTATGTGTTCCACAAAATCATAAATCATACATCATTACATAACCCATGTAATAAAAATGGGAATCTTAAACATCGTGACATCATAAAACAATTTATATAAGATAAAGGAATTAATAAATATAATTCCATCACAACATACTCAAATCAATGTAATAATAGGGATAGAAATAGAACCCTTAATTATCTTATATGGAAAATAATTTTGATAAAATTCTTGAACTCCATTCTTGAGGAAAATATCCTTAATTTCTTCAAAAACACTTTTCCTTTCATAACATGTCATAAAACTCTCAACAAAAAGAAGTTGATTAAAAATAAACTTGAAAAATTGTAAAGGAATCTTCTTGGAAATAATGTTTTAAAAATCCATTCATGCCGTATAAGTTAAAAAAAATATTCTTCGTACTTTTGTCGGAAAAGTCAAAAAGTACCTCGTACGAAAAATGACAAAAGATTCCTTTCATATCCTTTACTAAAAACTCATCGAAGGGTAAAATTGGATTTAAACAATTTTAGGTGGATGGAAATAATATTACATATTTAGAAAAATGGATGTGGATGATAAAATACACCCCAGTAAATACCAAAGTATAAACAATCACGGATAAAAATGAGATTGTGATATTTCCCTTACCTTAGGTCCGATTTGCTTCGTAAGTGTCCGAACCTCCTGTATAATGATTTAAATAATGTCATTGACTTATTACAGAATCATATTCATTGTTATTATATCATATATGGTTCACTTATGACTTTATATTACCCGTTCTTTTTTAAATTCATGTTAAAGTAGCGTTTTGGGTAAAATCGTCTCATTTGTCGTTGGTGTTTTAACTTGTAATTATTCATATGATTGGTTAGATCATAATTAATTAATTACAGAATATAAAACATGATTTATATATAATATATATTCAGAATATACATATATATAATAAATTAGTAAATGGAAAGAAATACACCGTTCATGGAGACGGTAGGCCGTACGTACGCATGAATGCTGTTTTCGTTTCCTTATTGAATTGAGTGGAATTAAGTAGATGACATACATATATATACACATAAATCCAGTAGGTTTATAATTTCATATATTTCATTATTATTTCTTATATATACTTTATAATCATTCTTAAATGGTTAACATGGAGAATGAATCTCATCGCGTCGTGGAGACGGTAGTCCGTACGTACGCACGAGCGATGATATCATTTCCATAATTATTGAATTGAATTGGAGTGGATGATACAATATATCAGAATCATTATGATGTTATATTAACTATGTATAGTTATTCTTTACACCATAATACCCATCCATGTAAGGTGTTGGTGGAAAAACAGATTACACCACGACGTGGAGACGGTATTCCGTACGTACGCACGCGCGGTGATTTCATTTTCCGTAGGATGGATAGATGGTGAATTAGGATTGTTTCATACTTATAATAAAATATCAGTATATTAGTGATACTTATTTTATTACTTCATAATTAAAAAACCTAAGAAGAAGAAGTGGAAGAAGAAATAAAGGTGAAATAATCGGTAACGGATATTACCTCTTCTTTGAAGCGCCTTTTTGAGACCTCCTCTTAGGGCACTAAAATTGGTCTTTGAGGAAGACCAGAACCTCTAGGATGTTTCTAGGGAAGTGGAGAAGAGAATTTGGCAGGGGATGGCCGAGCTTGAAGGCTCAAAGTTGCGCGAGGAAGAGAGGGAGGAGGTGCCCTTTTATAAGGGTGGAGAGGGGCACCTTTGGAATTCTTAAAAATATTAATTTATAATAAATCTAACCCCACTTAAAAACCTCCAAAAATGAATCATATTCTAAGATTAGATGATATAGGGTTTTAATATAATCAACCAATCAAATTTATACATGTTTGGATCTTATTTTAAACCTTATCATTTTGATTTATCCTTATTTAATCTATTTAATTTTATTTGTGGTAATAAAATTCTAAATTTTAAATTATAACAAATAATTACCTATTTGTTGTGAATTTTCCATAATTGATTACTTTATAACATTATAGACCATATAAATTTAAATTTATAATTTTTAAATATTTTTGTGATTTTTAAACAATTTTATAATATGTTATTTTAGTAAAATAACAATAGTGTCAATTTTGACACTATTCATTTATTTGAATTTAAATAAAATATATACAAAAGTTATGTTCAAAATAAAAGCTTTAATATATTAATAAAATGTCATATGTATCTATAAAATTAGTGGATCACATTAAATAGTTCATATAATATTTATTTTATTATTTGTAAAACCATTTATTTGGTTTATCTCTTAATAAAATAATTACTACATAATTTTTGTATAATTATTTAATATACTTATTTATTGCATAAAAATTTAAAATAAAATCCTATGATGAAGATAAATATATTAAATTTCACAATAATACTTTTACTCGAATTTATCATCTTAAAATCACAATATTTAAATTGTTATATTTATTAAATTATGAAGGTGACAACTTTGGCATCATTTAAAATAAAATAATATAAGTGTCATAATTGCTTGTATAAGACTCCAAATGGTCAAATATTCGACCATTGGATTATTATAGTTTCAATTTACATGACCAATAAGTTTTTGTCAGGGTTTTGTGCCTTTTATGGTCACTATTAGTTTAATAAAAACTATATTCTTGATTTTTCACTAGATAAATAATTTCTGCATCACTATTGTGTCACAATTAATGATAACTATTTAATCCCAAAAAATTTTTAAATAAATTCTCATGATGTAGATAATTTTGTTAGCTTTATGGATACTATTCATGTTCGAAGTTTTATGATATTTATCACTAAGTTAAAATTATTATACTTATAAGATTTAAGAAAGTGACATGTTGTCACTTTCTTTGGTTTTAATAATAATTAAATTATTTTCATGGTCAAAAGACCATAAAATGAATCTAATCCGACCCTTAGTTGATATGGGTTTACTTTTAGCCATCAAATAGAATTTTGGCATGTGTTAGGGTAATTTTATAATATTATATTTACCCTTAATTACCCGATTTACCTTTAACTATGGTAAATAAAATTTACCGTAGTTACTATTCATAATTCCCAAAAATAAAAAGTATCCTATTAACATAATTTGGACCCACTGATTCCAAATATGGAATCCATTTTTTAAAATTCAATATAGAGAAGTTGCAGAAATTAAATTAAAATTAATCCCGTTGTCGAATAAAAACGGGTTTTTGGTTAAAACATTGCAAAAGATTGAATTGATTTGACCTACGAATTCAAGGTAAAATCAATGCTAATGACATACATTATATTAAATGGTAAAAATATATTATATTTATACTTTAAAACCATTAAATATTATAATTTAACCACATAAGATATTATGATGAAAAAAGTTGTTTTTAATTAAAATATAGCGTGTTTTTACTATTCATTAAAATATGAAAGTTATCGGAAAAATATCAAAACTTTATCTAATGTAAATTTTTACATCTTGATTCAAAATAAGAATTTTATTTTTTTCAAATTGAACATATAAACATGTCAAAAACTAGATTTAAAGTGGGTGCGCCATCAAAAGGCGGCAAAACTGCATTTTTTGAAAATTACTTATTTTACCCGAAAAATTTATTTTGTTCTTATACCATGTTCTAGAAAATGTGTAAGATGAATAATAATGTTATAAAATTAAAAATTTAGTTAATACTATTCATAACGGCTTGTTCATGAAAATATTATAATAATATATCATTGTTTATTAAAACCCGGTATTGCGTACAACACACGCTATCGAGGAAGGTCGCGATTGCGTGTAATGCAAGACAAGTCAGGGTTGCGTGTTGTGAAAGAATCCTTCGTTGTTTCGTATAACAGAATCCAACCATATTTCATTTATACATTTAATATATATATATATATATATACTCAATGTTGCGTAGAATAACTATTATCAAAATTATGTGTAACACGGTCCAAGAATAGTGTTGCGTATACTGCAAGCTAATACGGTGTTGCGTATAGTGCAAGGTAATCTTGGTGTGGAATACAACACAAGACATCAATGAAATTAAAATAATATTTTTCATAAAATCTCGGGGTGTTACAGAAAACCAACCAAACTCATTTTTATTGTGTTTATACTTTAGGAGAACGGTCCATGGGTCATTTTTGATGTGTAAGAGTCAACCCCACCTCAATCCTAGGCACGGTGTGGCTGATATCACTCAAAGTGTCTCTCTTTTGTTTAAAATGGACAAAATTTTAAGTGAAAACAACAACTGATGTACGAAAAACTGACAAAAAACATTAGGACTGTATTTATACTTTAAGAGAAAGATACATGGATCTTTTTTGACAATTAAGAGTCAACCCCGCCTCAATCTGAGGAATGGTGTGGCTGGTATCACTCAAAGTGTCTCTCTTTTGTTTAAAATGAACAAATTTTTTAGTGAAAACAACAACTGACGTATGGAAAACTAACCAAATGAATTAGAATTGTGTTTAAACTTTAGTATAACGATCCATGGGTAATTTTTGATGTGTAAGAGTAAACACCACCTCAATTCGAGGCATGGTGTGGCCGATATCACTCAAAGTGTCTCTATTTTGTTTAAAATGGATAGAAATTTAAGTGAAAACAACAACTGATGTACGGAAAACCGACCAAACACATTCAGATTTTGTCAATACTTTAGGATAATAATACATGGATCATTTTTGACATGTAAGAGTCAACATTGTATCAATCTGAGGCACGGTGTGGTCAGTATCACTCAAAGTGTCTCTCTTTTATTTAAAATGGACATAATTTTAAGTGAAAACAACAACTGACATACAGAAAATCAACCAAACACATTATAATTGTGTTGATACTTTAGGATAATGATACATGGGTAATTTTTGACGTTTATTAGTAAACATCTCCTCAATATGAGGCATGGTGTGGCCGGTATCACTCAAAGTATCTCTCTTTTGTTTAAAATGGACATAATTTTAAGTGAAAACAACAACTGACGTACGGAAAACCAAAAAAACGCATTCGGATTGTGTTTATACTTTAGGAGAACAATACATGGGTCATGTGTGATGTATAAGAGTCAACCCTGACTCAATTTGAGGCATGGTATGGCCGGTATCACTCAAAGTGTCTATCTTTTGTTTAAAATGGACAAAATTTTAAGTGAAAACAACAACTGACGTACAAAAAACTGACCAAACACATTAGGATTGTGTTTATAATTTAAGATAACGATCCATGGGTAATTTTTAACATGTAAGAGTCAACCCTGCCTCAATAAAAGGCACGGTGTTGCCGGTATCACTCAAAGTGTCTCTCTTTTGTTTAAAATGGACAGAATTTTAAGTGAAAACAACAATTGACGTACAGAAAACTGAAAAAAAACATTAGGATTGTGTTGATACTTTAGAAGAAAAATCCATGGGTCATGTGTGACATGTAATAGTTAACAATTACTCAATCCGAGGCATGGGGTGGCTAGTATCACTCAAAGTTTCTCTCTTTTGTTTAAAATGGACTGAATTTTAAGTGAAAACAACAACCGACGTACGAAAAACTGACCAAACACATTAATATTGTGTTGATACTTTAGGATAACGATCCATGGGTCATTTTTGACATGTAAGAGTCAACCCTATCTCAATCAAAGGCATGGTGTGGTTAGTATCACTCAAAGTGAATCTCTTTTGTTTAAAATGGACAAAATTTTAAGTGAAAACAACAACTGACGTACGAAAAACTAACCAAACACATTCAGATTGTGTTGATACTTTAGGAGAACAATCCATGGGTAATTTTGGATGTGTATGAGTCAAACCCGCCTCAATATGAGGTACAGTGTGGCCGGTATCACTCAAAGTGTCTCTTTTTTGTTTAAAATGGACAGAATTTTAAGTGAAAACAATAACTGGCGTACAAAAAACTGATCAAACACATCAAGATTGTGTTTATAATTTATGAGAACGATCCATGGGTAATTTTTGACGTGTAAGAGTCAACCCATACTCAATACAAGGCATTTTTTGGCCATTATCACTCAAAGTGTCTCTCTTTTGTTTAAAATGGACAAAATTCTAAGTGAAAACAAGAACTGATGTATGGAAAACCGACCAAATGCATTCAGTTCGTGTTGATACTTTAGGAGAATTATCCATGGGTAATTTGTGACATGTACGAGTCAACCCCGTCTCAATCTGAGGCACGGTGTGGCCAATATCACTCAAAATGTCTCTCTTTTGTTTAAAATGGACAAAAATTTTAAGTGAAAACAACAACTGACGTACGAAAAACTGACCAAACACATTTGGATTGTGTTGATACTTTAGGAGAACGATACATGGGTTATGTGTGAAATGTAAGAGTCAAAATCGCCTCAATCTGAGGCATGGTGTGTCCGGTATCACTCAAAGTGTCTCTCTTTTGTTTAAAATGGACCGAATTTTAAGTGAAAACAACAACTGACGTATGAAAAACCAAACAAACACATCCGTATTGTGTTGATAATTTAGGAGAATGATTAATATGTCATTTTTGAGGTGTATGTGTCAACCTCACCTCAATACAAGGCACATTGTGACTGGTATCACTCAAAGTGTCTCTCTTTTGTTTAAAATGGACAAAATTTTAAGTGAAAACAACAACTGACGTACGAAAATCCCCCTTCCTACCATACAAACCAAAAGAATTCATTTTTTCCTAAAGAAACACATACTATTTAAATAAACACTATTCCAAAACCATTTTAAAAATACTAATGATCTTAAAATCCATGAAATTCATTCCATTAAAACCATTAAAGCCCCCACCCCCGGGACACCACCCCACCCACTTAGGCACCACCCCACCCCCTAGACACCCCATCCCCCCTAGACACCCCCATGGACAACCCTCTACCACCCTGGAAAACCCCCACCCCCTAGACACCCCCAACCCCTTGGACGGCCCCCCAATCCTTGGACAGATCCCACCCCTCCTAGACACCACCCCACCACCTGAACACCCCACCCCCTGGACACCCCCACCCCCATGAACAACTACCCCCACCCCATGGACACCACCCCGCCCACCTTGGACATCCCCCCAACCCCCTGGACCGCCCCCACCCCCTGGACACCACGCCACCCCCTGGACACCCCCACCCCCTGGACACCCCCACCCCCTGGGAAGCCCTCCCAACCCCCTAGACACCACCCCACCCCCCTGGACAGCCCCCCACCACCCTGGACAGACCCCACCCCCTGGACACCCCCAACCCCCTGGACTACCCCCACCCCCAGGACAGCCCCACCCCTCCTAGACACCACCCCACCACCTGGACACCCCACCCCCTGGACACCCCCACCCCCATGGACAGCCACCCCACCCCCTGGACACCACCCCACCCCCTTGGACAGCCCCCTAACCTCTTGGACCGCCCCAACCCCCCTTGACACCACCCCACCCCCTAGACACTGCCCCCCCACCCCCTAGACACCACCCCACCCCCTGAAAACCCCCATCCCTGGACACCCCCAACCCCTAGAAAGCCCCCCAACCCCCGAACACCCACCCCCACCCCCTGGACACCCCAACCCCCTGGACGGCCCCCACCCCCTGGATGCCCCCACCCCTCCTAGACACCACCCCACCCCCTGGACACCCCCACCTATGGACACCCCCACCCCCATGGATAGCCACCCCCACCCCCTGGACACCACCCCACCCCTTGGACACCCCCACCCCCTGGACACCCCCACCCCTGGAAAGCCCCCCCAACCCCCTAGACACCACACCACCCCCTGTACACCACCATGGACAACCCCCCCCCCCCCATGGACAACCCCCCCACTCCCCCTGGACACCCCCATCCCCCCTGACACCCCCACCCCCTGGAAACCCCTCACCCCCTTGGACAACCACCCTAAACCCCTGAACAACCCCCCAACCCCCTGAATTCTGAATTTAATTCTTTATGTATTTAATTAACTTATGAATTATGTGTTAATGGTGTATGTGTATACTTGTTGTATGGGTATACTTGTTGTATGTGTATTCTTACTGTAATTACTTTATGAATTATGTGTTAATTTTGTATGGGTATACTTGTTGATATATTGATTTTTTTTCAGGTCTTGTTTGGGTGTGCTGCTGCAGAATTTTATGTTACAGTAGGCAGGGCCTTTATCAACACTTTTTTAACACTGATAAATAATCCCTTTATCAGTGCCTTTTTAGTGCTGATAAAGTCTCCCTTTATCATCTTTTTTGAGCACTGATAAAGGCTACCTTTATCAGTGCTGAGCTTTACACCGCTTTTGTAGCGCTGTTAAAGCCCGTTTGAGCGCTGATAAAGCCTGTTTTTGTAGTAGTGCATACACATATTTGATTTTCACTACATGATATTCCACACATGATAAAATGATTAAAAAATTTATTCATGTACAGTGAAAATCATTATTGTTGAACAAAATAAAAGAAAAAATTTTGTTCGATAAAATTGGAAGAGTCAAATCAAATAAAAAAATTCATAACTTATATATTAATCCTTAATGGATATGATACCAATTCTTAGAAAATTATATTAGGGATTATCCTAAATTAATCAAATTTCAAATATAAGATTATGATATGTTAGAGAATAAAAAAGTACACAATAATAAAGGTGTGTACCTATCGTTTGCGTGTTGGATCCATATCTCCAATACTTCAATGGTTTGTTGAAGACATTGTATAATGGTCACCAAAGTCAAATCCACGATGCTTATTTCTTTAAAACCAATAACTAAATAAATAAAAGAACTAAAAATGAAGGCGTACTAATCCCATTCTAGTAATACTTCTATAAAGTGTCAAACACACACCACACCACATCAACTACTAGATGAAGAAACAATTTAAATAGAAAATAATAGATGAGAATAGGGACCTTTTATTGAATATAATAAATGATCCAATCCAACATGAATCACTTAATTAAAAAATTAAATATTAAATATCCATTAATGTGCAATATACAAAGCATCAATACATTAATTTATGAACATGAAGAATCTAAAACATAAATTCATGTATGTGTTAAATTGATGCATTTAATCAATACATTAAATTAATGCAATCAAATTAATTAATTAATGAAAATCCAAATTTTATTTACAACAATCCCTTATTTTGGGTTTTAAGGAATTGATTAAGCAACCACAAGGGGAATGAAACCACTTTCGGAACACTAAAATTAGAGCGAGCGATGGTTTTGAAGGGAGTGGCAAATGGCTAATCATAGGGCACTCTCGGCTTGCAGTCCTCAAAAAAACTTCCATGTATAATTTCATTTTTAATGTATAAATTTATTTATTTAATTATTTCCTTGAACACATTTTAGAAAATAAAATTGGTCAAAATGAGGGAATACTGTAAATTTGTTATAAATAAATAATAAATGTGAATGTTGTGATTTTTCAAAATTTATAAGAACATAAATTATCAATTCCAGTCTTTAATATCTCAACCTTTTAATTATTTTTTTAACAAATCTCCACCCGACTCATGTAAAGTTCATACTCTTCCTGACGTAACTAGTTACTCTATGAGTGTACCATGCTCTGGGTCTCGAATGCACCCCGTTAAGTTGATCAAATAAAACTGTGTCTCCCCACCCTACTTTGGGATATCGAGGTGGATAAATCATGCGATGGTGAAGTTATAATGGAGACCCATAGTGAGAAAAAAATCAAACCTACGACTCTAATGAATCGAGTGAACGACCATAACCACTCAGTAACCCCCATGGGGAAAACATTTTAAATTCTTACTAAATCTACCATTGAATTTGATATAAAAGATATATATCAAACTATACCATTAATTATATTATCAGGTAGTATCTCTCTCTCTATCTCCCTCTCCCCCATCTACATTGTAATTGTATGCCCACATTTATTCACCATCATCTTTTCCTTCTAAATACATATCAATTCTTCCATGATCAATAATTAATTTTCAGTTTCTAAATGATATATGGTTTCAATCTATGTTTATTTCTTATTTCACAATACATTATCAACATGATAGTTTGGTGTAGTCATTCTAGATGCATGTACTATGACTTGAAGTCTCACATTGCTCCCACAAAAAACATCATGACACCTTTAATAGGGTTCATAGTTCCCCACATGTGTTTTGTTTTAAATTTATGTGCCCCAGAAGTGTCAAAGTGAAAAATATCCATGTAGTTTTCATGTCATGTTTATAACACATCATCAACACAAGTTCTACCAGACTAAAAAGGCTAGTCTAGTCAGGCAAGTCATACTTTCAAGGGTGAAGATTTCTAAGCTCGATTTCCCTATCTAAAATCATTGGAAAAAATATATATTATTTTCCTCCTTGATAAAGAATTTTTTTTTTATTAATTGTTAAATCCTGAATAATAATCACAAAACTTATTTAAATAAATAAATTTCATTCCCAGAATTGAATGTGACTATAATTGAGATCACGATAAAAATAAACATGGTTAAGGTTGATGCAAATATTATGATCAAGGTTGACATACACCGAATGTAAAAAGGGAATGAAACCATAATAAATGGTCAAACGATGAAAACCCACAACTGAGAAAACCAAATCATGATGGAAGTGAATGTTTTTGGTGTGGAGTGAAGGGGTATTGGCTGCATTCATACCATAAGATGAAACATTTTGTTGATATTTATCAAAAATCAATTAAAGGGTAAAATGAAAAACATTGAATCAAACTTTGTAGACCAAGTTTTGATGTATGATGATGATATCATGAGTTTTGACATATATAGTTTCTTTGTAAACCCTAAGGGTGTTGATCATGGTGATAACACTACAAGAAAAAGAGTATCAAGAAGTAGTTTTTAACACCATCATTGAATGATTTATTTTTTATTTTTTTATGGTGCTTTTAAAAAACCACCACTAAATGTATTTTTTAAATTATTTATTTAATCTTAGTTGAGGCACATCAGACTTGCACTCTTGGTTCTAGTGATAAAAAAACTTTCTTTAAGCACTGTATTTGGTACAAACTTAAGATACCCAAGTAATACATATATTTATTTTACATCATTTCTATAAGATGAACATTAAATCTCAAAAATAACCATCCCAAGAATATAAGGTTTAGTATCTTTGAGGAATATGTCACAAACCAAACTAGATAATCTAATACCATGATAATCGATCCAATCCTAACATGGAACTAAGGGCATTCTTGATCCCCATAGGTTGGCTACAAGAACCTGAAATTATATAACATGAAAGTGGGAACAAATTTTCCACAAACACAATGGAATAAGGAGATACAAGTCAGTATACACAAAAGGAAAACTCTATAGGGAGAACTTTACCAGAAATAAAATAGGTATAAACAACCCAAAGTACATCATTAAAGTACTAGAAAGCAGGAAGATAACAACCCAAGTCCCAAGAAGACACAATATCTCAATCCCAAAGATCAGCAGCTACTACCACCTCCAAGTGGTGATTTCCCCTTACTCAAAACTGATAGGAGGAAATCTAAAAACTAAAAAAGGCACAATTAGGACATAATCTAAAATCTTAGCAGGGTCTCACTAAGGATTCCATAATAAGATTCCACAATTAATTAACCAAAAAAATATTTCAATTTTAAATAAACAGACATGTCATTTTAGAAGCATATTTAAAACAAATCATGTTTTACATTTCAAATAATGGAAATAATTTAGACAATTGGATTGATAATATTTTATATAAAATAGTTTATATAAATTCACAAGGAATGTGTAAAATAGTTTACAAATAATAAAATATATTTCAAATATAAAAAATGAGAAACACGGTCATCTGCCAAGTGGTACGATAGTTCCAGGTTATGGGATCCCCTCAAACTCAAATGGTTATCATAAAAATATGTGTACACATGTCCCTCATACACTAGTCAAAGAGGAACCCATCACCATCCCATCAAGGATGTGACCTGTTGTATATGTATTATTAGTGTTGTAAAGTGTCAATAGAGTGTTTTCTAAAATAACTCACTAACTACCTAGTCTTACATGTGCTCTAACAAAAATAAATAATGGTAAAATCACTTTAAAACTATTTAAAATACAATTAAACCCATTTTTTCCATTTTAATATGCCAATTTCAATTTAAAAACCAAAATAGGTTTTTAATTAAAACATGCATTTTTCTAGGATAAAACCACCAGGTTTATATCAAAGCAATTTAAGCCATTTTTCTCAAATAAAAATTTGAAATCAATTTCACAATTTAAATTCCTCAATTTAAATTCCACAAATTTAATTTCCATATTTTCCATTAAATTCCATAAAGACACCCCAATTCTATGGAATTGGAGTTTTTTTCTCCAATTTCATGCCAAAGTCCAATTCAAATCCCAATTTACAAAAAATTAGGTTTTAAAAATATAATTTAAAGTAATATATTTTAAATCAAGCAATTTAGGGTTAATAAAATCGACAAATCAAAATGGAACCACCTACCTTGGGATCACAAAATCACAAATCATAAAGCCCTAAATAAGAAACTCCAATGAAGAATGTTGGTAATATAGATCCAAGAATCAAACCTATATTCAATATCTAAAACAACAGAAATTAGATCCTCCAACAACATAGAGTTCTAAGAAACCCTAAGGATGAGAGAAGAGGAGAGCGTAATAAAGAGAATGGGGAGAGGAAACTTACTAAGAAAGGGACTAATAAATATTTCCTAGATTTGATCTGCCTTGTAGAGGGTTTAGAGGAGCCAAAATTGGTTCTTTGGAGCCCTAAAAACCTAAGAAAACGTTCCAACCCAAGTTAGGGCTAAGATGGGGTCAAAATATGAGTTTGTAAATTTTTAATCAATTTTTGTATTAATTAAAATCCACGCACATGATTAGATGGAAAAGGTTGCATGGTTAGAAAAACTGTGTGCCCTAGCTATGCGCCCCTACTGGTGGGGTTGCACGGTTTTCCTTGGTGGGTACATAGTTTTTCAAACTGTTCTCCAACTGTGCAAACCCTCACTGTCTTGTTTATCACGGTTTTCACTATAAGGGCACATAGTTTGGGAAAACCGTGTGCCAACCATGCACATCTAAAGAACTTCCAAAATTTTCCAAATTTTCACCCGAAACACCCCTAAATGAAACCCAACCAAAGCATGTTCAAAAGAGGGGTTTAAGAGTACCTGAAAATAATAACACGATGTTACAACCACCCCACCATAGAAACTTTCTATCCCCATAAATCATGTCAAGAATCTTCCAAGTGAAAAAGATGAGGCCACTGCTCTCTCATCAGTGTCTCACTCTCCCATATCTCATGAGTATCAAAATCATGCTTCCATAACACCCAAAAAAAGGTATCATCCTCCTACAAAGTACCTTGGTTTCAGAATCAACTATCCTGACTAGATGCTCAGTCACAGACAAATCAGGCTTGATATCAGGATCACTCCAACTCAGTACATGAGATGGATCAAAAAGATACTTTCATAGCTAAGATACATGGAACATGTTATGTATCGATGTCAGTTGTGGTGGAAGTGCTAAATGGAATGCCACTTTACCCACCATCTCAACAACCTCAAAAGGTACCATAAAATGATGAGAAATATTACCTTATCTCTTAATCCGTCAATGACCTAATCGAGGCGAAACTTTCAAGAACACTAGATCAGAAACTAAAAATTTAAATAGTTTGTGATGATGATCAATAAATGCTTATACCAGATTTGTGCCATCAACATTCTTTGATGAATCAAATGAATCTTTTTTGTTTTCTCTTGAACCAAGCTTGGTCCAACCAAGTAACTTTCACCAATCTCCGACCAACACAACATATATTTATAAGGATTACCATAAAAGGCCTCAAAAGAATCCATTATTATCATAGACTGGTAACTATTGTTATAAGAAAAATCAAACATCCCCATATGGTCATCCTGAGACCCAACAAAATTGATAACACATGCATGAAGCATATACTTAAGAATCTGTATAACTCTTTTTTTGGACATCTGATTGTAGATGATATGCCACACTCAAATGAACTTGAGATCCCAACATATCCTGAAGGCCTCTCTAAAAGAGATAAATAAATTGGGATATCTATTAGAAACTATAGAATATGGAACTCCATACAACCAAACAATCTCTTTCACATAGAGATTTCCCAACTCCTCAACTTTGGCTATATCATGAATGAGTATAAAGTGATCCGATTTGGTCAGCCTATCAATCACCACCCATATCACATTATTATTTCTCTAGGTACATGGAAACCCAACCACAAAGTCTATAGAGATATCATCCCACTTTCAAGTTAGCATTGGAAGTGGCTGAAGAAAACCTGATGGTTTCTGGCGCTCGGCCTTGACCAATTGGTAAGTATAACAACGAGAGAAAAAATCACCAATTACCCATCTAATACTTGGCCACTAGAATCATCATTGCATGTTATAGAACATCTTTGTGGTTTTTGGGTGCACCATCCATTGAGAAATATGGAAATCCCCCATCACATATTTTCTCATAGGCAAAAGCACAAAGCACCGATTTTAGAAACATAAAACACCCTTCATAGAGAAGGACCACTCAACCATGGTCTCCCCACCATAAAGAGTCTCTAAAGCTACATAATTCATCATCAAGCTGCAATTATTTAAGGTTCATCTCAAGAAGAGCGGAGGTCAAATAGATAGTATCCAAACCAACCTTAGTCCCTAATTCTCGGAATTCAATATACAACTGTGCAAAAAGAGCCATCAAGTTCCACTATTCTGATGATTCTTTCACGGCCTGGGTCAGAAGTTTCCTGCTTAAGGAATTTGCGATGAAATTCCCTTTCCTTGGGGTATAGGTGATGTTGAAATAAAAATATTGCAGGTATTCCACCCAACATATCTGGTAGAGATTCAAATAATTTTGAGAGAAGATATAACTCAAGATCTTGTGGTCGGAATACATGGTAAACCTTTATCTGAAAAGGTAATGTAACCAAATCTTAAGTACATGATTTACCGCTGCAAGATCAAGTTCATGGATTAGATAATTCTTCTTGTGCAACCTAAGTTGCCGAGATCCATAATCAATGATATGATCACCCTATATAAGAACAAAACCCAAACTCGAACCTAATATATTAAAGAAGACCACATATCCTTACTTGGCCTCTAGAAGAGTCAACACCGATACAGTAGTCAAAATATGTATCAATTAAACAAAAGAACACTGAAATTTTTCATCCAAAGTAAACTTTACCCCCTTTAGAGTTAGTGCAGTCATCAGAGAAGCCAACTTTGAGAATTATTTTACAAACTGACGATAATACCTAGATAAACCCAAGAATCTATGAATCTTGAAAACATTTCATGTTTGTTCCCACATCATAACAAATTTCACCTTCTCAGGATAGACTAAGATAGCATGTTCCGAAACCACGTGTCCCAAGAAATTTACTTCCTGAATCCAGAAATCACATTTCAATATCTTGGCATAAAGTTGGTAATTTCTCAACAATTACATAATTGATCTCAAATGATGAACATGATCCTTCTTGAACTTATAATAAACAAGGATTTCATCCATAAAGACCTCCATGAGAGTATCAAGATACTCATAGAAAATCCTATTCATCAAATCCATAAAGACTGCAGGATCATTAGTTAGACCAAATGGCATGACAAGATACTCATAATGGTCATACCTACTCTAAAAGGTAGTTTTTTGAATAGAAAATTCTTTTATTACCAACTGATGGTAAACATATCAAAGATCAATATTCTAGAACCACTTCTACCCTTTTAACAAGTAAAATGGATCATCAATTTGTTATAATGAATATTTTTTCTTTACCATAACTTGATTGAGTTTTCAGTAATCAACAAAAAGGCGAAGTGACCCATCATCTTTCTTCACAAAAAGAACAGGCACCACCCAATGTAACACACTCAGGCATATAAATCCCTTCTCTAGAAGATTATCCAATTAAGTCTTCAACTCTTTCATTTAAGCAGGAACTATATGGTAAGAAGGTATAAATACTAGTTGAGTATCCAACACTAAGTTAGTAGAAAACTCTACCTCTCTTACTTGTGATAAACCAGAGAAGTCAGAAGAAAAAATGTTGGGAAACTCGAAAAAAAATGTAGGGAGATCACCACTCAAATATTCCCACTCTAAATCAAAATAAAACACAAATATCACTTTCCCCAACTCTGGATAAGAAGGTCTGGCTCTACTCAACCTTAGGTATCATTCTCCATAAAAGATACAAAAAACCCCATCAGGTGCAGTAAATAAGACTCATGGAAGATAACAATCAATTCATTTTTTATTGGTAACGAGCCAATCCATCTCGAAAATGATGTCAAGTGGTTTCGTGTCAATAACCAGAAAATTCCAAGTAATTTCTATATTCGATAAAGAGAAAAAACAAGACTATAGAGACCTTTCTCTCTCTTCATTCTGAGGGGTGTAGTAATATCCATCACATAAGATAAAAGCTTCATAGGAAGATTAAGTAGATTCACAATACAAGTTGAAATAAATGAATGGGATGCACTGATATCAAATAAAGCAGTCTCTAATGATGAAACTATTGTGATGGTACCTCTCACAGTCTCCAGACCCGTATCTGATTCCTCTGAATACTCTTATACTGTTTGAAGAAGCTTCATTCTAAATGCATGTGGCTAGAACCCCTTTGTTCGTGAATAATCTGATTGCATTGTAGTTTTATAAGGCATTGATGATATCGTGCCACTATAAAGAGTGTAATAGACATGGTAGAATTTCTTCAAATGGATTGAGCATCTACAGGAACCACATATCTTAGGTGCCTCAGTGAAAATCCATTTCAAGTGCCCAAGTTTTCCACAATAGTAGCAAATAAAAGGGCCTCTCCCAAAAACTACAGGAGGTCCAAAAAACCCTACTGTCGAGAACCACCATAAGAATCATCACACTTACTCTTCCCTTTATGGGAACTCACAAAATTTCTACTCAGAGAAAAAGGAACCCCCATCAACCCCAACTTACCAGCCATGTCCATTTCAACCATCAATGCTCTATCCAGCACATCAACATAGGAAGACATCTTCAACAAGAAAACCTAAGAAAAAATATCAGATTGAAGTCCCAACTCAAACCATTGAGTTTTCATCTTTTAATTCGATACAATCCCAGGGGAAAACTACACAAGCTCAGAAAAAGGGTTTTCATACTCTATCATGGTCTTTTTAGCCTACTCAAGTTTTAAAAACTCAATATCCTTGTCCAAAACCATAAAATATAGATAGAAATTGTCAGTGAAAGTAACTTTGAAGTCTTTACACTATAATACCTTGTGCTTCTTCACTATTACCATCATGTCCCACCATATTTTATTGGGTCCTTCTAGAAAAAATGTGACACATTTCACCTTGATCTCATTAGGTGTTTCCAATAAACCAAACAAACATTTAATCCTGCTCAACCATTCCTTAGACTATTGAGGATCATTGGAGCCTTTGAATGCTGGTGGATTATAGTAAAGGAACTCCTGAGAATGATTTTGGAAAACATACCTATGAGGTTCCATAACTGGAGCCTAGGTGGGAACTTGTGCTGGTGCATGTCATAGAGCTTGGAAAATATGCATAATCACCTCAATTATATTCTGGTCTATGAGAGGATTTTCTCATTGTGGTTCATCACTAGCTTCCTCCTATATCTAATTCACATGTCTTCTCAGAGCCATGATGCTACACAACATTAGAAAACAACACAAAAGACATTATATTAACACTCAAACAGAGAAACAAGGGAAATTAATTCCATCAGATAGATAAAAAAGATTTTAATTTTAGCCTATCCAAATAAAATATTTATAAAAGACTAGAAATAATTCTCAAGACATCTTTACCAAACCACCCCTAGTGACTTAAGGCTCATTGTAGTGAGAGATGGCCAGGAACTCAATCATAACTACCTCCTAAGTCTCAACAAGATTTCCCAACTATATATTGACATCAAAGAAAGATTCTTAACTGACACCTTTGCAGCTCAGATACTTTGGTACCCAGATAACTGAACCGGTCCTGACATGGCCCGAAGGGAATTCCCGATCCCCACAGGATTGTGAAAAGTACCTAAAATCATACAACATGAAAGTGGGAACAAATTTTACACAAACACAATAGAATAAATAGCTAAAAGTTAGTATGTACAAAAGGAAAACTCCATAGGGAGAACTCTACCAGAAGTCAAATAGGTATAAAAAACCCAAAGTACATCAACAATGTACTAGAAAGTAGGAAGAAAATAACCCAAGTACTAAAAATACACAATGGATCAAGCCCAAATATCAACAATTGCTACCACCTCCAAGTGGTGCTTTCCCCTTACTCAAACCTGGAAGGAGGAAATCTAAAAATTCCCAAAGGCACAGGTAGGGTGTGAGATAAAATCCTAGCAGGGTCTCACTAAGGATTCCATAATAATATTCCATAATTAATTAACCAAATAAATCTTTTAGTTTTAAATAAACAGAGCCAACATTTCAAAATAATATTTAAAACAAATCATGATTTACATTTCAAATGATGAAAATACTTTAAACAGATGGATTAATGAACATTTCATATAAAATAGTTTATATAAATTCACAAGGATTGTGTAATTTTTTTACAAATAATGGAATATATTTCAAATATAAACAATGAGAAACATGGTCATCTACAAAGAGGTACGATATTTCTAGGTCATGGGATCCCCTCACAATTGAATATTTATCATGACAATATGTGTACACACACCCTTAGAAACTAGTCAAATAGGAACCCATCACCATCCCATCAGAGATGTGACCAATTACATATATATTGTTAGTGTTATAAAGAGTCAATAGAGTGATGTACCGAATAACTCACTAACTACCTAGGCTTTCACGTGATCTAACAATAATCAATAATGGTAAATTTACTTTAAAACCATTTAAAATAGAATTCAACCCATTTTTTTCATTTCAATATGCCAATTTCTATTTAAAAAACAAAGTAGGTTTTTAATCAAAACATGCATTTTTCTAGAATAAAACCATCAAGTTTCTATCAAAACAATTTAAGACATTTTTCTCAAATAAAAAATTGAAATCAATTTCTTAAATCAATTTCAAAATTCAATTTCACAATTTAAATTCCACAAATTTAATTTCAACAATTTCCATCAAATTCCATAACACACCCCAATCCAATAGAATTGGTTTTTTTCTTAATTTCATTTCAAAATCCAATTCAAATCCAAATTTAAAAAAAATTAGGTTTTAAAAATATAATTTAAATCAATTTATGGTTAATCAAATTGTCCAATAAAAAAAGAACCACCTACCTCAGGATCATGGGATCACAAATCACAGAGCCCTAAATGGAAAACTCCAATGAAGAAAGCTGAAAAAAAAAACACGAGAATCAAACCTAGGTTCAAGATTGAAAACAATGGGAATTAGATTCTGCAACAACATGAATATCTAAGAAACCCTAAGGATGATAGAAGAGGAGAGAAGAATAAAGAGAATGAGGAGAGGAAACTTACCGAGAAAGGACCGAACGAAGATTTCCTAGCTTCGATCTGCCTTGGAGTGGGTTTGGAGGAGCCAAAATTGGATCTTGGGAGCCCTAAAAACCTAATAAAATGTTCCACCCTGATTTAGGGTTGAGCGGGGGTCAAAATAGGGGTTTGAGAAATTTTTAATCAATTTTAGGATTAATTAAAGGCCACATACATGGTTAGCTGGGCAATGATGCACGGTTAGACAAACTATGCGACCTAGCCATGCGCTACTACTTGCGGGGTTTCATGGTTTCTACTTGATGGGAACATGGTTTTTCAAACCATGAAAAAACTATGAAAACCCTCACTATCTCGATTTTCATGGTCTTCACTAGCAGGGTGCATGATTTGGGAAAACCGTGTGCCAACCTTGCACTACCCAAGAACTTCCAAAATTTTCCAATTTTTCACTCGAAACACCCCTTAATGAAACCCAACCAAATCATGTTCAAAAGATGGATTTAGGATTACCTGGAAAGAATAATAGGATGTTACAGACTATATACATAAGAAACTATTTTACAACACTTGTAAACATTTCTGCATAATTGAACCACAATAGACCCCCTTCTAGACTTCTCATAAGTTATTCTTGTTGTGAAAGTGGGTGACTTAGACCCAACTTGAACAATACTTTATAATTAACATATCATGTATACAGTGAGTTTTAAATGATGTATTATTAGCATAATAGTGTTGATATTTCTGTGTCCACTACTTATAAGATAATGTCCATAGATTATTTATCATATCAAAATGTTATAGTAGTTCTCAGGCTATAATGAGAACTATGAGATACTATTCCATTAATCATAAACATATATCCTATGGTCTAGATACATCATATTTAATGGAGATAGATGATGTCTGGATATCAGGTGTTGGGAGCTCATAAGCATTGAGACTTCTTCTCATAAAGTTCACACTTGGTGATCTTGAGTAGATGAGATCATGAGGATTGACCCGCCAATAAGAACACCACATGTTTCAGGTGTCATTGGTTGTTCCTATATATGAACATATGTAATGGTCTTATAACTTGATATTATTATCAATGTATACTATTTGATCGTGTACTTTTATGCATGACAAACACTATAGCATTGACTTCATAGTGAGGTAGCTTTCATTGGGTGCATCATTAGTGGTATGACATTGATTGAATACTCAAAATAGAATTTTCACTTCCAAAAGGAAGTGATATCTCAATACTACTTTATTAGAATGGTAGTACCTTCACTAAATCCATGACCATGGTAGAAAAAGGAAAGTTGGTCTAGTAAGGCTAACAAATAATAAATCAAGAAAAAGGATGATGACATTAAGTGTGTGTCCTTCTTTATGAGACATCATGCGACAAAGAGATTATATTACTTGACGTGTGTTCATAGGAAAGGTTTCCATTTCTATGACTATACCTTATCTCTTTAGGGGCCTTGATGAGTTTCTAGACTCTACTCCTAATCTATATATAATATTCACTGTTATTGATATAAGGGCCTATAGGGTTACACACTTAGCGTATTCAAAAGTCTACCTTATTATAATGAATATGAGTTTAAAGCCTGGTGGGCCCCACTACTGAGGTCTGGGGATGTCCGAGAATATATGATTTCTAAGTAATAAATAAATTCATTATTATCCAAGTATAGAACAATTGGAGTTTAATTAATTTATTTAATGTATTTATAAGTATTAAGTGAATACATTAGGATAATATTATATGAAAAAAATATTATTTTAATATTCAAGATTTGTTTAATATTTGCAGGAACGACAAGTCTAGTTAATGAATCATTTTTACCACATAATATATTTATTATATTATAGGTAAGTGATAGAATATAAATGACATTTACGACTCACTAAGTCAGTCATAATATTTTTTTTATAGCTTATTTAGTGGGTAATACATATTTGGGGGTTGGGATCCATTTCTATATATTTTTCACCTCACTATATAAGTTAAAGGAGGCTCTTATATAGGGCACTATTCACAACAGGATTTTTAGAGCCCGTCACTCCTGTCTTTTGCATCATAGAAAGAGAATATCTCGATCAAAGTGTTTGATATGAGTTCTCTCTCTTAGATAGAAGAATCAACATAGTGGTGATCATCGAGACATTGAAGGCTTTGTCAAATCTCTACACTAGCACCTAAAATTTGATGAAAGACATTCTTGTGGACATTCAAAGCATGTGTGGATGATCTAGATGGATCTGAATTTGGTTTTTTTGAGCAATGTAAATTGATGAAAAATGGATTTTGAATGCATCTTCAAATTGAACCAGGTATTTTTCAATTTATTTTTTAGTCTTAAAATTCTTCATGTAATATCCTTAGGTTGTAATCAGGCAATGTTTATGCTGGTGATTCCATTATGATGTTGATCACAACATTAAAAATTTAAATTCTCTATTTTTAATCTTCTGTTGTGTGATCGATACCATCAATACTCATCTCCATAATATGGGTTATGAAAACATAATAAATGAGTAAGCTCAAACACGCAATAAGGGAAAAAAATAAACAAAATTTCATCAGGGTATAGATCATAGGCATCTGATAAATCAAGAGCATGAGATAAATATCTTATTAAAAACAACATGGAATAATAAGAGTTTACCATAAGATATAATATAATGACCTTTAGTCTAAAATGATCAAACATATACCATGTCATATGGGTGTAAAAACATGAGACGATAAACATGATGCATAATAACATAACATAAGCATATAACATAGACATGTGACATTAGAAAAATCATAAGAAATCATAACCTGGTGGAGTGTGCATTGATATCTGATTCATATAACATAGTGGTCTTGGGATAACAACCCATGTACCCAGTTGGGCTTAGGCTGAAAACTCATGTACCCTCTTGGTCTTGGTCTAATAACCTGTGTACCCTCTTGGGCTTAGGCTACTACCCATGTACCCTATTGGGCTTGGGATACTACCTATTTCTTGGGGTTAGTTTACTAAATGTGTAAACTCTTGGGCTTAGGCTACTATCCTTGAACCTTTTATGATCTCATGAGATATAAAACTTCAACCAATGCATTGAATGGCATTGTAGTATCCCACCCGTCGATAATAACTGTTCATACATTTGTGTGCCAGGAGAACATAAAAACATTCATATTTCAAACACCACTTAATTTACCCATAGGAAGGAGATGTGTCACATGAAAACTTCCAAAGAACATTTCATAATCCATCCGGAGAAATAAGGTGGATGGTGGTATAAGAACATATCCCCAGTGTAACATTAGGAGTATTAAGGATGTTGATATAGATGAAAAATACCCTTTAAATATCATTGGGAAAATCACTTTAAAAAATAAGAGGAAATACCCTTTTTTTATTTTAAAATAATTATGAATTTGTTTTATTTGGAAAACAATTTTAAAACATAGAATAGAGATTCATCAAAAATAATGGTCATAAAAACAAATTAACGTCTTCACACAAAAAAACCTTAAAAAATATTTTAGAAATCATTTTTAATATTATCATAAAAAGATAAAGTTACAAGTCTCTTTAAAAAATTATTTTAAAAAAAGTGAAGTGAAAAATTAAAAAAAAATTACTTAAAAAAATAACCTTCAATAATGGAACCTTGAAAAATACGTAAAGACCATATCAATAAAATTTATAGTGAAAGATAAAACAAATGATCATTGAATAAAAACCATTTAAATATTTTAAAATACCTTTATTGAAGTCCCACATCATAAAAAGGGATAATCAAACATTATTTTGAAAAGGGATAAGGGAAATATGAAGGTAACATGAGATAAAACATAATTAGGTTTCCAAATATAAAGGTTAACATTGAAGGGAAAATATGGACATGGAACAAAAATCACTGTTAAAGAGAATGAGAGTTATTCTTAACAATGTTATACTTTTATGGGGAATAGATTCATCAAGGAAGAAGATTTGAATAAAAAGTGAAATTTTCACTAGAGAGAAAGACAAGGTATAATACAAACTCTTATGGTGTAAGAAACCAAAAATATAAATAAGAAGCTCAATATGAAACATTATAACATAAATAAAGGTTGTTTGAGTTAATAAAAAAACCTTACAACTTCGTAATATTTTGAATTGTAAACCCATGGAAGGTATAACATAAGATTAATTATAAATTCCTTGAATTTCATGAAGTAAATGATAAAAATACATTCATGGGAACTATATAAACCCTTTAAATTAAATTAGGTGCATAAAACAAAACTTGTCTCAAAGAAAGGAAATTGAGACAAAACACCCTTACCTGAACATTCTATAACCTCCTGTATAATAAAAAAACAACCTAAAAAACCTATTTAAAAACCATATTCATACCTATAACCTTTTATAAACATAATTTACATTAATTTATTAGAAATATATTATTTATTTGTATTTTATTTTCATCATCACCTGTTATTAGCTTCGATTGTTTGTTTAGTACTAGTGTCATAATGGCAGTGTTGATTCTTATTTATAGATTAAAATTTTATCATTCTAAGATAATTATAGATATTTTAATAGATGTTTTATAATGATTTATAATTTTCTAATTTTATTTCATAATAATTTTAGTCATGATTTGTGATGACGAATTTGGTGATGATCTTTTTTTAGTGATTTTTAACAAAGAAAAGGGAAGTACAATAATAATAAGTTAAATATTAGTATAGCATTTATATGAACATAAAACAAAAATTATTTTATAATTAACATATAATAACACCATTAGTTAAATTCAAATAGTAATCCATGATAGTAATGTATAACATTATCCAAGCAAGTGGTTAAACCAACCAAAAAAGAACAAGCTATAATCTATGGGTGCGTATAGCTAAGAAAATAATTATTTGAGAATAATATCATCATTAAAGAAGAATGGTGATATTATTTAGATTTTTTAAGGTGTTTTATAATATTTTGAAATATTTTTAAAAATAATAACATATTATATGAAAAATGAAATATGCCACTTTCATGGAGGCGGCGGTCCGCACATACGCACGAGCGACAAATTCATTTTCCATAGAACAGAAGGAAGATAGGAAATGATTTATAATTTAAGAATCTAAATAATGTTGTAAATATCATATTAATTTATTAAATATACTTTTATATCCATTCATGTAAGGAGGTGATGAAAAATCAACCACACCGTCCATGGTAGCGATGGTCCGCACGTACGTATGATGACGTCTTGATTTTTTGAATAGTTTTAGAGGAAGGTAGAAAATGGATATTTTATTAATATAATAAAATTTTAGCATATTATTAATACTTATTTATCATATTTTCATGTATATAATAGGTTTTATGGGGTATAAGAAGAAGATAATTAAGAGAGATCGGTTGAGAACATTACCCCCCCTTTTGATGTTCTCCCTTAGTTAATACTTTAAGGATCCTTAGCTTGGTATTTTGGAAATAAAAAGGATTATAATTCATGGGGATAAAGTGGATTAGATAATATAATGTATTTTTTTTTCAATTTAATATTTTATAATGATTTTAGAAATGGGGTGGAGGTGTTCTCCTTTTACAGGTGAAGAGAATGATATTTTTGAAAATATAACTTTTTAATATAAATAGAGCACATGTTTCACATGGAAAGTGGATCTAAAGTGTAAAATAATGGATTTTAGGGTAATTAAAGGCTGATAATATCTAAAAAATTCATTTTAACACATGTTTTAAACATTTTTTTAGTCTTTTACTCTTAGACATTTCACTCTTATCATTTTATGTTTTTATAGTGGTAATTAATTTTTACCAAAGTAATTCACCATTAATGCCTAAAAATAAAATGGAAATTACTAAATAATTTATAATTATTAATTAAAATTATGAAATAAATTTTATAAAATAAAATTTATAAGTGTAATAAAAGTTAATTTTAACATTATCACATTTAACTGTAAAATCCTTTTAAAAAAATGCATTTTAAGCATAAAAATCTTGTTCACGATAAAATTATCAATGTGGTTGATTTATGAAGCACACATATTGTGGGGTGTGTAAAAAAAATATTTAATAAGTTAAAATGTAGTAAATTGGTTGACCTAGGATGTATCCTAAAGAGGAGTTCACACAAAATAGTTGTCACTTTTAATTAGAGGGGAAAATGGGGTGGTTTTTGAATTGATTTGATTTTGGAATGATACAAGAATGATTGAAACAAATTTGAAAAAACAAGTGATTGAAAACTATGATATGATAAGGGTGATTATATCAGGGTCAATTTTCTATTTTCAATGCTATCCTTGTTCTATTTTATTCAAATTTATTCTGCTAAGTCATTTAAAGTGAGATTCCATGATCGTTTCCTCTCACTCCTTTAGTCAAATGGTGATGATGAGAGAATAAATTACCAAGATATTAGTTTGTTATAATCTATTTCCATGTGAAATAGAGTTGTAATAAATATACTTAATTGACTTGGGAAATACCCAATCAGGTCTTGTTTATCCCAAACAATCAAAAACATTCACTATCCCTCTTTCACATACTGACGATTGTCGAGTAATTCACTACTAAGCCTTGGTCTATTCCACTATATATAAACCAAAATATAGTGGAGGGAGAAAATGATCATTTACCAAAGAGAAAATCAATAATAGAATCAAAAATAAATATGATCGCACTTGATAATAAAACCACTATAAGAAATTGAAAACAATGTTGCAGAAGAGAGATAGAATTTTTCTTCACTAAAGTGCATGGAATCAAGCATAAAAAAATAGAAAACCTACCCTCAAAAAATCACTCAAAAGTTTAACCCGCCATGGTAAGGGTAATAGAGATTTATGGGGAAGAATAAGGAATTAAAAAACTATGAAAAAGAAAAGAGAGAAAAAGAAAAGAAGAAAAGCTGTCTAGCAAATTCTGTCCTTTGAATGTTTTCTCCTATTTGGAACCAATCCCCTTATAATCACCCCAATGTACCTTCTTATAGGATTATAAAAATATAATTTCATATATTTACTCCAAATATAAAATTAATTGTATGTTTCTAGAGAAATATGTTCAATATTTATTGAGGATGACTTTTTATGGATGAGATTTCCAAAAAATCTTCCTTGAATGTTTCCCATTCAATATCTACCTTAATGAAACCAAATCTACAATATCTTCACTAGAAATACGCACCTTGGAATTGGATTTCCATTAAAATTAGAATCACCTTAATTGGTGGTGTGATGACCGATTTATGATTAATTCACTAAGGTGGGGTCCACACGGTCACCCCAAATATTTCTACACCTTGATTGAATTGTTCGGGTCCCTGGATGGCCGAATCAGCTTCTATCACAGAATAAAAAGTTGTATCCCACAAATATAGGTTTCCTGAAAAAAAAAATATTGACATAAATTGGATCTATATTCTAAAAGATATAATTTAATTACCGAAATACTTAAAATCTGGTAAATTTCCAAAATTAGGAAACTTTCTAATTTTAGCACAAAACACACCATAAATCCAAAATCAATGAAAATAAAATCAAATTGATGAATTTAGGGGGTTTAAATATTTTAAATACATATAAAAAATGTTGAAAATATTATCTATATCAATTCCCCCACACTTAACACTTGGACTCCTGGACAAGTAATCATTAAAATCAAATCACAAAAAATTTTAAACACATACCCACAAGATCCACCAAATCCACACCATAAAACAAAAAGATATCACAACTCATAAAAAAAATTATTTATAGTTATGAATTTAGATTATTTAATATATTTACACTTTATGTCTCATCCCATGCACACAAAACACCTACCTCACATGAATTTTCTCTCATCTCACAACAGTGAACTTTTAACAAGGCTTTTCTTATCCAAACCCATGCAAGTGTCACCATAGGCTTGATAAATTACTACATCTTCACCCAATATGAGTCAAGAAAATGTGATTATCAAGAGGAATTTTCTTGGTTTTTCTATGGATTCTGGTTGTTAGGATTTAGATCTTAAAAATTCTGAGGCCGAATGAGGAGGGCTTGGATCCCTTTGAAGTAAAATCATAAGATTTTAATTTTCACTCAAGTATGGTATCCTCCTCACTCTCCTTAATACCAAGTTAGATCCATAATCACAAAAAATCAAGAAAAGTTTATTCCATTTAACATTTCACAATAAAAAAAATTCAATCTTCATAGTTTTTCTTGAAATCTTCAGATAGACACAACTTTATTTCTTCATTGGAATCCCCAGAAAGGCACAACTCCATTTTTCTTAAAAGCTCCAGAAAGTCACAAATTTTAAAAGAATGAATTCTTCGGAAACAACATTATCTATTCAAAATTTTATTTCCAACTATAATAAAATTAGTTATTACACAACAAGACATATTCCCCCACACTTATGTTCAACTAGATCATGCAGTTTCACTTCAAGAGCAGGTTGGATAGGGACAATTGGATTATAATGTGGATAACCTAACAATATATTCATGGATTCTAAGGGATACAATGATTAAATGTACAAGTTAGGCTAGAATAAAATGGATTTTTTAAAATGGGGCTTTAAAAATAAATAGATGCCTCAATAATTTAAAAGAAAAGTACCACAAACCCTCAAGTTTTGATAGGAATAAATCAAATTTTGGTTAAAATAATCATGGTCTGGTTCTCTCAAGAAATGAGGTGAATGTAAAGAATATGAAAAAAATGGTATAGAAGCCTCTCAGGTAAGTTATTTCAAAAAATAAAGACAATGAGATGTGGTATGGTATTCAAATATCAGAGTACTTTTTATAAAATTCCCAAAGATTTGAACTTGAAACAAAGTCATTTTCAGCATTCATTTAAGCTCAGTTTCATGGAATATATTGGTTCAATAATTGACATAGGTTTAAAAAATTTCAATGATAATAATTTCAGCTCAATTTTTTTTTGAAAACACGCTAAATTTTAAAAATAAACACACAAATAATTGAAAAAAAACAACAATTATTATTATTTTTATTTTTTTAGAAAAACAGTAAAACAATCAACAAATGAAAATGTTCCCTTAACCACACTTAAATGATGCAATGTACTCAGTGCATTCAAATGGATTTAACATATAAGAAGATATTAAAATGAATTAAAACATGCAAGAAAATGTAAAGGAGAGGTAAAACCTAACTTATTGGCAATTTAATGTTGAGTTAATCTCCTAAGTGTTGCTCCCTGAAAACCTATAAGAAAAATTAAAAAAATAAAATAAGAAATTTATTAAAAGAAAATAAAATAGAAATATAATGAGAAAATATAGATATATATTGGTTTAATCCCCCAAGTATACCCTGGGTTTTGACTGCCACTAGATGGAAAGTTCTAATCGGTTATCCCCAATCTGAAGGTGGGTAAAGTTTCTTGCTCATGAACCAATACAATTTCTTATTTCCATCATGTACTTATTCATTTTTATTGAGTCCTACATGGATATAGTATGCCAAATACACACCCATGGGAATAAGGTAAAACTTTCACTATAGAGGTAGGATAATGAACAAGTCCTCCTCTTTCTTAGTTTCCACTTGCACAATTTCTTCTTCATTCACCAGTGTGTTCTCAAGGTATGCTGCATCAATGGAATAATCAAATGGAATTTCAGATTTTAATTCCATTTGAAAAAATTAAAACATGAAGTGTCAATATCAAATTCTTCCCTTTCAAAGTATTCATCTCGTGTTTCTATTTCCTTAGGCAAATCCACTTTGACCTCCTCTTGAACACCCTCCATTAAATGTTAAACATGTTCAGAGAGCTCCAGATGTTTCTCTTTAGATGTATCTTATTTTTCATCATATTTCTCCAAGAAAATACAAGTGTTGGCCAAATATGAAAATTTAATACAATTAGAGGTGATACTCAATTCAATTTCAACAAAATTAGAAGATAACGAGTTTATGAAAATATCATCTCCCTGAGTTTTTCCGGCTTTAACCTATTCTTTATTAGAAATCTCCTCTTGGAGTTGAGTAGTAGAAGATAGAGGAAGGTAGTCAGGCTCCTCTATGTGTTCTTAAAATTACACCATGTCAGTGGTTTATTCCTTCAATGGTACTGGATGTTCTACATTATGAAAAATATGGGGATCAAGTAGCTCCTCACACTCATTCCAGAAGTTATCTAGATATTTTTGATCTCCCATATGTATTTCAGTAGGAAAATCTTCTTCATAAATATCCTCCATGGGTTCTTCAACATCAATGATAAGTGGGGCTACTTCTTCCACCACTTTTTCTGGTTTTGGTTCTTGTTCTGGATCCAACTATTGATCCTGCGATGCATATATATATTACACTATCCACTCTATTTTCCTCTAAAGGTTTTGCACTTTTTGACTAATTCTTTCAAATCGGGCTTCAAGATCCTTGTGAACTTCTTCTTTTTGGTGTTTCATCTTGACCATTTCTTGATAAAATTCTGAAAAATAATCCTGGATTTCAATTAATTCTCTAGAAAATCCCTCAATACTGGGTAATTGAGGTTCTATTTAAGGTCTCAAATGATATCCTTGAATTCATCCTCATTGGTGATTTGGATTCGAGCTCTCCTGATATATTTAGAAAATAATGAAACACTATCCTATATAGGCTAAGGTGAGTCAATAATTGGTTCTCTCATTTATGGGTAATTGTTCCATGAATTAAAGAAATAATCATTTAAAAACATCATGATAAAAAAAATTATGTTTTTTTATTTAGAAAGAGTCAAATATTTACAATTATATTATGACACTACCTCCTCATAAATAGTTCCAAGTTTGACACATGGCTGTCATGGGGTGTGTAAAAATAAATATTTTCTAAGTTAAAATATAGTAAAGTGGTTGGCCTAGTATGTCTTCTAAAGAGGAGTGCACAAAAAATAGTTTTCACTTTTAATTAGAGGGTAAAATGGGTTGGTTTTTGAATTGATTTTATTTTGGAATGAGATGAGAATGATTGAAAACAAATTGAAAAAACAAGAGATTGAAAACTATGATATGAGAAAGGTGATTATGTCAGGGTCAATTTTCTATTTGTAATGCTATCCTTGTTTTATTTTATTCAAGCTTACCGTTTCGTCTCACTCCTTTGGTCAAATGGTGATGATAAGAGAATAAATTTCCAAGATCTCAGTTTTCTCTACTCTCCTTCAATGTGAAAGAGAGTTGTAATAAATATCCTCAATTGACTTGGAAAATACCCAATCGGGTCTTGTTTATCCCAAACAATAAAAAACATTCACTATCCCTTTTTCATGTATTGATGATCGTCGATTACTTCACCACTAAGCCTTGGTATATTACATCGTATATAAACCAAAACCAAGTGGAGGGAGAAAATTATCATTGAACAAAGTGAAAATTAATAATGAAATCAAAAATAAAATATGATCAAACTTGATAATAAAACTACTGTATGAAATTAAAAACAACATTGTAGAAGAGAGATAGAATTTTTTTTCACTAAAGTGCATGAACTCAAGCATTAAAAAATAGAAAACCTACCCTTCCCCAATCACTCAAAAGTTTACCCCACCATGGTAAGGGTAATTTATATTTGTGGGGAAGAAGAATGCATTACAAAACTATGAAAAAGAAAAGAGAGGAAAAGAAAAGAAGAATGTTGTCCAGTAGATTCTGTCCTCCGAATATTTTCTCCTGTTTGTCACCAATCCCCTTTTAATCACCCCAAGGTCCCTTCTTATATGATGCTCCAAATAGAATTTAATTTGGTTACACTAAATCTAAAATTAATTGAACATTTCTAGATAAATATATGCAATATTTATTGAGGATGAATTTTTATGGATGAGATTTCCAAAAATCTTCTTTGAATTTTTCCCATTCAATATCCGCCTTAATGAAACAAAATCTCTAAGATATTCACAAGGAATAAGAAACTTTGAATTATCTTTTCATTCCAATTAGAATCACCTTAATTGGTGGTGTGATGACCGATTTATGATTAATTCACTAAGGTGGGGTCCACGTGGTTTCCCAGAATATTTCTCCATGTCGATTGAATTGTTTAGGTCCCTAGATGGCCGAATAATCTCCTATACTAGAAGAAAAAGTTGTAGCCCAAAAATCTAAGTATCCTATAAAAAAAATATTCACATCATTTGGATCTATATTATAAAATATATAATCAAATTACCAAAATACTTAAAATCTGTTAAATTTCCAAAATTAGGAAACTTTCCAATTTTAGCACAAAACATACCATAAATCCAAAATTTATGCAAATAAACTCAAATTGATGAATTTAGGGGGTTTAAATATTTTAAATACATATAAAAAATGTTAAAAAATTATATATATCAATTTATAAGACATTAATTGGTTTATTATTGACCATATAAAATTAATTTAGCTTTAAAAACAATCCAAAACTGAATTAAACCTTGTGAATACTCAGTTAAAAGAAACAAACCAAAAATAGTTTTTATTAGAGTAAAATATTTCTTAAGTTTAAAAAATGTTAAATGTGGGTTTTATAAATTTAAAATATTATTTTTAAATGATTTATTTTTTACTTTATAAATATATATTTTATGTAAAAAAAATGTTTCATCGACTTTCAAGTCATTCTTGTATCATGAAAATGTCATAAAAGTGATAGTATTTGCAAAATCAGTATTTTCACTATTCACCCAATAATAAACCTTATAAAAAAATCTCAAAAATCCACCTTAATAAAATTTTAAAATTATGGATTAAAAAATGAAGTTAATATTAAAAAATATAAGTTCTAAAATTTATAAACTTATATTTTAAATGAAAATACAAAATATAAAGAAAAAATATTTTATGAAAAAATGACATTTTTAAACATTAAGCATTATTAATATTATTTTATATCAATTTCTAATTTTATTAATGTTAATGTATTAGTTCATATATTATAATAACATTATAAAGTGTTTAGTTTAATTTATTAGGATAAAATACACAACACTTAAAAAAAGTTATTTGAGACTGAAAAATCTTTTCTAATACTAAATAATATTTATTATTTATCTTATAAATGTAAGAAATTTTAGTTTAGTGATGTATTTTTATTTATTATAGGTTTTATTAACCGTTTAATTTTCTTAATAATATCCATATAATATATCATGGCTTGGTTTAGTTCGGTGTTGTGTGTGAAGTAAGATATCAAACACATTAGATTTATTTAAGGGAAATATATATAATAAAATCACGGGGAGTTCCCCACCTTAAATAAATCATGTACTCACATTTTTAATCATAATTCACTAATAAAAGAAGCTAAGTGATCCATAAGAAACTCAATATATATTTTCTATTGAGATATCAGCCTTAAAAAACTAGATACTAAGAGACTCAACTTTTTCTATAAATAGACATGTATTGAGATTTTTCTTTATATCATCAAAATTTAGTGACATACCCTTCACAAATTAATTTCCATAATCCTATTACTAACCAAATAATAAATCAAAAGTGGTTGTGATACTTTCTATTAAATCATATTAAACAACTTTATGAAAACTAAATCCTAAGATGTCTTCTCTAATGGAACCTTCATTTCAACCTATGATACTTTTATTTCAACTATGACATAATTGGATCAACCTATATCTCCTTCAGTTTAACCTAGGTTTTCCATGATCATATTACTATTAGGTTCTCTAATCTAACTAGTTATATATCATATCCTCAAATTATATTTAAATATTTCATAATGATTCATAAAGAGAATGTGAATTTACCAAAGCATATCCCCCAGGAGTGTCTAACTAGGTTTTTAGTCTTAGGCCCACTCATCATGTACTGAGTGAAAATCGAGTTGATACTCAACCATCCTTTTTTAGGGTGATTACCCCTAGGTGAATCCATGCCACTGCCGTATCCGCTTTCCAATATCCATATGGGGATATAATTTTTAGGAAACCACACAATCTCTACTTTACCAAAACTTTTTATGTTTTCATATACTTAGACTTATCCTTATGCTTTTCACTAAATTTATATTATATTAATCCCCAAATTAACTAAACTAATCCCCAAAAATAACTAAACCCTGCTTTGATGCCAACTTAGGTGCCCCAAACCCAAACTCTCATATCTGGTGCTAAATTCATGTTCTTTAAATATTATATTTGATACAAACTTATGAAACCCAAGATATATATATATATATATGTGTGTGTGTGTGTGTGTCTTATTTTTACATCATTTATATAATTTAAATATTACATCTCACAAATAATCGCAAAATCCAAAGAACTAAATGTTTAGTGACTTTAAGGATTAACTACATAAGAAACTTATTTTATGATACTCATAAAAATTTCTCCATAATTGAACCGCACTAGACCCCCATCTAAACTTATCACAAGTTATACTCATATTCATAACCTGGGGAATGTAAACATAAGAAAAGGGAGAGCTCAAATGCTTACTAAGGTAAAAAACTCAATAATATTTCATTAAGGGTTAGATCAAAGGAATATGAGAAATCACAAGAATAAGAAAAATATCTTATTAAAAAGAAAATAGAATAATAAGAGTTTCCCATAAGACATAATAAAATGATATTTAGTCTCAGATGATCAAACATATACCATGTCATAGGAGTGTAGAAACATGAGACAATAATCATGATCCATGGTAGTATGATATAATCATATAATATAGAAATGTGGCATAAAAAAAAGCATAAGAAATTTTAACCTGGTGGATTAGGCATTACTACCTAATTTTCATAACATAATGGGATTGGGTTAACAACCCTTCAACCCACTTAGTATTGGGATGACAACATACACACTCTATTGGGCTTGGTTTACTACCCATGTAACCTCTTGGTCTTGGGTCACTATCTGTATTCCCTCTTAGTCTTGTCCTACTTCCCATGTAACCTTTTTGAGATCACAAGATATAAAACTTTAACCAATACATTAGGTGGATATATTTCACCCCACCCATAAATAAGAATCATTAGTACATTTTAATGTTAATAAAACATGAAAACATTCATATTTGAAACAAAACTTAATTAACATGTGAAAAGGAGGCTGGTTTCATAAAAACTTCTATAGAACATTTTATAATCCATACAAAGAAATAAGGTGGATAGAGGTATAAAAACATATCCATAGTGTAATATAAGTAGAATTAAGGATGTTGAAATAGATGAAAAATACCTTTTCAAGATCATTTATAAAATCACTTTGGAAAATAAGAGGAAATACCCCTTTTAATTTTAAAATCATTATAAATTAGATTTATTTAGAAAATCATTTTAAAACATAGAAAGGAAGCTTCATTGAAAATAATGGTTATGACGGCGAAAGAATGTGTTCACATGGAAAACCCTTAAAAAGTAATTTTATAAAACATTTTTAACATTATTGTAAAAATAAAAAGTTATTAATCACTTTCAAATGTTATTTTCAAAAAGGTGAAGTGAATTTTTTTGAAAACTTTTACTTTTAAAAAAAGAACCTTCAATAATGAAACCTTGAAATAAAGTCTATCTCAAGGAAATGTGGAGTGTAAGATAAAACAACCACCATGGAAGAAAAATAATTTTAATATTTTAAAATACCTTTATTGAAATCCCACATCATAAAAATGGATAATAAAACTTTCTTTTGAAAATGGAGATGGTAAATATGAAGGTCACATGAGATAACACATAATTAGGTTTACTGATGTAAAGGAGAAAATTTAAAGTAAAATATGAACACGGGAGAAAAATAATCATTAAAAATAAGGAAAATTATTCTTAATAACGTCATACTTTTATGGGGAAGAAATTCATCATGGAAAAAGATTTGAATCGTAAAGACCCGTGTTTTTCTGAATTGGAATTTTGAGCAAAAATTTTAATTTTTCTTTCAAATGCTTATATGGGGTAAAATATTAATTTTAAACTATTATATGATCTAGGATAATTTTTTGACCACTATGTTGGTCTCATAATAGGGTGTTTACCCTAGGACAGGAGTTTGGTGGAATTATGAGCTGTTTGAATTTTAGTAGAACAATTAATATTTAATATTTAATTAATTAAATATTAATTGATTTGCATAGGTTTTTTCGACCATATATTTTTAATGGATCATTGTATTTAGATTCTATATCTTCTGTTGAGTCAAGAAATAATATTTTTTCCTAGTCATGGTATAAAATCAAGTTGGACACTGGGGCTGGGTTGGGCCCCCTTTTCTTTTTTCTTTTATTTTTATTTCTTTTTGTTTCCTCTTTTCTTTTATTCCTTCTCCCCTGGATTCTCACGTAATCCCCCTATGGATCCCCCTTTTCACAAAAAAGAGATAAAATAGGAGATGGTGAGAGATATGGGGGAGAAGAAAGGAGGTACCACTGCAAATCTCAGGACACACCAGATCGTCGTGCGATAGCCATCGAGCATGGAAATGGATGAAGCTTCAAAGAATTACTCCAAAAGATAGGACATTTTAAGTTTTTCCTTCAATACCTATAGATTTACATTTTTATGTTTTAATCCCCTACTATTTATTTTGGAATAAAATAGGAGTTTTAGGTGATTTGAGGGTTTTTCATTCGAGAAAACCCATCTACATAGCGTGCGGTTTAGAGAAAACACGTTGTGTGTTCATCATGTTTAGGGAAGAATATATTTTTAGAGGTAAAAGATATATATGGGGTATATAATCCATCTACTGAGACTTTTCCATGTATTTGAGTACCCAATTAGACAACCCGTGTTGGGGCACATGGCCGTGTGGGGTACTCGAGCAGACCCTGTGCGGGTTGCATGCCATGTAGAGGTACACAACCAGACCAAGTACATGGAAAGACCTTATGAGGTACACCATAAGGTACCTCATATAGGGTACATGTCGTGTACCTGTATTAAATGCCATGTACTTTGGATTTTACACACCAAGTCTGACTGGAGTACACTCCTAGGTGGAGCCTTGGGAGTACACGCTGTGTACTAGGTAAACACGTCATGTACTTCCCCTTTACCACCCTTTGAGGGTTTGTCGTATCTTTTCACCCATGAGTCAAAATTAGACACATGAGTAGTCTATTTCAATTATATTTCTATATAGATCACAATGATGGAACCCTTGAGTTGATCTGAGGACTCCTAAGTGGCGTTTCAGGTTCTTTCTTAAACAGAGAGGTGATTCCTCTAGTAATCGAATCCAATTGTCTTATGAGAGTGATACCTTTGATCCGAGATGGTCTATGAGCTATCTATCTCTTTGGTGGGGCTTTAAAATCTCTCCCTTGAGAACATATCCCTTGTGAAATGTACCCTTTTTCCCAAGAGGCTGTGAGGTTAGTTGTTTCCGAGGATCCCATGTAGGATGCCCCTATCTTCCTATTATTACTGAGGATTCCCTATGGTATTTCTTCGCTTACATATTGAAATTGTGAATCCCTTGTAGGATCCCTTACTTGTATACTATTCTGAGGATCCCATGTAGGACTCCTCTTCTTCTTACATTTATTTTGAGGGTCCCTTGTAGGACACATTTTCATAAGCACCATTCTAAGGATCCCAAGTAGGATTCCTCTATTTTATTACTATCAAGGATACAAATTAGGATTCTTCCCTTCACCTTCACTACTAAGGATCCCAAGTAATATTCCTTATCTTATGCATACAACCTAGGATCCCATATAGGATTCCTATCTAGTTCTTTTACTTGAGGGACCTAGTGGGTGCCCCGATGTTTGACCGACCCTGAGCTAGTACATTGGGTTTAGGTAGAGATGGTAAAGGGTGCCACCTTAGAAACCACACCAAACTTGTAAGAATAAAAGGCCGTGTCATTAGTGGTGGGTTTAGGTATTCATCCACCCTCACTCTTTTTTTATACATTCATATATTTATTATTGATGTAGCGATGATAGCCAAAGGTTCTTCTTAGTTGGTGGCTAATAAGCCTAACACATTGCGTCTTTATTTCCCTCTGGGATGCCCATACATACTTCATGGGACATAGATTCTAAGACATGTTATTTCTTATATTTATTGAAATACCCATAGGTACTACCTTGGATATTCCTGTTGAGGTTGTACGTTTGATTATTATATTATTTATATTTTCTAAGGTGTTTTCTAAGATTCAGATATTAAGCCTATGACTATGATATACATGCACGGTGTCCCTAGTAATTATACTCATGGATGATTATGATCACCTGAGTGATGAGGATGATTCCAATATTGTTTGATTTACATGTGATGAGGATTATTATTCTCTCCTCAATCTGGTTATACTCATGGACAATTTCTCTCTCCCGAGTGATGGTGACAGCTATACCCTCCCTGGTCGATTACTAGACCACAATGTTGGGCATAAAGTTCCACCTAATTGGATACTCATGGATGATTATGCTCTATCTAGTGATAAATATGATTACCCTCTCCCTAATTAGAGACCTCTAGGTGTAGTCATGACGTCTCATTGGTGAGATCTCCTTACAGATCACCTAAGGGTCAGACCTTCAAGGATTATCCAACTTGCAATGTCATGACTACCTATGGGTTGAGACCTAGGACCCGAACATTGGACTGTATTTACATGGAATGATAGACATGGCATCCAACTGTAGTTCATTTATAGGATATCCATATGCACTTCTCTAGAATCCATTATTATAGATATTGGAGGTGAGTACGGGTGAACCTAGAGTTAGAAAGAGTATCCCCCTCTGGTGACATAGCTTACTCAGAGACATTATGGAACTGGTCGAAGAAAGTATTGTTGATTGTGATTACAAACCCATATTTCAACTTAAAGATACATGGCTTGAGTAGTAAAACATCTAACTCAATTCTATTTACATAATATGTCCAAGCAATCAGGATTACAGATCTAAGGATCGACTGCTATTAGTTTATATTATTTCATTCACCTTAATCATGTATAATCATATATATATATATATACATATGGGAATATATATATAAACATATAAATATAAATATACATGACTACACTTTCCCAGTTGACCAGAATTACGGACCCAAGGTTTGATTGTGGTTCAGTTGTTTTTATTTGATTTATTTATCTTTATAGTTTTGTATCAGCTATGCTGAGAATATTTCATGAACATGCACTTATGACTAAAAATTTATAAGTTCATCATTAGGGTGGCCTACTAAGATTATATTCTCACCCCTGTACATGTACCTCGGTGTATGTGTAGAATTTATGTCTACTTTTCAAATTGAGCACATATGCATGGTGGTTAGGGCTATGGCCCAGAGTTGCATGATTGAGCGGATCCACTCATATGGATTCTTATTATTAGGCCGGTGTAGTTTGGTAGTGTCATGGAGACCAGGTATGTGGTCTAGATTAGAGCTAGTAGTAGAGCCCTATACTTTTATTTTCTATTTCTTTTTTTTACTCCTGCATGTATGGTCGACCTAGTGGGTGACCAGTGTTGTATATATGACATGGATATTTGGGATTTTATATAATTTCATTTATTATTACAAAATTTTCTATTTCAGTTTATTTACTACCTTTTCACTTTGTTTATTTACTATTGTGTATGATACTTAGCTATTTCCATTATTTTCTTACTCTAATATGAGGGCATAGTCTCCCAACTATCACATCCTAGGCCCTCGCTACTACTCGTTAGAATATTGTGTATGGGGAGGTGAGCTTGAGGCCTCATAATGAACTAGATCGAAGCACTGATTTAGTGGAATCTAGGTTGGGACGTTACAAAGTGGTATCAGAGATATTACTTTCTTATTGATTTATTATTTATGATATGGTAGATAAGAGTATTAGAAATGTGTTTGAACCTATGATGGATATCTGACTGGTGTGTCGAGAACACTTATTCTGGTAGGAAGTCCTAGTTTATAGGGATATGGTATTGCTTTTTTGATCTATGATGTTATAGTTGTATATGATTTTTTCCTTTAATGATGCACATGTTGTGTGGATTTTACAATTTACTATGTATTTATGGATCTTTTCATGTTTGAAAGAGACCATAGATTGATTTTGACACTTTTCTGGAAAATTAAAGAGGTGTATCATGCATCATATTTGGCACATAGGATTCATATGTTATAGGCCTATTAGTGTGTGATTATTATTGATGATAAAGTAAAATTGTTTAAATTCTTAACAAAAATATAAATAGTGTTTTTCATATAGGTTTTTAGTGGGATTATACTCAATTGATCTGACTTGTGCATATATTTCCTTCTAATGGTAGGTGATGTGGATCTACATTGAGACATTTAGTGGTGAGGCTGATGACATAGTCCTCATGCATGGGAGGTGAAATGACCCTAGTGGGTTTATAGGGAACATGATTCCCATGTGTTGTACCCAATTTAGGGTGTTTTTTCTTAGGTTTGGTTATTTAAAGTCTCAATAACAATCTATACAGTTTTTTCCTAAATAAATTGGAATGACATTCTACTCAACCGATCCTCATTTGTTGTTATCTAGTCAGATCGCTGAGTAAGATGTCGATAGGCACCAAGATGTTCTCATAAACTGGACCTCGATGGGGTATTACCATATGAGGATACCCAGTGAGTGTTAGTTCAGTATTTATTCTATATTTTTATTGAAACCTCTAGGGAGCCGTTCTTTTTAAGGATGCTCAATGAGGATTGGGACCTTATAGGTAGTTTTGGTAGTTTTGACCCTTGTAGGTCTTTGTGAACTTTACCTTCCTTAGAGAGGTATGATCTTTTGGGATAGGTGGGAGACCTAGAGGCCCTTAGTTTTAACTCATAACCTTGTAGGTCAACGTTTATTTTATTGAGGGAAACTTATTTGAGAGGTTGGACTAGGTTTATGGATGCCTTTTTAGGTAGAGATCTTGGTTGTACACTCGTTATGAGACTGATGCAAGGTTAGAGATCAGGTTTTTGCGATATAGTCATGTTGATGCCTTTGGATTTTGACAAAGCACCTAGGGTGATTATTTTTGAAACTGGCTTTAGTAGGTAGGATTGTTTGGGTGGCTGGACCTATTGAATAGTGTTTCTGCTATTAGTAAGTGGTCAGAGTGTGGGCAGATACACGTGACCTAAACGACACTGGGTGTTGGGAGATCGTGGGATATATCATGGCATATGAGAGGTACTCTATTTTGAATAGGAGTTCTAAGGGATCTTCTGGATTGTTTGGATTACATGTCATATAACATGGTCAACTTGGTTTAGTAGAAGACAACTCATTGGAGTATGATTTGGGTGATAAAAGTACACATCAGTTAAACATAGTACCGTTTAATCATAATTTGGCGAGTGGTCGAGTGTTAGCTAAGTAACTATGGTTTCAAATACTTTTCGTGGGCATGGTTTTCTAAAAGTTTTGATAAAATAATTAATTTAACTTCATGGTAGAGGAGAAATCATAATGAAGTGGGTGCCGTGAGATGATTGAACCATGTTTGGACCTGGACATGCATTGTTGGGAGACATGGTGTCAGGTGTTGGTTAAAGGAAAGTGTAGCCTTGTTGGATGTGAGTGTGTCTCAGAGAAAGATGTACATGCCATTTGATAGAATCTTAGTGTAATTATTTTTAAATATGATCAAGATATATCTTGACATCTTCCTGAGTATGCTGAGAGAGCATTGGATCTATGCTGAGATTTTTCCATTTTAAATATTCTTCCTAGTTGATGAGGAAACCTATTGAGGTTATGCTCGAGGAGTGATATAAGGTAATCCAAATGGAGGGAAGTACACCATTGGTGTAAGAACCTGGTTCTTATTCTTGAGGTACGAGTTTATTCTTTTCTCTTTTTCTTAAGTGTTTTTGAGAAATAAGGAAAATAGGGAAGAAATTACAAATTTTGTGGGTACACGCCGTGTACTTTTTCACACGCAGTGTACTTTGGCCGGGTGGGATGAGTACACAGGGTGTGTAGCCATGCTGGCGATGAAAGGTGTAAAAACCAACTACACGCCGTGTAGTTTGTATTTACACGCCGCGTAGTCAGTCGGTAGGTGAATAGTAAGGTGGTGGCCAGCTAAGCGGCAGTACACACTGTGTACTCAGGTATTACACCCCGTGTACTCATGTCAACAGATGAATAATGCCACACTGGTGAGAAGACACCGAAGGAATAGTTAAAAAAAATGAAAACTACACGCCGTGTACCCAATAGTACATGCCATGTAGTCTGTTTTTTTCGCTTAAAATGGGAAGTAGCCTCTACTGTTCATAGGTAAGGATTAGAACGCCGGAGGAGAGCTCGGGAGGATGAACAGATCTTCATAGATCATCTGATCGCGCACCGAGAATCCGTTTCCGCTTCTGCTAATCACGTTGGAACCGCACGGGTAATCCCTCTCTTCTCCTGGCGCTGTTCTTGCCAATTATTCCTCTAAATAGAGTTATTTACGTTTGAATGAGTTTTCTTTTACCTCATATCTACATCATTCTCAGGCGTTTCGAGGAGCATCATTCGCGTATATCGATTAGGGGTGATCGAGGTAGGTGGTTTAGTGTTTATTTCCAACTAACGTGGTGAATTTGTGTACAACTGTGATACGCGCCCATGAATGGGGTGTCGTATGGATGAGGCCTTGCATAATTAAATACCTAGAATTTCATAGGTAGTTAAATGAACATGTATAACTGTTTTTTGGGATCGCTGCTTGGATCTAGGACCACCCCTGGGGTGCGTTCCTCTGTTTAGCCATTTGGCCAGGTTACCCGAGGGTATACCATGATTTTTAGCATGTCTTAAATTGCATTGAGAGGAATTGTATATAAATTGATTTTTTATATGTTGGGCATGGACCGGTTACATGTTTAGCCTAAGGTCAGTGTTGTGTTTAGCCTGTGGCCAGTGCTCTGTTCAGCCTAAGGGAAACCTCTTTCGTGCCTGTGGGCAGTAGATTCGGTGCCTGTGGGAGAAACTTCATACGCCTGAGGGCAATATCTGTTATGCCTGTGGGCGACTACCTGCAGTTTGTGAATCTGATTACCTGAGGGTAAGGTTTGTATGTATGAGGATAGTGTTATCATTAAATGTTCATCGTGATGATTCTTATCTGTTATACTTGTCAAGTTAAAGCACAGGCTTGGCATAGTTAAATTATTATTAAAATGACAATATAATTGGTAAAGTTAGTTACTTTTGAGTACTACTTAGTTTATTGCATTTACTCCTGCACACTGCTGTTGCACATTTACACTGACAGTTGGGCACGGATCTTTGGTGGGTACCTACTGGGATTCATTTCTCACACCCTATTTGGGTCATGTCTTCGGCCCAAACAGACTACATTTCTGCAAGTATGGATAAGGGCAAGGGTCTCTATACAGGTACATGAGTGTTGCTGAGGTGTAGGGGAGCATGGGACCGAGCTTAGGCTCGCGATGCTGCCGGCTGTTCTATTTTGTTTGCTGTACCTATACTTTCCATTGTATCATATTGTACTGCTGTGTACCATGTTCTGGCTATTTTCATAGAATAGTGACATGCTGCATCTTGACATACATATATATATGACTGCTGGTTCTTTTTACTGCAGTTTTTCATTTCAGTTATGTATGTTTTACTTCTTCCGTTGTTGTTGTATGTTTCTTCTTTTATTCCGTTGTACTACACTTTGACAAATGAGGGCATAGTTTACCCACTATAAGACCTGGGCCCTCGCTGATAGTCAGAAGCCTCTGGCATTTGGGGAAATGTGTTTGAGGTAACGTGGCGAACCGGGTTCGGGGCTCCCGTGGAGTGGTACCCGGATCTGGGACATTACAAAGTGGTATCAGAGGGGTTATTTTATTTGACTTACTATTTGGAGCCTTGGTCAGGGATAAGACGAAAATGGTAGTTCGTAATAAGCCGTGCCTGGGAGTAGCTAACCCGTGTATATGGAAAAGCCAATTTACCTCGTATTGTAATTTTATCGATTTTTCAATTTACAGTTGATCCGATTTTCATCGTTGGGTGACTCACTTGGGATTGCTCTATTTATATGTTATCCATGAGTTCTATTTAGTTTAAACCCAATGAGATGAGGGTATTCCATCTCATGAATCATTTAGGAACATGCTAGAAATCACATGACATGAATTATTCCATGCCATGTAGGTGTAGTAGAAATTGTATGCTGTTGTGATAGTTGTTGTGCTAGAAAAGCATGCTGTTGTGATAGCTACTTTGATAAATACCTACTATGTGATAGGGTATTTTGTGTGAGATTTTTAATAGAATGGAAGCCAAACTTTGGTTTTTGGAGAGTATGGGCCCTTAATGACCGGAATTTAGTGGATCATTGACTGTTTTACTTGTGTATAACATGTATAAGATGCCAAGATTTGATTCGCGGGGAGTATGGGCCCTCACGGATCGTACTTTGGCACTTAGGTGTTATTTTTTCAGTATTTTCTGGGTTTCAGAGTAGTATCTGAGGCTTACTATCCAGAAAACCCAGGATACACGCCATATAGGTCCTTGGACACATGCCATGTATTCTTATGTTCGGGAAGAAATGGAAAATTTTTAAGTACACACCATGTTCCCTCAGTACACGCCGTGTAGTCTCTTTCTGTGTCTTAGATCGTGTGGGTGGGGACACGGGGTAGGGAAAGTTTTGGGGAATAGCACACTGTGTACTGGATGTACACATCGTGTAGTGTTGACCCAGAGTCCGCCTGTGTAACTAACAACATGGACGGAGGCTACCTTGAGCCAGACACACCGTTTCCACCATGGAACACGCCTTGTAGTCTGACCTGGGGACCTGGCCGTGTAGCTAACAAACACGGGTCGGTGTTACCTCTTATTGAACACGCTGTGTACCTGAGGGACACGCCTTGTAGTCCTTACCGGTGGGAGACTGTGTGGACTTGGCCATGTGGCTGAGAAACGGGGTAGTGTACACGCCGTGTGCGGGTGTCACACACCGTGTGGTGTCATCCGAGTAGTCAGCCGTGTCACAAATGACACGGGTAGTTGGAAATTAAAACATACATGCCATGTAGTCTTGTTCAAGTGATCCATGTATCTTAGCCATGTAGAAGGACTTAGGCAGGGAAGGTACACGCCGTGTATGTAGAAGGCACGCCGTGTGTTTGGGGTGTTACATGGCCAATTTAAGCTGGGGTACACACCCATGATAATGACTTGCGAGAACACGCCGTGTAGTTTTATACACACCGTGTAGTCAAGTTCTGTAAATTTTGAAAACTTACCTTCTCTGTCTCCTTGCTTTCAGTCTTTGATAATCTTTATCTAAGGTGTGTGTTTGACCTTGTAGAGTCATACCATCGAGACGAACACACGTTGTTCTCCAGGAGAGCGACAACGATTATACTCCAGAGATGGTAGGCCATGGGCTACTAGTGGATCCTCCAGTAGAGCCAGATATGGCGCCAACCGTTATACCAGACACAGGTGCAGATGCACAGTTCTGTGAAGGATTCATGCGGTTCATACAGACCTTTCAGGGAGCACTGCCAGCTGCCACATCTATGGCCGAGCTGACTCATATCTTTCAGTAGCAGCATCCGCCTACGTTTTCAGGGGATGGTGGACCATAGGCTGCGAAGTCTTGGCTGGATTCATTGTTGACTATTTTCGATCAACTTGAGATGCCTCTAGGGCGGAGGTTCAAGCTTGCTACTTATATGATGCATGATTACACAAAGAGGTGGCGGGATGTTACCACCCAGTCAGAGCATCACAGAGACATGGCGTGGGAAGATTTTCAGACATCTTTCTATGAATTCTTCTTCCCAGAGACGTTGAGGGCAGATAGAGCTCAAGATTTCATGAATCTGTAGAAGGGCGCTATGTCGGTGATGGATTATTCTTCTCATTTCAATGAGCTTCATCATTTTACACCCGTTCTAGTGGGTGATGAGACGTTGAGGGCTAGGCGCTTTGAGGATGGTATTAGATATGACATCCGTGCACTGGTGAATGTTTTCAGGTTGCCTACTATACATGCTATTATGAACCAGGCACTAATTACCAAGAGGAATCTATGAGAATCAAGTGGTGTGGGCCAGGGTGGTTTAACACCAGTTTCTGGTACTATTTCTACTAGCAATAGGAAGATACATATGTACTTCTCTCACAGTGGCGGTACCATCCAGAAGAATGTTTCAGGTGGCCAGGTCATGTGCTACCAGTGTGGTAAGAAGGGGCACAAGAGACCATAGTGTCCACGTGACCTATTGGAGTGCCGAGCTTACAACAAGATGGGTCATCTGTAGTGATTTTTTAGGGCGTTTCTACCAGTGTCTAGTGAGAGGGGTTCTGTATAGACTCTGCGTGCGGGAGCAGGACCAACAACTTCTTACCAGTCGGGAAACTGGAATACGTCAGGGCATGTAGGCAAGGATGGTAGTTGTGGTCTTGGTAGCCAGACACCAGGATCTCAGAGGCAGCAGGGTGGGACAACTCAGGGTATCCAGGCTGTGTTGTAGGGCCGGGGCACTGGGCAAGCATATGCAGTGCAAAAGACCCAATAGGAGCAGGATCCCGGACCTTCTACTGTCAGAGGTACTATTCTAGTAGCTTCTGTCTTATCTTCAGTACTTTTCGATACAGGTGCTACACATAGATTTGTATCTATGCCTATCATGGAGAGCCTTGGGCTCTTTGTTTCTTCTTCTTCTGATGTTATGACGCTAGACACTCCATTGGGGACTAGAACGACTAGTGTGCATCAGTGCAAGGAGTGCCCCCTTGAGGTTGGTGGGTTTCACTTCCTTTGGAACCTCTATGTCTTGGAGATGATGAGCTATGATGTAATTCTCAGGATGTACTGGTTGGTTCCCTTTCGAGCCTTTGTAGACTGCTATCATCACAGGGTGCGTTTCACGTCACCAGAGGGTGGAGAGTTTCTATACAAAGGCGAGTGGGATGTTCAGGCGAGTCGAGATGGACTAGATCATCGTGGGTGAGGTGGAGTCACAACCTAGATTGCGAGTTTATATCTGGATGATCAGGGGACTTGTCAAAAGGACTTCCCTTTAGTGGTTGATCATTTCAGGGATGTCTTCCCGGATGACTTTTCAGGTCTACCTCCAGAGCATGAGGTGGATTTCTCTATTGAGCTTGTGCCAGGAGTGACACCGGTATCCATTCCTCCTTATAGGATGGCTACACCTGGGTTACAGGAGCTCAAGAGACAGTTAGAGGAGTTACAGTCAAAGGGTTTTATCTGACCAGTACTTCTCCATGGGGTTCTCCGGTCCTTTTTGCGAAGAAGGCGGATGGTACCCTCAGACTCTGTGTGGACTATCAGAAGTTGAACCAGTTGACAGTCAAGAACCGATATCCCTTGCCGAGGATTGATGATATTTTTGATCAACTTCAAGGTGCACGAGTGTTATCGAAGATTGACTTGAGATCCAGATATCATCAGTTGCACGTTAGACCATCTGATATACCTCTCATAGCCTTCAGTAATAGGTATGGTCTATATGAGTACTTGGTTATGCCGTTCGGACTCATGAACACGCCAACAGTTTTCATGGCTCTGATGAATCGTGTGTTACATCCTTATCTATATTCTTTTGTGGTAGTATTTGTGGACGACATCTTGGTGTACTCTCACACTCGACATGACCATGCCACCCATCTTGAGATCGTATTGAGTACACTGAGAGAGCATCAGATATATGCTAAGCTCTCAGAGTGCCACTTTTGGATGGACCAGATTCACTTCCTGGGTCATATCATCTCAGAGGCAGAATTTGAAGTAGACTCAGAGAATGTGAGAGTAGTAGTTTCCTAGGAGCAGCCCAAGAATGTGTTTGAGATACGAAGTTTCTTAGGGATAGCTAGTTACTACATGCGTTTTATACAAGACTTCTCCTGCTTAGCAGCGCCATTGATGAGTTTGACTAAGAAGGGTGTGAAGTTAGTTTGGTCTGAAGCTTGTGAGACAACCTTTCAGGAGCTGAAGGGAAAGTTGACATCATCACCAATCCTAATACTCCCAGAGTAGGGAAAGAGATATACAGTTTACTGTGATGCATCAGGTATTGGGCTGGGAGCTGTGTTGATGAAGGGCGATCGAGTTGTTGCATACAGGTCTCGGCAGTTGAGACCACATGAGAGGAATTAACCGATGCATGACCTCGATTTGGCTGCAGTTGTTCATGCGTTACGCTGTTGGAGACATTATCTCACGGGATAGAATTTTTTGGTTTTCACCGATCACAAAAGTCTCAAGTATATCTTTACTCAGCGTGACTTGAATCTGAGACAGTGAAGGTGGGTCGAATACCTTCAGTCCTTCGATTTTGAGCTTGCCTATACACCTGGTAAGGGTAATGCAGTTGCTGATGCACTGAGCACGAAGAATCAAACACAGGTGGTTCATGTGGCCAGTGGTGAGTGACAGCTTATGACTTTGTTCTATGAGATGCATTTGGAGGTGCACAACAGTCAGGGGAAAACCTATCTTTCATCTTTAGCTGTGACTTCTACCCTACTGGATAAAGTGAGGATGAGACAACTATCTGATTCAGAAGGCCTAGTTCTACGGGAGTCGATGGTAAGTGAGGACCCTCCTCTTGGGTGGACGATAGGCAGTGATGAGTTACTGCATTTCCATGGACGAGTGTGGGTTCCGGGGGATATACGCAGAGAGCTGATGCGAGATTTTCATGCTTCAGCTTGGGCATTTCATCCCAGAGTTACCAAGATGTATAGTGACTTGAGACATCAGTATTGGTGGCCGGGTATGAAGAGAGAAGTAGCTGGTTTTTTTATGAGATGTTCCACCAGTCAGTAGGTGAAGGCAGAGCATCAGAGGTCAGCTAGACTGCTACAACAGTTACCCATTCCAGAGTGGAAATGGGATGATATCACGATGGACTTTGTGACTAGATTTCCGAGGACACATCGAGGTAATGATGCTGTGTGGGTTGTTGTGGACATAATCACGAAGGTAGCTCACTTTTTTCTGATCAAGGAGACCTTTGGAGTTGACGATATCGATAATTTGTATATCCGAGAGGTCATACGTCTTCATGGGGTCCCTCGTTCTATCATTTTAGATAGGGATTCCCATTTTACGTCTCGTTTCTGGCAGAGGTTTTAGAGGGAACTGGGTACACAGGTGCTTCTGAGCACAGCTTACCACCCTCAGACTGATGGACAGTCAGAGCGTACGATATAGGTGCTTGAGGACATGCTGCGTGCATACATCCTAGACTTTGGGGGCTCCTGGGAGAAGCATATACCCCTAGTTGAGTTTGCCTATAATAATAGTTTTTAGGAAAATATTGAGATGGAACCTTACGAGGATTTATATGGTAGGCCATGCAGATCAACTTTGTGTTGGATGGAGGCAAGTGAGGCAGCTTTACTGGGACCACAACTCGTGCAGGAGACTTCTGAACAGGTCCAGTTGATTCAGAAGTGGATGACTACTGTGCAGTCTCATCAGAAATCTCATGCTGATCGCCGCAGACGACCCTTGGAGTTCGTGGTTGGGGATCGGGTTTTATTACATGTTTCATCGAGGTTAGGACATAGGCGGATCAAGAGACAAGGTAAACTTTCACTGAGGTATGTGGGGCCATTTGAGATTTTGGAGAGAGTCGGTCCAGTTGCCTATCGGTTGCAGTTACCACAAAGGTACTGGGCCATGCATGACATCTTCCATGTATCCCAATTGCACCGCTATCATTCAGACCCATCTCACATCTTTCAGCCAGAGGAGGTTGAGCTTCAGATGGATGCATCCTTTGAGGAGAATCCAATTCATATTGTTGATAGGAGCACGAAGGTTCTCCGAGGCCGATCAGTTCCTCTCGTACGGGTGTTATGGTAGCATGGCCGAGTGCAGGACGAAACCTAGGAGCGGGAGACCGACGTACATGCTCAGTGGTCAGATTTGTTCTGAGTGTTATCTTCACCACCCTTATAAGGGGAAATTTGGGGACGAATTGATTTAAGGGGGGAAGTTTGTAAGAATCTGGTTCTTATTCTTGAGGTACGAGTTTCTTCTTTTCTCTTTTCCTTAAGTGTTTTTGAGAAATAAGGAAAATAAGAAAAAATCACAAATTTTGTGGGTACACGCCATGTACTTTTTCACACGCCATGTACTTTGACCAGTTGGGATGAGTACATAGGGTGTGTAGCGATGCTGGTGATGAAATGTGTAAAAACCGAATACATGCCATGTAGTTTGTACTTACACACCGTGTAGTCAGTCGACAGAAGAATAGTAAGGTGGTGGCCAGCTGAGTAGCAATACATGCTGTGTACTTAGGTATTACACGCTATGTACTCATGTCGACAGATGAACAGTGCCACACTGGTGAGAAGCCGTCGAAGGAACAGTTAAAAAAATGAAAACTACACACCATGTACCCAATAGTACACTCCGTGTAGTCTTTTTTTTCCTCTTAAAATGGGAAGTAGCCTCCCCTGTTCACAAGAAAGGCTTAGAACACCGGAGGAGATCTTGGGAGGATGACCGGAGATTCGGAGATCAGATTATCGCGCACCGGGAATCCGTTTTCACTTCTGCCGATCACGTTGGAACTGCACGAGTAAGCCCTCTCTTCTCCTGGAACTGTTCTTGCCAATTCTTCCTCTAAAGGGAGTTATTTATGTTTGAATGAGTTTTATTTTACCTAATATCTATGTCATTCTCTGGCGTTTCGAGGAGCTTCATTCGTGTATATCGATCAGGGGAGATCGAGGTAGGTGGTCTAGTGTTTATTTCCAACTGATGTGGGGAATTTGTGTACAATTGTGATACGCGCCCATGAATGAGGTGTTTTATGGATGAGGCCTTGTATAATTAAATACCTAGAATTTTATAGGTAGTTAAATGAACATGTATAACTATTGTTTGGGATCGCTTCTTGGATCTAGGACCACCCATGGGGTGCGTTCCTCTGTTTAGCCATTTGTCCAGGTTACCCAAGGGTATACTATGATTTTTAGCATGTCTTAAATTGGATTGATAGGAATTGCATATAAATTGCTTGTTTATATGTTGGGAATGGCCTGGTTACTTCTTTATCCTGAGGGTAGTGTTGTGTTTAGCTTGTGGGCAGTGCTCTGTTCAGCCTGAGGGCAACTTCTTTCGTGCCTGTGGGCGGTAGATTTGGTGCCTGTGGGCGACACTTCATACGCCTGAGGGAAATATTTGTTATGCTTGTGGGTGACTACCTGTGGGTTGTGACTCTGATATGTTATCATTAAATGTTCACCGTGGTGATTCTTATCTGTTATACCTATCAAGTTATAGCACAGGCTTGGCATGGTTAAATTAATATTAAAATGGAAATATAACTGGTAAAGTTAGTTACTTTTGAGTACTGATTAGTTTATTGAATTTACTTTTGCACACTGCTGTTGCACATTTACACTGACAGTTGGGAACAAATCTTTGGTGGGTGCCTACTGGGATTCATTTCTCACACCCTGTTTGGGTCATGTCTTCGGCCCAAACATACTACATTTCTCTAGGTATGGATAAGGTAAAGGGTCCCTATACAGGTACATGAGTGTTGCTGAGGTGTATGGGAGCATGGGACCGAGCTCAGGCTCGCGATGCTGCCGGCTATTATGTTTTTTTTGTACCTGTACTTTCCATTGTATCGTATTGTACTGTTGTGTAACATGTTATGGATGTTTTCATAGAATAATGACATGCTGCATATTGACATACATATATATATGACTGTTAGTTCTTTTTACTGCAGTTGTTCATTTCAGTTATGTATGTTTTACTTCTTCCGCTGTTGTTGTATGCTTGTTCTTGTATTCCGCTGCACTACACTTTGACAAATGAGGGCATAGTTTCCCCACTATCAGGCCTGGTCCCTTGCTGCTGGTCAGCAGCCTATAGCGTTTGGGGAAATGCGCTTGGGGTCACGTGGCGAACCGGGTTCAGGGCACCCATGGAGTGGTACCCAGATCTGGGACGTTACAATTGGTGCTTTGGGGGTAGTGACCCTCATTTTGACTTTAAATTCAACATTTTTCACAGTCCTTTGATCTTAGATCTTGGTTTTGAGATGATGATAAAGGTATTCCTATGATGGGGAGTACTAGATCGATCATAGTTAAATGTATCCCATGTAAGAGACAATTATTGACACTATGAAACTGGCCATTAGACAGTTCAGATAGCTTGTTGTACAAATTCTTTAGTTGAGAGCATGTATACTAGTTTTTTAGACTAAGGCTTATTGGGGACAATAAGGTTTATGATGTGGAGACTGTAAGGACCCGTGTTTTTTCCACCTCGAATTTTGAGAAGAAATTTTATTTTTAATTTTGGATGCTTATAAGTGGTAAAATGGTAATTTTCCCCTAGTATATGATCTTGGATAATTTTTATGACCACTTCGTTGGTCCTAGAATAGGGTTTATACATTAGGACATGAGTTTGGTGGAATTATAAGTTGTTTGAATTTTGATGGAATAACTAATATTTAATATTTAATTAAATAAATATTAATTTTTTCATGTAGGTTTGTTTGTAAATATATTTTTAAAGGAGTGTTGTATTGAGATTCTATCTTCATATTTGAGTCAGGAATGGGGATATTTTTCTAGACAGGTTATAAACTCAAGGCAGGCATTAGGGCCGAGCCGGACCCCCTTTTTCTTTTTTATTTCTTTTTCATTTCCTATTTTATTTTCTTCCTATCCCCTAGATTATAGAATATTCCCCTAGTGGATCCCCCTTCACATGAGAAAGATATAAAATGAAAAAGGGATAGAGATAGAGGACAAATAAAGGATGTAGTATTGTTAAGCTCAGGACACACCAGATCATTGTGCGGTAGCTGTGGAGCATGGAAGTAAGTGAAGCTTCGGCAGATTTCTCCCAAAGGTAGTTCGTTTTTAATTTTTGATATAAATCCTCATATATCTACCTTTTACATATTTAAATCCCTTATCATGCTTTATTAGGACCACTAGTGAGTTGATCTATTGATTTTAGGGAAAAATAAGGGTTTCAGGTGATTTGGGAGTTTTTTGTTTGGGAAAACCCATCTACAAAGTGTGTGGTTTAGAGAACACATGTTGTGTGTTCTTCCTATTCAGAAAAGAAGATATTTTTAGAGTTTCACACCATGTATGGGGTATACACACCATGTATTGGAACTCATCTGTGTATCTAAGTACCCAACCAAATATAGGGGAACGTGGTCGTGTGGGGTACACAGGCAGACCCTGTGTGGGTTACACATCGTATAGAGGTACACGACCAAACCAAGTACATGGTTATTCCATGTGAGGTACATAGGAAAATACCCCATTTAGGGTACACATCATTTACTTGAGCTTTTACATGCCAATTCCAACTAGAGTACACACTCAAGTGGAGCCTTAGGAGTACACGCCGTGTACTGGGTAAACACACCGTGTACTATCCTTTTGCTATCCTATGAGGATTTTTTGTATCTTTTATACTATGAGTTATAATTGGACACATGAGTGGTACATTTCAAGTATCTTTTTGTGTATATCGTGATGGTGAAACACTTGAGGTGATTTGAGGAATCCTAAGTGTAATTTCAGGTGTTTTCTTAAATGGTGAGGTGCTTCCTCTGGAAATTGAATCCAATTGTCTCCTGAGAGTGACACCTTTGACCTGATATGGTATATGAGCAATAAATCTCTTAACTAAGGATTTCGTATCTTTACCTTGAGGATGTATCCCTTGAGAGATGTTCCCTCCAGTCTAAGAGGCCATGAGGTTAGTTTTTTATAAGGATCCCCTATAGGATGCCCCTATATTCTTACTATTATCGAAGATCCCCTGTGGGATTCCTTCGCTTACATGCTAACATAGAGAATACCTTGTATAATTCCTTAATTGTATACCATTATGAGGATCCCATGTAGGATACCTCTACTTATTATGTTGCTTTTGGGGGTCCCATGTTGGACGCCTTTTCCTAAGCACCGTTATAATGATCCCGAGTAGGATGCCTTTATTTTCTTACCCTCAAGGATCCAATGTAGGATTCCTCCCTTTACCTTCACTACTAAGGACCCCAAGTAGGAATCCTTCACTTATGCGTACACCCAAGGATCACAAGTAGGAAACATCTCTATTGGTTGAACTTGAGGGACCTAGTGAGTGCCCCGATGTTTGATTGACCCTGAGCTAGTATGTTGGTTTTGGGTAGAGATGGTAGCCAATGTCACCTTAGTACCCATATCAAATATGTAAGCCTGTGAGGTTGTGTCAGTAGTGGTGTGTTTAGGAATTAAACAACCCTCACTCTTTTTTATACCTTCACATGTTTATTGCTAATACAATAATGATAGACAACAGTTATTTCTGGTTAGTGGCTGATGAGCCTGATGCAATGCATCTTTCTTTTTCTTTCGGATGCCTAGATGTACTTATTAGGATATGGCTTCTGAGCCATGTTATTTATTATATTTATTAACACAAACATCCATACTTGTAACACCCCAATATTTCATAGTACGTTATCTCTTTAAAGTAATTTAATAGTGTATATTGCACGCAAAACTGACTTGGATTGCGTTATACACAAGATTGAGTTTCTACAAAACAACACATTAATATTATAATTATTTAAATGATATATTTATTTACCAATTAAATATTGTAATATGAATAGTAAAAAATAAATTTTAAATTTTATTTATAATGTTTTCACATAAATAAAACATATTTATAATGAAATGTATAAGTTTTGTTAAAATAGTTATATATTTAGAAAAACTATTTTCTTAAAAGAACTACTTTTTATGTCCTTTTGTAAAAAATAATAAAATTAATTTTAGACACTCCTAAAAATTAAATTTGGTAAAATAGACTTGAATTTTGAATTTATAATATCAAAATTATCTTAGGCTGAATTTTTGGTATTTTTCTAAAAACATTCAATTTTTGATGAATAGTGAAAAATACTGCATAACACATAAAAACTGACTTTTTTATTTAAATAATTATTTTTAATTTAAATTTATTTTAAAGTAAAAGTATATACATAATAACTATATTATACCAATTTAATTCATTGGAGTCATTCTTGTAACGCCCCGACCCCAGTTACCCAGAGTCGGTGCATTATTACATAACATTGGCATGATCACAAAAGATCAAGTCTCGAAAGACTGATTAGTTTAGTATCCTTGGAAACAATAGATATATTCATAAGTCTTACATTACATCATAAATTGAAAAAATAACTACAACATATCTTGTCTTCATATCCCCTCATACATTCCCTACAGGTCATTCATAAAAAACTTCTTCACATCCTGGGAAAAATTAAAACATTGAAAGGGGTGAGCTCAGATTATCAGTAAGGATAAAAATATAGTGGAAAATTTCATAAATAAAAATAAAATTTAAGGCAATGTATAACTAAAACAAAATCCTTTTAAATTTGAACTTCTGCATAATATGGCAAGGATAAAATTAAATAATGTTATTTACTTATTCACATGGATATTCTACTAGTCGAATAATTACATGAAATATCAATAACCACTTTCATAATGATGGAATGCATAATGCTAGACTATCATAACCACATAGCCAAGACCTCGTGCCAAGACTACAAATAAGATTTTTTCAAGGCCTCGTACCAATACACTAGTTTGTCTCATGAGACCTACCGATGCATCGAGGAGCTATAGCGGGCTCCACCCGTCACTCACTAAGTCCAATTCATTCCTCATATGAACAGGTTTAAACATAACATAAACATTCATATTAAAACTAGCATAAAAAATGTTAATAATTTATCCACAAACCATGAATGGTATAAAAATAGCACATCCACAGTTAAACATAACTCATTCAATAAAATATGGAAGATTTTATTGTAACAGATTAACCTCAATCGATAATAATTAAGGATATTTACATAGATGAAAATAATCATCAAAACTATTTGATAGAAATACCCCCTTTTTCTTGAAAACATTTAAAAGTCACACTATTTGTCAAGAAGCCATTTAAAAATAGATTTTTGAATCAAAGTGTCCCATACCACTTTGAAACTTTTAAAAGGAATTTTGATTTGAAAACTTTAATGTCCATATAAATAAATCCTTAAAACCATTTTTAAAACATGGACATTAATGAGAAATATTTAGAATAATAAATCTTTAAAACATTTTAAAATGATATTTTAGTTAGAGTTCCTAACCAAAAGAGAGACACTTGAATAAAAATAATTTAGGTAATAAAAACTTAGTAATATCATGAGAATAAAGGGATTCATGATATACTATGTCAAAGTACATTATATACACCATATAAAAGTGATTTGGTGTATAACAACAAAGGAGTCTCAATGGAATGTAAATTGAGATGAAATCTCTCATAAAGGCCGTATCTTTAGGTTAAGGATAAATCAACGACATAATTATGTTTGACAAATATAAATACACTCAATATTATTGGATATTCAGTGTAAAACAATCAAAGGACATTCACACATATTCTTGTAAAAACAACACCAATGAATTGGATGTTTAACTCAACAAATGGATATTGAGTAAAAATTAATCTTATCAAGTTCATACCGATGACTTGAGAATTTATCAATGGAGTTATTATGTGTATCAAAAGTATATCCACAGAAAGGGGAGTGTAAATTACGACATAAGAAAATGAATAGTGATTCCACACATAATCTTGGAGTAAAATAATCAATGAAGTATGCGTAAAGCCGAATGAGTGGAAATTGAAATTTCAAATTCCCTTATTGATTTGGTAACTTAAGAAACATACACCCATGAAATAAGGATCATAAAATGATGATGTAAATATCCATGAATTAAATTATATTACACAATGAATACAAATATGTTCAGTACACACACCACATGCAATAAATAAGTGGTGAACAATGGAAATCTCACGGAATTAAAAGTGAGATAAGAAACCCCTTACTTTGTACTTTTTCCTTGGTTGAGGGTAGGTTATCCTCCTGTATAATGGTGAAATAATTGTTATTGAATTATAAAATAATCATATACATTAATATAATATCATATATGATCTTTTAACATTTCTTTGTTAATAATATCTTAGTATTATCGTCATTTCGGGTGTTAACTTACTCGTTTTATTTTATATGTTTTGTTAAATAAGTCATCTTTGTTATGGATAGGTTTCATATTATTCATATACATAATGATATAAATTTCATAAACATTATTTTTAATCATAAAAAGAGAATTATACTTGTATGGATATGATGGGGAATGAATCTCATCGCGTTCGTGGAGACGGTAGTCTGTACGTACGCACGAGCGATAATATCATTATTTTGATATTAAAATCATATATAATTGGATATTATATCATATATAAAGAATAATTATCATGTTATACTTATTATTTACATGAATTACACATCATTATTATACCCATCCAAATAATAATGTATTGAATAACAATTACACCACAACGTGGAGACGGTAGGCCGTACGTACGCACGTATGGTGACATGTAATTCAAAGGATGGATAGAATACTGAATATGGTTGTATCACATTTTCAATAAAATCACAGTATATAAAATATATTGTAGTTATTATTTTAGAATGTAAATAACAAATAAAGAAGAAGTTGAAGAAGAAAGGAACTTGAAAGAGGGTTGTGAAAACATTACCTCTTCTTCGGGTTCTTCCTTTTGATTTGATCAAAAGGGATACTTACGTTGGATTTATGATCAAACTAAGGCCTATAGGTTTAATTGAGAGAAGTTTAGAGAATATTTGGGTAGGTTTTGGCTGATCCAAAAGGCTTTGAAGGTGTAAATTAGAGAGAAGGGGGAGTACCCTTTTATAAGAGGGGTGAGGGGCTCTTTAGGAAAAAAATTAATGTATTAATTTATAATAAATTCATATTCGGTTTCTAATGGCTCCAAAGTGGATTATTCAAAGTATAATGTGGGTATGGATCAAAATAATTTCAATAAATAGATTTTATACAGGTTTGGGTCACTATATTAACCTTATCATTTATATTTAACTCTTAGTTAAATAGTTTGACATTTACCATGTCTCTTTGTATTTTTATATTATATAGTTAATAAACTTACTATATACCTCCAAGAGACCCCCAAGTGGTCCATTAATGATACAACTATCATTATATAAGTCCTTTTGCCGAACCTTATATTTTTAGGAATAGAATATCAATTAATAATATAATATTTGTTTTAAAAACTCTTTTATGTCAATTTTGAAACTATTGGGTATTTTGTTTTTGATAATTTCATTACAGCATTATTAATTCGAAAAAAATTTATATGACCAATAATAATATGTCATATTAAACTATAAATTTAGTGTAATTCATAAAAAGTCTCAAATTACATTTATTTTTATATTTATAATATCAATTATTTTAATATTTCATTAATTAGGTAATTACGACATCACCATTGTGTCAAAAATAAATTAAATTATTTATTGTATAAAAATTATAAATAAAATACCATTATGTAGGAAATATTTTTATTTTTTTAATGAATATTTATAATTGAATTTATCTTATGTATAACCCTATATTAAAAATGTTTTAGTTATTAAACTTTGATTTTATCTCTTTTAACTCTTCTTTGAATTAAATAATAATAAATGTCCTAATCTAATCCAAGTGGACATAAATGATAATATTTTATTCCTAAGGTTGTTTTTGGTTGAGATACACTTGTCCAATAGAATTAGGACATGTGTTAGGGTAATATTAATATCATTTGTACCCTTAATTACCCTATTTACTTTTAACCGTGGTAAATAAAAGTAAAAAGTTACTATTCACTAAAAATTATTTTCATCTCATTGAACCAAATTTTACTCCTTAATATTAACCGTTTCTCTTGTATTTTTTAAATTCCACTCACATAAGAGTTAAAATTAAGTTTTATGTGAATTTGAAAATTATCCTAGGAGATGGGTAAAAGACGGTGAAAAGTTCAATAAAATTTTTATATATCTAAAATTATTCTAAACTAACTCTAATGAATTAAATTGAACTTATATAGGTATTATGTATCTATTTTGACCTTAATTAAATTTAAATAAAATAAATAATTATTTAAATAAAAAATCGGTTTTAAACTATAACTGAGTGTTTTTTCACTATTCATAAAAAATTGAATGTTTTCAGAAAAATACCAAAAATTCACCCTAAGCTAATTTCGATATTTCCGAATCCAAAAATGAAGTCCATTTTGAAATATAAAATTTATAAAATTTCAAAAAGTGGGTATTACTATTCATAACAGCTAGTTTGATTGGTTGTGGTGTGTGTTAGAACTCGAAGTTGCGTACAACACACGCTACTGTATTATTCAAAGAGAAGCGTACCATGGAAGCTTGGGGTGTTACATTCTCCCCTCCTTCAAATAATTTCGTCCTCGAAATTTTTAAAATTGGTCTTGGGAATATAATGGAAATTCCCACATCGGAAAAATATTCAATGAAACTATCACCTTAAAAGAAAGAAAGAGGAGTACAAAGGTCACCCAAGATAACTCATACTAGGATTCCATGTAGGAAAACATGGATATGGTATATAAACTAAGTGTCAAGTTTTGATGGAGAGGGATAGAAAACATGATCAGGAGAAAGTTAACAACAAGAAAGCCACAAAATTGTGATGGGACAAACAGTCATTAGTTTCCCAGTAGGAAAAGTATACAAACAACATTTTTTTAGTTACATTACATTAAGATGAGGAATTCATTTATGAAATTGACTAAGAAAATAAAAAGATATAATTACTTTTTAAGTAGAGTTTTATTCTTTAATAAATTTCCACCACTAAATCATTTTTTTAAACGATGAGTATTCAAGAATACTTGGTCACACTGGAAGAGCTAGAATAAAATTCTATAGAATCACATGATCCACGAAGGATAAACTATATATTTACCTTGTCTTTAGAGATTAATCAAAACCAAAATGGTTAGTACAATATCTGATGATCCCCCAAAAGGATATTACTTTAGATAAAGAAACACTAATCTTAATTTCTAAAATTAAACCAACAATACCCCAAATTTAAATAAATACCATTCAATAAACAATTGTCCTTAAAATCCTTCAATATAATCCAAACTAATATTGAAACCTAAAACTTAGAAGAATTTGGTTATGTAGTCTTCCACGTTAAATTGTATCTCCAAATGACATCAACTACTCTTAAAGTCACATACTTAAAAGTAATTAACCTAATCACATATTCTCTATTATAGGTTAATAATTTCCATAAATAACACAAATCACTATAAATCCACAATAAAAACGTAGATAAAAATCCACCATTACTCATAAAATGAAATCCCATAGTATTCTAGTTTCCTTGGGCATATAGTGTTCCCAAAAAAGCGAAAATCTTCCAAAATAACATTTATCACTTAATCACCAAATCATTTTCCTATACTAAGGGTATTCATTTGATAATACATAAGAACCCAAATCAACTTATTATTTATCAATAAAATCATTTAACTAAAAATAATTAGTCACACTAACCAGGGACTTCACGTAGTCCAGTGGTAGGCGATAAATCCCAATCACACATTGGTTGTGGGATCGATTCCCACAGCTTTGTCCGACGCGACGGGTTGTCATACGGTCTGCGTGTTGTCCTTTTTCAAAAACTATATTTTATAACATTACCAAAATGAGATAAATTCCTCAAAATCACCATAACATAATTTTAACCAGAAATGTTATCTCATACCTTGCATTTTAATCCCAAAATATAATAACTTGTAATTTCCTCAAACCTAATGATCATATAAAACCAAATGGTTATTTATAACTATATCCACAAGGGAAAAGATAAGTCTTCCTCAAATATCATTCTCACATGGAAAACTGAGGGGTTATAAATACAAGAGAAAATTATTCCAAAGTAATCCCATCAACAAGGAGCACTAATACTTTTAAACATTTCTCCAACCATTTATTTACACATAACTTCTTCTCTGACCAAGAAAATATCCTATAGAATAGGGAATTCACTAGGGTAATGTCCAGGTGCCCTACATTTACGGAAAATGACTGTAAATGGATTCTTGGGACCATTTTTATTTTCTTCCATAGTACTCTTCATTTTTCCTCGGCAATTCTTCACTCTATGTCCTTCTTTCCCACACGTGAACCATTTCTTTGTTCCATTGAGACACTTTCCTGGGTGTCTCCTTCCACATTTCCTGCATGATGGAAATTGAGGATTCTTTTCTCCATGGTCTCCACTACTGGAGCTCTTATCATTCATCACCTTTTTCTTCTTTGTTGAGTCTGGGAGTTGGTTAATATATATGTTGTTGATCATATTTTTGGAAAAATGATTTGGAATGAACATGATATCTTTTACGCCTATCAACATTCCATTTTTTTGCTCATTTCCACCACCGTTCCCACCTTTTACATCATTCTCAAAGTTACTATGACTTCCTTGGACTCTAACCATTGACTAAAACCAGAAAGCATTGTGTGAGTAACAGTAGTCATAAAATCATTTAGAGAATATCATGACACCATATTCTCAATTTAAAACACCATAGGATTAACCAAGGTCATTTATTCTAATCTTATATTAAAATACTTCAAATTGGTTTGTAAAGAAAATGTAAATTATACTAAGCATATCCCTCGGGAGTGTCGTAACCAAGAGTGCAGCAAGTTCCGTTATCGTGCACCAGTTCCCATTCGAGTCTAGATCAAAGCGGTGTTTTCAGGTTTTACCCCTAGGTACATATGTGCCAGAACCACCTCTACCTGCTCGTATCTAGACAGGTATGTATTTCTTGGAAAACTCACAAAATCTATACAATACCAAAATTCTAGGAAGTTATTCTATACTAATCCCCAAAGTCTATCTTAGGGCTATGTGCTCTAATCATATTTTATCTAAATCTATTTTCTAAGGTTTGTACTCAACTTTCTCTGATACCAACTATAACACCCTGACCCCAGTTACCTAGAGTTGGTACATTATTACATAACATTGGCATGATCACAAAAGATCAATTATTGAAAGAATGATTAGTTTAGTATCCTTGGAAACACTAGATATATTCATAAGTCTTACATTACATCATAAAGTGAAAAAAGAACTACAACACATCTTGTCTTTATATCCCCTCATACATTCCCTACAGGTCATTCATAAAATACTTCTTCACATCCTTGGAAAAATTAAAACATTGAAAGGGGTGAGCTCAGATTCTTAGTAAGGATAACAATATAGCAGAAACTTTCATAAATAAATATAACATTTAAGGCAATGTAAAACTAAAACAAAAGCCTTTTAAATTTGAACTTCTGCATAATATGGCAAGGATAAAATTAAATAATGTTATTTACTTATTCACATGGATATTCTACTAGTCTAATAATTACATGAAATATCAATAACCACTTTCATAATGATGGAATACATAATGCTAGACTATCATAACCACATAGCCAAGACCTCGTGCCAATACTACAAATAAGATTTTGTCAAGGCCTCGTACCAATACACTAGTTTGTCTCATGAGACCTACCGATGCATCGAGGAGCTATAGCGGGCTCCACCCGTCACTCACTAAGTCCAATTCATTCCTCATATGAACAGGTTTAAACATAACATAAACATTCATATTAAAACTAGCATAAAAAATGTTAATAATTTATCCACAAACCATGAATGGTATAAAAATAGCACATCCACAGTTAAACATAACTCATTCAATAAAATATGGAAGATTTTATTGTAACAGATTAACCTCAATCGATAATAATTAAGGATATTTACATAGATGAAAATAATCATCAAAACTATTTGATAGAAATACCCCCTTTTTCTTGAAAACATTTAAAAGTCACACTATTTGTCAAGAAGCCATTTAAAAATAGATTTTTGAATCAAAGTGTCCCATACCACTTTGAAACTTTTAAAAGGAATTTTGATTTTAAAACTTTAATGTCCATATAAATAAATCCTTAAAACCATTTTTAAAACATGGACATTAATGAGAAATATTTAGAATAATAAATCTTTAAAACATTTTAAAATGATATTTTAGTTAGAGTTCCTAACCAAAAGAGAGACACTTGAATAAAAATAATTTAGGTAATAAAAACTTAGTAATATCATGAGAATAAAGGGATTCATGATATACTATGTCAAAGTACATTATATACACCATATAAAAGTGATTTGGTGTATAACAACAAAGGAGTCTCAATGGAATGTAAATTGAGATGAAATCTCTCATAAAGGCCGTATCTTTAGGTTAAGGATAAATCAACGACATAATTATGTTTGACAAATATAAATACACTCAATATTATTGGATATTCAGTGTAAAACAATCAAAGGACATTCACACATATTCTTGTAAAAACAACACCAATGAATTGGATGTTTAACTCAACAAATGGATATTGAGTAAAAATTAATCTTATCAAGTTCATACCGATGACTTGAGAATTTATCAATGGAGTTATTATGTGTATCAAAAGTATATCCACAGAAAGGGGAGTGTAAATTATGACATAAGAAAATGAATAGTGATTCCACACATAATCTTGGAGTAAAATAATCAATGAAGTATGCGTAAAGCCGAATGAGTGGAAATTGAAATTTCAAATTCCCTTATTGATTTGGTAACTTAAGAAACATACACCCATGAAATAAGGATCATAAAATGATGATGTAAATATCCATGAATTAAATTATATTACACAATGAATACAAATATGTGCAGTACACACACCACATGCAATAAATAAGTGGTGAACAATGGAAATCTCACGGAATTAAAAGTGAGATAAGAAACCCCTTACTTTGTACTTTTTCCTTGGTTGAGGGTAGGTTATCCTCCTGTATAATGGTGAAATAATTTTTATTGAATTATAAAATAATCATATACATTAATATAATATCATATATGATCTTTTAACATTTCTTTGTTAATAATATCTTAGTATTATCGTCATTTCGGGTGTTAACTTACTCGTTTTATTTTATATGTTTTGTTAAATAAGTCATCTTTGTTATGGATAGATTTCATATTATTCATATACATAATGATATAAATTTCATAAACATTATTTTTAATCATAAAAAGAGAATTATACTTGTATGGATATGATGGGGAATGAATCTCATCGCGTTCGTGGAGACGGTAGTCTGTACGTACGCACGAGCGATAATATCATTATTTTGATATTAAAATCATATATAATTGGATATTATATCATATATAAAGAATAATTATCATGTTATACTTATTATTTACATGAATTACACATCATTATTATACCCATCCAAATAATAATGTATTGAATAACAATTACACCACAACGTGGAGACGGTAGGCCGTACGTACGCACGTATGGTGACATGTAATTCAAAGGATGGATAGAATACTGAATATGGTTGTATCACATTTTTAATAAAATCACAGTATATAAAATATATTGTAGTTATTATTTTAGAATGTAAATAACAAATAAAGAAGAAGTTGAAGAAGAAAGGAACTTGAAAGAGGGTTGTGAAAACATTACCTCTTCTTCGGGTTCTTCCTTTTGATTTGATCAAAAGGGATACTTACGTTGGATTTATGATCAAACTAAGGCCTATAGGTTTAATTGAGAGAAGTTTAGAGAATATTTGGGTAGGTTTTGGCTGATCCAAAAGGCTTTGAAGGTGTAAATTAGAGAGAAGGGGGAGTACCCTTTTATAAGAGGGGTGAGGGGCTCTTTAGGAAAAAAATTAATGTATTAATTTATAATAAATTCATATTCGGTTTCTAATGGCTCCAAAGTGGATTATTCAAAGTATAATGTGGGTATGGATCAAAATAATTTCAATAAATAGATTTTATACAGGTTTGGGTCACTATATTAACCTTATCATTTATATTTAACTCTTAGTTAAATAGTTTGACATTTACCATGTCTCTTTGTATTTTTATATTATATAGTTAATAAACTTACTATATACCTCCAAGAGACCCCCAAGTGGTCCATTAATGATACAACTATCATTATATAAGTCCTTTTGCCGAACCTTATATTTTTAGGAATAGAATATCAATTAATAATATAATATTTGTTTTAAAAACTCTTTTATGTCAATTTTGAAACTATTGGGTATTTTGTTTTTGATAATTTCATTACAGCATTATTAATTCGAAAAAAATTTATATGACCAATAATAATATGTCATATTAAACTATAAATTTAGTGTAATTCATAAAAAGTCTCAAATTACATTTATTTTTATATTTATAATATCAATTATTTTAATATTTCATTAATTAGGTAATTACGACATCACCATTGTGTCAAAAATAAATTAAATTATTTATTGTATAAAAATTATAAATAAAATACCATTATGTAGGAAATATTTTTATTTTTTTAATGAATATTTATAATTGAATTTATCTTATGTATAACCCTATATTAAAAATGTTTTAGTTATTAAACTTTGATTTTATCTCTTTTAACTCTTCTTTGAATTAAATAATAATAAATGTCCTAATCTAATCCAAGTGGACATAAATGATAATATTTTATTCCTAAGGTTGTTTTTGGTTGAGATACACTTGTCCAATAGAATTAGGACATGTGTTAGGGTAATATTAATATCATTTGTACCCTTAATTACCCTATTTACTTTTAACCGTGGTAAATAAAAGTAAAAAGTTACTATTCACTAAAAATTATTTTCATCTCATTGAACCAAATTTTACTCCTTAATATTAACCGTTTCTCTTGTATTTTTTAAATTCCACTCACATAAGAGTTAAAATTAAGTTTTATGTGAATTTGAAAATTATCCTAGGAGATGGGTAAAAGACGGTGAAAAGTTCAATAAAATTTTTATATATCTAAAATTATTCTAAACTAACTCTAATGAATTAAATTGAACTTATATAGGTATTATGTATCTATTTTGACCTTAATTAAATTTAAATAAAATAAATAATTATTTAAATAAAAAATCGGTTTTAAACTATAACTGAGTGTTTTTTCACTATTCATAAAAAATTGAATGTTTTCAGAAAAATACCAAAAATTCACCCTAAGCTAATTTCGATATTTCCGAATCCAAAAATGAAGTCCATTTTGAAATATAAAATTTATAAAATTTCAAAAAGTGGGTATTACTATTCATAACAGCTAGTTTGATTGGTTGTGGTGTGTGTTAGAACTCGAAGTTGCGTACAACACACGCTACTGTATTATTCAAAGAGAAGCGTACCATGGAAGCTTGGGGTGTTACATTCTCCCCTCCTTCAAATAATTTCGTCCTCGAAATTTTTAAAATTGGTCTTGGGAATATAATGGAAATTCCCACATCGGAAAAATATTCAATGAAACTATCACCTTAAAAGAAAGAAAGAGGAGTACAAAGGTCACCCAAGATAACTCATACTAGGATTCCATGTAGGAAAACATGGATATGGTATATAAACTAAGTGTCAAGTTTTGATGGAGAGGGATAGAAAACATGATCAGGAGAAAGTTAACAACAAGAAAGCCACAAAATTGTGATGGGACAAACAGTCATTAGTTTCCCAGTAGGAAAAGTATACAAACAACATTTTTTTAGTTACATTACATTAAGATGAGGAATTCATTTATGAAATTGACTAAGAAAATAAAAAGATATAATTACTTTTTAAGTAGAGTTTTATTCTTTAATAAATTTCCACCACTAAATCATTTTTTTAAACGATGAGTATTCAAGAATACTTGGTCACACTGGAAGAGCTAGAATAAAATTCTATAGAATCACATGATCCACGAAGGATAAACTATATATTTACCTTGTCTTTAGAGATTAATCAAAACCAAAATGGTTAGTACAATATCTGATGATCCCCCAAAAGGATATTACTTTAGATAAAGAAACACTAATCTTAATTTCTAAAATTAAACCAACAATACCCCAAATTTAAATAAATACCATTCAATAAACAATTGTCCTTAAAATCCTTCAATATAATCCAAACTAATATTGAAACCTAAAACTTAGAAGAATTTGGTTATGTAGTCTTCCACGTTAAATTGTATCTCCAAATGACATCAACTACTCTTAAAGTCACATACTTAAAAGTAATTAACCTAATCACATATTCTCTATTATAGGTTAATAATTTCCATAAATAACACAAATCACTATAAATCCACAATAAAAACGTAGATAAAAATCCACCATTACTCATAAAATGAAATCCCATAGTATTCTAGTTTCCTTGGGCATATAGTGTTCCCAAAAAAGCGAAAATCTTCCAAAATAACATTTATCACTTAATCACCAAATCATTTTCCTATACTAAGGGTATTCATTTGATAATACATAAGAACCCAAATCAACTTATTATTTATCAATAAAATCATTTAACTAAAAATAATTAGTCACACTAACCAGGGACTTCACGTAGTCCAGTGGTAGGCGATAAATCCCAATCACACATTGGTTGTGGGATCGATTCCCACAGCTTTGTCCGACGCGACGGGTTGTCATACGGTCTGCGTGTTGTCCTTTTTCAAAAACTATATTTTATAACATTACCAAAATGAGATAAATTCCTCAAAATCACCATAACATAATTTTAACCAGAAATGTTATCTCATACCTTGCATTTTAATCCCAAAATATAATAACTTGTAATTTCCTCAAACCTAATGATCATATAAAACCAAATGGTTATTTATAACTATATCCACAAGGGAAAAGATAAGTCTTCCTCAAATATCATTCTCACATGGAAAACTGAGGGGTTATAAATACAAGAGAAAATTATTCCAAAGTAATCCCATCAACAAGGAGCACTAATACTTTTAAACATTTCTCCAACCATTTATTTACACATAACTTCTTCTCTGACCAAGAAAATATCCTATAGAATAGGGCATTCACTAGGGTAATGTCCAGGTGCCCTACATTTACGGAAAATGACTGTAAATGGATTCTTGGGACCATTTTTATTTTCTTCCATAGTACTCTTCATTTTTCCTCGGCAATTCTTCACTCTATGTCCTTCTTTCCCACACGTGAACCATTTCTTTGTTCCATTGAGACACTTTCCTGGGTGTCTCCTTCCACATTTCCTGCATGATGGAAATTGAGGATTCTTTTCTCCATGGTCTCCACTACTGGAGCTCTTATCATTCATCACCTTTTTCTTCTTTGTTGAGTCTGGGAGTTGGTTAATATATATGTTGTTGATCATATTTTTGGAAAAATGATTTGGAATGAACACGATATCTTTTACGCCTATCAACATTCCATTTTTTTGCTCATTTCCACCACCGTTCCCACCTTTTACATCATTCTCAAAGTTACTATGACTTCCTTGGACTCTAACCATTGACTAAAACCAGAAAGCATTGTGTGAGTAACAGTAGTCATAAAATCATTTAGAGAATATCATGACACCATATTCTCAATTTAAAACACCATAGGATTAACCAAGGTCATTTATTCTAATCTTATATTAAAATACTTCAAATTGGTTTGTAAAGAAAATGTAAATTATACTAAGCATATCCCTCGGGAGTGTCGTAACCAAGAGTGCATCAAGTTCCGTTATCGTGCACCAGTTCCCATTCGAGTCTAGATCAAAGCGGTGTTTTCAGGTTTTACCCCTAGGTACATATGTGCCAGAACCACCTCTACCTGCTCGTATCTAGACAGGTATGTATTTCTTGGAAAACTCACAAAATCTATACAATACCAAAATTCTAGGAAGTTATTCTATACTAATCCCCAAAGTCTATCTTAGGGCTATGTGCTCTAATCATATTTTATCTAAATCTATTTTCTAAGGTTTGTACTCAACTTTCTCTGATACCAACTATAACACCCTGACCCCAGTTACCTAGAGTTGGTATATTATTACATAACATTGGCATGATCACAAAAGATCAATTATTGAAAGAATGATTAGTTTAGTATCCTTGGAAACACTAGATATATTCATAAGTCTTACATTACATCATAAAGTGAAAAAAGAACTACAACACATCTTGTCTTTATATCCCCTCATACATTCCCTACAGGTCATTCATAAAATACTTCTTCACATCCTTGGAAAAATTAAAACATTGAAAGGGGTGAGCTCAGATTCTTAGTAAGGATAACAATATAGCAGAAACTTTCATAAATAAATATAACATTTAAGGCAATGTAAAACTAAAACAAAAGCCTTTTAAATTTGAACTTCTGCATAATATGGCAAGGATAAAATTAAATAATGTTATTTACTTATTCACATGGATATTCTACTAGTCTAATAATTACATGAAATATCAATAACCACTTTCATAATGATGGAATACATAATGCTAGACTATCATAACCACATAGCCAAGACCTCGTGCCAATACTACAAATAAGATTTTGTCAAGGCCTCGTACCAATACACTAGTTTGTCTCATGAGACCTACCGATGCATCGAGGAGCTATAGCGGGCTCCACCCGTCACTCACTAAGTCCAATTCATTCCTCATATGAACAGGTTTAAACATAACATAAACATTCGTATTAAAACTAGCATATAAAATGTCAATACTTTATCCACAAACCATCAATGGTAGAAAAATAGCACATCCACAATTAAACATAACTCAGTCAATACAATATGGAATATTGTAATGTAACAGATTAACCTCAATTGATAATAATGAAGGATATTTACATAGATGAAAATAATCATCAAAACTATTTGAGAGAAATACCCCCCTTTTTCTTAAAAACATTTAAAAGTCACACTATTTGTCAAGAAGCCATTTAAAAATAGATTTTTGAATCAAAGTGTCCTATAACAATTTGAAACTTTTAAAATTAATTTTGATTTTAAAACTTTAATGTCCATATAAATAAATCCTTAAAACCATTTTTAAAACATGGACATTAATGAGAAAGATTTAGAATAATAAATCTTTAAAACATTTTAAAATGATATTTTAGTTAGAGTTCCTAACAAAAAGAGAGACACTTGAATACAAATAATTTAGGTAATAAAAACTTTTTAATATCATGAGAATAAATGGATTCATGATATACTATGTCAAAGTACATTATATACACCATATAAAAGTGATTTGGTGTATAACAACAAAGAAGTCTCAATGGAATGTAAATTGAGATGAAATCTCTCAAAAAGACCGTATCTTTAGGTTAAGGATAAATCAACGACATAATTATGTGTGGAAAATATAAATAAACTAAATATGATTGTTTATTCAGTGTAAAACAATCAAAGTACATTCACACATATTCTTGTAAAAACAACACCAATGAATTGGATGTTTAACTCAACAAATGAAGATTGAGTAAAAATTACTCTTATCAAGTTCATACCGATGAATTGAGAATTTATAAATGGAGTGATTATGTGTATCAAAAGTATATCCACAGAAAGGGGAGTGGAAATTATGACATAAGAAAATGAATAGTGATTCCACACATAATCTTGGATTAAAATAATCAATGAAGTATGCGTAAAGCCGAATGAGTGGAAATTGAAATTTCAAATTCCCTTATTGATTTGGTAACTTACGAAACATACACCCATGAAATAAGTATCATAAAATGATGATGTAAATATCCATGAATTAAAGTATATTACACAATGAATACAAATATTGGCAGTACACACACCACATGCAATAAATAAGTGGTGAACAATGGAAATCTCACAGAATTAAAAGTGAGATAAGAAACCCCTTACTTTGTACTTTTTCCTTGGTCGAGGGTAGGTTATCCTAATGTATAATGGTGAAATAATTGTTTTTGTATTATACAAGAATCATATACATTAATATGATATCATATATGATCTTTTAATGTTTCTTTGTTAATAATATATTAATATTATCGTCGTTTCGGTTGTTAACTTACTCATTTTCTTTTATATGTTTTGTTACATAAGTCGTGTTTGTTATGGATAGGTTGCATCTTATTCATATAAATAATTATATAAAGTCCTTAAACATTATTTTTAATCATAAAATGAGAATTAGACTTGTATGGATACGACGGGGAATGAATCTCATCGTGTTTGTGGAGACGGTAGTCCGTACGTACGCACGAGCGATAATATCATTATTTTGATATTAAAATCATATATAATTGGATGGTATATCATATATAAAGAATAGTTATCATGTTATACTTATTATTTACCTGAATTACACATCATTATTATACCCATCTAAATAATAATGTATTGAATAACAATTACACCACGACGTGGAGACGGTAAGCCGTACATACGCACATATGGTGACATGTCATTCAAAGGATGGATAGAATACTGAATATCGTTGTATCATATTTTTAATAACATAACAGTATATAAAATATACCGGAGTTATTATTTTAGAATGGAAATAAAAAATAAAGAAGAAGTTGAAGAAGAAAGGAACTTGAAAGAGGGTTGTGAAAACATTACCTCCTCTTCAGGTTCTTCCTTTTTATTTGATCAAAAGGGCTCCTTAGGTTGACTTTCTGATCAAACTAAGGCCTATAGGTTTAAGTGAGGAAAGTTGAGAGAATATTTGGGCAGGGGTTGGCCGAGCCAAAAGGATTTTAAGGTCTAAATTAGAGAGAAGTGGGAGTACCCTTTTATAAGAGGGGTGAGGGGCTCTTTAGAAAAAACTTAAAGTATTAATTTATAATAAATTCATATTCGGTTTCTAATGGCTCCAAAGTGGATTATTAAAATTATAAGGTGGGGATGGGTCGAAATACTTTCAACCAATAGATTTTAGATAGGCTTGGGTCACTATATTAACCTTATCATTTATATTTAACTCTTAGTTAAATAGTTTGACATTTACCATGTCTCTTTGTATTTTTATATTATATAGTTAATAAACTTACTATATACCTCCAAGAGACCCCCAAGTGGTCCATTAATGATAAAACTATCATTATATAAGTCATTTGGCTGAAAATTATATTTTTAGGAATAGAATATCAATTAATAATATAATATTTGTTTTAAAAACTCTTTTATGTCAATTTTGACTCTATTGGGTATTTTGTTTTTGATAATTTTATTACAACATTATTACTTCAAAATAAATTTATATAAAAAATCCCAATATGTCATATTAACAATTAAAATTATTTTAATTCATAAAAAGTATCAAATTAAATTTATTTTGATATTTATAATATCAATTATTTTAATATTTCATTAATTAGGTAATTACTACATCACCATTGTGTCATAAATAAATTAAATTATTTAATGTCTAAAAATTATAAATAAAATACAATTATGTAGGAAATATCTTTATCTTTCTAATGAATATTTATAATTGAATTTATCTTATGTATAACCCTATATTAAATTTTATTTATTTAGTAAACTTTGATTTTATCTCTTTTAACTCTTCTTTGAATTAAATAATAATAAATGTCCTAATCTAATCCAAGTGGACCTAAATGATAATATTTTATTCCTAAGGTTTTTTTGGTCGATATACACTTGTAAAATATAATTATGACATGTGTTAGGGTAATATTAATATCATTTTTACCCTTAATTACCCTATTTACTTTTAACCGTGGTAAATAAAAGTAAAAAGTTACTATTCACCAAAAATTATTTTCATCTCATTGAATCACATATTACTCCTTAATATTAACCATGTCTCTCAGTTTTTTGAAATTACACTCACAGAAGCGGTAAAATTATGTTTTATGTGAATTTGCAAATTCTCCTAGGAGATGGGTAAATGACGGTTAAAAGTTCAATAAAATTTTTATATATCTAAAATTATTCTAAACTAACTCCAATGAATTAAATTGAACTTTTATAGGTATTATGTATCTATTTTGACCTTAATTAAATTTAAATAAAATATATAATTATTTAAATAAAAAATCGGTTTTAAACTATAACTCAGTGTTTTTTTCACTATTCAGAAAAAATTGAATGTTTTTAGAAAAATACCAAAAATTCACCCTAAGCTAATTTCGATATTCCGAATACAAAAATGAAGTCCATTTTGAAAGATAAAATTTATAAAATTTCAAAAAGTGGATATTACTATTCATAACGGATAGTTTGATTGGTTGTGGTGTGTGTTAGAACTCGAAGTTGCGTACAACACACGCTATTGTATTATTCAAAGAGAAGTGTACCATGAAAGCTTGGGGTGTTACAATTTTATAATAATATTAGATATATAAAATTTTATTGAACTTTTTAACATATTTGACCCACCTTCTAGGCACATTTGCAAATTTTCATAAAACATAATTTTACTGCTTTTGTGAATTAAATTTCAAAACTCTGAGAGACACGGTTGAAATAAATAAGTAAGATGTGGTTCAATAGGATGAAAATAATTTTGAGTGAATAGTAACTTTTGAATTTTATTTATCACGGTTAAAAGTAAATAGGGTAATTAAAGGTAAAAATAATATTATAATAATATAAAATTACCCCAACACATGTTCTAATTATATTGGATAAGTGTTTGTCGACCAAAATATACCTTATGAAAAAATATGATCATTTTTTATTCGCTTGGGTTATATTAGGACATTTATTATATTTTATTTAAGGAAGTGTTAAAAGTGTTAAATTCAAATTTTATTAACTAAAACATTTTTAATATAGAGTTATACATAAGATAAATTCGACTATAAATATCAATTATAAAGATAAAAATATTTCCTAAATAATTATATTATATTTATAATTTTTAGACATTAAATAATTAAATTTATTGTTGACACAATGATGATGTATTAATTACCTTATTAATGAAAGATTAAAATAATTGATATTATAAATATCAAAATAGATGTAAATTGAGACTTTTGATGCCATAAAAGAATTTTATAGGTTAATATTAAATGTTAGGGTTGATTCAATGTATTTTTTTTCTACATAATCAACTTTTTACGACTTTAACAGAAACCAAATACTAAATAGTGTCAAAATTGACCTAAATGAGTTTTTAAAATAAATACTATTTTATTAAATGATATAATATTCCTAAAAATATAATATTCAGAAAAATGACTTATATAATGTTATATATGTAATTAATGAACCACTTGAGGTTATATTGTCATTTTATAGTAACTATATTAACCATGTAATATAAAAATACAAGAAGACATAGCAAAAGTTAAACTATTTAACTAAGAGTTAAATATAAAAGATAAGGTTAATATGGTGACCTAAACTTGTATAAAACGTATTGTTTGAGAGTATTTAGAACCATAAGCACCTTATACTCAAAATAAATCCACTTGTATCTATTAGAAACCGAAAATGATTTTATAATAAAATAATATTTCAATATTTTCTTAAAGTGCCCCTCGCCTCTCTTATAAAAGGGTACTTCCCCTTCTCTTAATTCCACACCTCCAAAAGCCATTTGAATCAGCCAAAACCTGCCAAAATCTCCTCCCAACTACCCTAACTTCATCCTAGAGGCCTTAATTTGATCATAAATCCAACTTAAAGAGACCTTTTTTTTCAAATCAAAAGGAAGAACCTGAAGAAGAAGTAATTATTTCATCACCTCTTTCAAAGTTCTTTTCTTATTCAACTTCATATTTCTTTGTTGTTTCCATAATAAAATAATAACTATAGTACCTTCTACGTAATTATATTTTATTATAAATATTATACAACCATATTCATTATTTTATCCATCCTATGAATGACAAAGTCACCTTACGTGCGTACGTACGACTTGCCGTCTCCACGTCGTGGTGTAGTTTTTTATTCAACACTCCATTATTTGGTTGGGTATAATAATGAGTATAATTGATTTAAATAATAAATATAACATTTTAATGTTTATTTATAATTAATATACCATCAAATTCCATACCATTTTATCATTAAGGAAACAATATCATTGCTCGTGCATACGTATGACTTACCGTCTCCACGACGCGATGAGATTCATTTCCACGTTCACCATTCAACGATGATTATAAAAATCTATATTATTAATAAGTATGTAATAGATGAAATAATAATTCTATGGGAAATATATATATATATATATATATATATTTATTTATTTATTTACATATATCTCATTCACTTACTTCCATTCAATACGATATGAAAACGAAAACAACGTTTATGCGTACGTACGACTTACCGTCTCCATAAACAGTGTATTCCATTTCATATATCTATATTTATACATATTAATATTATGAATATATATGATATATAAATAATTTTTTATATTCTGGAAGTATTTAAATCATGATCTAAGTGATACTATCAAGAATAACAAGTTAAAACACGTACGAAAAAGAAAGTGATTATTACCCAAAATGTTACTTTAACATGGAAATTATTATTAAATGGGTAGTATAAAGTCATAAATGAATCATGTATGATATAATAAATATAAATATGGTTCTGTTTTAATTTAATAACATACTATGGTCATTATACAGAAGGTTAAACGTACCCCCGACTAAAGGAAAGTACATGATAATGGTTAATTCCTCAATCTCATTATTATCCGAGATTGTTTATGTGTAAGTATTTACTGGGACATATTTATCATTCATGTCCATGTTTCATAAAATTGTTTTCAAAAGGAATATTTTAAGGTTTTGTGGAAGGGATTTTTTATCAATATCATCATTTTAAATGTTTGAATGATTTATCTTTTTAATTAATGTCCATGTTTTCAAAATGATTTTAAGAATTTATTTATATGGACATGATTGTTTTAAAATGTTAATTACTTTCAAAAGTTTAAAAGTGTTATATGAAAATTTGATTCAAAAATCTATTTTGAATGACTTCCTTTATAAATGTGTGACTTTTAAATGATTTTACAAAAGGGAATATTTCTCTCAAAGAGTTTTACTGATCATTTTTAACTATGTCAAAATACATTACTGGATATTATTCTTGATTGAGGTTAATTTATTATAATACAATCTTACATATTTTATTGAATGATTTATGATATGTTTGAATGTGGATGTTCTATTTTTATACCATTCATGGTTCATGGTTAAATTATTTACATTTCGTATGCTATTTTTAATAGGAATATTTATGTTATGTTTCAACATTTTCATATGAGGAATGCATTGGACATAATAAGTGACGGGCGGGGCCCTCTATAGCCCCTCGATGCATCGGTAGGTCTCATGAGACAAACTAGTGTCTTGGAATAAGGCCTTGAAAAAATTTATATTTAGGGTCTTGGCATGAGGACTTGAATTAGTGGTTAAGATATACAACGTTATACATTCCATCATTATGAGATTTGTTATTAATGTTACATGTGATTATTCAACTAGTAGAATATCCATATGCATAAGTAAATGACATTATTTGATTTATCTTTTTCATATTATGCTGAATTTTATGTTTAAAGGGCTTGTGTTTCAATTTTATACCTTACCATAAAATTTTATGATTATTTATGATAGTTTACGCTATGTTGTTTATCCTTACTGAGAATTTGAGCTCACCCCTTTCTTATGTTTTATTTTCCTAGGATGACAAGAAGTGTATTATGATTGTTATGCAGGGTTATGCTAGGGGAATAATGGAGTTCTTGAAGGATTATTCATGTTGTGATTTATGTTATAAAGTGTAATGTAATGTTCATGTATGTAATCTATTTTCCAAGATTGCTAAACTGATCGGTTCTTTGGGAATTGATTCCTTGTAATCATGCCAATGTATTAAAATAATGCACAAAATCTGGGCTTTTGGGGTTGGGGCGTTGCAGTTGATATTAGAGAAATTTTAGAAATAAATTTAGAAGCTAGATTTAGATAAACTCTGATTAGGAAACATAACCCTAATATAGAAATTGAGGATTAGTGTAGAAGAAAATCCAAAAAATTTGGTAATATAGATATTATGTTGGTTTTCCAAGAAATACATCCCTATCTGGATAGTACAAGTGGATGTGGTTCTGGCATAGATGTACCTAGGAGTGAAAACTCTAACAAGGAGTTTCGGGCTTGATCTGGGGTATCCTGGTACACGACAATGGACCTTACTGCGCACCTGGTTTGACACTCCCGAGGGATATTCTTAGGATAATTCACATTTTCTTTACAAGCCACTATAAAGTATTTATGAGTAAATATGTTATCAATGAAACCATTTTTATGATTATGAGACTAGATGTGTGAAAATATTCAATTAATGTTGATAATTTTTCTAGTTTTTGGATTATAAATTATGATATGATCTAACCTAGTGTATGTCATCATTTATAAATGGTGCACAATAGAAGGAATGAGAGCTCCAATAATACGCATGATCCAAAGAGTAAGAAGGATCATATCTTTCATGGTCTTAAGCCAACATTTAGAAGGGAAATAGTCTCCCACATATTCTCATCATATGAAGAAATAATATCATGTGTTAATAATATAAGTAATGAATTCTATGAGTCCTATGGATTTTAAGGGAAGCAAGAGAAGAAGAGGATGACAGAGAAAAAGATGGATAAAGGGAAGAAGGGAAAGAAGGATTTCCCACATGTAAAAGCTATGGAAAGAATCACCTTAGTAAATTATTAAAGGGAATGATATTTTTTTATAAGTGTGTAGAAAAGGATTATCAGGAAAAAGAATTAAAAGGGAAGAAATAAAAGACTAATATTCAGTGTTTCAACTATAGTGAAATGGGAAATTACAAAAATAAATGTCCTAAGCGTCAAGGAAATATAGCTCAGAAGAATCAAAGGGATCAAGCTCAAGAATAATCTGTTACTACAATCGACGTGAAATAATTAATGTATTTGTGATTTTGGATTGAATAATTATGTCATTTGAGTGTTGTATAAATGATGTACCAGTTATATGAATTATGGAAATAAATTAGGATTGTACTGCAGTACTATTTCATTGAGGATTTTTAGATTGTATGGTACTAAGAAAAGTGACATAATAGCAAGTTATTTTTTTTGAAAAATACATGGTTTAGGGAAAGATAAACCTTAATATGGTCTTGATACCGAGATAATTGATTTGGATAAAGTAAATTGGGTATTATTGATATCCTTGGAACTGATTAATGGTTTGTTTAAAAAGAAGTTTATACCATCATTATTGGGAGTTTTCAACTTTTTTGAATTTAAGGTGTATATCCAGTATTCTATGTTTTACATTAGGAATAAGGAAGAATGAACCTATTCAATATGGTTTTATGTTAATTCAGTTTATTACCATGTTTTAAGAGAATACACGATGATGGTATTCACATGTATGTTATATGACATTCCTTATAAATCTTGGACTGTGAGTTTAGATAGAAGTATTTTGGATAATTATAAAGGTTTGAATGAATTAAGTTGGAAATTGGATACTATTGTTTAAGGTTAAAACATTTCTTAAGATTATTTTTGGATTTTTATAAAAAGGACAACCCAGAGGTCGGGCGACAACCCGTCGCATCCGACAAGGCCACAAGACTTGAACCCGCAACCGTAGGGTGACAAGGGTGCATCACCTACCACTGGCCTACGTGATGTCCCTGTTTGTATAATGTATTTTTTTAAGTGGTATGACAGATGAATTATAAATTAATTTTTTGGAACTCTATACGATTAGTTTAAATAGAATATTTTTGAGTTCTATTATATTTTGGAGTGAAAGACGAGTTTGTGGTAGAAATTAGTTAAAGGATGGAACTCTACTTGTCAAGTATTATTTTTTTCTTATTCTATGAAGAAATTAATTCTTAAATTTTTTGGAAAGGATATTAAAACCAAAAGTGTGTTATCCTAATAACTTATGTTTTGTTTAACCAATGATATTTTAAATCATCATAGATTTATGGCTTTGAGGCCCTCAATTTCCCATTTATTGTTCACTTGTTTGTGATTGATGACCACAATCACTTCCTATAAATATTTAAAATTTTCCTCCAATTATGTATCTCTGATTTTCACCAATGTTCTCATATTTTAAATCCTAATTTTGCAGTGACTTTGTCATTTACCTTTCCCTATTATTAAGATAAAATTTTATTCCGATCTGGGTTTTCCACAAAGGTATTTTCTATTTTCAACCTTTTATTTTCAAAGAATAATTTAAAATTACAAGGATGAAATTTATTAAAGGAGAGGAGAATTTAACACCCCAATATTTTATAGTACATTATCTCTTTAAAGTAATTTAATAGCTTATATTTCACGCAACACCGACTTGGATTGTGTTATACACAAGATTGAGTTTCTGCGAAACAACACATTAGTATTATAATTATTTAAACAATATATTTATTTAACAATTAAATATTGTAAAATGAATAGTAAAAAAATAAATTTTAAATGTTATTTTAAATGTTTTCACATAAATAAAACATATTAATAATGAAATGTATAAGTTTTGTTAAAATAGTTATATATTTATAAAAACTATTTTCTTAAAAGAACTACTTTTTATGTCCTTTTGTGAACAATAATAAAATTAATTTTAGACACTCCTAAAAATTGAATTTGGTAAAATAGAATTTATTTTTAAATCTAGGATATCAAAATTATCTTAGGCTGAATTTTTGGTATTTTTCTGAAAACATTCAATTTTTGATGAATAGTGAAAAATACTGTATAGTACATAAAAACCAACTTTTTTATTTAAATAATTATTTTTAATTTAAATTTATTTTAAAGTAAAAATATATAAATAATATCTATATTAGAACAATGTAATTTATTGGATCCATTTTATAATAATATTAGATATATAAAATTTTATTTAACTTTTTAACGACTTTTACCCACCTTCTAGGCACATTTGCAAATTTGCATAAAACGTAATTTTACTGCTTCTGGGAATTGAATTTCAAAAATCTGAGACACATAGTTGAAATCAATAATTAAAATGTGGTTCAATAGGATGAAAATAATTTTGAGTGAATAGTAACTTTTGAATTTTATTTACCACGGTTAAAAGTAAATAACACAATTAAAGGTAAAGATAATATTATAATAATATAAAATTACCACAACACATATCCTAATTATATTTTATAAGTGTTTTTCGACAAAAATCAACCTTAGTACAAAAATATGATCCTTTTTGATTCACTTGGGTTAAATTAGGACATTTATTATATTCTATTTAAAGAAGTGTTAAAAGTGTTAAATTCAAATTTTATTAAATAAAACATTTTTAATATAGAGTTATATATAAGATAAATTTGAATGTAAATATTCATTAGAAATATAAAAATATTTCCTACATCATGGTATTTTATTTATAATTTTTAGACATTAAATAATTAAATTTATTTATGACACAATGATGATGTAGTAATTACCTTATTAATGAAAGATTAAAATAATTGATATTATAAATATCAAAATAAATATAAATTGAGACTTTTTATTCCATACACAAAATTTCTATAAGTAATAAACTTGTTATGACTTTCACAAAAACCAAATACTAAATAGTGTCAAAATTGACATAAATGAGTTTTTAAAACAAATACTATTTTATTAAATGATATAATATTCCTAAAAATATAATATTCAGCCAAAGGACATAGATAATGTTATATATGTAATTAATTAACCACTTGAGGTTCTCTTGGAATTTTATAGTAACTATATTAACCATGTAATATAAAAAAACAAGAAGACATGGTAAAAGTTAAACTATTTAACTAAGAGTTAAATATAAAAGATAAGGTTAATATGGTGACCCAAACTTGTCTAAAACCTATTAATTGAGATTATTTCGGCCCATACCCAACTTATACTCAAAATAAATCCATTTTAATCTATTAGAAACCGAACATTATTTTGTAATAAAATAGTATTTCAAGCTTTTCCTAAAGTGCCCATCGCCTCTCTTATAAAATGGTACTTCCCCTTATCTTAATTTCACACCTCCAAAGCCATTTAGGTCGGCCAAAACCTACCCAAATCTCCTAAAAACTTCCCTCAATTTATCCTAGAGGCCTTACTTTGATCAGAAAGCCAACCTAAGGAACCTTTTTGTTCAAATCAAAAGGAAGTACCTGAAGAAGAGGTAATTATTTCATCACCTGTTTCAAAGTTCTTTTCTTCTTCTACTTCATCTTTCTTTATTGTTTTCATAATAAAATAATAAATCCATCACCTTTTAGATACTTAGATATTATTATAAATATGTTACAACCATATTCATTATTATATCCATACTATTAATTACAAAGTCACCATACATGCGCACGCACGACTTACCGTCTCCACGTCATGGTGTAGTTTGTTATTCAACACTTCATTATTTGGATGGGTATAATAATGAGTATAATTGGTGTAAATAATAAATATAAAATGTTAATTTTTATGTATAATTAATATACCATCCAATTACATACCATTTTATCATTAAGGAAATGATATCATTACTCATGCATACGTACGACTTACCGTCTCCACGACGGAATGAGATTCATTTCCACGTTCACCATTCAACGATGATTATAAAAATATATATTATTAATAAGTATGTAATATATGAAATAATAATTCTACTGAATATATATATATATATATATGTGTGTGTGTGTGTGTGTGTGTGTGTGTGTATTTACATATATCTCATTCACTTATTTCCATTCAATATGATATGTAAATAGAAACAATGTTTATGCGTACGTACTGCTTACCGTCTCCATAAACGGTGTATTCCATTTCATATATCTATCTATTATACATATTTATATTATAAATATATATTATATATAAATAATGTTTTATATTTTTGAATTATTTAAATCACGATCTAAGTGATACGATCAAGAATAACAAGTTAAAACACGTACGAAAAAGAAAGCGATATTACCCGAAATGTTACTTTAACATGGAAATTATTATTAAATGGGCTGTATAAAGTAATAAATGAATAATGTATGATATAATAAATATTAATATGGTTATGTTATAATTTAATAACATACTATGGTCATTATATAGGAGGTTAAAGGTACTCTTGACTAAAGGAAAGTACAAGATAAGGGTTAATTCCTCAATCTCATTATTATCTGAGATTGTTTATGTGTAAGTATTTACTGGGACATATTATCATCCATGTCCATGTTTCATAAAATTGTTTTCAAAAGGAATATTTTAAGTTTTTTTGGAAGTGAATCTTTAGCAATATCATTATTTTAAATGTTTTAATGATTTATCTTTTTAATTAATGTCCATGTTTTCAAAATGATTTTAAGGATTTATTTATATGGACATGATTGATTTAAAATGTTAATTCCTTTCAAAATTTTCAAATTTTTATGGGAAAATTTGATTCAAAAATCTATTTTAAATGACTTCATTTATAAATGTGCAACTTTTAAATGATTTCACAAAAAGAGGATATTTTTCTCAAAGAGTTTTACTGATCATTTTCAACTATGTCAACATCCTTTACTGGATATTATTCTTGATTGAGGTTAATTTATTATAATACAATCTTCCATATTGTATTTAATGAGTTATGATATGTTTGACTATAGATGTGCTATTTTAATACCATTCATGCTTTATGGTTAAATTATTGACATTTTTTATGCTAGTTTTAATACGAATGTTTGTGTTATGTTTCAAAATTTTCATATGAGGAATGCATTGGGTTTAGTAAGTGACAGGCGGGGCCCGCTATATCCCCTCAATGCATCGGTAAGTCTCATGAGATAAACTAGTGTCTTGGAACAAGTCCTTGACAGAATTTATATTTAGGGTCTTGGCACGAGGCCTTGACTTTGTGGTTAAGTTGTTTGAAATTATGCATTCCATCATTATGATATTAGTTATTAGTGTTACATGTGATTATTCGACTAGTAGAATATCCATGTGAATAAGTAAATTAAATTATTTGATTTATCTTTTCCATATTATGCTGAATTTTAATTTTAAAGGTCTTGTGTTTCAATTTTATACCTTTCCATTAATGTTTATGATTATTTATGATAGATTATGCTATATTGTTTATCCTTAATGAGCATATGAGCTCACCATTTCTTATGTTTTATTTTCCCTGTATGTCTAAAAGTGTATTATGATTGTTATGCAGGGTTATTCTAGGGGAATAATGGAGTTCTTAAAGGATTATTTATGCTGTGTTTTGTGTTAGAAAGTGTAATGTAATGTTCATGTATGTAATCTATTTTCCAATACTACTATACTGATCAGTCCTTCAGCACTTGATTCCTTGTAACCATGCCAATGTATTAAAATAATGCACTAGCTCTGGGATTCTAGGGTCGGGGTGTTACAGTACTACCTAGGATCTGGCTGTTGAGCCTGGATGTTTGATTATTATATTATTGAGATTTCCTAAGGTACTTCCTTAGATCTGGATGTTGAGCTTACTACTATGATACAAGGTCATGGTGTCCCTAGTAATTCTACCTATGGATGATTATTCTCTCCTAATTGATGAGTATGATTCAGATCTCCTATGATTAACATTGATGAGTATGATTACACTCTCCTCAATCAAATTATACTCATGGATGATTGCGCTCTCCTAAGTGACAGGGATGACTACACCCTCCCAGATTTATTACTAGACTATAATATTGGGCATGACGTTCCAAACAATTTGATACTCATGGATTATTATGATCTTCTGAGTGGAAGGGATGATTACACTCTCCCTGATTAGAGACCTTAAGGGGTGGGCATGAAATCTCACCGATGATCTCTTATTAAAAATCTCCTAAGGTTCACACCCTTAGGGATTATTCAAGTCACAATGTTATGACAACCTATGGACAAGGACCTAGGGCTTAGAAATTATACTAGATTTACATGTAATGAGAGGCATGAAATCCAGATCTAGGCCATTTATATGATGTCTATATGTAATTACCTAGAATACATTATTATAGTGATTGGAGGTGAGTACGAGTGAACCCAAGGTTAAAATGGGTATCCCCCTATGGTGATGTAGCTTGCTCAGAGACATTCTGACATTGGTTGAAGTAGGTATTATTAATTGGGATCATAGACCAAGATATTGACTTAAAGATACAGGGATTGAGTGGTACGACATCCAGATCAATGCCCTTTGCATAGGATGTCCAAGCGATAGGGATTATAGACCCAAGGATCAATTGGTGTTGGTTTATGTTATTTCATCCACCTTACTAATTTATATTCATATTTATGTATATTTTTATATGTATGGGAATATACATATATAGGCATAAAAAAATATATATATATACATGATGGCACTTTACCATTTGATTGAGATTATGGACCCAGGGTTTGACTATGGTTCACTTGTTTTTATTTGATTTATTTATCTTTTCAGTTGTGCCTCATCTGGGCTGATCATATTACATGTGTATACACTTATGACAACGGATTTATAGGTTCATCATTGGGGTGACCTAATGAGATTATATTTTCACCCATATACATGCACCCCAATGTACGTGAAAACCTTATGTTTTTTTTTTCAGATTGAGCACAGATGCATGGTGGTTAGGGATGAGGCCCAGAGTTATATGATTGATTAGAGCCTCTTGTGTGGATTATTATGATTGAGCTGATCCAGTTTGACAGTGTCATGGAGACTGGGTATGTGGTCTGACTCAAATTTAGTAGTAGTGTCCTATACTTTTATTTTCTATTTTCTTTTTTTACTCCTTCATGTTTGGTCGACACAGTGGGTGACCAATATTGTATGTATGACATGGCTATTTGGGATTTTATAACATTTCATTTATTATTGCTTCATGTTCTATTTTAGTTTATTTACTACTTATACACTCTATTTATTTACTATTGTGTATGATACATAGCTATTTATACTGTTTTATTACTCTTATATGAGGGCATTGTCTCCCCACCGTCACACCCTAGGACCATGCTGTTAGTCAACAACATTTGGCATGCGGTGTGGCGTGCTTGAGGACTTGTAACAAACCGGCTCGAAGCACAAATTTAGTGGCATCTGGGTCAGGATTCTACACAAATAAAAAGTTTAATTTTCCCCAGAGAGAAAGATAAAGTGCAATATAAAACTCATGGTGAAAGTAACCGATCATAGAAGTAAAAAGTTTAATATGAAACATTATAACTCAAGGAAATGGGGTTTGAGTTCACAAAAAACCTTTACAAATTCGTTATCTTTCGAATCGTAAAACCATGAAAGGTATAAAATATGATATATTTTGTAAATAACTTGAATTTAATGGAGTAAATGATAAAAATACATTCATTGGAAGTATATAAACCCTTTAAATTAAATTAGGTTCATAAAACAAAACATGTCTCAAAGTGAGGAAATTGAGACGAAACACCCTTACCTTTAATCCCGCTTAGAAGGACATGATCTAACCACCCACATAACAAAAATAAACATCTTTATCTACTATTTGAAAATATTATTTATCCATATAACCTTTTATAAACTTAATTTATATTCATTTTTTATAAATTTATTAGTTAGTTATATTTTATTTTCATTATCGGATTTCATTAGCTTTGATTATTTGTTTAATGCTGTTTTGTAATGGCGGTGTCAATTCTTGCTTAAAGTTAATCATTATTAGATAATTTTAGTTACTATAATAGATATTTTATAATGATTTATAATTTTTTAATTTCATTTCATAATCATTTTAATTATGATTCATGGCGATGATCTTGTTTCAACAATTTTTAACAAACAAAACAGTGATAAAATAATAATAAGTTAAATATTAATTTAACTCTTACAAGACTATAAAAAAATTATTTTCTCATTAATTTCTAATAAAAACATCAGTTAATTTTCTATAGTCACATATGATATAAATTTATAGCATTATTCAAGTAGGTGGTTAAACTGACCTAAACAAGAATAAGCTATAATCTATGAGTGAGTATGGTTATGAAAATGATTATTTTGGAATAATATCATTATTAAAGAATCATAATGATATAATTTATATGATTTGAATATGTATAATTACATTCTAAGAGTTTTTTTATAAATAATAAAAGAATATATGTAAAACAAAACATTTTACTTTCATGGAGGTGCGAGTCTGCACGTAAGTGTGGGCGACACGTTCATTTTCAATGGAATCAAAGGAATATATGGAATGATTTATCATTTATTTTTTTAATAATGTTATAAATATAATATTAATTTGTTAAATATTCTTTTATAAACATATTTTTAAGGTTGTGATGAAAAATAAATCACGTCATTCATGGAGGAGGTAATACACACGTATGCATGTCAATATCTTCATTTTTTGAATGGTTTTAGATGAATATAGAAAATGGATATTTCATTAGTATAATAAAATTTTAGAATATTTTTAATACTTATTTTATCACACTTTAATTTATATAATATGTTTTAGGGGGTATAAGAAGAATATAATTAAGAGAGCCTAGTTGAGAACATTACCACTCCCTTTGGATGTTCTCCCTTGGGTAACACCTTAAAGGATCCTTAACTTGGTATTTTGGAAAGACCAAGGATTATAGGAAATGGGGAGAGAGTGGAGGATATACTAGGGTAGTGTTTTGGTTGAGATAATTCTTTATAATTAGTGGATAAATGGGGTGGAGTTGAGCTCATTTTATATGTGAAAGAAATGATATTTTTGAAAATATAACTTCTTAATATAAAGAGAGCACATGTTTCACATGTAAATTGGATCCAAAGTCAAAAATAATGGACTGGGGTATGATTTATGGGATACCATATCTAAAACATTAATTTTCAAACATATTTAAAACACTTTTTCAAGTCTTTTACTCTTATATTTTTCACTTTTACAATTTTTGATTTTTATCGTGGTAATTAATTTTTACCTAAGTAATTTACTTTTAGTGCCTAAAAATAAAATGGGTACTATTAAATAATTCATACCTACTAATTTTAAATATTAATTTAATTTTACAAAATAAATTTTTTATGTGTGAGAAAAATTAATTTTAACACGAGCGCATGTAACACGTAAAACCCCATTTTTAGAAAAAGTGTATTTTTAAGCATAAAAATTATGTTTATAATAAAATTATAAATTTTATTGATTTATATGACATTAATTAGTTTATTACTAACCATATAAAATTTATTATTATTTAAAAATAATCCAATACCGAATTCCACCTTGTGGATACTTAATTAAAAGAAACAGAACAAAAATAGTTTTTATAAGAGTGAAATATTACTTAAGTTTCCAAAATGTTAAACATGGGTTTTATAAATTCAAAATAATATTTTTAAATGATTTATTTTACTACATGAATATATATTTTTTCATATAAAAAAGGTTTCACATACTTTCAAGTCATTATTTTATTATGATAATGTCATAAAAGTGACAGTATTTTCAAAATTAGTTATTTTCACTATTCACCCAAAAATCAACCTTTTTAGAAAAATTTAAAAAATTCACCATAAGATAGTTTTGAAATTATGGTTTAAAAAATTAATTCCATTTTATAAAATTCAAGTTCTAGAATTTATAAATTTATCTTTTAAATGAAAATAAAAAATATAAAGAACAACTTCTTTTATAGAAAAATCATGTTTTTAAACATTAAGTGTTATTATTATTATTTAATATCAATTTATAATTTAATTAATATTAATATATTAGTTCTTATATTATAATAATATTATAAAATTGTTCAATTTAATTTATTAGGATAAAATATGCGACACTTAAAAAAACTATTTGAGAAATAACAATCTTTTTTAATAATAAATTACATTAATTATTTATCCTCTAAATGAAAGCAATTTTAGTTGAGTAATATCTTTTTATTTACTATAAGTTTTATTACTCTTTTAATTTTATTAATAATAATCATTTAATATGTTTCAAATCATTTTAGTTTGCTGTTGCATGTGGAACAAGTTATCAAACACACTAGATTTATTTAAATGAAAAATATACAGTAAAATCTTAGGGTACTACATTAACAACATTTTTTTAAAAACCATCACTACTAATTCATGATGATTTATTAAATATAGGTGTTAAATATGAAAATTTATTTTAAAAAATTATTTATTTAATCTTAGCGATAGAATTAATGATAATAAATAATTAATTAAAATTTTAATTACTTATTAGTAAGTAATAAGTAATTACTTGTTAATAAATAAAAATCAACGAGTAATGAGAAATGTGTCATAATTAATAAGTAATAAGTATTTTGTCCCATAAGGATACCATGAAAATAATGTCTTTTGACTTTATGTCAGAGTATATTTATATTTATCAAAACTTACTCTTACGGTAATAATATCAAAAAATAGAATTTTATTGTTTTTTGCAAGGGAAAATTATTGTCATTAAAAAATGAATTATCATGAATGATGAAATATAATAAATTATTTAAAAAAATCATTTATTCAAAGAAGTTATCCATTGAATATAATTTTAATGATTTTATTTCATTCCTATAAGTGAATAAAATCATTCATGAAAATTCTTATAATTTTTTTTGTTATCGGTAATGAATATTTGAAAAATAATATAATTTGATAAATTAATTTTTATTTAATTCCCTAAACTGAGTAAGATTGCAAAAATAATTTTGTTATTTATAATATTGGTTAAGATTAGGAATATGTTGTGAACCCTAAAGATTATTCTGCATCACTTGTCAAAGCCATCTAAATTAAAATATATGAGGCTCTTTTCACTGGTTAAACACATTTAAAAAAAAATTGGGCTAGAATAAAACAATATTTTTTAAGTGACCAGTCTAACTTATTATTATTTTATGATGAATTCATTCATTAATTGATGATTAACCAACATAGGTTGAGATTATAATACATAATGGAATATCTTAAATATCTAATATGTCTATCTTGGAGTACAATTTTTATAAATACAATTTTAATAAAATGCTTTATAATAACTCATATATGTTTATTAAAGATCTTGAAGAGTTAGTATATGACTATGTTTATTAATTTTTTGTGCCAAAATCAATTGATATCACCATAAGTGAAAATATATGACTACCTAGAGGTCTAATTTTTTTAATAAATAATTCTTCGTCTTATCTTAAGCATCAATGAAATATATTGAGTTTTAAAGATATTATTAAAAATGAACATCATACGAGGACCATGAATAAAGGATGTGTTGAATACCTCTATTCATAACAAGTATTTATAATAGAAAAATAATTTAAGATAATTTATTATGATATTAATTTTAATATTCACAATCAAAAAAATTATGGTAAGCCATAAGTTTACTGATATTGACACGTTAATTACATGAAATGATCATCTGGATCATCCAAGATCAATTATGATAAAAACATTGATAAAAGTATAAATTAGCATCAATTTATTAATAAAATAGTAAGCATCCACTAGGGGGAGAATCATGAATTTATTTTATGGGTGTATGTCTATTAAATCTCCACTTATAAGATAATTTTTCATTTTCTTTATGATATTATAAACACCCCCTTTATGATGTTTTACCATGGGTTGACTGTATTTAAGGTAAATTATTTATATCATCACCAACTTTATTGAAAGTAAATTCTCAACAAATTTTGGAATATATATGTTTTCACATGCTTACCATGCGATCCATTTAATTGTTATATGAAAAATGAATTTATTAAATGGTTATATGAATTTTTATTTACTGGTGAATATATAGCACATATTTTTCATATTGATTAAAACAAATATTTATCATCCCATACCTTATATAAAATGATCCAACTCAATCATTTAAAATATACTCACAACACATACATGTATAATCCAATTATAAATTTTTGGAAATCAATAGTCTAATATGTTCATTATAAACATTAAAAGTGTGGTTGAATTAGTTATATAAAATCATTGTTCATCATGAGTGGAAAAAAATAAATAAATTGTTTCCCAGAAGAAAAAAAATAAACATATCAACAAAAATATGTATTTTCATATTTTATCCCAGAAGTGACATCGATACTAGATAAATTATGAAATCTCATTTATTGTTGTTGATGATATATTTTGTTTTCTAATGCTTTTAAAACTCATTGAAAAAAATGAATTTTGAGAGATGTTGACATTAAAATAATTGGAAAAAAGGTATTTAAGTAATATTTTTATGTTCAACTTATTATGTTTTGGATTTTTTATCCAAAATACCAAGAATATTGAATAAAATTGAGTTTATTATAATTTTTTTCTTAATTTTAAATTTGGATATATATAAATTTGGATTATTTCAAATTGGTGTTCTCATTTTTTATTTATATGGTAACAATGATCCTAACACACACACACATGAATCCATTAAGGGTTAAAAATGACTAAAACATATTTAAAATTATGAAATATTCTCCCAATTAGATAGATTTATATATGGGTTGAATTGAATAAAACATATATGATATATCCATTTTAATTAATATTCACAGAAGGCAGAATATAAAATTGATTTTATTATCCCATGGTAAGTGTAAATTAATGTATTTGAATTAATCATAATATTATCAAGATATTTTAAATAACATAAAAACTATTAGAGGATCTAAAATTAGTGGAACATTTGGTCATCAAATTATAGGTAATGTCTTTGTATTTTTGAATTAATCATTATGAAGATGGAATCCTAAATTTCGGAAAGATTAAAAATATTTATGAAAATTACCTCAATGAATAATTTAAAAAATTACTTTAATTTTTGATATATTTTATAAACCAGAGCATAGTGAAGAACTTATTTGTCTCTGAAGTATAGAAATACAAGTTTTTTGGCGTACGAACCTTGAAGCTTCAACGTGTTTCCTTGAGATAGGAATTGTTATTTCATTTCCCCCATTCTCATTTTGGGATGTTTTCATTTCCTGATTGGGGTTTTTGACTATTTTTGGATGACTAAAGGTTAGTGGAGGGTTGATTTGCAACAAAACAGGCAGATCGAGGTGGTTCATATCATTTTAGCACCTGGAATTACCGATCACTTGGTGTGTTTTCCCGTGAACACACATTGTAACGTCCCTCCCCTTATCATTAGATTGAGAAGGTGGTGGAATGATACTCAGCCTTAAGTGATGTTACTAAAGTGCCAAAGGCTAGAAATAAATACTGAGGGCTTCAAGAAAAATTAGGGAATGTTTTTCCCTTAGAATAAAAGCAACCAACCAACGAACCATAACCAACCGCAACTACATAATGCATGTCAACAATGTAAACCAATACAATACATCACCAAGAGACAACCGTACAACCAAACCATTCCATAATAATTACCAAAGAACAATAAAACTAAACCACCATAATCCAGAATCAGAGTACCAAGTGGAAGACTAAAAAAACCCAAGAATCTATGACATATCTCCATATCTCCACACCAATCTCCATGATCCAAGAACCAAAATACTGCTCAACCATCATGATGCACCACTAAAGGAATGAGATGCTTTACCTTTACTCGTGTATCAGAACAAAACATCTGCAAAAGCACCAAAGTGACAAAGTAGGGGGTGAGAAAAATACTCAGTAGGTATTCCCCAATGACTTCCCTACACACGCCACTAGGATAAAACCGTTAGCACATTTATATAAACTAAATTTATATAAAACTAATAAAGAATGCAACCATTTTCATCAATCCAAACAAACCCTTATCAAAACAAATTTTTACCCAAACAAAACAATTACAAAGAAATATCCAAACAAGTCATTATCCATTCTACTTATTCCATATTTTCATAACCCAATTCACCTTATGTGGTTTCACACACACTTCAACCATAAACACCATTTTCCACATGCCTAATCTCGGTGTTGCCATTGATGGTGGAACTTCATGTCCAACCCCATCCATTTTTTATAGAGGTACTTCACGTCCACATTCCAACCCTTGATGGTGGTCCTTCATGCCCACAATCCATCCCATCCAAACCATGCTTAAACAACATAATTCAACAATAATAAAAATCAATATTTACCAAAACCATATCAACAAACAATTTTCAACACCAAATTAACCAATTATTTCCAACAACATTCCAAAATAACATGCCAAACCACTTAAGGCATGACATAATACACAACCATGCACCCCATATTATGATCACATAGTGTATTTATTATTACACAAGCTATTTTTCCCGTTAGGTACACAATATAAGGCATGCCATAATACACAACCATGCACCACATATGATGTACATGTCATATAATAGTTTACTTTATGTGGGTTTACATGACATAGGTAGTCCTTAGGTCCCACATGTCATGTGACTGAGAGTACATATCATGTAGTTAGTGACTACACAACTTGGGGTCTCAACTGTACATGCAATCTAATAACCTGACTATACAAACTGTGTAGAGTAAGGATACACAGCATGTACTTTGATATCACACAATGAGATGACACTGGTATATTCCCAGATGGAGGCATTGGGTGTACACATCATATATACCTAAGTGCACACCATGTACCTCTCCCTTGGTGGGGTTTTGTGTATTTCCTCACTCTAAAGTCATGTTTGGACAAGTGAAAAATCTATTATGAGTATATTTTCATATAAATCATGATGGTGGAGTCCTCTTCACTATTTTAGGACATTGATGAAATGTTTCAGGGCTGTATTCAAATATTATCCTTATGGTGATGATGACTAAATTCAGGTGATGATATAAAGAAAGTACGAGGATGGTAAACCCCCTAGAGGAATTCTGATATTTGAAGCATGCATCCCTTGACTATAATTTTATAGTCTGGAACTCTTTTAGGATTCATTGTTAATTGTGAATCCTTGATATAGGAAGGATTGGTCACAAACATAGGAGTTTTGGAAATTCATTAGCAGTACCCTCAATGAGGAAAGGTATCCTCAAGGGGACTTATAGATAAACATGAAACTCAAGGAGATTTCCTCTTTCCCATGAACCCTAATGCTGGTGTCCATGCATGTGGTTTGTATAGGAGGATAAAGAGTTTTTTGTTCTCCATTGTTATGACATGGTATTCATGGAAGGTTTACATTATAGATGATAAATGCCTTCTCTCCCTTGAACCTCTCCAAGAGTGGCCACAAGAGATTAAGTAATGATTTCATAGCACTCTTAGTGTCCTTTTCATCGAACCCTCAACTCTAATGACTATGAGATGAGAGTGGTGTGGACTTGGGTTTGAGTACTCCCCTTAGGCTTAACATCTGTGATGAGGTGTAGGTCATCCCTTATATAGATGGAGATAGTATTCCCCCATAGATGTGGGGTGTGGGTTCTCTAGGAAATGTGATAGTTTCTTATAGATCCCTTTGAGGCGTGGGTTAACCCTTTTATGGAAAGATGAAATAATCTCCTTGATTGATCTTGGCCTTTAGTGAGGTGTGAGGTCCTCCTTAGGGGTTGATAATTCCCTCAACCAGTTTATGCATTTCATCAAGTCATGGGTCCCCTTTTATGATCATGGAATGGTTTCATGATAATTGTGTTATTTGAGAAACATGGATAGATTAAATTCTCGGGGTCTTGTAGTGAATATTGTGGTCTATCCCAACCTTTATATGTATCTATGGTATATTTGGGCTATTTGGGTGGTGATACACCTTACTCTTGGTTACCACCCCCCTTGAAGTATATTTGGGTTATAGGACTTCCTTTTTGGGTCCTTACACTATTGAGGTGGCATGTTTTCCCTATTGGATGATGGGGTGGGGAATACCACCATGGAACAAGGTGATGGTCACCCATCTATGGGTTCAGTTACTCTCTTGACTGGAATGTGTCCCTTTTGGTGAGGAGTGGGTCCCCCACTTCAATTAAATTACCGATACGGGACTCTGAGAGTAAGATGTTCAGATGGGCCTTTTGTGGCATGAGACATTATTATAGAAATAATGATATGTAGATAGTTATGGATTTTCACCATGTGTATTGAGTGAGTGGTGATGTTGATGCATGTAGTGTAGCTCACAGTTCAATGACCCCCTCATGTGTGGGATCTTCTTGGTCATATCCCTCATGGGTATGATAAGATGATTTAGATTATGATCCCTATGTGTTGACCAATTTTTGTTGATCTACTTGGTCATGGATGAGCAGAGAAATGGAGTCCCCCCTACAGTATGAGGTTAATTTGTGAAGTCCTCATTCTAAAAAATGAGTAGAATTTTAAGTTATCCCTTATTCCCCAGTGATATTGGGTTGGGTTCATATTGGGAAGTGAAGAAAAAACTCCAAAACTGTCATATGTTTTCCCCTCTTTACCTGAGTTAGGTGGCTGTGTTATTACCCCCATTGGGAACCCCTCCTAGGGCCTGTAGTGAAGATGAGAGTAACCCCCAAAGTTCGCCTCCAATAGGCCCCGGGTTGGAGACTAGAACCAAGGGTATAAAACATACAAATGGGAGTCATTACACTCATATATCCCAAAAATAAATAAATAAACCACCAATCAAAACTATAATATAAATAAAACAAAATCCACTATTATCCTATAATGCATGAATATGTCAAACAAAATACAATTCCCAAATAAAGTACTAAGAGAATATTAGGTAGAAAATCCACAATAAAACCCAAGCTTCAAGCTAGTATTATTAATACCGGCCAATAAACACAACTTAGAAACCTGAAAAAAGATTATATATATATTGGGGTTAGTATAACATGTACACATAGTAGGATCGTACTCAAGGCTTCTCATGAAAATGCGGAATAAGAATACTAATGCATTAGTAAAAAAACAATAGAACCAATAAACACATATACGGTCCATTGTATCCAATACTCACTAAGTTCCACTCCCCAAGTAATGAATATAAGTGTATTGATCATAATATAAAGAGATATACTCAAAGGTGCCTCATATCCACTTCCCCATTGATTTTCCACTCTCACGCCCCAACGTTAAACATCTAGTGCTCACTCCCTTCAATATTTGATGTGGGCCAGGTCACAACCCTGCCCAACCCAACCTTCTTTAGAGTCCAACATCCTATTTTGAAATCAATACATATATTCCATCACCAAAACCATGCCACAACCCTCAACTACATCATCCTCATCATTTCATATCCACTGCCACATCTCATCCACATGCATTGAATCTGATACATTAGGGTATCATAAATATGAAGGGAATCAACGTTGTTCCCCCCTCATACCATTCAAAACCTCTACCACATCTCAACTCACTATCCACATATCCAATTCACTATACCACGCCTAGTATGAAGAGTAAGTAAGAGGGGGTAGCCATCCATTTATATTCACCAACCAAAATGATAGGGAAAACACTCAAAACCCAAAACATTTGGGCATCGGTAAGAATATCAAACTTGGGTGGGGTGTGTACAGAAATCTCAAGAACATAAATTATATATATATATAACTGAGAATAAACTCAGAATAAAGTTTTTTCAAAAATATAATATCATCACCATCCACTATCAACACCATACTACCATTACCACAACCCCCCAAAACTTCCAACTATCACACCAAAACCAACCCACTCCACTATACAAGGAAACCACTAATTATTTACAATAGCCCAAACAATCATAATATTATTCCATTTACAAATTCATCATTACCAACAACATTATGTTCATTATTATTTCCATTTAATATTTTATTACAAACCACTCTCATCTATTTATACACTTTCATTTCAAGTTTTTTATTTCCAATTATATTCTAATACTATTAGGAAACTAAGAAAACCCACAATAACCAACCATTCTATCATCTCACAATGAACTCCACTTCCCATTTACCAACTGAAGTAGGACAACTACAACCCCACTACACAACCAATGCTAACAACCAATCCATTATCAACTAACCACCATAAAACCAGCCCGTGGAATATGCCATACTAACCATCCCAGGTCCGCTGTCCATCACCCACTAACCAACATAACCCTACTTCCCAACACAAGCCTACCAACTGAATTGTAACCAGCCACAATAAGAACCCTACAAAAACTCCCATACAATGACACAAACACAAACAAAATAAAACCACACAAACATAATAATCACATAGTAACCCAATTCAACAATTATACAACTACATCCCATTATTATTTGAAAACAATGGAATTCCATTATCATACTTTATGAAACTGATTCAATTACCCTCTTTAAGTGATTAAACTTTTACGAAAGGTGAATTCCAGTAAAAAAAAGGCATCAACACACAATTCTCAAAAAAAAATATTTTCAGTAATAACAGTAGGCAAGCTTCAAGTGAGAGAACAATAACATGGAAGTAAGTAAAACTCATGTGAATCTCCTTCCCCATCAATTTCACTTAATTATTGTTCATTATCTTTGAATATAATTTGTAATGTTTTTCTAACAAAGGTTTTCATTTGTCGACAACTAAATTTTGTTAAATAATATTATTATAAAACATGAAAAGTTATAAGAAGTACAGAAAAAAAGTTTTGTGAATTTTTTTTGAAGAAGAAAGTGAGAAAGTTGGGAAGTTTGAAAGTTCTTAACTTTATAACCTTAATTTAGATGATACTATTTTGATCTCAAAGTTACTTAAATCATGAAAAATATCATGATACGATCTTTTTTTGAAAATGGAATTTGAAGTTTTTTGGATACAACTTATCGTGCAGAGAAGAATAAAATGAAAAAGTTATTAGAAAACTATAAGTATGAATTTTATAAAGAATTAAAAAGTTGTTGATCAGACGATTCATCAGAAAAACCATTAGTTGAATATTATATTAGAAAGTTTGAGTTTATATAAAGGAAATTTTGTACAAAGGCATCAGATATAGGTCATCATAAAGATCTAAAAATAATGGTCTAGATGTAGTTTTCCGGATGTAGAGCTTTGGATGCAGCTCTAGATATAGACCTCCAAAAGCCGAATGGTAGATTCAGAGCTTAAAATGTATATTACTATATAGAAAAACTTAAAAAGAGTTTTTTTCAAAGTTTAAGCTTCTAAAATCATATTTCTGAACACATTTCTCTAGACAGAGAAACTAAAAGAATGTTGGAAGTGTGAACTTGCTGAAGTTTTATGAAGTACAACATTACTGAATGAATACAACCTTCCAGAAAGAAAGTTCGGACATAAATTTTGGTGGAAATTACGAGTTTATGAAAGTCATGGAGTTTGTGAAATATATGATAAATTGAAGATATTGGTTTTTAGTTAGGATGAAATGATAAGAATTTGTAACTAATAAATAATGCAGCTGAGTTTTGAGAAAATAAAAGGGGAGATAATCTGTGGTTCTAAACACAAAGTTTTAGATGATATCTTCTGGACATAGATTTCTAAAGAAGTTTGAAGATGCATGAACAAACAGAAGATGCTTAGGTGAAGAAGTCACAAAAAGTGAGTAAAGTTCAAGTTTTTAATTAGACACATTTTTTCAGTCATACAAGAATGGGTGTAGTAGAATGGAAAAAGTCTATGAATAAAGGAAAATTTTAGAAATGTTGAATTTTATATTGGACAATCATTGTAGGAAACTGAAGTATTTAGAAGTTGCAACAATGTAGTCAACCATCTTTAATTGGAATAAAGTAATATATAGAACAATATTCTTTCAAGAGATTTGTAAATCTTGTACTGAGGAAAAAAATCCTCTTATTTTACAATTAGGTCAATAGTACTGAACCGAAGAAAAAAAGTTTGGACAAAATCTTCTGGACAGAGAAGTTCCGGATAAACAATTTTTTTATAGAATTATTACATAAATTTGTAATGTTTTAAAAATAAATAAAGTTGTAATCTCTGAATAATTTGAGATTTTTTGAGTACATTTGAGAAAAATACAAAAGTATTGAGAAGAGTTGAGAAGCGTCTAAATGATATTCAAATGAGAATGAAATTTAGATTTATGAATTTTAGTGAGTGGGAAAGGAAATTTTGTTTCCCATATTTTCTATTCTGGTAGAACTTATAAATAGAGGTGAAAAGTACAATGGTAAAAGTGATATACTGTTTATTGAAAGAAAGATGAGATGCTAGAAAAATTGTGTCAGGGTTGAGTTTCTAATCGAAGTCAGTTTTTTATATTGAAGAAAAATTTTGGATAGAAGAACATTTCTGATTAGAGTATCAGACAATGTCTAAGTTCAAAAAACTGAACATAGAGTATTGATATAAGGAAGGTTGGACTAAGTAACTGAGCAGGGTTTCTAAAAGGCATGGAGTTTTGTTAATCAAGAAAAATTCAGATTTTTTAATAGGTGAAATTTTAGTAAAGGTGTATCAAATAGAGGCCACCAGACACAGTCACACTAGATGAATATTACCAAAAAAAAGGAAAGTACAAAGGTATCATCATACAATTTTTTTTGGATGAAAATTTGTGGAGTAGTTTGAAAAAAGTTTCATCTTTTTTGGTGGCTCAAATTTTGTAAGAAAAATTTGTATATTGATGGGAGTTAGTATAATATTTCCTATTGAGAGATAGAAGGTGTCTAATAGGAGTTGACACAAAAGTTTTATTCACTTATTTATAATAGTAAATTTCTATAGACCCATGGGAGTGGCCATAGTAAGGATATAGGTTCTTGTATTGAGGATGAACCTTGTAAATCTGGCGTGTTTTTCTTAATTTTCCACTTTTTCATGCATGTAATTTTACTAAAAGGTGATAATGAAATAACTCTAACAAGTGACAAGGGTTAAATTTATTAAAGATGGAAATTCATAAAAACATAAAAATTGATTCAATCCCCCCTTCTCAGTTTTAATATGATCCTTAGTATCTTCAATTGGTATCGTAGGGGGTTCTTCTATCAAATAATTATCATGTAAAGTCTCAATTCCTTAAATAATAGAGACATTCCTACATTTTATGGAAAAATTATCATGGATTAAAAAAATATAATGATACCCTATATTCTATCTCTTGGATTGAAGGTTATAGATGCAACAACTATTGGGTTTCCACCTCTAATAAAGTTGCTACTATGACTTTTTCTAACAAGAGAAACATTGAAATTGATGGAAAGGCTAGAAAAACTATTATTATGTCTCTGTTATAAAATATTTACATAAAGGTGATGGGTCTAAAAATAATAAAGATAATGTGAGACAAACTCAAAAGTCTTTTCGAAGGAAATACTAAAGTGAGGTATGTGAAGCTACAAATTTGGTGTAGAGATTTTGAATACATATGAATGAGAGATAGATAAACCATTGATGATTATTTCACCAAATTGAATGAAGTTTTATGCAATATCAACAATTTAAGAGATGTCTTGGAAGATTCTATAATTGTTAAGAAACTCATGAGAAACTTTCTAAATAGGTTTGATTCTAAAATCTCTACTTTAGAAGATAAAAAATATTTATCACTTGATGAATTTAATAACTTTATTGTTGCCCATGAAATGATAAAATCTCCAATATTCAAAAATAATATCAAATATGAAATGGATTTTAAAGATACGAGAAAGATAAAAATTCAAGATTCCAAAGATGTTGATCTTTATAAATATGAAGATAAGGAGGATGATGATTTAAAATAAAAAACCATGTCTCTAATATCCAAGAATTATCAAATAGTAAGAGGAAATTATGGAGGAAAACATCCTATGAAATGTTTTGAGTGTGGTGTAATTGGTTAATTTGTGATGAATTTCCATAATAAGAAAGTCAGTGAATGTGAAGATCATCCTGAAGAAAAGATTTGATATAAGAAGATGGATAGAACTTCTAAGGAAGAAAATAAGTACACTAGTGGAAAGAAATATATCACTAGAAACCAAATAAGCATACTGAGTAAGAAAGTTGAATCTAACTTAGATGATATTGATTCATCAGAAGATGAAAGTTTAGAAATAATTAGAAAAATCTTTAAAAATATTAAAAAAAAGGAAGTTTTTTCAAACAGTGAAGGAGGAGGTAAATAATCTTATAGAGAGTATCATCTCATATAATAACTTATAGCATGTATTGATAGAAATTAAACTCCCAATAAATAAATAAGAATGATGAATAAAGAAGGTGTAAAACTTATTTGAGGAATAAAATATGTGCTCAAGTAAGAATAAGAGTACATCTATGAAATATTAAACTATAAATTGAGATTTTCTAAATAAGGAAAGATGGTCAAAGACCTCAGTAATAAGATGGTGGAAAAGGAATATGATGTTAACAAAAATCAATCAAAAATCCTTGAAACTGAAAGTACCTTAACAAAGTTGAATTCAAATTTTAATAGGAATTTGCAAATAAAATCTAAATCATGTAAATATGTATAAAAAACTTACTCTAAGAATCAGGTTAAATCTTTACTCACTAAATGTAAAAGTTCATCTGATTTTTATAATATTTTAGGTGTTAAGAAAAGTGTTTGGAAAACTTAGGTTGATAAGGGATGTGAGAAACCCATCACATCCATGAAATTTGAAAATTACCTCTGTAGGAAATATGACCCATTCCCAGAGAAAGTAATAATAAAAATAAGTTATGAAACTCAATAAAATTTCTATAGAGAAAAATCATACTTCTAAAAAATACCAAAATTTAATGATTTTTTCTAGTGTTGTGGAATTTAATTGCAAAAATATTAAAACTATTGATATAACATTTCACTTCCAAGAAAGAGGCATGAAAAAAGGGGAAATAATGGTGGAAGCAGAATGAGTAACTTTCCTAAGCCATATAAAGTAAGAAAAGTGAAATATCAAGATATTATAAAATATTCAATTAAAAATCAGTTTGACCACCTAGAGAAAGTTTTTGGAAGATATGATCAATAAATTCACTTTTCTAAAGAATGTATGACTACAATTCTAGGATAAAGTTCCAATACTAGAAAATAAAAGGAGGATGGAAATAAAAAAAGTTGAAGAAAGAGATTTTTGTTGTTGAGACAGCTCTAAAAGCCACCAAAAAGAATAAAACATGGATTTTTGATAGTGGTTGTTCTTCAAACATGATGGGAGATATAAAAATAGTGAAAGATATTGAAAATCATGATGAAGGATCAGTTATTTTCAGTAATGATATTTCCTTAAAAATCAAAGTAATAGGAACTACTGAGATAGAACCTTATAAACTAAAATCTAAATAAGTTATATATATTAATGGGATCAAGAGAAACCTTATCAGTGTGAGTTAACTTTGTAATGATGGAAAAGAAGTGATATTAAAAAAAATTTCTTGAATCCTAAGAAGTGTAGAAGATGGAAAACTTGTTACAAGATAAGAAAGAACCAATAGACATCTCTTTTATATTAGAGAACTTGATAACTCGTGTTACTTGAGTGATGAAGATGAGAACAAGTTTTTTCATCATAGACTCAAGAATCTTGGGAAGAAAATTATATTTTTTTTCCTAAAGTTGATATTGTATTAACTATACCAACATTGAAAAGAATATAAGATGATGTTTGTATAATTTTTTAGAAAGGAAAGATGGTTAGTAAAATCCATAATAAAGTAGAAATTCAATCTACTAGACCTCTTGAGATTATTCACTTAGATCTTCTTAGACCGATGAGACATCAATTATAAAAAGGATATTTGTAATTTGTTACTTTTATTGATTATTTAACTTGGATGACCAACATCATGTTTTTGAAACATAAATCATAGGTTATAAAAATATTCAGATCTTTTAGAAGAGATGTTGAGATAAAAATAGAGGTTTATATAAAAAATATGAGAACTAATAATGGTACAAAATTCACATGATTTTTTTTAATATTATCTAAATAAGAATGGAATAAAACATCAATATAGTGTTCTATACAACCCTAAAAAATGGATCAACATAAAGGAAAAATAGAACTTTGGTGGAAATGAGAAGAAACATGTTGGAAGAGTACAAAATTTTAAAGTTATATTGGAGATAAGCTATTATAATTATTGTACATGTGAAAAATAGAAAATTTTAAGGCCTAAATCAAACAATAATTCCTATGAAATGTGGTATAACAAAAAAAATTTGGTGAAATATTTTAATGTTTTTGGAAGTCCAAGTTTAATAAAAATAAAAAATCTGAATCTTGGGAAATTTGATGAAAAATCTAAGGAAGGAACTTTTATGGGATATTCACTCAATTAAATAAGTTAAAAATGTTGGAATAAACTTCTAAAAAAGTTCGCAGATTCCTATGATGTGAAAGCTATAGAAAATATAAATTCCTTAGAAAAGGATATTGAAAATGTTGAGTAAGAAAAATTGAATATTTCCAACGAAAGTAAAATTGATCCAAAACAGATATATTAAGACTTAGAGGAATAATGTGATGAGGAAAGTGAAGTTGGAAGAGAAACTTTGAAATTTTCTACCATACATAAACAAGTTGAAACTAAAAAAATAATTGGAAATTAGAAAAATCTATTTCAGACAAGAAGAAGGTTGAGATTAGAAAATCAAACATCACTCATTTCATAGATTAAACCAGAGTTAACTTTAGAATAAGTAAAAAAAAATAATGGTTGAATTCAATGAATGAAGAGATGAATCTAATTGAGAAAAATAAAATGTGAAAACTTGTTCCATATCTAGAAGATAAAAATGTTATTGGAACAAAATGGGTGTACATAAACAAGTTGAATGAACATGGATAAGTTTCCAAAAACAAACCAAGATTTTTTTAAAGGTTATGCATAGGTTTAAGGTGTGGACTTTGAATAAAATTTTACTATAGTTGAAAGATTAAAAACCATAAAAACTTTATTATCATTTGATGCACATCAATGTTATAAAGTTTATCAGATGGATGAAAATCTATCTTTCTTAAATGAGAAGATTGAGGAAGAAGTGTACATTGATCAACCTTGTGATTTTATACTTGATAATGACAAAATAATGGTTTGTAAATTGAATAAATACATGTATGGGTTAAAATAATCTCCACATTCTTGGTACTCCAAACTTGATAGTTGTCTGAAAGAAATGAATTTTTTCTATAGGAAAAGTTTACAAAAAATTGTATATGAAATAAGTGGATTTATGAACCCTGATTATAATTATTTTTGTGAATGATATATTATTTTCTATGGATAAAGAAAATGTTTGTAAAGAATTTTCTGAATAAATGAAGACACATTTTGAGATGTACTTTTTAGGAGAATTAACTTTCTTCCTAGGTTTACAAGTTCAATTAAAGGAAAAATGCATTTTATTATATCAAGAAAAGTATTCCAAAGAGTTGTTATAAAATTTTGGAATGAAATATTCTAAATAAGTTTCTACTCTGATTTTAGTGAGCACAACGTTGATTAAAGATAAAACAAAAGAAAGTGTAAATTAGAAGGATTTTCAGAAGCTGATAGGAAGTTTTCTTTACCTTATATCCTTAATACATGATATTGTTTTTGTTGTGACTTTATGTTCCAGATATTAGAGTGATTAAAAATAATATAATATGTTGGAAGCAAAGAGAATTATGATATATGTTAAAGGAACAAATTCACATGGGATATTATACAAAAGAATTTGTGATATAAAATTTCATGGTTATACTGCTACTAATTGGACTGGATATTACAATAAAAAATAATAATCTTTTGGAGGAAAATTTTACTTTTGAGAATGTTGTGTGAGTTGGAATAATAAGAAATAAATTTAAGTAACTTTGAGCACTATAGAATCATAATATGTTGCAGCTACCTAGGCTAGTACTCAAATTTTGTAGATGAAAGTTCCACTTGAAGATTTAAAACTGAAAGTTTCTACACCATTTAAGATACTTTTTGATAACCAGAGCGCAATTGATCATTCTAAAAATCCTGTCCAATAATTTAGATCAAAGCATATTGATATTAAGTTTCACTTCATAAAAGATAAAGTTACTGGTGGAAATGTTTTGCTAGAATATATTTCAACAAAGTATCAAATTCATGATAACTTTACCAAATATATTAAAAAAAGAAAGATTTGTTGATTTGAGGCTTTAAATTCATGTTAAACCTCCACCAATGAATTATTAAATTTCAAAAGTAAGTCCCTAACCATGCTTTATATTATGTTGAAAATGGGGGAGAGAAAGTAACAACTTTGTAAGATGTTTTTACATTTATTTTTGTAATGAATATAAAGTTGTGGTTATTATAGAATGAGAGAGTTAACAAAAAAAGAGAGAGTGAAAAACTGTGAGTTGAGAATTTGTAACAAAATTAGAGAAGATAAAACTGAGGGGGGGGGGGGTATCTTAGAATATCCACAAATTTTCTTGTAATTGAGTAATTTAATTCCTTAAAAAACATTACTTTATCTAGTAGTGTGATGTTAAGAAACTCTCTTTTAAGAAAGGCTATGTTTTGGTAAAATTTGAAAAAAAATTAGTTATAAAAATGAGTTGTGAAAAAGTCTGAGGGATGAAAAACAATGAGTGTTAAAAGTTGTAAATAAATGTTTTCAATAAATACAAAGGGGGAGATTGAAGATCATTTTTGATGTTTTTATAACAAAGTATTACATTTTTTGACAATAAAATTTTGTTAAATAATGTTTTTTGTAAAATAGGTGAAATTATTGGAAGTCTTGACAGAAAGTTTTGTAAAAAGTTAATAAAGGTGAAGAAAGTGGGAAAGTAAATAAGTTATAAAGTTCTTAAATTTATAATCTTAAGTTAGATAATTATATACAGATCTCAAAGTTCCTTGCATCATAAAAAATATCATGATACAATATTTTTTTGAAAAGGGAAGTTGAATTTTTCTAGATGTAGTTTATTGGAAGAGAAGCACTAGATATAGAAGTTGTTAGAAAACTGGAAGTATGAATTTTCTAAAGAATTTCAAAGTTTTTGATTAGATTATCCATCAGATGATCCATCAGTTGAAACTTCTATTAGTATGTCTGATTTTTATAAAGTAACTTTTGTATAAATTCATCAGATGTAGATCATCAGACATATCCATACACAGTGGTCTGGATGCAGTTTTACATACATAGAGCTTAAAAAATACCTCCATATGTAGAACTTCAGAAGAAACATAGTGGATGCAGAGCTTTAGATACTGATTATTATATAGAACAACTTCAGATTGAGTTTTGTTCAAAGTTGAAGCTTCCAAATTCATATTTCCAGACACATTTCTCTTGACAGAGAAAATGTAAGAGAGATGGAAGTGTGAAATTGATGAAGTTTGATGAAGTAAAACCTTACTTAATGGAAAAAACCATATAGATAGAAAGTTTATATGAATATTTCAATGGAAATTTTGAGTTTTTTCAAGTCGCATAGTTTTTGTGAAATGTGAGAAAATAAAGATGCTAGTTTTTAGTAAGACCAATACGATATGGGTTTTTAAGTGATAAAGAATGAATCTGATTTTTGAGAAAACAATGGGGGAGATCATATGTGGTTACCAACACAAATTTATGGATGAAATATTCTAGATATATATATTTATGAAGAATTTTGAAGATTCATAAACAGGAAAAAGATGTTCAGGTGGAGAATTCACAAGAAGTGAGTAAAGTTTAAGTTTGTAATCTGATATAGTTTTCCAGACATGCAAGAATTAATGTATTAGAATAGAAAAAGTATCCGAATAAATTAAAATGTTAAAAATGTCAAATTTGTCATCCGAAAGTCATTATAGGAAAATAAAGTCTTTAGAATTTTCAATAATGCAGTCAACTATCTTTAGTTGTCTTAAAGCAACAAAAAAAAACAATATTATTTAAAGTGTTTTGTAAATCCTATACCAAGGAAGAAAATACTACTATTTTATAATTGGGTTCGAAGTACCAGACATAAGAAGAAAAGTTCATACATATTCTTCTAGATATAGAAGTTTCAAATAAATAATTTTCAGATAGAAATCTTACATAACTTTGTAAAGTCCTAAAAATGAAGAAATCTGATAAAGTTGTAATATATAAAGAATTATAGATTTGTTGATAAGATTATAGAAAACTCTAGAAGAGTTGATAAGAGTTGATAAGTGTCTCAAAAATATTCAAATAAGTGTGAAATCTGGATTTAGGGATTTTAGTGAGTGGGAAATGAAATTTAGTTTCCTACGTTTGATAATCTAGGAGCACCTATAAATAGAGGTTCAAAGTAAAATGGTATAAGTGGTTGAATTTTCACAGAAAAAAAATCTAATATTTTGGAAAAATTATGTCATATTTGAGTTTCCAAATGAAGTCATTTTTTTATAATGATGAAAATTTTCAAATAGAAGGAAGTTTCTGATCAGAGTATCAGATAAAGCCTAAGTTCAGAATACTAGATAGAGGATATCTATATAAAGAAGGTCAGATTGAGTAACTGAGTAGAGTTTATAAAATGAAAAATGTTTTTTTAATTGATAAGAATTTAGATTTTGTAACAGGTGTAGTTTTATTAAAGGTGCATCTGATAGAGGCTACCCGATATAGGCACACACCATATAGAGATTACGAGATAGAGGAAATAGAAAGAGGCAGTATCAAATAGTGTTTTCTAGATGGAGATTTTTGGAGCAGTTTGAAAAAAGTTTTATTTTTTCAATGGATTAAATTTTTTAATCAAAATTTATAAACTGATGGGAATCAGTATAATCTTTCCTATCAGGAGATAGAAGGTTTCTAATGGGAGTTGACACAAAAGTTGTATTTACTTATTTCTAATAGTTAATTTCCATGGACCCATGGGAGTGGCCATGGAAAGGATATAGGTTATCACACAAAGGCAAAACCTTTTTGTCCTTTTCTTACTTTCATAATTTTTCATGCATGTGATTTTACTAAAAGGTGATAAGGAAATAATCCTAACAAGTTTTAGGGGTTAAGTTTCTTAAAATTATAAATTTTTTAAAAGATAACAACTAATTCAATCCCCCTTCTTAGTTTTTCTATGACCCTTAGAATCTTCAATCTTAATTAGGTTAATCTATACTATTCACTCGAAGATAAAAAAATCATATTAATCCCACAATTAACACATAATAATAGAGAATTCCTGGATTCCCTTTAACGAGAAATTTCTAAATCACTATGTAAGATATAGCAAGGAAGAGATGATCCCAAGATCAATATCACACAAAGAGGAACTCCAAAAACCTAAATCACATCACCAACATCAACCAATCGCTCCAATCCCCACAATCAAACCATATCTCACAAGCACAACCTTTTCTAGATGATGAATGGAGAGAAAACCAAGAAAGAAAGGGGTAAGGATCACCTTAGATCACCAAAAATTGATCTCCTAAGCCAAGGATCAAATCCAAGAAATAGGGGTCTAAAATACCTACTAGGGATGCACATAGTTTTCCCAAGACTCGAGATCATAGGTGGAAGAATGATGAGTTTAGAAGGAGTGACCAAACCTATACCCAATAGAACCATGGAACAATACCATAGGTTATGGTTCACCCCCTAAGGTTTTCCAAAATAAATATTATGAAACCTATTATATCACACCATAATGAACCCAGTCAAATAGACTTATGATAATTACACCACAATATATTCTAGATCCTATATACCCGGGGTAATGCTACGATGCAACCCAAGTCACCATGTCGTAGCTATCCATTAAATCAATTAGAAGATTAAAACTGAACATCTGAGCTTCCATGATACAATGATAGTCTCAAGGATGTAGAATATAAACTCTAATACACAATATGAAATATCCAAAACCTTATAGTTTAACAACCTTGAAACCAATAGAACCACTAAAATTCCACCTATCCAACACTCCACTCCGCAACCCACCTCTATACTGCAACCATGCCAAAATTGGTAGAGCCACCAAAACCACCATCCTGAGGCCCTACAATACAAGGAATTGACTACACGAGAAGGTCCTACACTACACTATGACCTATATCTTCACACCAAAAACCTCTTACTCTACTAAAATTTCATCTCTAACTCCACTACTTTTTCCTTGAGCCTCCTCTAGGTACTTCAAACACCAAAAACTCATTAAGAAACAAGTTGGGAAGGTCCAAACCATTATATAAGATTCCTCTCAAATAGTTATCTTTATTGAGTATTAAATATAAAAAAATAAGAAAAAACCAACCACCAAAAACTCAAACACTCCCATGGGAGATACCTCTCAAACTAGATGATGCCATCAACTAAACATAAGAATAAGGAAACAAGAAATTTAATAAAAAAACATCAATCCAAAGAAAAGTAAAAACATACAATTAATAAGGAAAACAAGATAATTAAAACAAATTGGGATAATAATCACACATTTACAACTAAAATTCCCATATAATCTCCTCCACACCGCCATGACTCCATAGAACTCAAAACAAAGGAATGTATCGCCTATGCAACACCTTATCCCGAAGATCCTGAATCTTGATAGGAAGCTCTAAGAATATCTCATCATCCTCAATATCCAAATATCCCTAGTTGATGAAATAATATTCATCATGAAGATATCAGTGAAGCTGTGACACATAAAACACATCGTCGATCCGATCTATCTACATTGGAAGCGCCAACCGATATTTCACTTCACCAATGCACTACAATCCCTCAAAGGGATCTATAATCCAAGGAGAGAGATTAATATCCCAACCAAAACTTTATACCCATGATGTGGGGAAAAACTCAAGAACACATGGTTTCCCACTTCAAACTCTAATTAACTCCTTCTATAACCATCATATTACTTCTGATGGTCCTACGCTACCTTCATCCACTCTTGAACCATCCAAATATTCTCTCTCATGATCTTCACCACATCTAGACTAAATACCATAGACTCCCCAACCCCAATCCAGAATAATGGAGAATTAAAAGGCCTCCTATATAACACCTAAAATGGATCCATACTGATGAATGAGTGAAAGATATTCTTATAATCAAACCAATCAAGGAAAAATGCTTCTTCCATGATCCACTAAAGTCTATGATGTAATCCCACAACATATCATACAATGCATGGACAATTTTATCCATCTTCCCATCCATATGGGGATGGAAAGAAGTGATAAGGAAAAAATAAGATCCAAAATCATACTGTAATACTCTCCAGACCTATGAGGCAAAATGAGGATCACAATCAGAAATGATAGTCCTTGGTACCCCATAAATCTGCACCACCTCATCCACATACCGCCTTGCCAATAACTATATAGTAATCAACTCCCTAACAGTCAGGAAGTGGGACTACTTCATCAATCAATCCAAAATAAACCATATAACATCACATCCTCCTTGGAATCATGGTAGACTAGTGACATAATCCATCGATATGTCTGCCCACATCCACTCGGGAACATCCAACGACTATAACAAACCACCAGGAATGGGATGCTCCACTTTCACCTATTGATAAAACAGAAACTATGATATGAATTATATTATCAATCTCTTTATCCCAATCCACCAAAGCTGACCCTTCAAGGAATGATACATATTAGCCACACCAGGATGTAATGCCACCGTTGAACTATGAAACTCAGGAATAACCTCCTCATACACCGCTGAAAGGACAAAAAAACTTTCATAAAACATAATATGATATTGGTAATCATCCAACCATCCCTATGGAGAATAATTATAGATTACACCGTCTTGTATACATTCTACCTCTGAGTTTCCCCACTAAGACTCCTCCACTCACTGCATCAAGGAGGATTGCACTGTCATTTGAAATAGGAAACTCTTTCCACCAACCTCCACTACAACAAGATGCATCACTGTAAGCTCTTCTACACCTCTTCAAACATCTATAGATTCCCAAAAAACATCCCCTAATATATTTCTACACAATGAATTAGAAACTAAATTACCCTTCAATAGGGTGTAGGAGACCTCAAAGTCATAGTCCTAGAGATACTCTACCCACCTCTATTGTTATAGATTCAGGTCCTATAGAGAGAAAACATGCCCCAGGATCTTGTGGTCTATAAAGACTATGAAGCACTCATCAATAAGGTAATGTCTCCACAATTTTAGATAAATAAATATCATCTCTAACTAAATATCAAGAGTATAATAGTTATTCTTGTGAAATCATAACTTCCTAAACCCATAGGATATCACTACACTCTACTACATCAATACACAACCCATACCAAGATGGTAGGTGATACAAAACACCTCAAACATCACCCTTACTCTAGTAACTAAAGCATGAGAGAACTAATCAACCTCTCATTAAAATAGTAAAAATCTTCCTAAAAATGATTAGTCTAGAAAAGAAATAGTATTTCCTAGTCATGGTTATCAATAAAGTTATGAATTGAGAGAAATTAGAAATGAACCTATGATAATAGCTAGTGAGACTAAGGGAAATATGGACCCACTACAACATAAATCGCCTTTAGCGGCGGTTTACAAAACCACCGCTAAACCTTTCCGTAAAATGGTTTAGCGGTGGTTTATTAAAAACCTCCATGAAACCCATTTAATTTTTTACAGTGACGACACTCCCCCCCACCCGAGCTGACCCTCTTCCCCAACACCAGCGACGCTTCTCCCATGACGAGCCCCAACCCTAGCTCTGCTCCCCTCCTGTGCTGCTGGTGACCTCGCCGCTTGCCGCTGCTAACCCCCCTTCTCCCCACGACACCTATGATGCCGCCTTCTCCCTCGACCCCATCGAGTTACTACCCTAGGTCAGCTCCCCTCCCCTTCCGCCGGTGGTTTTCATAGTCGTAGGTATTGTTTTTCATATTTTTTTGGAGCCTTCAGTGCATAGGGTTATAAAAATATGCAACCCTTTTGTATGTATAAACATGTCTTGTAAGTGGTTAGTGTTCATTCATGATTCATATATATTCACCTTTGTTGGTTTGGATTTGGATACCAATTCTATTTAATTAGGAACATAGATTGTACCACCAAGTGATGACTTGGGTCAAGGGGATGGGTTTCTAATCATGATTTTGGGTTATTAATTTGGTCCTACTTAGATCCGAGATACACTAGGTTAGTTAAACAGCTCCCATAGGGGAAGTTTTTGTGTATTTTATGGGTGTGTGATTTCATGATATAGATGTGTGCTATAGTGTGAGTTTTTTTCACTGGTTATATGTATATTATTCACTGATTTTTAGCTTCACTTTTATTTTATATAAAATGTGAGATAAATTGTTTTTATTATAGTATCATGTGTAGGAAGTCTTTGGTTGACTGTCTACTGGGTGTACATACTCACACCCCGCATATGCATCTTGGTGCATATGAAGTTTGACATGGTATAGGTAAAGGGAATACCTCTTAATTCTATAGAGGAGCACCTTGATTTTGTGGTTATTGGTGATAGAGGTAGGATATTAGAGATAATAGTGGTTTGTAGCTTGGTGTAGTGCCATGTTTGGATCCCTATTCTACCTTTTTAAGTCTTTTTTCTTATAGACTTATTTGATGATATTTTTGTTTATTGTATCTCTGATTATTATTATTATTTTATATTATTATAGTTTGGTTTTAATTTCTCATGCATCATATTTATATTTTACCATTAGAGTTATTCCACTGAAGGTTATGTATTTTAAGGGTAAATCATCCCCCAGTAATATTCTTAACCCTAGGTGTTTATTTCCAACCTTTAGTGTTTGTGGGATGGACCTAAGGTTACTGGAATTCCAATATTATCTAAGGTGATCAGTTGGGGTTGTGATATTAAAAATGATATCAGTTTGGTATGATCTATTAGTTAGGAAGTTAGGTATGGGTATATGATGTTTTAGGACTTGAAATATAGGGTATAAAACGGTATATATAACCTCTTTATACTAATATTCAAGTTACCTAGGTGGTCTGAGTATTAAAAGTGTTTTAAAACACTTCTATGAGTGTTTTCTCCTCATCATCATGGGTTTATCCAATGAGAGTTGTGTATCAACATTATTAAAGAGACTTACCACCATAAATTCATCATTCACATGATATTTCATGGGTTGTTACTTTGAAAATTTTCCATTTTGATCTTGCTTGTGTATTATTGCACACTATAAAACCTATAACTAAAGTGTTGGGTGGTGACTAAGTAATGATTTTAATAACATCGACTATGGTTATAGAAAAAAATACCACTGGTTAGAAGACCTATAAATTAGTAGGAGTGTGATACTAGGAATGTGGTTCCACCTAAACTATAAGTAAATTAGTAACTATTAATAATAATAGTGAAATATTTTTGGGTAGTGGAAAAGAAAAAATTGGAATGAGGAACCATATTATATGAATAAATCATTGGAATTTCAAAGGAAAATCCTGCCAATATTATAGGGTGACTTGGGACCTGAAGATTCAAAGTTATGGCCAGGTTGGATAAATAGGATTTTAGATTTTCTTGGAACTATAGATGGGACTAAATTAAATATAGTAGTGTGCATACTCAAAGGAATATCATGAAAATGGTGAGACTGAGTCATCTATGTTAAGGTTGATCAATACCTTACCTCGTATGGATTTGAGGATTTTTTTAACAAAAAATTCTACCTACATACCTTTCAAGTATTAAGAAAAATATATATTTTTAACTTAATCAAAGAGATATCTCAGGTATGTAATATAGAGCCCAATTTACTTACCTTCCTTACTTTTTACTAGAAGTGGTATCTAGTTAATCTCTCAAATCATGTGTGTTTTATTTGGTTCTGTGACTTAAGAATCACTCTAAGGTTTTCATGTTTTTTTATTGATAATTTAATTGAAATTGAGAATAACTTGATGGTAGAAAAGGTGTACATTATAGGTAATATTAGTAGAGAGAACACCTTTTTCTACATGAGCATAGGTGGAAACTCCGGTAGTGGAAATAAGTATAGAAGGAAAAATTATCCCTAGGGTATAAAAGCACCAGATAACCAATCCACAAGATCAGTTTACTTTTATCCAATTCAAAATAATTAGTTGGGTTAATTCCAATATGTATCTTTGGATCACTTAAAAATGGAATGTATGATAGTCCTTTGAGAATTTCACAACCATGGTTGAATATGACATCTCAAATGTTTCTATACTTATCCTCTGAATTCAAAATGAGGCAATGGTTTTAATCTAACTCAATCCTATGGCCGAATATTCCATCTCAAATGTTTCTGGATTGGTTTATTTATATCTCATGGTCATGTAATTTTTCATCCATGATGTAATCTGATTGATTATATTTATCTTGTTATATATGAGAGATATTATCTTGTTATTTTAGTGTGAAATCACTCCCATGGTTATGTGTGTTGATACCTAGGTGCTTGTCGCTTGCCCATGGTGATCAGGAATACTCTTTGGGACCCATGTTGGTTCATTAAAAAATAGTATTATATGAGGTTTTATTTCTATGCATGGTTGGTAATATGGAATTATTTTATAACAATCTCTAGGAGTGTGTCCATCCATGTTTCACCACATGCATTGAACTAATTTATCTTTATGTGGAATCAATTATTTTACTTTTTGACTATACTTTTATTGTGCTTATTTTATTTTCCATATTTTCTTTATAACTTCCATCTATATAACTAACATGTCAGTTTTTTTATTGGTATAATGTTTGAACTTTCAACACGGATACTGCTAACTTCCCTCCTTTTTATTAGTTCTTTTATATGATGAACCTTTCATAAACTTCTCAAATTTATATTCCAAGGCCTCTTACCTTCCCTATGTGAAATATTCTTAGGAGGTTTTTTTCTTACAATATTATTTCACTTTTTCCTAAGGATGATTTTTATTTATTCACTAACTTATGTGGCCTTATTTTATTATTAGATTAATATATAGGTTGATATGAACATGAACCAATCCTATGAATACTACTTCTTCATACATCATACACATTTTCAAAATTTCCAATTATTTTTTATGTATACATGTTTCTCTTAACCTATGGATGTTTCTTCTTCATATCTGTATTTCTATCCCTTATAATTGGATTCCTTTATAATTTTTCATTTAACGGTCTATACCAATAATCTAATTCACAATAAATGAATTTTTCGCAATATCAACATTGATCCACAACCCATGATCATCTTATTTCATTTGAATAATGACATTAGGTCTTTTTTATAACTTGTTTCAATTTTTAAGGGCAACCAACATCCTTAAATTTCTTATCCACCTTAGCTAAGGTGGAATATTCCATCAAACATTTCAAAATCCATACTTGTACATAATTTTTCTCCTACCCACTCCCTTCATAAAAAGAGATTTACAAACATTATTACGAGATGGTATGGATGGTAACTCTTTCTTATTAATGGTATAATTCTAATAAATTTAGTGCTTGATATCCCTTGTTATAAACCAGATTCAATATGACATCATTGATTCTCTTATTTAAGGCTTGGAAACCTCTTTTTTTCTATAATAATCCATTTTTTATGTAATTATAGATTCAATAAGTGACTTTACTTCAGCATGAAACTTCTAGATCAAGTTTTGAAGAAAAAAAATGTGGTTTCTTAACACCACTTGATAAGTCATGATAATCCATGACACATTTTGATTATATTTTATATCAAATGAGACTTGAAATAATTATCACATCACTTATTTCATGCATTTTTTGGATTTAATCAGATCTTCCTTTAGCTGAATAACATGTAATTTATTAGCACATCCACCCCATGGATCATATCTCACCCTAAATATTGGTCCACTTCAAACAATGGTTAGAATTATTTAATTTAATGGGAGAGGGGAACCTCCAACTTTCTTAAGTTGAGTAATGTGGTTGGACTTTGTTCACTGACCCTAATCTCCCAATTTAATTCTAATCCTTTGTGGTGGTACTACTTTAGATGACACCACTAGTGGGTGATTTACCATATGTATTGATATAGGAAAACCTTATGTAACATATTTATATATTTTTTCAACTAGTATATATGAATCTCTTTCCCTAATTAGTAATAGTTATGTGTTTTATTTTTTTTTAATATTGTGTCGGCACATTGTGATATACATGGATAAAAGATAGATCACATTACCAAGGAACACACCTCAATATATTAAGGGTTTGAATGAGTTTTTAGATTTTGAAATTTCCAATCAATCTGTTGAAGGGAGAATAGGATTTCCATGTCCTAAATGTAAATTTAGAAGATGGTTGAAGAGAGATGAAGTTTATGAACATTTAATATTAAAGCAATTCCCTGGTCAATATTTGCGTTGGATTGGGTACAGAGAATCGAACGTTACAGAAAGGTTGAGCACTGATGTCAATCCATATAATGACCTCCCAACTTCATAGAAAATGGAAAATGAAATGAAAAACCTTATAAATGATGCATTCATAACTACAAAAGACCACCATCAACATCAAAACATATCAGAATAACCAGATGAGGGTGCTACAAATATCAATGAGACAAGTGATGTTTTTGAGACTGTAACACAACCAGATCAAGATTGTAACATATAATTGGATCCTCATCTTGATTTTGTGGATCCAAATGTAAGAGAAAACTTCACTGAGGAAAATTCGTTTCATGATTTAGTTGATGATGGAAATAAAGAGTTTTATAGTGGGTGTTTGAAATATTCAAATCTTTCTTTTCTGTTGAAGTTTTACCATATCAAATGTATATGTGGAATTACAAATAAGGAAATCTCCATGATATTGTAATTGATTCATGATGCATTTCCTGAAGAAAAAATCCCCGAGTCTTTTTATGATATGAAAAAAGCTGTTAATAGGATTGGTCTGAATTATGAAAAAATACATGCATGTCCCAATGATTGTATGCTTTATTGGGGAGAGGATTCAAGTAGACAGAATTGCAAAAAATGTTCTTATTCTAGATGGCAGTCAAAGGGTGATGTTGGAAGTCTGAATCAACATAATTTCATGGATAAGAATAAAAGGAACACACCTGCAAAGGTTTTGCGTTACTTTCCTTTGAAGCCTCAATTGCAAAGATTATTCATGTCATCAAAAACCACAGAACACATAAAGTGGCATTATGTAGATAATAACAATGATGGGTTAATGAGACATCCATGAGATTAAAAATCATGGAAGACATTTTATTCATTACATCCATATTTCTCAGCTGATCCTAGGAATGTTTGATTGGGATTGGCTGCCGATGGATTCAACCCATTTGGGACTTTGAGTACCAATTATAGCATTTGTCCAGTTGTTTTAATCCCTTACAATATACCTCCGTGGATGTGTATGAAACAAAAATCTTTTATCATTTTGATGATTATTCCTGGAAAACAAATGTCTGGAAATGATATTGATGTATACTTGAAGCCTTTGATTGACGAATATCAGGATTTATGGAGCAATGGTGTTGAGACATTTGATGCTTCTTCTAAAACAAAGTTCAAAATGCATGATGCTTTAATATGGACCATTAGTGACTTCCCTAGGATTGGGAATTTATCTGGTTGGAACACTTACACGGGTTTGGCTTATCCCATTTTTAACTTTGATTTTGAGCCCAAACGGCTACCTCATAGTAGAAAATGGTGATTCTTGTGCCATCAAAGATTTCTTGATGAATCTCATAGATTTCGGCTGAACATTTCAAAATTTAATGGTTTCATTGATCGTAGAACAACTCTAAAGTTTTTAACTGGTTTTGAAATATTGACACAACTTGAAAATGTTGAAACAGAATTTGGGAAGGTTCATCATTTGAATTATAGCGGAAAACGGGTCCGAAGTGCATTGTCAAGTGAAATCAGAACGCAATAATAGAAGAAAAAAAGTATATTCTTTAAACTTTCGTATTGGGAATTTAATTTGTTGCGGCATAATCTTGATGTGATGCATATTGATAAGAATGTCTGTGACAATTTGATTTTCACATTACTTAGTGAGCATGGAAAGTCAAAGGATCATCTCAATGCTCGCAAAGAATTACAAGTAATGAACATAAAATGTGATCTCTGGCTAGATGAGAATGAAAAGTATGCTCCGACAATTTTTGCAATGAAAAATAGGTATAAAGATAAATTTATTTGAATTTTAAAGAATGCGAAGGTATCTGATGGGTATTCGAGTAACATCTCAAGGTGTGTTGACTTGAAGAATCATAAGTTACATGGATTGAAAAGTCACAATTCACATATTTTGTTACAAAAATTACTACCATTGGCATTGCGTACATTATTACCTGAAAAAGTTACTGCTGTTGTACTCCAATTCTGCACATTTTTTAGGAAACTATGTGAGAAATATCTACATCCATTTTAGCGTGACAACCTCTAGGAGAGGTTTTTATTGACCCTTTGTGCAATGGAGATGATTTTTCACCCGTAGTTTTTACTGTCATGATGCATTTAACTGCACAATTGGTTGAAGAAGCTAAATTAGGAGGTCCTGTTCATTATCGATGGATGTATCCAATTGAGAGGTATTTTATTTACATGTTTTTAGTTAAGTAAGCAATTTTTGGCATTTAAATAAATGAATAATTATGATTATTTTATTTCACAGATATCTTGGTCATTTGAAATCATACGTGAGAAATAAATCTCAAATAGAAGGCTCTATTGCTGAAGGCTATTTAGATGAGGAGTTTCTTACATTTTGTTCCAGATACTTGGATGATATTGAGACAAGATTTAATCGAGTTGGACGTGTTTAAGACACATCGAATCAATCTTAAATACATCAGAAATAAAAAATATTTCCTACTATTGGCCGATCAGTTGGGAGGACCTCAAATGTGACACTGAAAAAATTGGAATTATTACAGGCACATAGATATGTGCTGCTGAATAGTAAAATTGAAGATCCATTTATTGAATAGTTGAGGATACAAAAAAGAGAAAAATGAGAGCCTAAACACGAAATGATAAATATATAATGAAATCTGTGAATAAAGAGCTTGTAGAATGGTTTTCACGACATGTAAGTTCATAAATATTGCAATAAATATGAATATTAGTTTGAAACATACATTTTGTAAATCTAATAAATTATATTTCTTTTCTTAGATCATGAATACCGATACTCGAGCATAGTTTTAAGAAGATTTGAAGTTTCTTGCTAGAGGTCCTATAAATCAAGTTAGAAAGTTCAATGCTTAAACTACCATGAGCATTTTTCTGTTATTTTATTCAAATTCAATTGGGTCGATATTATCAGAGGTGTTAAAAGAGATTCCTTGAAATTTACTTCTATGAAATTCTCTTGTTTGATGGATGTTTGTGATCGTGAACTACATGATCCATATATCTTATCATCGCAAGAAAAAATGGTATATTATGTGAATGATGTTTTGGATGAATGATGGAGTGTAGTTTCTCACGTAATAAAAAGAGATTTGTATGATATGGGTGATGAAGTAGAAGATTTGACCTCTGAAATTGAATCTCATCAACAATAAGAAGCAGAATTATTTGTCCATTATGATATTGAAAATATTATTCTAGCAAGGATGAATGAAGTGGATGTAGTAATGGAGCAGGAAACTGACATGATTGAAGGGGAAATTATTGTATGTATAGTTATTTATTCATTCAGAAACCACTTATTTCATTTGTGCAGTCATTAATTATCATTGTTATATATATTTTGTTTGTTAGTACTGGGCATATATTATCATTTTTAATTTTTTTTTCTGCATAAGATTTTTGAAATAAATATTCTGAACTTAATTTTATTTGATTAAATGATAGGAATGCTAAGGAGGAAGCAATACACTATTTCATATACTACTGTGACAGATGATGATCCATCTATCCCCCTCCCCATGGCATCTGAGCCACCAGCTTCCTACACCCCTGCACCATCTCTCACACCCTCTGTGGGTGTCCCATTAGAGGCTAAGTCATCGACTCTCCCTTCAGGAGCCTCAGTAGTGGGGCGGGAGCACGCCCCTTCTAATTCATCACGATCATACTGGAGGGTCACTATCATAGGTACAAATTTTAATATAAATAAATGTATTGCATTTTGTTTATACTAATTGTTTTCTCATTGAAGATGAAAAAAATGAAACCGTGGAGAAAAACATAAAAAGTTTAGATGTTTTTAATATGAATGGAGAGAAGATAGTCGTGCCATTTGATTCATTTGGGGTCCCTACGGATGACACCACGGGGTTACTTGGCCAGATTCTAGGCCAACTGGCAGTGGGGCCCATTTCCCTGCTTATTTATTATGATGATTGGAGACATATGCCTCCAAGTTGGAAAAATAAAGTTTTTGATTCCCAAATAAAGGTAATTTTAATACATTATGGTTTAATTGAATGTCATGTTACTAATATATTCAAAATGAATTTATATATACAGATGTTCTTCCACTTTAGAGTTGCTGATGTGATAGCATGAAAGTGGACGTTGAAAAATCTTGGTAAGAAATGGAAATACTTCAAATAAATATTGTGGTGCGATGTCAAAAATACTTCGTTGACCATGAAAAAAATGTATGAGAAGCTACCCAATGGGGTACCGAAAGAACAGTGGAAAGTTTTTTTTGACAGACATCGTGATGAGAAACAGATGGTATTGAAATATATATTATTATATTATCCTCATTTTACATTTATACATGTATATGAAGAGGATATGACATTGAATACATTACTATTAAATTGAATTTTATTTATTTCAGGATCTCTCTAGACATAATGCATCAAACCGGTCTAAGAAAGTCATCCCTCACACTGCGGGGTCAAAAATCTTTTCTAGAAGTCAAATGACTCTGGTAATATTTTCATTAGTTTAAATATTTATAACACAATATTATATGTTTAATATATTAAATTATTGATTTATCTTTTCTTAATTAAGTCACAGAGTTTTGGGCACGAAGCATCTCGAACTGAAGTGTGGTTGGATGTTCACAAAAAATCAGATGGAAGTTTTGTTAATGAACCTGCAAAAGAAGTTGGGGTATGAAGTCAATTTTTTATTATAATAACTTATTATCAGTTTTTACTGTGTTAATATATATTGATATTTGATTTATAGGTAAAAATTAAAGAACTATGGGATTCCAATCCTGGGTAGTCCTACTCAGTCTCCCAGGATGCCCCAGTTGCTAAAGTCCTTGGGAAGGAGCATCCTGGTAGAGTGCATGGGATGGGTTTTGGACCTGTACCATTTGAGGTCTTTGGAAGGCCACCAGGGATTCCAGACGCATCTACTCCTGATTATAGTCAGTCCATACCCGAAGATGCTCAGAGGGATATTACCTCTCTACGAACCACAATTCAAGACCAAGGGGCTTAGATATCCTCTTTGCAGAAAGTGAGGACTGATATATATATCAGCAGATGAGAAGATATGCCCCCGGTGGTAGTGCATCTACTGGTGGTAAGTAGGTAAATCACAAAAAATAAAAATCATTTAGTTTTCAAACTTTTATTGGTTTTAAGTTTAAATATAAATATGCAACAAGTATTTAATTTTCAATATAATGTTCTTACAGGTGACAACAGAAAGTGGAGATGTAAGTGGAGAGGGTGATGACAGGTGTTCATCATCGGAACGTGAGTAGTTTTATTATTGATGTGTTTAAAAAATATGGGAATAATTGGTTTTTATATGTATCATGTGTGGCACATAGTTTCATTTTATGAATTTTATTGATTTCTAATATTTCTTTTCATGTCTTGATTTTTTGAGTGTGGTATGAACCATATATGTCGATTCTTTATTGTGATGATTCATTTTTTATGATTCATTTTTTATGAGTATTTTTTCCATAGAATTTTAGGACTGAAAGGGCCAAATATTTTATGCATTTAGAGTATGGTTCTATGTTTTTTATGGAGTGTTTGACTCACTTTATGAGAATTTAGGTTTTGTGCATATTTGTCTTATGGATGATCCATCTAGGGTGATATGATTCGTGTTCAGGCACAATCATGTTGTTTGATCATAGGTGAATGTATTTTGGTTGTCCACTATATCAAAAATAAATCAGGTTCTTATTACCTAACATAACTCGAGGTAAGTTTTGGGCACAAAGAAGGTTAGTTTAGTTTGTTGAACCAATGGAAAAGTGTTTGGTGGAAGGAAGTGACACTTTGTGACCTATCATTAAGGGAATAATTTCCAGAGCATTGGTGTTGTTAATTATATTTTCTATCATTGGTGTGGGAGGCAGGGATACATGGGCAGACTGTGTGATAGTAATCAAGTTGAGTGTTGAGATTGAATTAGGATGAGCCATCTACAAGATTTTTGTAGATATTTTCCTATAGTATGCAGTGAATGAGTGTCTGCAATAATTCCACATTTAGTAGTGGGGAAATCAGCTTCATGTTAGGAAGGGAGATATTGTTTGGCCAATTGATCAGTCTGAAGCGGTGGTTATGGTCAAAGAATCCAGACACAAGACTTACATCACTAGCATAAAGGACCTTCTCAAGGTATCTAGGATATATATTAGGTCCATAGATCAGTATAATTGTATAATGTGAGACCGATATGTGAGGAACAGAGTGTTGGACCTTCTATAGTGAGAGGTACTATTTTGGTAGCTTCCACTTTAGTATCTAATTTTTTTGATATAGGTGCTTCTAATTCCATCATATTTGTGCATGTTGTGGAGACCCTTGGACTCGAGCATCATGGGTTGGGTGTGATGATAGACTGAATTACTTGATTGTATCTAGAGCATAATGAAGGCATTGGAAAAATTTACATGCCAACAAGGCTCATAGAATCTAAAATCGGTCATGGGAATCCCTATTGTAGAGTTACCAAACAATTCATTTCTTACGTTCTCATAATAGAGTTAGAGTCAAGATGATGTTGAATAATTAATTATGATACAATAACACAAAATTAACTTCGTAACATAAGTGCATACATGAGTCTATGTTTGTAGTTTCTCTTTGTAAATTTTTGATTTATATTACTAAAGGATGTGCTTTCTTATTATACATGGAATCTCTTTTTATTATCTATATATATTACTAATTTTATTTTTTCCAATATACATATTCACATGTGTGCTTATTTTCTAGTATACATTACTAGTTTTCACTTATATATAATGTAATTGTGACATGACTACTGTATGCACTATTTTTTCACTATGAATTACTAGTACTCACTTTTATAGAATATAAGTCCATTCTTGTATGCACTTATTTTCAAAGAATTCATTTTGGAAAAAATTAAAATTAATTTTATGTGAACATGTAATTGATTGATCGTGTCATGCTAATTCACAGGTTGGGTAGTAGTTATTTATAACCTAGTGGTTAGGGAAATAAAAGAATGTGTCAAATCAGATATTCATTATGGGTAAACGCAAGAGATATCAATTGATAATAATATGAAAGCATAAGATAAGAATAATGATATGAGAGAATGACCATAAATTATGAATATCATACACAATTAATCATATATTACAAGTGGGATGTATGTTGATATGAATTTTTATGTCAGGGTTGGAACTGGTATGGATGGAATAGGTTGAACCTAGTCTTGGCATTGTTTTCATGAAATATGACAGACATGCTTGTTTATAATTTTGTTTAAAGGTCTAATGGCCATGTGGTATGTTTATCTGCATTCCTTTACTGAAATATTCATTTGATTGTGCTTATCTCTTTTCATATTGACTAGTATGTATTATGTTAGACTATTCGTATTCCTGGAATGGTTTGTTTTTCAAGGCACTAGTGCAGGGGATGCAAAGTCGCTATTTTTTTCCCGGATCAGCTTTTAGCGGCGGTTTTAACCGCCGCTAAATGAAACTGGTAAGATTTTAGCCGCAGTTTTAACCGCCTCTAAATATAGATATTTTTCTCGTAGTGGCGGTTAAAACACCGCTACAGTGTCCCACAATCCGCATGTATTCAATGGCGATTTTGATTATTTTAGCGGCACTTTTCCGGTGAGGGGGTGTTTTTTACTCGCGGCGGTTATAACCGTCGCAAATAAAAGAGAGCCACCAGCCGTAAAACCACCGCTAAAAAAACCCGAACCGCCGAAAAATGAGGAAACTCCGACGATTAATTTAAACTGCTGTGAAATGAAGATAACTGATGCTAAAAGTTTCCCAATGCGCAATTTAGTGGCAGTTTCCTAAAACCACCGCCAAAGCATATAGCGGCGGTTTAAACTGCCGTTATATAAAAAAATAACCGCCGCTGATAGGTTATTTTCCTATAGTTACCACTGTAATTTTATTAGGTTTTACTTAAGAAAAAACTATAAAAATATTTATAGGATCCACTTTGACTCCTTTTTGAGACACTACATATCCAAGAAAGTGCACCGCCTATGTATAAAACTTATACTTGGAAATATTCCTATAAAGTTGATAGTGTCAAAGGACCTATAAAATAACCATAAGGTGCACAACATACCCATCCTTTGACATTAAGTAGATGAGGATGTACTTGAATAACATGACCACAAACCAGTCCAGGAACTTAGAGAACACAAATTCCATGAGTACCATGAATACAGATGGGGAGGTCATGACATTTAATGACATAACCACAAACTTTAAGTGCTGATATCAAAACCTAAAAGAATTATTTAATATACCTCCCTCATTCACCCTCATATGATGACATCCATAACAAAAATCAACCATAAAAAACCAATTGGATCCATTCAAATGGTTGAACAAATCATTAATAATTAATAGAGGGTAATGGTTCTTGGTTTTTACTTGATTCTACTGCCAATATTCTAAAAAAAACCACATACCATCATCTAACTTCTTAGAGAAAAACATGAGAGATTCATATGATGATACATTGGGTCAGATGAAACCCTTATGCATCAGCTGATTAACCTGAATCCTCAACTCCTGTAGCTAAAAAGATGTCATTTAATAAGGAGTCATTGAAATCAGATAGGCACCAAGAAGCAATTGGATCCCGAACTCGATATAATGATAAGGGGATAAATCTATTATCTCCTTGGATAAAACATCAGGTAACTCTTATACAACACTAGGAAACTCCACTACCCATACCTCGATAAATCCAAAGACAAATCTACTAATTAAGAAAATAATGAATCCACACATCTATGAACCATTAGATGCTCCTGCTCACCAAAGAACATAGCACACTGGTTTTCTTCATCATAGAATTGGACTATCCTCCAAAAGAAATCGACAACCATATGCATTGAATATAACCAGTCGATACTAAGGATGAAATCATATGGCTATATATAAAGTAGAAATAGTTCCCAAGACAACTGATGTTTCCCCATCATCATCTCAAAACCTCAACAAACATTAAGCAGTCATATTAACTTCAATTGAAATATTTCACACCAAGGGCCCTGTAAACCTCTCCACCTCGAGTCTCAATGCATTGACCAAGGAGAGTTCAACAAATGAGTGTGATACTTCAGAATCAAACAAATCATAATCCATAATATAAGATAAAAATATTGTACCTTAGATGATCTATGGTCCCTCTGGAATTGGCACATCCATAACATGAATCTGTCTACATACAACTCCCCCACCTTACTACTGATAACCACCTCCATGATTATGATAAGCCCTTTTACCTTGAGGGTGGGGGGAATCATGGGGATATCCTCTACCATCTCTATCTCCTATAGATGGGACAAAGGTTTGTTTTTACTAATACTGATATGACCTATGAGACAATTATTTTTTTTGGGGTTGATAAGGGACCTGATCTCCCATACCACCCCAAGCCCCGAAAACAGTCAGTCACTAGGAATGCCAATGATCTTAACCTATACAAGAAAAAAACATCAGGGTAAATCTATTAAAAGGGGTACCAAAACTGTTGTACTAAGAGAAATAAGAGGAAAATTTTTTTGGGGGTCGACTTCTAACCAGTCAAAACCTTGATTACCCCAACACCTATAGTCATCCAACAATATTCCTACTCCCTGAGGAACCTGAATGATTCCCCTCTTGAGATAATCCCGAATGAGCATGTATCACCTCAGTCACCTCATCCTTCTTTTAAACTTCCAAGTATGATTTCAATGTAAATGAAGTGATCACATATCAGATAATGGGGCACAATGCCTCCTCTAAGCATTGAGCTCTGGATTCCTCATCCAGAAAAAGATCAAGAGAAAAGAGAAGAATATTCTTAAAATTGATCCCGATATCTTGCACACTTAGGTTCCCCTATGAAGGGGGAGAAACTCCTACCTATTTTCTTCCCTCATCTTCGACAATAGAAACTTTTCATAGAATTTCCATCAAAAGTCATCCCACAGAACATTCACCTCCTTTTTCTCCCCAAGATATAGAATCCAACACTACTATAATAAAATTAATTTTTTGTGATGGATGAGGGTCTATAATAAATAGTTTCATGAAAGGAATCATTTTTTACAGATTTATATATCTGTATCAAATAATGTTTTCCATCATGGTTATTTATGACAGATATAGAATCTATCTCAAATACATTTAGTGGGTTTTCACATGGTGTCATGAGAAAACTGTTTGCGACGAATCCTAAATTTTATCGCAAATAGTCACATGCATATGGTCTATTTGTGATGGATCTATCACAAATATTTTTTATTTGTGTGAGAAAACTATTTTTGGTGATTGGTATTTGTAACAGATCATTCCATAGTAAAAAATAAAACTATAAATAGGTGCACATCCCCCATATTAGAAAATTTTCTCTTCCTCCTCTATCTTGAGTTGAAAATCTTATTCTTCTCTCAAAAAGTAATTCTAAAATTGAATCCAATTTCAAATTCACTTGATTTTGGTTTAGATCTACAAATTAGTTTCATAAGTACCAATTACGATGTATTTTTTTAATAATCATTAATTTTTTATATTTAAAATTTTTATCATATAGTTTTTTAGTGTATATAATTTATCAAAATTGCATTATATTAGCATTTCATGTTTTTAATTGTTTATATATATATATTTTAATAATCATATTAGTATAAATTATGATTTAAAATATTTTTAAATTATAGTAAATATTAATTTATAATAGATTATTAAAATTTAATACAAATAAATATTAAATAATAAATTGGTAATCATTAACTATATAACAACCTAGGTACTTATAAAATAATTTCTTTTCATTCTGAAATTAAATATTCAAATTCTTTAAAAATTTATAATGAAATAAGTGGTAATTATAGAAATTAAGGAATTTATTCTAATGGAATAGTAACTTGACCTTAGGAATAGTAACATGACCATTAAGAATAATAATATGGCCAATTGAATAAGAAACCTCATCTATGAGATTATAAATAAAATTTATGTATCTTATAATTTCAATCATGATATATTTATATCATGGAATAAGTAAATAAATGTTTTGAAAATGATAAATTAAGTGTTGTATCTTTGTAAGTCATAAATATTTAATTATAATTTTATAATTAATATAAAAATTTAAAAGAAAATATATTTTCATAAAATAGATTCATAAATTATTATTTTTTGTCTTAGGATTATAATATAATTTTTTGAGACTTTAATTAATTTTTCAAAGTGTTATAAAATCAGTTATAGTTTTAAAACTGGTATTTTTCGAATAAATTATGATTTTAATTAAAAAATAAAATTCTCATATTTAGAAAATTATTTTCAAAAAATGGAATTCATTTTTGAAATATACATATCAAAAAATGGTTAGGGTTAATTTTTGGTATTTTTTTGAAATACTTGAATTTTTGGTGAATAGTGAAATACGGTAATTTACGATATAAGCTAAATACATGATTTATTATCATAGATGATGTAAGGATGATTTAATCCCAAAATATCAAACTCTCCTTAATTATTTTAATATATTTGATGATAATCATCAAACTATTCATAGTCTTGAGCCAAATTAATAAACTAATGAATATAATAATGAGGAAACATCTCTCTCCTCCACTATAAATACCTCCCCTCACCACCTCTCCCCCTCACACCTCAAAGCCTTGAATATTGCTTAGTTTATTACCAAATCCATTACCAATACTCTTCCCCACATCCAAGACCTTCTTGTATCACCAAAATTCCAAAACCAAGGGCCTTAAGAAGGTTCTCAAGGAGGATAATGCAAGAGGTAAAAACCCTCTTTCATTTTCTTTTCAATTAATTTTATTTTATTATACTCTCTTCACCTCATCTTATCCAAGTGTCATTAAAAATAAATTATATTATATATAATGTAATTTTATCATGTTGATTAAAAAATTCATCATCAAACTTCGTCTCCTCTCTCTTTTATTCTAAAAATGAGAACATTGTCTGTGATGTGTTGATTTATCACCATCATGGATGATACACTTTCATTTTTCATTAATATCTTCAATTTTGGTCATAAAACCATTAATATGGTTAAATAATATTATATTATACATATTATTAGTTATTTAATGTTCTGTAACCAATATATAAACATGATATTGAATAAAATAATATAAGTTTGCGATGATCATAAAAACCGCCAAAATAAATTAAATTATTCTCACTAATGTTTTATCTAACGATTCATCATAATACCATATAAAAAAAATGATATATAAGACCATTTAATATTATTTAATTTCATTAATAACATATAATTTAAATTCTTAAGTTTTTCTCCCTTCCAATAAGAAAATCCATAATGAACCAACCATGAAAACTATGAAATAATTGCACCCGAATCAATGAAAATAACAAAATATTATTAATAAATGGGTGGAAAGATGTTGTGATAATATAATATAAGTAATTATAAATATGAATATAGTTCTATAATATATTTATAACACTCTTTAAAGTATTATACATTATATTTAAACATATTTTAAGTAAGAAGAACCCGAGGTAAGGGAATTATTAACCCAATTTCCATTATTCGGGTTAGCCTTCTACTTCATTGATTATGTGGTACTAAGATTATTTGTGAATTTTTTTATATTATGTTTTATTATGTATATTTATATTTTATACACATATTACATTCATTTTATTAATTCTATCTTAAATTATATGATATTTTCATGACTTTTCTTAAAAAATCCTCTTTTAAATTTTTACTTTTACAAAATTCAAATGGAATGTTTTTATGCAAGTATTATTATTTTATGATTATGGTTCTTGGGAATTTTTTATTATTATGGGTGAGACATATATCTCCCTCCAATTCATTGGTTATGTTTATATTGGAGGTTGGTCATATGGTTACTCCAAGTGTAACTACAATGGTTACACCATAAGGTAACCGTGAGGGTTACATCATAAGGTAGCTGCGAGGGTTACATTGTAAGGTATCTATGAAGGTTAAAAATAATAAAATATATTTGAGGGTTATAATATTAAGTAAGTAATTTCCCAATTTAACTTTATGGTATTATTTATGTTTTCTATGTTTTATGTAAATCTCATGTTTTCACAAAGTATCTATATGATACTTATTGGGTGAGAAGTTTGTCTTTGTGAAAATGATTTCATATGTTTATAAGTACTCATGTACTAATGGTTTCTCTTCTTATTTTTATATCCCTCACTGAGTTTTTTGTTCTCATCCCAAGTTTTAATTTTTTTCATAGGGTTTAAGGATGTGTAAGAGAAAAGGATAATCCAAGATGAATGTTGTGAAGTCTTTTCATGAAAATATTTTATGTTTTTTTAAAAACTTTTGTATTATAAAAAATATGGATATTGTTTTAGTAGTACTCACTTTGAATACTTGTGGGTTGATATTTATAAATTATTTCATAATTTTCTAAAGCTCTAAAACTAAAAATATTCTCAATGTAAAAGAAAGTAAATTCTTAACTAAAACTCAAGATTATGTAATGTTTAAGGCCAAGTCTTTATAGTTGGTATCATAGGTTGGTTTATATAACTTTAGGGATTAGTATGATGTTAATAGAATACCATATATTATTTTACTTTATAGTTAATTTAAAATGATATAGTATTTTAATATTACCATGTTTCTTCATCTAAGATATGTCTGTTCAGAATGGTTTTATGCAGAAGAAACAGGGAAGTTGAGGTAGGAAGGCACCAAGAGGCTGATATCTGTCAAAATCTACAGCTTGGAATGGTGGAAATTAGAACCGAATAGTTTGTTATAGAAATGTCTCAGTTGAAATAAGTTATAAACACTGATGGAATATATTCAAGAGAACAACTTGAGCTACCATAAATGAACATGATGATAGTGGAACATTTTATGAGGTAAAACCCTCCTGGTTTTAGTGAATCTTCTGACCCAGTGGCAGTTGAAGGATGGATTAAATCCCTTTAAAAGATATTTGATGTTATGGGGTGTTGAAATAATCAAAAGGTTAGTCTTTACATTTATCTTCTTGAATATGAAGCTGACCAGTGGTGGTCAATGGTAAATAATATCAAGGATAGCAAGGATGTTGATGTCTTGGAATGGAATGAATTTAAGAATATATTCCTTGAAAAATATTTTCCTAAGATTGTTTGACTTAGTATGAAAAATAAATTCCTTGAATTAAATCAAAAGGAGTAATATTCAGTGGATGTATATAAATAAAACTTCACCTGACTGGAAAGGTATGCTCTAAATATTATTCATGGTCATGTTAGAAAAATCAATCATCTTTACTCAGGATTGAAAATAAGATATCAAAGGGAATTGGCCTCCCTTGAATTAAAAAGTTATGAGAAACTTTTTTGATGTTCTAAGATGGTAGAAAGGAAGTTTTTTGATAATCACATGTACTTTGAAAATAAGTATAATAAGAGGTTTAGATGGAAAGTAATGGGTAAGAATCAATCAAAGAAATATAAAGGTAATAAAGTCTAGTTTTCAGTTTGTGAAAATTATGGTAAAAATCACCCTAGGGAATGTCTTAACAAAACTGGGAAGTGTTTTCGATGTGGTAAGTTTGGACACATGGACCTATATTTTAATTAAAATGATATTATGATTAATTCCGATAAGAAAAATATAAAGTGTTTTAAATTTAGTGAGATGGGTCATTATACAAATACCTTCCGAAAAAAATATCAGAATGGTGGAAAAATACCATATTATAAGTAGAAAGGTGTAGATAGATCCTTTGAAACTACGTCAGTAGATTTTGAGTCATCCAATGAAGTGGTATTAGATACTTTGTTTGTTTACTTAGATTTTTCTAATGTTTTTTTGATGCAAGGTCTAAAAATTCCTTTATTTCTAATATATTTACTGGTAAATTGTAAATTTCACCTCAAGAAATGAGATCGGGACTTATGGTTAAAACACTAGGAGGAAATATTACAGTAAAAAGTAATTATAAGAATATTCCTGTTTTTGTCTATAGAAAGAAATTACTTACACAACTTGTTTTTTTCCCTTAGTAGAATTTTATGTTATTTTGGGTATGTATTGACTTTTTATTTATTATGCTAATATTGATTGTAGAGCTAAAGAAGTTTTTTTTTCAGGTTGAGTTTCAGTTTGTATACAATAATTAACCCATACAATTGATAACATATCAAGAAGCTGAGAAACTATTAAAATATGGAAATAAAATTTATCTTGCTCATATTGTTGAAAATAAGGGATTTTTTTATTAATTATGTTTTAGTGGTAAATTAATACTTTTATGTTTTTCCTGATGAGTTTCCTAGTGTTATACTTGATTGGGAAGTTGAATTTACTATTGACTTGGTTCTTGATGCTAAGACAATTTCAAAACCCCCTTATCAAATATATTAAGTGGAACTTCTTATATTTAAAAATCAGTTGTAGGATTTTCTTGATAAAGGATTAATTTATCCTAGAAATTCACCATAGGGTGATCCCGTTTTTTTTTTTAAAAAGGAAGATGGTTCCATGATACTTTGCATTTATTATAGATCTTTGAATAACATTACTATTAAGAATAAGTATCCTTTACCTCATATCGATGACTTGTTTGATCAACTCTAGGGAGATCAGTATTTTTCCAATATTGATTTGAGATTTGGGTACCATAAACTAAAGGTGAAGGAGGATGACATCCCAAAAATATTTTTTCGTACTAGATATGGGTATTATGAGTTTTCTTATGCCATTTGGTTTGAAAAATTCCCCTGCTGTATTCATGGATCTTATGAATAGAATATTACGTGAATATTTGAATAAGTTTTTCGTTGTTTTTATTGATGATAATTTGGTCTTTTAATAAATTTACGAGGATCATGAAAAACATTTTAGGATTGTCTTACAAACTCTCCAAGAAAATAAGTTATATGAAAAATTTAGCAAATGTGATTTTTGGTTACAACCGATTTTTTTATTGGGAAAATTATAAATAAGGATGGAATAACATTTTACCCCACTAAAAAAATTGTTTTATGAATGGAAAAGACCTACAAATGTTATAAAGATTCGTAGTTTTCTTGGATTAGCAGGTTATTACCAATAGCTTGTTAAAAAAATTTCACTGTTATCTAGCCTGCTAACCAAGTTTACATAAAAAGGGGTTAAATTTATTTGGACATAAGAATGTGATATTTTTTCTCAGGAACTGAAGAAGATATTGGTGAATTCTCTAGTTTTGGAACCACCTTCCAGAAATGGTGATTTTTTCATCTATAATAATACTTCATTGAAGGGACTTGGTTGTGTTATGATGCATAATGATCAAGTAATTTCTTATGATTCAATAAAAATTAAACCTCATGAGTTAAATTATCCGACACATGATTTGGAATTAGTATCTATGATTTTCACTTTGAAAATTTGGAGGCATAATTTATATAGAGCTAAATGTGAAGTATATACTGACCATAAAAGTATGAATTATATATTCACTCAAAAAGAATTAAACATGAGGAAGAGAAGATGAATTTAACTAATAAAGGAATATGATTGCATGATCAATTACCATCCTGGAAAAGAAAAAAAAGTTTAGGATTCCTTGAGTCAAAAATATCATGAATCATTAACCATGTTACATTTGGAACAAGACCCCTTGATTAATGATTTGAATAATTTTGTCTTGGAAGTTATTGGTGAAGGAAATTCCTCTATTTTGTTTCAAGTTTTAGTTTAGTCATCTCTATCAGACAGAATTAAGAAAGTGAAGAAGAAATAAAATGAGTTATATAAAAAGGTAGAATTGGTGAAAAATAGTAATTTTATAGAATTTAATGTTGATAAAGGTTGTATTTTGAGATTTGGGAAGAGATTATGTGTGCCTTGTGATTCCCAGCTGAAGAAAGAATTGTTGTGTGAAGATCATAGTTCTCCATTTTCAGTTCATCCTGGAAATACTAAGATGTATAGAGACCTTAAAAAGTATTACTGGTGGGATATAATGAAAAGAGATATTTCTGATTTTATAATGAAATTTTTTACTTATCAATAGGTTAAAGTAGAGAGGAAACTACCAAAGGGGATGATTCAACCTTTTCTAGTGCTAGAATGGAAGTAGGAAAATATATCTATGGAATTTGTGCTGAGACTACCAAATAATTCTCAAGGTAACAATGTGATTTGGGTTATTGTTGACCAACTGACTAAATCAATAAATTTCATTCTTATTTGAGATATTATGTTTTTGGATCAGCTTTCTTGATTGTACCTCAAAGATATTATCTGGTTACATAGAGTTCCTCTTTCCATTATATCTGATCATGATTCCATATTCACTTCTAACTTTTGAAAGGACTTCATAAGTCATTGGGAACATAATTAAATTCCAACACTACTTTTCTTCCTCAATATGATAGACAAATCAAGCGAAAAATTCAGACATTAGAGGACATGATTAAAGCTTGTTCAATGGACTACTAGTGAATTTGGGATCAACATCTTCCTTTAGTTGAATTTTCTTATAATAACATATTTAATTCTAGTATACAGATGACACCTTTTGAGGAATTATATAGAAAGCAGTGTCAAACTATAGTCTTTTGGGATGAAGTCAGTGAAAGGAAGTTGATGAGACTAGAATTAGTACAGGAAGTGGTTGAGAAAGTGAAGATAATCCAATGACACATGAGGACAACTCATAGAAGGAAGAAAAGTTATGCATATAAGAGGAGGAAAGAATTTTCTTTCAAGGTAGGTGATCATGTTTTTCTTAGAATCTCACCATGGAAAAGTTCTATGCATTTTGATAATAAATAAAATCTAAGTCCATGGTTCATTAGACCTTATGAAATCCTGGAGAAAGTTGGACCAATTTCCTACTGAGTAGCTTTGCCTCTAATTTTATCTTAGGTACACAATGTTTTTCATGTTTTGATATTGAGAAAGTATGTACCAGATTTATCTCATGATTTGAGCCTAAAAATAGTTTATCTGGAAGATAACATTTCTTATGAAGAGAAAAATATTTGGATTCTTGTTCGTAGAGAGCAATTATTTTAGAATAATGTCATTCACCAAGCTAAGGTTTTGTAGAGAAACCACATGGTTAAATAAGAAACATGGGAATCTAAAAATGCTATGAGGGAAAGGTACCCTCACTTGTTTAATAAGTAAATAAAAAAAATTACATGAATGAAATTTCCAGAAGGTGGGGAGAATGTAACAACCTAGGTACTTATAAAATAATGTCTTTTTATTATATAATTAAATAGTCAAATTCTTTAAAAATGTATAATGAAATAAGTGGTATTTATAAAAATTAAGGAATTTATACTGATAGAATAGTAACTTGACCTTAGGAACAGTAACATGACCATTAGGAATAGTTATCTGGTCAATAGAATAGTAACCTAACCTATGAGAGTACAAATAAAATTTATGTATCTTATAAGTGTAATCATGATATATTTATATCATGAAATAACTAAATAAATGTTTTGGAAATGATAAATTAAGTGTTGGTATTTTTATAAGTCAAATATTTAATTAAAATTTTATAATTAATATAATGATTTAAAAGAAAATATATTTTCATAAAATATATTTATAAATTATTATTTTTTGTCTTATGATTATAATATAATTTTATGTGACTTTAATTAAATTTTCAAAGTGTTGTAAAATCAGTTATAGTTTTAAAACTGTTATTTTTCGAATAAATTATGATTTTAATTAAAAATTAAATTTCACATATTTAGAATTTTTTTTCCAAAGAATGGAGTTCATTTTTAAATTCTAAACATTGAAAAATGGTTAGGGTAATTTTTTGGGATTTTTCTAAAATACTTGAATTTTTGGTGAATAGTGAAATACAGTAATTTATGATATAAGCTAAATACATGATTTATTGAGTCATAAATGACGTAAGAATGATTGTCACGAACTGGATCTGGTCGCCATCAAACCGGCACCAAACCCGGCCCATTCCGAGGCCCAAAGGGAGTTCCTGATCCCCACGGGCTGGCACAAGTGCCCGGGTATCATATCATGATAATTGGGAACGATTTACCCGATTTTATAAACATTAAACAACAAACAAACTCAATAAAACGAATCTGGATTTTTCAACTAAAACCGTCTTTTACAAAATTTCAGAACTAAAATACATAAGTTAAAACTATGTTTAAAGACCATTACAAAGGTAAAAAACCAAATAAGGACAGCCCAAGAACCTCCACATGGAAAGAGGCACCGCCGTCAAGCCATCTCCACGACACTGCATCCTAATGGACAACTAAAAACCTGAACCAATGGCATAAAACCTGTACCCAAACTTGTGACATAAAATAAGAAAGTATACTTACACCTAAATGTGTAAGTAGGGTGTGAGTGAAAGCCCAGTAGGATACCACCTCTAAGAGATTCCATGTGATAAACATTTCATGACAAAAAGCATTGCAAGTTTTGTAAATAAGAAATGATAGTTACAATTTTCTAAAGGATGCAATAATAAATGAAAATAGTTTTCATGTGGGATAATTTTAAGGGACCAAAAATTTTAAAATAAATAACAAAGCTACTGAATTTTCTATCCAACAATACCGTATACCGACGATAAGTACAAAGGATCTAATGAGCACAAGTAATAGGAAATAACCCCTAGGCACTAGCTAGCTGTGGGTCCCAGGTACCTCGTATCTCGGTGAGAGTAACCAAAAAAATATCTGTTCTCGTGCATGACCCACTAGTAGGGATCATACCCAAAACCTAGTGGTCCCCAATCATCATCATCATAGTTTAGTTAGAGTTGTAAGCGTCAATCTTGCTAAGTGAAACTGAGGCCAAACCCCACGGATTCACTAGCATACTAGTACACGTCCACCCACCTAGATACCCAGGTTTTCCCTTTGTGATCAAACAAGTTCAACAATCCAATAAGTATAGTTTTCACATGAAAATATCACTTCCACATCACATATTAACCAAACAGCCCCATGTACATCACACAAGTCAAAAATTCCACTTTTCATTCAAATGCATTTTGAAATCAAACTCACACCAAAATTACCTACAACACTTTTCACATTTCTTTAACACTTCCACAAATCCTTTAAATGATTTTATAAAACCATTAAAAGATATTAAACTCACATAACATCCCACACACATGTCACATAATACCCTTCTCACCTTCACAATTCATTTTATCAATAAACTCACACAAAACATCCCACACCCATGTTTCGCACACAAAACACAATTTAGTAAAACATTTCGGAAATTTATAAAACATTCTAAAAATGTTTGAAATCTAAAATCACCACTTTACCATTCAAAAAACCACATTAGGTGAACACACTCACCCAAACAGTACATATACACCCTTTCCCAACTTTGTTTAACCAAATAAAACATTTGCAATTTTTATAAAACAAACCCAAGAGGTATAACCATTGTTTGCACACTAAACCCATTTCAAACCCTCATTCAAAACCAAAATCATACCAATAACAATCCAAAAAAGAATTTTCAGCCCTAAAACAATTATTAAACCACCCCCAAGTGTTATAAAAATACATCAAATAATACCACAAAGATACACATGAAAAACACACATTTTCATAAATCACCTTCAAGAAGTACAACACAGTTTTACACCTTAAACTCAATCAAAAACCTCTTTTCAAGGCCCACATGATAATAAGGAATTACCAAAATAGAATTGTCATCCTCTTTCAAGACTAATAAATCACTTTCATATGTTATAAACTAAACCCAAATATTACCCAAAGAGTCATACATGAAAAGTACCCAATTTCAAGCTAAAATACAACTAAAAATTAAATGTTTAACCAAATTCATCAAAAAAAATTTTCACACCACACAAAACAGATTATAAACATACTGAATTAATAAACCAAGCAAGCTAACTCATCATAAAATGGTTACACATGGAATCACCTACCTTTTGAGTCGAAACCCTAAAAACTTAGTGTGAAACCTTAAGCGTACCACCGCCGCACCACAAGGAATATAAATCCAGACCTAGACCACCAAAAATTGACCCAAAATATACCAAATCAGACCTTAGGATCGAACCATAACTTCTGGAAATTTTAGAACATAATGAAATAGGGAGGAAACCCTAAGGAGAATGAAAAATTGAAGAGAGAAACACTTACTCAAAACAATATTGAATAAAACGACCCAAAATCCACTAGAATCTGAATTTGAAAACATCCAACCATTCAAGGGATTTTCGAAAAAGGATTATGAGATCACGTAGGAACTAGAATGGGGAAAAAAGAGTAATAATTGAGAGAGTTATGATGGAAATAACTTACCTCCTCAAATCTGCCCGATTTTAGAAACCCTAAGAATTTCAGCACTCAATCACGATGAAAACGAGCTCCAAAGAGGGGGGAAAGGAATGGGAGCGCGCCTGGGCTTCTTAGGGTCTAGGGGGAGGTGGGATCACCAAAAAATTCATTATAATTAATAAGATATTAAAAAATTAAAGAAACAATTTAAAACTGGAAAATGGGCTTTCGGGTTGGCCCAATTCTCAAATAAAAACCCAAATCCCCCATGATTATGGATTTATAAAGGATCCAAATTTAAATATGGTGTTAATATATCAGGGGAGTACATTTAGGAGTTGGAATGACTGAAAGATATTAAAAAATGAAAAATTTATAAAAGAAACAAAATTTATTTTTAAATCTAGAATTGGGCTCACGGTTTGGCCCAATTCATGAAAACTCACCCATTCTCCATAAAACCTTTGGAAACCCCCAAAACAAAGCATGAATGGAAAATAAATTAAAAATAACTTTAAAATAAGTTATTTATGTGACAATTATGTAAGCCCAAAATATAAAACTATCCTCAATTATTTTAATATATTTTATGATAATACTCAACCTATTTATAGTCTTGAGCCAAATTAATAAACTAATGAATATAATAATGAGAAAGCACCCCTCTCCTCCACTATAAATACCTCCCCTCACCATCTCTTCCCCTTACACCTCAAATCCTTTTATATTTATTAATTTCTACCCAAATACCTTCCAAATACTCTTCTCCACATCCAAGACCTTCTGGTATCACCAATAAACCAAAACCAAGGGCCTTAATGAGGTTCTCAAGGAGGAGAATTCAAGAGGTAAAAATCATCTTTCATTTTCTTTTATTTTCTTTTCAATTACTTTTATTTTCTTATAATATCTTAAAATACCATTATAAAAGTAGAATTAAAACTCCATTATCTTATATATACTATAATTTTATCACATTGATGGAAAAATTCATCATCAAACTTCTTCTCCTCTCCCTTTTATTCTAAAAATGAGAACATCGTCCGTAATGTGTCGATTTACCACCATTGTGGATGATACAGTTTCATTGTTCATTAATGCCTTCAAGGCTGGTCATAAAACCATTAATATGGTTAAATAATACTTTATTATACATATTATAAGTTATTTAATGTTTTGGAACCAATATATAAACATTATATTGAATAAAATGATATAAGTTCGCGATGATCATAAAAACCGCTAAAATAAATTAAATCATTATTACTAATGTTTTATCTAATGATTCATCCTAATACCATTTAATATTATTAAAGTTTATTAATAACATGTAATTTAAATTCTGTAGTTTTTATCTTTTCTGACAAGAAAATACAAATTGAACCAACCATGGAAACCATGAAATAAATGCACTCGAAACAATGAAAATAACAAAATATTATTAATAAATGGGTGAAAATATGTTATGAGAATATCATATAAGTAATTATAAATATAAATATGATTTTTTAATATATTTATAACACTCTTTAAACTATTATAAAGGATATTTGAACACGTTTTAAGTAAGACGAATCCAAGGTAAGGGAATTCTTAACCGAATTTCCATTTTTTGGGTTAACCTTCTACTTCATTGATTATGTGGTACTAATATTATTTGTGAAATTAATTTTATATTATGTTTTATTATATGTATTTATAGTGTATACATACATTACATTCATTTTATTAATTTTCAATTTAATTATATGATATTTGTAAGGGAATTTTATTTAAAACCCCTCTTTTAAATTTCTAGTTTTAAAAAATTCAAAAGGAATGTTTTTATGCAAGTATTATTATTTTATGATTATGGTTCTTGGGAATTTTTTATGTTAAATGGTGAGACATATATATCCCTCCAATTCATTAGCTATGTTTATGTTGTAGGTCGACCGTATGTTTTCTCCAAGTGTAACTGCGATGGTTACACCATAAGGTAGCCGTGAGGGTTACATCATAAGGTGGTTGTGAGGGTTACATTGCAAGGTATCCGTGGGGGTTAAAAATCATACAGTATCCATGAGAGTTACAATTTTAAGTAAGTAATTCCCCAAGTTACCTTTATGGTATTATTTATGTTTTCTATGTTTTATGGAAATCTCATGTTTTCACAAAGTAACTATATGATACTTATTGGGTGAGAAGTATGTCTTTGTGAAAATGATTTCATATGTTTATAACTATTCTTGTACTAATGGTTCCTGTCCTTATTTTTTATCCCTTACTGAGATTTTTATGCTCATCCCAAGTTTTAAAATATTTTTCACAGAGTTTAAGGATGGGTAAGAGAAAAGGAGAAGCCAAGATGAATGTTGTGAAGAATTTTCATGAAAAGATTTGATGTTTTTATTAAAAACTTTTGTATTATAAAAAAATGGATATTGTTTTAGTAGTAATCAATTTTTATGCGTTTGGGTTTATATGTATGAATTATATACTAATTTTATAAAGATCTAAACCTGAAAATATCCCCAATGTAAAAGAAAGTAATTTCTTAACTAAAACTCAAGATTATGTAATGTTTAAAGTCAGGTCCTTATAAACTATTATAAATTCATATAATTTAGTATAAATTTGGATAAATTAATATAATTTAGTATAAATTCATATAATTTAGTATATATTGGAATATATTAGTATAAATTACTATAAATCAGTATTAAATTGAAATAATATACTATAAATTGGTTTAATTTAATATAAATTAGTATAAATTAAAAATATATATTATACATTAGTATAAATTAATAGAAATTATTATACATTAGTATGAAATAGTATAAATTAATAAAAATTTATATCATTTCATATAAATTGTTATAAATTAGTATTAAATTGGAATGATTTAGTATAAATTGGTAAATTTAGTATAAATTAATACAAATTAATAAAAAAATTATTATAAATTAGTATTAAATTATAATTTACTATAAATCGATATAGATTAATATAAATATGTATAATTTAGTATACATTAGTATAATTTAGTAGAAATTAGTTTAAATTAATAAAAATTATTATACATTAGTATAAATTAGCATAAATTAATAAAAATCTATATAATTTTGTATAAATTTGAATAATTCAACATAAATTAATATAAATTAGTATTAAATTATAATTTATTATAAATTACATAATTTAGTATAATTTGGTAATTTTTTTTGTAAATTAGTATAAATTAATAAAAAATATTATACATTAGTATAAATTTATAAAAATTTATAAAAATAAGTATAAATTGTAATAATTTTGTATAAATTAATATAAATTGTTATTAAATTGGAACACCCATGCATCGCCTATACATGTTGTGTCTATGTGCTGCGTATGTGCCCCTTGTGTGTGACATTAGCCTCTCCAACTTGCTTGAGAGGAAAATACCACCCCAAAACAAATATTTTAAAATTTATAAATTTATAATAATATTAAAAATGGAATATTTTGTGAAATATATTATTCAAAAATAATTAATTAGTCGTTTACTGAGAATAATTTGTGCAATATATTTTTAAAATTTTATATAAAAAACTAATTACTATTATTTTTTTAGAAAACTATGGATCAAGGAAATAAATAACATTTTTATTATGAGATCGCGATTGGATAAATTATCATATAAATACAAATGGTTCTAATATAAATACTATCTATATAGAGGGTGTCGAAGTGTTTATATTATTTAAATTGTCAAATTTAGATTTTTTTAGAATGAAAAATTAAGTGGCCATGTAAGAAGTGTAATCTAAGAAGATATGAAAAATTTGATAATGTTGGGGTTCATTTTTTCATTTTGGTTTCTAAAATGATTATGAATTCAATATCAATATAGTGAAAAAAAATTCAGAAAGGGATATAAATTTTATGTTTCCAGAACCATCACTATTTCAAAATAGTACATGATGTTGTTGGCCCATCTTTTCAAGAAACAAAACTCAGATAGGAAATTCAAATCCCAAATTATAACCATATGAATTTTATGATTTTTTGAAATTCACTGAGGAGATCTTATATCCTAGATTCAATATAGGAAAATTTGAAGCCAATCCAAAATTTATGGCTATTAAATATGATTTTAGAACATAAAATAGTTATTTTGGTCTAATATTTTCTCTAGTTAAATCATTGTTTCCTAAAGGGAATATATTGCCTATAAATTTCTATAAAAGGAAAATTTTGTTTCAAAATTTGGGTCTTAATTATAAAAAGATCCATATATGAGTCATCAGTTAATTATAAAACATGTGAAAAATTGAGGTATAAAGAGGTAAAATAAGAAAAGTGAAGATTTATTATAATTAAAAAATTAAGGTATTTTCTGATTACATGTAGACTGACTGACTAAAACGTACTTTTTTAATTATTTTCTATGAAAGGCCTAGTACCTTCATTAAAAAGAGTCCTCAAGGGGGGTGGAAATAATGTAAGCCAAGTGAATCATTTTGAGTAAAGATCTGGCACTCCCACAGAAGAGACCCCACACTGTTAAAGATGATTACTCCCTCTCTTAGGCGACTAAGACTTGCAAGGGAGTCCGCAACAAAATTGGTCTCCCTACATCTATGGTGAATGACGTGTCCTGAAGAAATTCCTTGGAAACACCTTCTGATAATGTAAACTAGGTCCCATGAAATCTCATGCCTTCCTTGTACCATCTTCACCAGAGTTTCGGAGTCTGACTCAACTTCAGCCACCACGAGGCCACGCTCCCTGGAAACTTGGAGACCTGTAAGCAATGCCTGAGCTTCCTGTAAAGTCCCATAAATTTCAAGGATTTTTTTTCTTAATTTCTTTGAAATTTTACGAGTCCTCAGTTTCTGATGGTACCTGATTCCGAGGCCCGGTGTGCCCAAAATCAATTTCTGAAGTTTTGTTCAGGTACGTTCAGTAAACATATGTGTGGGTTTTTATATCTTTTGAACCGGTGCTCGGAATTGAAATCTGAGGACACCGATGAACTCGCAGCGCCGATATTCACTTAAGAGGGCCTTTACCAGAGTTGCTTTTGGTTGGGTGTAGAAGTTATATTTTGGGGATTCATAATAAATTAAATAAATTGTTGTGTTACACAATTTATTTAGTTGGTGGTTATTATCTCCAAAGGGAGGTTGATGGTGGGGCCCACCCCCCACATAAACTCCCATGGGAGGATATTATGTGGTGGGTCCCACACAAGTCCCTAACCCTTCAACTCCCCCTTTAACTCCTTGAACCCCCATTAAACTCATGGACTTCCCTTGAATTAATGAGGACACCACCCTTCATTTAATTGTGGTAAAATCTCCACCTCCCTTTTCTCTTAATTGTGCCAACACATCTAATTTAATATACTCATTAATTAAATTGAAAGGATTTGAATCTTTTTGGAAATGCATGGCAATATTTTATTATTGGGGGAGCTTTCTTATTTTATTTTCCTTGGAAAATTTGTTGTGAGAAGTCATGGGAGAATTCACCCTCTCCAACGAAGAACACGAGGAACAATATCCTCTCGAATACTGAGGCAATAACATGAGGCGACACTCATGAGGAACGTCCGTCATTCTTCTTCTTCCTATGTGTCAAGGGAGAAGACGCCGTCTGCGAGGAACATCGACTACGCTTCTTCTTCAGACGTTTCCCGACATCAATGAAATCGACACCCGACTTCCGCGACACCGTCTTCCGCGGATCGTCGACAAGCAAACATAGGAATCAAGGTAGGGGGATTTGTTTACTTTAAATTATTCTCATGCTCTTCGATGCATACCTTGTTCGACGATAGCCTTTTTGTTATCATATAACGCGGAGGGCGCGAGACGAACAAACACGGCCCGATGTCCCTCCGTTTCATTATTGTTGATTGACGATAGAGGAAAATTGAAAGGGCGCGGTGCCCTCGCACCCCACCGGTGGAGAACCACTAGAAGGAAGGGGCGGTGATGATTGGGGGAGGTGGTGGCAATGGCGGTCGCAAGACGTTCGCTTGGAGGAAAACTGCGGCCCACATTCACGGGCTGCTCCGCCGAGGAAGAACCGGCCGACCTCATGCCGGCTGGAATAGAAGAACGGGCCGGCTAAAGCCATACAGATAGGAGGACCACATCACCTTTTGGCACCGCGCTGCATAGAAACTGCGGCACACGCTGGGCGGGCCTCTTCGGAAGGCGAACCAGCCGGGCAGAAGAAACTGTGGCACCAAGCGGCGCCGCGTGGAGGAGACAGCGGCCCGCTTGCACTGGAGAAGACCGGCCGACTTCGGCCGGCCGGGCAGAAGGGGCGGCGCCGCCATTTCAGAAAACTGGGGGGGGGGGGGCCCGCTCCGTGTCTGGCGCACAAGGTGCTCGGCCAGCCTGGCCGGGCCACGACCGACCACTGGGCCGGGCCGCTTGCGCGTGGGCTGGGCCGCCAGCTGTGCGGGCCAGGCCACTGCTGCCAGGCCGGGCCGGGCCCTACTGGGCCGGACCCATAAATTGGTTGGTTCGGCCCGGTTCGGGCCGACCCAGGGCGGGTTGGGCCGGGTCGGACCGGACCCAGACCCCCCTCTTCGGACCGCTTTCGGTTTTTTTCCCATAACTTGAGATACATACCTATGATCAATACACCATCTGTTGCGTTGGATTCCTCAAATTGAGACGGTCGTTTCGGTATATCACACTCATGGTTTTGGCAAAGTTTGGGTTTGGCCGGGTTGGTTCGATCCCGTAACCAACCGGGCCCTCGGAGCGGAAACACTTATAACTTAAGGACCAGATGTCCGATTGACGCGTCGTCAACTACTTTGGTTTTCTTTTAATGATATATTTATTTTGGAATACTCTACTGGATTTTAGGGTATAGTTGAGTCACGATCAGGTTGGTTCATAAACGAATCCAACCGTGCCCCCCGGACTAAAATGCTAATAACTCAGAGACCGGGCATCCGATTGACGCGTCATCTCTGCGTTGAGACCCCTATGACATGGAAGTTCTTTGAGATACTTCCATGTGAGACCTCATGACACTTGGAGTATTGACCAGTAGCTCGTGGAGCAGAACCTCCCAGAGACGAGCAGATGGAGTGCGGAGACCTAGTAGCTGTAGACCTGATGGCTGCTTGACCGATTCGACTCGGAGTGATTCGACTAGCCCAATGGATGGAGAACCCGGTTTGGTAGCAGACCCATGGAAGATGGAGCACCTGGTTTGGAAACAGACCTACGATACTCGATAGGAGGAGTACCTCTATAGACTATTAGGGGGAGCGCCCGGTTTGGCGGCAGACCAACAACGGACGGAGCGCCCATTTTGGCAGCAGACCCGCGGTACTCGACAGGAGGAGTACCTCAGCAGTCCAAGGTTAGTGAGAAGCGCATCAGCGTCGCGACAAGCCCACTGTACACAACAGAGGAGGAGTTCTCCAGCAGCCGTGGCTTCGATAATGAAAATCCTGGTTTGAGCTGAGTCAATGACCTTTGTGTTTTCCTCATGATTGAGATGGGTTACTTAATAACTTAGGTATATGTATGGGCATATACCTAAGTAATTTTTATCCATTGAAAGCTTACTTTGTGGTTTATCCTTGTTGGATTTTGAGATACCTTGAGGGTCTCGGCGTCCCTAATGAGTATCGTTATACTCACCCTTGCACAGTCTATGCCCGCACCTCATTGTGTTGGATGCAGACGATGGAAAGTGCTGACGGAGGCCAAGAGCACTAGGACTGGACGGTACCCGGATATGGACCACTCGGCGTAACGTCACATAGAGCGAACATATAGATGTGGAGTGATGAGGATGCTATCTGTACCTACCCTTCAGGTAGGATCCATGGTGGATGATCCAAGAGCTACTAGACACTTTCCAGCTGTTTGTCTTTTTAGTTGTACCTATTTGTCATTTCCTTGTACTTTACTGTTGGGCTAGTATTTCCGGGACCTTTACTTTCAACATACTTGTTACACAGTTTTTACTTAGTGTTTTCTTCCGCTTGTACTCTGGTTGTGTTTATTTACAGTTATAAAGGAAATGCCTTCCCGACTTTAAGGATTTATGCCTTTGGTTCTAGTCACCAGCCCTTGGCCTATGGAAGGTGGGCTTGGGGTAGTCATGATACGGGCCCCGGGGGACGGGTCGTGACAAATTGGTATCAGAGGATGTCAGTTCTACCGCAGAACTTAGGACTCTGATATTTCTTTTCTGTGAAGAAATAGTGTTAATGGTACTAAGTGTGGTATTCAGTTCTAGGAGTCCAGTGTTGGTGCGGGCAGCCGACGTATCCATACACCAGGACCCTGACTTCTGATTTCCGACTCAGTGCACGAAAAAATTGATTGCGTGTGTGTTTTCAAAAGTTTTCCTTAAGTCAGCTCAAACCAGGTCAGCTCATCAGGTATAGTCTTTTGACCGTGTCACATCTGTTTCTTTCAGGATGCCTCCCCACGGATGACCAACTAGAGCCCTAAGAGTTGTACGTACTGACAGCCTGCCAAGTGAAGAGGCCTCAGTACAGGGCTCACTTCCAGTTGAGGCACCAGCGGAGACACCAATGGTACCACTTTCCATTGGACCACCGATGCCACCAGCCCCAACAGTAGAGAGTGCACGCCGCTTGAGCGCGCTGCATGAGTTCCAGCACTAGAGGCCACCCAGGTTCAGGTGAGAGATAGACCCGCAGGCAGCTGAGGATTGGCTGGAGGCTATGGTTAGAGTCTTCAGACTGCATCTACAGCTAGGTAGCATGACGGTGGCACAGTACTCAGCGAGGTTCACCGACCTCTCACGCTACTCCACCGATATGGTACGGGACCCATTCTTCAGGGCCCGAACCTTCGAGCATGGACTCAAGTGAGAGATCAGAGCTTCAGTTATCTATCACGACATCCCGATGCAGATGGGGGTGTTGGAGAAAGCCCTACTAGTAGAGAGTTTCCTTGCTGAGCAGTCTCCAGCAGCGAGACCCACCACTAGCCGACATGCAGCAGATTCTTCTACAACTGGCAGTAGATAGATAACGCAGAGGTCCAAGAGGACCATACCTACAGGTGATCAACCACACAACTCAGGATCAGTTGTGTGGGGAACCCAGAGTGGAGACAGAGCCAGGCATACCAGGAACGGAGAATGTTACTCCTACGGAGGGCTTGGTCACATGGCACGTGACTATCCGACCCGCCATGAATACGATCAGTAGATAGATGAAGGACCTCCCAGTCAGAGGTATAGGTTTGATCGAGATAGTCTGTAGGGCGAAGGAGGGCGTGGCAGGGGAGCTGTCTGTGTAGCTGGTGGTGGAAGACACTTCGAGGTGTTTCCACCACCACTACCATGAGGTCCACCCCGACCGCAGAGAATAGGTGGACAGGGGAGAGCACAACTTCAAACAACTGAAGCATACAATCATGGAGCTCTGGAAGCAGATAGGAAGGAGTGGGACTAGTTCCGGGCTTAGAATCCTTTGTTCATGATGCTTCTAGCTTTATTGATGTTGTTATTTGTGGTTGCTTTGTGTCTTTGTACTTTAAGTTGCAGCAATAAAAGACACTTGTCCTTGTGACTTTTGCTTTACTGCCTTTTTGTGTGGTTAATACAAAGAGGTTCCAGTTAAAACTATTGACTTGACCCTCACTTTTGAGATTTCTACTAGAGGAGACCCAGTGACCACACACTGATGCCAACAGTGTGACTCAACCCTTGGAGGTGAGAGTGACGGTTGGATCTCTTAGTAGTAGCGTCGAGGCCTTAAGACGTCGTCCATGGCATGAATTAGTACTGTTCATGTTAGGATTGACTGTATCAGGAAAAAGACGAGGTTCATCTAGGGGATGAGACTGGATTTCCCTTTTCGGAAAAGGAGAAATCTTAGCAGCTCTTGTAGAATGTAGGCGAAGAAGGGTGAAGTTGAGTTATTACAATTTTCTAGTCTCACCCATAGTTTGTTGAGCGAACGGTTTACAGTTTACTCTAATCACAATAGTCTCAGGTGTGTCTTCTTTCAGAAGGATCTGAACCTGAGACAGCTGTGATGGCTTGAGTTCCTCCGGGACTATGACTACGAGATAGTCTATACTCCTGGAAGGGGAAACGTTGTTGCAGATGCGCTCAACAGGAGGACTGATATATAGCTACTAGGAGAGGAGACAGAGCAGTTAGCTGCCTTACATATATCCTTTGTGGATAGAGATGGTGCATCCTATATAGAGTCTCTTACAGTCACTCCTCCTCTTCTTCATCATAGTAGGCAAGGTGACTTACCGCCTGGCCCTTCAACCTTAGTTGCACCGAGTGCACGAGGTCTTCACGTATCTCAGTTGAGGAGATGCGTGCACGACCCATCCCACATCATCGACCACGGGGAGCTGGACATCGATGATAGGGAGACTTTCATGGAGGTTCCAGTGGAGTTTGAGGATTGAAAAAACCAGGTCCTACATGGACAGTTGATTCCACTGGTGCACATTCGCTGGAAGCATGGGAACCTCCAGGAGAGCACATAAAAGCGGGAGGCTCAGATGCATGCTCAATACCTCCTTTTTGTTTCCCTAGTTTGTGTTTTAGCTTTACGGGGACGTAACTCCCTAAGGTGGGGGTAATTTAAACACCCGAAAATTTCAAGGAATTTTTTTTCTTAATTTCTTTGGGATTTTACGAGTCCGCAGTTTCTGATGGCGCCTAATTCCGAGACCCGATGTGCCCAAAATCAATTTCTGAAGTTTAGTTCGGGTACGTTTAGTAAATGTATGAGCGGGTTTTTCTATCTTTTGAACCGGTGCTCGGAATTGAAATATGAGGACACTGATGAACTCGCAACGCCGATATTCTCTTAAGAGGACCTTTACCACAGTTGCGTTTGGTTGGGTGTAGAAGTTATATTTTGGGGTTTCATAATAAATTAAATAAATTGTTGTGTTACACAATTTATTTAATTGGTGGTTATTATCTCCAAAGGGAGGTTGATGGTGGGTCCACCCCCCACATAACCTCCCATGTAAGGATATTGTGTGGTGGGGCCCACATGAGTCCCTAACCCTTCAACTCCCCCTTTAACTCCTTGAACCCCCATTAAACTCATGGACTTCCCTTGAATTAATGAGGCAACCACCCTTCATTTAATTGGGGTGAACTCTCCACCTCCCTTTTCTCTTAATTATGCCAAAACATCTAATTTTATATCCTCATTAATTAAATTGAAAGGATTTGAATCTTTTTGGAAATGCATGGAAATATTTTATTATTGGGGGAGACTTATTATTTTATTTTCCTTGGAAAATTTTTTGTGAGAAGGCTTGGGAGAATTAACCCTCTCCAACGAAGACCATGAGGAACAATATCCTCTCGATGACCGAGGCAAGAACGTGAGACGAAGCTCACGAGGAACGTCCATCATTATTCTTCTTCCTCCGCGTCAAGGGAGAAGGCTCCGTCTGCGAGGAACATTGACTATGCTTCTTGTTTGGACGTTTCCTGACGTCAACGAAATCGACGCCCAACTTTTGTGACACCATATTCCACAGCTCGTCGAAAAGAGAACATCAGAATCAAGGTAGGGGGATTTTTTTACTTTAAATTATTCTCATGCTCTTCGACGCATACCTTGTTTGACAGTAGCCTTTTTGTTATCATATAACGTGGAGGGCGCGGGACGAACAAACACGACCCGACGTCCCTCCATTTGATTATTGTTGATTGACAACAGAGGCGAATTGAAAGGGCGCAGTGCCATCGCACTGTGCCGGTGGAGAACAATGAGATGGAAGGGGCGGTTAAGACTAGGGGCGGCAGTAGCAACGACGGCTGCGTGCCGTCCACTTGGAGGAAAACCGCGGCCCGTAACCTCAGGCCACTCGTCCGAGGAAGAACCGGCCGGCCTCCTACCGGCCGGACAGAAGGACCGCGGCGCCGCGCTGCGGAGAAACTGCGGCCCGTGCTGGGTGGGCGAACCGGCCGGCCACCTGCCGGCCGGGCGAATGAAACCGCGACGCCAAGTGGCGCCACGTGGAGGAGACATCGGCCCACTGTGCGGGCCGCTCATGCCGAAGAAGACCGACCGGATTCGGCCGACCGGGCAGGAGGGGCGGCGCCGCTGGGTGCCACTGATTTAGAAAATCGAGGTGGGGGGGGGGGGGTGCCCCCCGCTCTGCGTCTGGCACATAAGGCGCTTGGGCAGCCTGGCTGAGCCGCGGCTGGCCACCGGGCCGGGCCACCAGTGGTGCGGGCCGAGCCTCCCTCGCATGGGTTGAGCCACTGCCTCCAGTCCGGGCTGTGCCCTACTGGGCCGGACCCGGACTCGGGTCGGGTCGACACAGTTCGGGCCGACCTAGGGCGGGTTGGGCCGGGTCGGACTGGACCCAGATCCCCCTCTTCGGACCGCTTTTGGTTTTTCGCCCATAAATTGAGCTAAATACCTCTGATCGAAACACCATATATTGCATTGGATTACTTGGATCGAGATGGTCATTTCAGTATATCACACTCAAGGTTTTGGTGAAGTTTGGGTATGGCCGAGTTGGTTCGATCCCGTAACCAACAGGGCCCTCAGAGCGGAAATGCTTATAACTTGAGGAACAGACGCCCGATTGATGTGACATCAACTACGTTGGTTTCCTTTTGATGAGACGGTTATTTTGGAATAATCTACTGGAGTTTGGGGTATAGTTTAGTCACGGTCAGGTTGGTTCATACACAAATCCAACCGTGCCCCCGAGACTAAAATGCTAATAACTCACAGACCGGGCGTCCAATTGACATGCTGTCTATTGTGTTGAGACCCCTATGACATGGTGGTTCTTTGAGATACTTCCACATGAGACCTCATGAAACTTGTAGTATCGACCAGTACCTCGTGAAGCGTAACCACCTGGAGACGAGCAGACAGAGTGCATAGACCTAGTAGCTGTAGACCTGACGACTGCTTGACCGATTCGACTTAGAGTGATTCGACTAGCCCAGTAGGCAGAGTGCCCAGTTTGGAGGCATACCCATGGTGGATGGAGCGCCTGGTTTGGTAGTAGACCCATGGTACTCGACAGGAGGAGTACCTCTGTAGGATATTAGGGGGAGCACGCGGTTTGGCGGCAGACCCACAACGGACGGAGCGCCCGGTTTGGCAGCAGACCCACGATACTCCAGAGGAGGAGTACCTACACTTTTTGGTTTATCCTTGATGGATTTTGAGAGACCTTGAGGGTCTCAGGGTCCCTAATAAGTATTGTTATACTCACCCCTGCACGGGCTATGCCCACACCTCATTGTGTTGGATGCAGACGACGAACAACGCTGGCGGAGGCCAAGAGCGCCATGACTGGATGGTACCCGGAGGTGGACCACTCAGCGTAATGTCATACGGAGTAAACCGATAGAGGTGGAGTGCTGAGGAGGCTATCTTTACCTACCCTTAAGGTAGGATCCATGTTGGACAATCCAAGAGCTGCTAGACACCTTCCAACTATTTTTATTTTTAGTTGTACCTATTTTTCCTTTCCTTATACTTTACTGTTGGACCTGTATTTCCGGCCCCTTTAATTTCAACACACTTTTTACACAGTTTTTACTTAGTGTTTGCTTCCAATTGTACTCTGGTTGTGTTTGTTTATAGTTATAAAGGAAATGCCTTCCCAGCTTTAGGGATTTATGCCTTTGGTGCTAGTCATCTGCCCCTGGCCTATGGAAGGCGAGCTTTGGGTAGTCACGATATGGGACCCAGGGGACGGGTCGTGACACTTCCTCCCCCAGGAAAGAACCTGGGCCATAGAAGGAGATGAGATCCACCATAATATAACCACATGCATCGCATAGGAAACCTCCACCTTTCATGGCTCTGTTTTTAAAAGAACCATCCACATTGAGTTTCATCCCACTAGAAGGTGGATACCAACCGACCCATATTCCTTCCGAACCTCCAAGAAAAATAGGTCTATTGAGGATGTTGAAAATCAGGGCTGATTGCTGGCATCCTTTAATAAGAGAGAGAAGATCATTGATAAGGTACCTTGCCCTTATAAAAAGATAAGAAGCCGAAACACGAGAACCTAACTATGTCTGATTCTTGGCCTCCCAAATTGTCCAGCAGATGGAATCAAGGATGATGGCTCAGACTTTACATTCCATGATCTTCCCCTCCACACCCTGAAACCATGAATTCATGAGGCTTTGGAAGGGAGACTACTATGTATTAACCCTTGGTCGTGGGGAGCAGAACGACCAAAGATCAACTACCCAGTCACTCTGAACAAATAGGTGATTAGTGGATTCCCTCCTCGAGGTCGCACAATAGAAGAACTATGATGCTAAGTGAATACCCTTCCTATGTATGTTTTCATCTGTAGGTAAAGCCTTATTATTGATGCACCAAACAAGAAAAATCATTTTTGTGGGGATCTCTTTACACCAATAATATCCAGCCCCCTCCTCCGAACTGACCCCTGCATGTTTGTTTCCTCGAAACTCCCGGGTGGAGAAGCTGCCCAGACTCGAACCCGTGTAACCGCATCTATCCTCCTCCTCAACCAATATGATACTATCAAACACCACATTCTGTCCCTCATTAAGGAATGCCTCAATAAATGAAGGATGACTGCTTGCTTCTTTGAAGGAGATGTTGGGTGCAGGGCAAGGCAGGAATCCGAGACTTACCCTCACCCAGTTATCTTCCCAGAAACTAATGTCTACTATTCTTATAATCCACTGAATCAAACCAGAGAGCTCATCCATGCATTCGAACATGCACTGTTCTAATAGGGATTGGCCTGCTCTTCGTGTTCCTCCATCATTCTAGTGATCACCGTATCAACCCCTGAAGAAAGAATCCCACAACGATTTCCCGGTTATGATGTCCCATAGAAGCCTGGCTTGCATTCCTTGCATGCTTTCCGTAATATCCCATAACACTACGCCACCCACCTCCACTGTCCATGCCATAATCACCCAAATTTACCCACGTTTTTAGGGTTAAGTGGTCACTTGTAGTGTAACATAGGTTGTTGAATCCTCAGAGACCTAAGAAGAAATCTAAAAACACATACATTATATGGATTGTTTTTGGATATGTAGTGGCCAACATTGGGTTGATTTTAGATGGGTTTAAATGATAAATATGAGATATATTTGAATTCAAATTATGAGAAAATGATTTTATCCTAGGTTATTTCTCGAGGTGGATTGGATGAATTCCTTTTTAGACTATTTCAATTTCTTAAATTTGAGATGAGTTTATTCAGTGAAGTAAAAATACCATATTCACTTATTAGTTTAATACCAAAAAACCATAATAATAATCAACTATATACTTGGAGGATCATATTTATGATCACTCTAAGGTAAAGGTTTATATTTTCACTTGAAGTGTGTGACCTTAAAATTCAACAAGGACAAATAAGTTTTAAGATCGTCAAATAAAATTTTAAATTAAAAGAAGTTATTATACATTAATAGAGTGATAAATAAAATCCAATACAACCCCTTTATACTCCCTTTCATCAACCCATAAGAGGTTTATCCCTACATTGATGCTATGATATCAACAGAAGCGGGAAGTAAACTCATGAGAGAGGAATTGAAGAAGTTAAAAACAATGAAAGAACAAACAATCCACCATTTTTGAAGGATTTATCTCTTCAATGTGTGAATAAATTAACATCTTAATGAAAAAATATCAAAATTTTAACAAAAATAACATAAAATGATAATAATAATAAGTTTTATTAAGAGTCTAAGGTGATTAAAATAACTTACAACCAAAAGAAGAACATTACAAAGACAATGTCATCATAACATTACAATGAAACAAAGAACAAATAATCCTCAAATCCTTCACCAACAATAACTTAAATAGGTATTTCAAGAGGATTGGGTTGATCCCCCAACATTCCAAGTCTCCCAAATTAATTTTGGTAGGCCTAAGTGTGTGGAAAGTTAATGGATAAAAGACTTTTATACCCTTGACTTGAAATGGAATCCAACTTGCATCCACCAAACAGAGGTGCCAAAATGACCTTCTAGATGAAAAAATTGGAATGAGACATCGAATAAAATAAATTAAAACCAATATTTTACCTTAAAACCTATAAAATTTAATCCAAAATGGATTTTTGATTTTTTAGATATGATTGAAATAGTGGTATGTTTTTTTGGGCCGTAGAATCTAGACCAGAATTTCATCTTCAACTTGGTCTGCCTAAAAATCCCTCTAAACATCGTAATTATCTCAATACAATGTTTAATGAAATGTTACCCACGATATCCTATATCTCTAGTTCAAATTTAAGCTTAATTGGGATTGGATCTTGGGCACTACAGTTATATTATTGGTTTTCTGTTAAGTTCACTTTGCCCAGAATTTCTTGGGTTGAATATCCAAAATGGTGTTCTTCCAATGTGAATATTCAAGTGCTCAAAAAGTATGAATTGTTACCAATGTAATGAGAAACCTTAAAATGAAATATTAAAGTAAAATCATGAACATTTTTTGTTTTAGGAGGTGTTCAAATATGTACCAAGTAATAGTGAACTTTAAGTAATAATTACAATCATAATATGAAATAATGTTCAAATTATAGAATGAACTAAAAATGGTGTTTATGAACAGTGAAGCACATGAATATTATAATATATAAAATGAAAATTATCCTATTTTAGTGGATAATCACACCCCAACTTGAGTTTTTCTAGTCCTAAGAAAAATGTCTCTAAAAAATATGAAATTTGAATTCCCTTTTCCAATTTTATTTTAATATACAATACTCACTAAAAGACCTCATACCAAATAATTATGAAACCCATAAAAATAATTTAACACAATATAGGTTCATAATCATATCCCAATCCCAATTCCATTCCTTTATTCAAATTTATTTCCAAATTTCATCCAGTTTCAATTAAGCAAGATGATATGTCGTGTGTCACAATAGATATGGGGGTTAATTTTTATTTAAGGGAAAAAATATGGAAGCACTAGGTAGAATAACTTTTTAATATTAATACGAGTATTAATTTTTTTCATTTTTTTTATTTTTTCATGGTAATTGATATTGCACTCGATCGAGTCAACCCAAGTAGTGAGACTTTACCGATGACTCCCAGGATTAAAGACCTTAGGGAACGAAGTGAAGCCTATATAATTTGGCATAATATCGAGTTAAATTAATCAAAAAAAATTCAAATTACCCCAAATAGAGATAAAATGACAAAATTTGGGCTAGAAAACTATGGAGTTGTAATCCCCAAGTTCAGAAATCCACAAATAAGGTTAATATATTACTCTAAGCACAATTGTATTATTATATTTCTTTTGAGTTTTTTTATTTACTTTTTTGATGATATTTTTTTAAATACACATGTGAAAATTAAAATGATCACAAAACCTATGCTAGTTATTATGGGACCCAAATAACTCAAATTAATAGCCTATAATCCAAAGGATGTGTGTTTTTATTTTTTTAGAAATTGGATGAAAATGTAAATGGTGAAAAATCACATCAGAAAACCACACTTTCCAAAATCTATGCTCATGAACTTAAACTTCCATTAAAATCCAAATCAATGAATTAAAAAGTATTTGATATTTATTTTTAAAGTTTACAATGTTTATTATCATGTTCAAGTTTAAAGAAAAATTTACTTCCATTAAGGAATATTTTTTTTCCATTTCAAATCATTTTTTAATTTTTTTATGTAGACAAAATTAATTTTTTTATTTCATCTTCCCCAACATAAAATAACAATGTCCCCAATGTTTAAAGAAAATAAAATTTATAAGGGGATTAGAGTCATATAATAGGAGTTAAAAAAGGAAATTAAAAATGAGAATCATGGAATTAAGTCACCTGGTGGTTGAAGTTGAAGTTTACGCTACTCCCATTTAATCCCCTGATCTCTATGTCACTTGGAGAAGCCTCATCAATGAAGAAAGTTTGTGTTTGTAAACCTGTTATTTGCCTAAAAATTGATGAATCCCATAATCCCATGAATCTTATACACCAACAAAATTAGAACATAATGGGAACCCCTTGAGGCTCCCTTAACTAAAAATAAACAAAACCAAAAGGAAATGAGAAAAAACATGCCTATTTACTTTTAAACTCCAAACCTTGAGTAAATTTATAGGTAAAGGCTGGGTTGCTATAACGACCCAATATTTTTTAAAGGAAATTACATTCTTATAAATATGTCATAATAACATTAACTACTAAGTGCTATGAGACCCTTAAAACATAAGTTTGTCACTTCTATGATGTGAATTTCAAAAATCCGACATACACAGTCACGATCAGTAAGTTATTTAGAGTCCAATAAGAAAAACTTAATTTTTGGTGAATAGTACCCTACCCTTATGAATAGTAACATACCCTTATTAATAGTGATATACCCTAATTAATAGTAACCTTACCTATGATAATATATAAATAATATTCAAGTTGAAAGTACGATATACCTATATTTTAGAATAAGTTAATGAATGTTTTAAAACTGGTTTTTGATAATAAATTATGATTTTAATTAAATATTAAATTTATAATATTTATAAAATTATTTTTTAAAAATGGACTTCATTTTTGGATTCTACACATCGAAAAATGGTTAGGGTTAATTTTTGGGATTTTTCTGAAATACTTTATATTTTGATGAATAGTAAAATACGGTAATTTACCGTATATATACATTATAAGCTAAATAGACTATTCATAGCATAATGGATAATGTAACCACACTTAATCCGAATTAACATGATAAAATTACTATTCTTGGTCATGGAATACTTACTATTACTTTTCTTGTGAAGAAATAATAAACTAATGAGTTTTATATTAATAAATCCCCTATCTCCTCCACTATAAAAACCCCCTCTCACCCCCTCTTCCAATCACTCCTCTCAAGCCTTGTGAATTCTCCAAATTGAGGAAAAATACCCTCCCAACCTCCTCTCCCATGTCCAGAAATATTTTGTCTTATTAAAAGACCAAAACCTCTCCCTTAAGGAGGTTCTCAAGGAAGTTTGGTTTAAGAGGTAAATTCCTCTTTTCAATTCTTTGTCTTTCCTTTCAAGTTCATTTGTTTTATTTTTCTATTACTTCTCTTTATCCAAATTTTGTGATTAATCCAGTACCTTATATCTAATAGAATGTTTTCATGATAGTAGGAATAAGTTTTCATCATCTCCCCCTTTTTACCTTCATTTATACTAGTATCAAGAACACTATTCGAGATGTGTCAATTTTAAACATTCAAGGATGATGGACTTTCGATTTCTTTTATCATTCTAAATTCTGGTCATGAAACCATTATTGTTATGGTTGAAACAGATTATTATATATAATATAACCTATTTAATATTCTGTAATTCCTTTGTTCAAATGGTGTTAGGTTATAAGGAAAAATGAGTTCGTTGTAATCAAAACCCACAAATTAACCGAAACAGTTATCATTAAAGTTCTATATGATAATTCATCCTCGTTTCATGTAACCAAGTTATATAAATTAACAATAACACCTATTTATGTTCATAAATAATATATAATTTAAATTCTGAATATTTACATCCATTCCACCTCATTACTTAGAAACAAGTGAACCGAATATGAAAATAAAGGAAACGAACACTCTAGAACGACGAAATTCAATACAATAACTTATCAATAAAGACATAAATGATCTAACCAGAATTATGGTAACTAAATACATGTCTAATAGGTTCTGAAATAAGTTATTAACAAGTATAATTTCATATTCCAGGAGCTTAAGTACAAGAGCGGAACACGTTTGGAGTTAAGGTAAGGGTTTTTTTCACCCGAACTTCCATTTTCATTCGGGATACATTCATTGTCTAATTACCTCGATGTAATTCTTATGTATTGTTATGTACTCATCATATGTTCTGTTTTAGTATCATATATATGTTTTCAAACCAGAAAACTCCCTTATTTTATGGATAGTTACACGTTTTAAAAGGAACTTTCAAAGTAGTTTCCAAAATACAAGCCCGATTCAAGGGAATTTATCAAATTATTATCTATTTTCAAGGGAACTATATAATCTTTTTTTGGGAACCATTATCCTTATAAAATAACTCATTTTATTATGAAAATAATATCTTAATTCACTTCTGGTTTTATACAAATATTTTTTCAAAAGAACTCTTCTTTTCAAAATAAAAGAGTATTTATCTCAAGAACTGCTTAATGATTTTATAAGAGTGTTTTTGTCTAATTCAACACTCTTGTTGATTCCATGGTATTATTGGGTTTAATCATTTATGAAGTCATATACCATATTTTATTTAATGGTTTATGAATAACTCTATTGTGGATGATCTATCCTAAAACCATTCACCATATTATTCTGAATGGTTGGTGTTTTATGTTTAATGATTGGGGAAAGATAGTTAAATTTCATATGATAGTTTCAATATGAATGTATTTGTTGTTTATGTTTATCCCCACTCATATGATGAATGCATTGGACTTATTATGTGACTGGTGGGTCCCACTATAGCCCCTCGATGCATCGGTAGGTCTCATGATACAAATAGACGTGGAATTGGTCGAGGCCTTTCCCAATGTGATATGGATTTTGGCCGAGGCCTTAATAATTAGACGTCTTGGCCGAGGCCTTGAAAAAATGTTTCATAATGTTCGACATTATGTATTACATCATTATGAGTTCAGATATTGATATTTCATGTGGTTATTCGATTAGTAGAATACCCATGATTATGTTTTATTATGGCATTATTTACTCAGATCATTTTCCTACCATAATGTGTTCAAGTTTATTATTAAAGGAACATGTTTTCAATTATGCACCATGTATTATGTTTATACTATCTTCCGCTGTATTTCTTATTATTACTGAGAATTTGAGCTCACCCCTTTCTTATGTATCATTTTTTTAGGACATGAAGAAGTTTATTATGAATGAAATGCTGAAATAACCTAGGAGTTATGGGTGTTTTCTAAGGAGTTTCCATGTTGTATTTATCTTCAAGTTGTAATATTGAACTTATGTATGAATCTTTTTTACAATAATACTAAACTAATCGATCCTTCAGGATTCATAATCCTTGTATGTATTCCAATGTAATCAAACAAGTCACCGGCTCCGGGAAACTGGGGTCGGGTCCTTACAGTTGGTATCAGAGGAAGTTTAGTAGAATACTTGGAAACTAGATTTAGAAAATGTAAAATTAGGGAAGAGTCCCTAAGTTATTCTTTGAGGATATACATACAATAACGTCCTGGTATTTTGGTAAGGAATAGATTATGTGGATCTTTCAAGAAATACATCCCTGTCTGGATACGAGCAAGTAGAGGCGGCTCTGGCACAAATGTATCTAGGGGTAAAACCCGAAAACACCGCTTTGAGATAGAATTGAACGGGAACTGGTGCACGAAAACGGACCTTTCTACACTATTGTTTACAAAACTCCCAGGGGATATGATTAGGATACTTCACATTTTCTTTACAAGACATTATGAAGGATTGAAATGTAAAATATTCCTCAAAGAAACCATATTTGTGAATATAGGATTATCCCTTCGTAGGATCTCAATTTTTTAGAAGTATTTTGTTAAGTTAAGATTATACATTATGATTCATAACCTAATATAGTGTATTCTATTATCTAGAGATGGAGCCAAGTGGAAGGAATGGAAACTGTATGAATACACATGTCCCATGTAGGGATTTTACTCCGATGCAAGACAATGATGTTGGCTCTAGTGCTGTGACTCATGCTGAGAAACTCATAAATATACTGGGACAACTTACTTAGGTTATTAATTATAACCTTACCCATATAGAGCATCCAGATCCACCACGTGGAGGATCTATGCTAGACTACTTTATGCGACAAAAACCTCCATCGTTCAATGGGACTAAAAACCCTTTTGTAGCAGAGTAGTGGATATGTTCCCTCGAGAAGATATTTCTCACTTTGGGATGTAATGAAAGAGAGAAGGTTATCATGGAAGTATATTGTCTATTGGGAGATGCAGATCAATAGTGGTCATTAATCAAAAACACAAAGGAGGGAGAATAAATAGAAGAGATGGAATGAAGGGATTTTAAGGAAATATTCTTTGAAAAATATTTCCCTCATGAACAAAGAGCAGATATGGAGAGGAAATTCTTGAATCTGAGGCAAAAGGAGGATGAAAATGTTTCCATGTATGAAGCCAACTTTACAAGGCTGGAAAGACATGCTGTGGACTACATACGAAATCCAAGGAGCAAAATCGATCGATTCTTTGATGGCCTAAAGCCATTCCTCCAGCGGGCACTGGTCTCCCAAAAATTTTCATCATATGAGGACATAGTTTCATGTGCTATCAAGACCGAAAAAGAATTCTCTAAGTATTATGACTTTAAGGGAAAGAAAGAAAAGAAGAGGGCTATTGAAAACCATGGGAAAGGAAATAAGGAAACATGGAATAAGGGGAAAGTTTAATTTACACCATGTGACAATTGTGGAAGGAAACACCTCAGTTCATGCTTAAAAGGAAAAAGAGTAAGCTACAAATGTGGTCAGAAAGGACATCTTGCTGGTGATTGAAAAGGAAAGAAGGAATCCAATGATGTTCGATGCTATAATTTTCAGGAGATGGGGAACTATGCTAATAATTTTCTAAAACATCAAGGAAATATGCAATAGAAGAGGCCAAGGGAGCAATGACAAGCATATGTGATCACAACTGTAGAGGTTGAAGTTCTGCGTGATGTGATGGAAGGTACTTTGATCATTTCATCAAGCTTAGCCAATGATTTATTTGATTCTGGATCATCGTATTGTTTCATATCTTCCCAGTTTGCGAAGAAAATTAGATATTTCCAATTTGATTTAACAAGGGAGTTTTCAGTCAAAAATCCTAAGGGAAGTATCATTGCTACAAATTTCTGTCAATCTGTTCCCATTAGGGCATACAAATGTTCTTTATCTATTGATCTCATCGTCATACCCATGATTGAATTCGATATAATCCTCGGTATGTATTGTCTTTCGGATCATGATGCAAAAATTTATTGTAATAATAAGGAGGTTATGATTTTTGATGACGATGATAAAGAACACCTTATCTTTAGAGCAGAATCATCACCACCTGATTCTTATCTAGATCCACCCCCAGTAGCTCAACTAAATTCAATTATTGGGGAGGAAGAGAATGAAATAACTATGGGTGAGGGAAAGAATGTTAAAATAGAAGATGTACCTGTTGTGCAAGAGTATATTGATGTCTTTCCAGAAGATTTACCTGGACATCCTCCAGAGCAGGAAATTGAGTTTTCCATTGACTTAATTCCTAGTTCAAGACCCATATCAAAGACCCCTTATAGAATGTACACTATGGAGTTATAGGAACTAAAGAAGAAACTAGAATAATTGAGTGATAAAGGATTTATTCGACCTAGTGTTTCTCCATGGGGAGCCCCTGTCCTCTTTGTTAAGAAGAAAGATGGATCCATGAGGTTGTGCATTGATTACAGGGAAATCAATGCTATTACAATAAAGAATAAGTATCCTCTTCCAAGAATTTATGATTTATTCAATCAACTTCATGGATCCCAATATTTTTCAAAGATTGATCTTCGATCTGGATATCATCAGTTACTTGTGAGGAAGGAAGACATTCCAAAAACAGCATTTCGAACCAGATATAGGCATTACAAGTTTACAGTAATGCCTTTTGGAATAACTAATGCACCATCTGTTTTTATGGATATGATGAATAGAGTCTTCAAGGAATATCTTGATGAATTTGTGGTGGTTTTTATTGATGATATCCTGGTGTACTCTAGAAGATATGAAGAACATAAAAATTACTTGCGCACTATTTTGAAGACTCAAAGAAGAAAAAAATTATATGGGAAGTTCAGCAAGTGTGATTTATGGATCCAATAAGTTTCCTTTCTGGGCCAAATTGTCTCTAAGGATGGAATATATGTAGATCTTTCAAAGACAAAGGTTGTGAAAGAATGACCTACTCCAATGAACATAACTGAGGTACGTAGTTTTATTGGTTTAACAGGTTATTATTGGCGTTTCATTCAGAACTTCGCCCGTTTAGCTAACCCAATGAACAAGCTCACACGAAAAGGGGTTAAGTTTGTATGGACCAAGGAATGTGAACAGTGTTTTGAAGAATTTAAGAGGAGGTTAGTGAATGCTATGATCCTAACCCTACCATCGGGGAATGATGGGTTTGTTATCTATAGTGATGCATCAAATAAAGGACTTGGTTGTGTCCTTATGCAGAATGATCTAGTGATTGCCTATGAATCTAGGAAACTAAAAATTCATGAACAAAACTATCCAACCCATGATCTTGAGTTAGCAGCGGTAATATTTTCTCTAAATATTTGGAGACATTACCTCTATGGAGAAAAATGTGAGATATATACAGATCATAAGAGTTTGAAGTATATATTCTCACAGAAAGAACTCAACATGAGACAAAGGAGGTGGATTGAGCTAATAAAATATTACGGTTGCACAATACACTACCACCCGGGGAAAGCAAATAAGGTAGCAGATGCATTGAGTAGAAAAGACCATGGAATTTTGAACAAGATGAGAGTTGAAAGGGATCCTATGTTCATGGATCTAGTAAAGATGGATATGGGAATTATTAAGGAAGGTATCACATCACTAATTTTTCAAATGGTTGCCCAACCTTCTTTACTAGAGAGAATAAAAAGTTCTCAGGATGATGATGAGGAGTTTCAAAAGAAGATTAAAGCAATAAATGATGGTAAGGTGACTGAATTCTCATATGAAGATGGAATTTTGAAATTCGGGAAGAGGCTTTGTGTTCCCTCTATTCCAGAGCTAAAGAGAGAACTATTGGATGATGCTTATAACTCTAATTTCTCTATACATCCTGGTAGAACAAAGATGTATCGAGATCTCCGAGAGAACTTTTTGTGGGACAATATGAAAAGGGAGATTGCTGAATATACGTCAAAGTGCCTGGTATGTCAACAAGTGAAGGCTAAGAGGAAAAAGTCTAAGGGGATGATGCAACCACTACCCATACCATCATGGAAGTGGGAGAACATTAGTATGGACTTTGTCACTAGACTCCCAAGGAAATCTAGAGGAAACAATGCTATATGGGTCATTGTGGATCGTATTACAAAGACAACTCACTTCATAGCGATTCGAGAGGACTTATCATTTGATCAACCTGCACGGATTTACATCAAAGAAGTAGTAAGGATTCATGGAGTACCACTCTCTATTGTATCCGACCGTGATCCTAGATTCACCTCGAAGTTCTGGAAAAGTCGCTAACATGCTTTAAGAACTGAACTGAACTTAAGTACGGCCTATCATCCTCAAACTGATGGCCAATCCGAGTGGACTATTCAGACACTGGAAGACATGTTGAGGGAATGTTCTATGGAATTAAAAGGAGGATGGGACCAACATCTTCCACTAGTTTAATTCTCCTACAACAATAGTTTCCACTTGAGAATCTGTATGGCACCATATGAAGCCCTTTATGGGAAAAGGTGTAGAACACCGACATTTTGGGATGAAGTCGGTGAGCGAAAGCTGCTAGGACCTGAATTGGTTGACGAAATGGCGGAGAAGGTGAAAACCATTCAGCAGCATATCAAGGCAGCCCAAAGTCGACAGAAGAGTTATGCGGATAATCGTCGATGAGACCTAGAGTTCAAAGTAGGAGACCTGGTATTTCTACACATATCTCCATGGAAGAAGGTTATGCGGTTTGGGAAGAAAGGAAATCTAAGTCCCAGGTATATCAACCCCTTCGAGATCCTTGATCGAGTCAGAGCTGTGGAATATCGACTGGCACTTCCACCAACCTTGTTAAAGTTACATGATGTCTTTCATGTATCCCTCTTAAGGAAGTACATACCAGACCCTTCACATGTACTCTCTTCAGAGGTGGTATAGTTGGAGGATGATCTTTCCTATGAGGAGCAGCCGGTGAAAATTTTGGATCGTAGAGACAAAGTTCTACACAACAAGACTACTCATCTGGTCAAGGTACTATGGAGAAACCATAAGTACGAAGAGGCAACTTGGGAACTGGAGGAATCAATGAAGGAGAAGTACACCCACCTATTCTTGGCCTAGATTGTAAATGAAATTTCGAGGGTGAAATTTTTGTAAGGAGGGGAGAATGTAACGACCCAATATTTTTTAAAGGAAATTAATTTCTTATAAATATGTCATAATAACATTAACTAGTAAGTGCTATGGGACCCTTAAAATATAAGTTTGTCACTTCTGTGATGTGAATTTCAAAAATCTGACATACACAGTCATGATCAGTAAGTTATTTAGAGTCCAATAAGAAAAAATTAATTTTTGGTGAATAGTAACCTACCCTTATGAATAGTAACATACCCTTATGAATAGTGATATACCCTAATGAATAGTAACCTTACCTATGATAATATATAAATAATATTCAAGTTGAAAGTACGATATACTTATATTTTAGAATAAGTTAATGAATGTTTTAAAACTGGTTTTTGATAATAAATTATGATTTTAATTAAATATTAAATTAATAATATTTAGAAAATTATTTTTGAAAAATGGACTTCATTTTAGGATTCTACACATCAAAAAATGGTTAGGGTGAATTTTTGGGATTTTTCCGAAATACTTTATTTTTTGATGAATAGTAAAATACTGTAATTTACCGTATATATACATTATAAGCTAAATAGACTATTCCTAGAATCATGGATGATGTAACCAACCTTAATATGAATTCACATGATAAAATAACTATTATTGGTCAAGGAATACTTACTATTACTTGTCTTGTGAAGAAATAATAAACTAGTGATTTTTATATTAAGAAATCCCCTCTCTCCTCCACTATAAAAACCCCCTCTCACCCCCTCTTCCAATCACTTCTCTCAAGACTTGTGCCTTCTCCAAATTCTGTCCAAATACCCTCCCAACCTCCTATCCCACTTCCAAAAAGCTTTGGTCTTATTAAAATACCAAAACTACTCCCTTAAGGAGGTTCTCAAGGAAGTTTGGTTCAAGAGGTAAATTCCTCTTTTCAATTCTTTGTCTTTCCTTTCAAGTTCATTTGTTTTCTTTTTCTATTACCTCTATTTATCCAAATTTTGTGATGAATCCAGTACCTTATATGTACTGGAATTTTTTCATGATAGTAGGAATAAGTTATCATCATCTCCCCCTTTTTACCTTCTTTTATACTAGTAGCAAGAACACCATCCGAGATGTGTCAATTTTACACATTCAAGGACGATGGACTTTCGATTTCTTTTATCATTATAAATTCTGGTCATGAAACCATTATTTTTATGGTTGAACCAGATTATTATATATAATATAACCTATTTAAGATTCTATAATTCCTTTGTTCAAATGGTGTTAGGTTATAAAGAAAAATGAGTTCGTTGTAATCAAAACCCACAAATTAACCAAAACAATTATCATTAAAGTTCTATATGATAATTCATCCTCATTTCATGTAACCAAGTTATATAAATGAACAATAACACCTATTTATGTTCATAAATAATATATAATTTCCATTCTGAATATTTACATCCATTCCACTTCATTACTTAAAAACAAGTGAACTGAATATGAAAATAATGGAAACAAACACTCCAAAACGACGAAATTCAATACAATAACTTATCAATAAAGACATAAATGAACTAACCAGAATTATGGTAACTAAATAAATGTCTAATAGGTTATGAAATAAGTTATTAACAAGTATAATTTCATATTACATGAGATTAAGTACAAGAGAGGAACACGTTTGGAGTTAAGGTTAGGATTTTTTTTCACCCAAACTTCCATTTTCATTCGGGATACTTTCATTGTCTAATTACCTCGATGTAATTCTTATGTATTGTTATTTACTCATCATATGTTCTGTTTGAGTATCATATATATGTTTACAAACCATAACCCTCCCTTATTTTATGGATAGTTACATGTTTTAGAAGGAACTTTCAAAGTAGTTTCCAAAATACAAGCCCAATTCAAGGGAAATTCTCAAATTCTTATCTATTTTCAAGGGAACTCTATAATCTGTTTTTGGGAACCATTATTCTTATAAAATTAATCATTTTATTATTAAAATACTATCTTAATTCACTTCTTTTTTTATACAAATATTTTTCTAAAAGAACTATTCTTTTCAAAATAAAAGAGTATTTATCTCAAGAATTGCTTAATGATTTTATAAGAGTATTTTCGTCTAATTAAACACTCTTGTTGATTCCATGGTATTATTGGGTTTAATCATTTATTAAGTCATCTAACATATTTGATTTAATGGTTTATGACTAACTCTATTTTGGATGATCTATCCTAAAACCATTCACCATATTATTCCGAATGGTTAGTGTTTTATGTTTAATGATTGGGGAAAGATAGTTACATTTCATATGATAGTTTCAAAATGAATGTATTTGTTGTTTATGTTTATCCCCATCATATGAGGAATGTATTGGAATTATTATGTGATGGTTGGGGCCTTCTATATCCCCTCGATGCATCGGTAGGTCTCATGAGACAAAAAGACGTGGAATTGGCCGAAGACTTTCCCAATGTGATATGGATTTTGGACGAGGCCTTAATCATTAGACGTCTTGGATGAGGCCTTGAAAAAATGTTTCAGAATGTCTGGAATTATAAATTCCATCATTATGAGTTCAAATATTGATATTTCATGTGGTTATTTGATTAGTAGAATACCCATGATTATGTTTTATTATGGCATTATTTACTCCGCTCATTTTCCTGCCATAGTGTGTTCAAGTTTATTATTAAAGGCATGTGTTTTCAATTATGCACCATGTCTTATGTTTATAATATCTTCCTCTATATTTCTTACTCTTACTGAGAATTTGATATAACCCCTTTCTTATGTATCATTTTTTTCAGGACATTAAGAAGTTTATTATGAACGACATACTAAAATAACCTAGGAGTTATGGGTGTTGTCTAAGGAGTTTCCATGTAGTATTTCTCTTCAAGTTGTAATATTGAACTTATGTATGAATCTTGTTTCCAATAATACTAAACTAATCGATCCTTTGGGATTAATATTCCTTGTATGTATTCCAACGTAATCAAACAAGGCACTGGCTCTAGGAAACTAGGGTCGGGTCCTTACAGTTTCCACTTGAAAAGCTCTTAGTTTAATGTTATTAGCCTAACATGGACCCTAAATCTATCAACTTTTTTTGGTTCATAAGTTGGCTTAGTTAACGCATCATCTGTTTCTTGTTTGTTTTATTACTCAATGAATGATTTTAACCTATGACCATTGAATTTGAGACATGAACACTAGTGGGTTCCTGAATCTCTAATGCCCCATGAGAGTACACATGATGCACTATGTAAGTACTTGACCATCTAGACCTTAACTTTACTAGGTGTAAATAAAGTTTGAAACTATACAAGAGCACAAATTTTTCCAGTTTAAAGTGTTTGAATTTGAGATTCCAAGATTGGTAGGCTTTAACTATAGTTTTATTGATCCTTGAATTTTCTTAAGCATATATAATAAGTTAATCAAGATCATTAAGATATAATTTCCACTTTTTTTGGCCAAATAAATGTCAAAGTTCATTTTTTTATCACTGAAAGGACTTATGTTCAATTTCAATAGGTAAATGGACTGATTTTCCATAAACCAACCTATACGATGAGATTATTAGGATAGTTTTGAAAGCAAAAGGATATGACCAAAGGGAATACAAGATTTTCTAAGACCAATATTTCCTAGAGGGATTGATATTTTTTTCAAGAATTTAATTAATTTTCCTATTTTCCAACTCATCTTGACCATTGGTTTTAGGATGATAGGAAGAATAAAATTTATGAGAAATATCATACTTATACATGAGTGTCAAGAAGGGACAGTTACATAAATGGGTTCCACAATCACTAATAATATCCCTAGTTATTCAAAATCTAGAAAATATGTGCTCTTTCAGAAATCAGATCACAACATGATGGTTATTGGACTTGGTGGGAATGAACTCAACCCATTTTTAGACATAATAAATAACTAAGAGGATGTAGAGATATCCCCTAGAGTTTAGGAAGGGTCCCATAAAATCAATTCCCCAATAATCATATATTTCAATGATCATAATGGAAGTAAGGGGTATTTGATTCCTTTTTGTTATGGATCCTAATCGTTGACATCGAGGACAAATTTTAAAAAATTGGTAGGGATAATTAGTGAGTTTGGGATAGTAGAAACCACTTTGGAGGACCTTCATAGTGGTTTTATTTGTGGAAAAGTGGATTCCACATGCCTATCCATGACATAATCTTATAATGGACTCTTGATCAGACTTAGGAACACATCTCCCATTGATTTAATTTGGACAGAACTTAAAGAGGTATAGATCATCAAACACATAATGTTTGAAATCAGAACAAAAGTTACTCTTATCTTGGGTCCCAAGGTATTTTGGAATGTCACCCATAACCAAATGGTTTTCTATGTCATCATAACATGGGAAATCATTCATAGAATAAAGGTTCTCACAAGGAAATGAATCAGGAATAGAAAGGTGATGCGAGTTGTCTTTGAATTCCATCATAGAGAGGTGATCAAATAAAAAATAATCAATTTTTTTATCCTTAATGGTTAAATCAAAATCTTGAAGAATAAGGGACCACCTAATCAATCTATCCTTAGAATATTGTTTTTTTTAAAGGAATGATCAGTGAAGACAATGATGGGGGATCCTAAGAGATAGGACTTGAATTTATCTAATTAAAAAACGACAAAAATTAACTCTTTCTCAGTGGTGGTGTATTTTATTTTCACATAATTTAATTATTTAATTTCATAAGTAATGACACATGGAGTTTTATAATAATGTTTTCCTAAGACACATCCTATAGTGAATTCACTTTCATCACACAAGAGCTAAAATAGAAGTTTCTAATTTAGAGGTTTCATGATATGTGGAGAGATAGAAGATGGATCTAGTGTTGATAATTATTCATTATAGCTTTATATCTATATAAACGGAGAATCTTTCACTGATAAAGAACAAAGTGGTGTAGAAATAGAGTTGAAATTACTAATGAACCTTCTATATAAACCAACATGACCTAAGAATTACCTCACTCCCTTTACAGTATTTGGAGAGGGAATGTGATGAATGATATCAATATTAGATTTATCAACTTCAATATCTCTACTAGAGACCAAATGGACTAGAAAAAGTCCTTCATTTTCCATGAAATGAAAATTTCCCCAATTTATGATGAGATTATTATCCTTACATCTAGAAAAAACCATTCAAAATTTAGAATGAATCCCTCAAATGTATCACAAAATATAGATAATTCATCCATAAATACCTCTAAACAATCCCCCACCATGTTAGAGAAGATTCCCATCATGCACCACTGGAAGGTACCAGGGGAATTACATAAACCAAAGGGCATGCATTTGAAGTAAAAAGTGATGAATGGATAGGTTAAGGTTATTTTTCCTTTATCCTCTAGGGATACATTTATTTGATTATACCCTAAGAATCTATCTAGGAATCAGTATAATTCATGACCTACCACAATCGCTTGAGGACTTGATCAATTAAAGGAAAGGGGAAATGGACTTTATTAGTGCATGATTTTAACTTCCTATAGTTAATGAATACTATCCATTCACAAATAACCCTTGTGGGGAGAATATCACCATACTCATTGGTGATCACAATGATTCCAAACTTCTTTGGAACAACTTCAACTGGGCTTACCCACTCACTCTCAACAATGGGGTAGATGATACCCACTTTCAAAAACTTAAGAAGTTATTTCATTACCACATCCATAAGATTGGGATTGAGTCTCTTCTGAGGTTTAGAACATGGTTTTTAGTTATATTCTAGAACAATCCTATGAGTTCCAATGAATGGGATAATCCCAAGAATAACAGAAAGGTTCCATATAATTTCTTTCTTATGCTTTTCTAGGAAATCCCAAAGCATAATATCTTGATTGGATTCAAGAGAGGAAGAAATGAAAACAAGAAAGGTTCAATTGTACCATAAGAATTCATACTTGAGTGATAAAGGCAGGACCTTAAATTCGAGATCATATTTGTTAATGTTTTTGATTTCACTAATGGTATCATTGATTGGTGATCTTGAAAAACTATCAAAGGAGTCATCTCAAAGAGGTTCAAGTTAAGGAGACAAATTTCCCTCATTTAAACATAGAAAATCAGTTTCCCCTTAATTTAAACACCCATCAAAAATTTCTTCATGTTATTCAATCCTCCTAGATTCAAAGTATGATTCCATATAATTTTCATGAGATGTTTTTTTGTAACAAAATTCTTCTATTAATGTTGTTTTTGGGACAACATGAGGGGGAATGAGTTTCATAACCTTTTCAATACATTGTAGTTATTCTCTCAATGATGAAACCTATTATGTCATTCTATCCATTTGTTGAAATGGTTTCTCAAGTAATAGTTTTGGATCAGTTTGGATAAGAGTTTTATCCAAATGGTCTATTATAAAAGGATAATTATATTTTTGTAATTTCATAGGAGGATATTCAGATTGGCCTTGTTGGGATTGAAACTCATTATATGTTGGAATGTTTTGTGGAACATAGTAGTTAAAACAATGTGGTTAAATAAGTTGTTGATTTTACCCATAATAGAAACTAGGATGGTCATTATACATCACAATTGGTGCGGGGGTAGTCAATGTAAGGAGAGGTTCCCCATGTTTGGTTTTGTTCAAAATGACATTCCATAAAAATGAAATTAGGGGTGAGAACAGAAAAGTGAGGTGAGAAAAGAGAAATAGGGGAGAATAGAATGAGTGTCAAGATGAATTACTTGGGTCCCCAAAAAAAATTCAAAAATTTTATCTTTCCCAAATTTACCCTAGTTTCTATGGTTAAGTGGTCGCTTGTAGTGTAGCTTGGGTTGTCGAATCCTCAGAGACCTAAAAAGAAACCTACAGACATGTACATTCTATGGATTATTTTTAGATATGAAGTGGCCAAATTTGGGTTGATATTATATGGGTTTAAATAAGAACTATAAGATATATTTGAATTCAAATTATGAGAAAATGAGTTGATCCTATGTTATTTCTCAGGGTGGATTGGATGAATTTCTCTTCAGACTATTTCAATTTCTTAAATTTGAGATGAGTTCATTCAACAAAGTAAAACTACGATCATTACTTACTGATTTAATACTAACAAACCATAATAATAATAACCTATAAACTTATAGGATCATATTTATGAGCACTCCAAGTTAAAGGTTCATATTAGCACTTGAAGTGTGTGGCCTTAAAATTAAACAAGTACGAATAAGTTTTAAGATTGTAAAATGAAATTCTCAATTTAAAAAAGTGATTAGACATTAATAGTGTGAGAAATTAAATACAATACAACCCCTTGATACTCACTTGGATCAAACCATAAGAGTTTTATCCCTACATTGATTCTATGATCTCAATAAAAATGGGAATTAGACTCATGAGGGAAAAATTGAAGTGAAAAAAAATAAAACATTGAACAATCCACTATTTTTTGAGGGATTTATCTCTGAACTATGTGAATAAATTCACACATTAATGAAAAGATATCAAAGTTCTAACAAAAAGAACATAAAATGAGAAGAATAAGAAGTTTTATTAATATACTAAGGTGACCTGAACAACTTACAATTGAAAGAATAACATTACAAAGACAAAGTGGCAGAATAACATTACAATGAAACAAAGCACAAAGAATCCTAAACTACTTCACCAACACTACATTAAATAGGAATTTCAAGGGTATTGGTTAGATCCCACAATAGTCCAAGCCTCCCCAATTAATTGCGGTAGACCTAGGTGGGTGGAAAGTTAATGGAGAAAAGAATTTTCTACCTTTGACCCGAAATGGAATTGAGCTTGAATTCACTAAACATAAGTTCCAAAATGACATTCTAGAAGGATGAATTGGAGTGGTACATATAATAATAAAATTAATATCCGGATTTTACCAGAGAGTCTGTAAAATTTTATCCCAAATGGATTTTTTGTTTTCAAGATATGATTGAAATGGTGGGACGTTTTTCTGGGATACATAATCTGGCCCAAAATTTCGTCTTCAGATAGGGATTCCTGAAACTACCTTCAAAAATTAGAATTATCTATATACAATGTTGAATGAAATGTTACCCATTATTTCCTCTTTCTCAAGTTAGAATTTTAGCTTAATTGTGATTGAATATTGGCCTCTACAGTGATATTATTGGGATACTATTGAGTTCACTTTTCCCAAAATTTATTAGGTTGAATGTCCAAAATGTTGGCCTTCCAATGTGAATCTTAAAGTGATCTAAAAGAATGAATTGTTCCCAATGGAATAAGAAAATTTAAAATAAAATATGAAAGTAAAATCATAATCATTTGTTGTTTTAGTAAGTGTTCATATATATACCAAGTAATAGTGCACTTTAATAAATAATTACAATCATAATGTGAAATAATGTTCAAATTGTAAAATGAACTAAAAATGGTCTTTATGAACAATGAAAAACCTTAATATTATAATATATATAATAAATATTATCCTATTTTAGTGGATAATCAACAACTTCATTTATGACATGAAACAAATCCAATGTTTCTTTTAGTAAAAGATTAAATCATCCATGTGATGGTTGTTCTTGGACACACTTTGATTAAGTGAATCCATATTTTTCTTCAAAACATAATAATGCATGGTTGAGTCTTTCTACTAATGGTTTTTATCCATTTGGTGATTTCAAAAATCAATATTCTTATTGTACTGTTTTCATATCTTTGTACAAATTACCTCCTTGGATGTTGATGAAGGAAATATATATATATATATATATATATATATGGCATTACTAATTATAGGACAACTGAAGAAGAATATTGATGTTTTCTTGAATCCATTGGTTGATGAGTTAGTTTTATTATGTAACAACAATGAAACTACATATGATGTATTCGTAGATCAAAATTTTACACTCAAACCTACATTAATGTGGACTATCAGTTACTTTATAGTGTATGGTATGTTATCTAGATGAAGTACACATGTTTCAAAATATTTTCCATACTGCAAAGCTAACTGCAAAGAATTTATAAATTTTAATGGAATAAAGCCTTATTTTTTGATTTTCATTAGAGATTTTTCCCTAAAGATCATCCATTATGATATAATAGAAATAATTTTATAAAATTTATAATTAAAAAAGATGAACCTCCAATAGTGCTCTTAGGTATTCAGGTAAAATATATTGTTTCTTTATTACCTCCAATTACTTTTGGACCAACTGTAAAACAAAAAAGAAGGTGGTTTTGGGAGAGATCACAATTGAATAAAGAGAATTATTTTTTGAGAGATTCCATATTAGTATGATTTTTTAGTTCACATGTTATATTTAATGCATATTGAAAATATTTTTTTTTGATAAAATATTTTATACCGTGTTAAAAACACTTGGAAAACCAAAGATACTCTAAAGTCATGGTTAGATCTTTCCCAAAATTTTAGGCATACTAAACTTGAGTTATTTTAAAATGAAAGATCACAAATTTAAAGAATCCAAAAGTAAATTATGCACTTTATAAAGAAATTTTCTTATTATTTTTTAGTGGATTTGATATTATTAGATTCTATGCTTCTAATTTGTCTCATTATGTTAGAAATAGACATATTATTGGGTTAAAAATTCATTTCTGTCATGTCATCATGAAAATATTACTATTTATTGGCCTTAAAGGGATATTAAATTCTTTAATCTGGTAAGTATTTAATGGAATATTATATTTATTCCATGAAAATTTCACGGAAATAATAGACTAGGATTCATTGAGTATGCAATAAAAAGATTTTCTAATTTTATGTAAATTGGAAAAAATATTTCTGCCGACCTTCTTTGACTCAATGGAACATTTAATATTTAATTTTCTATATGAAGATAAATATTTAGGACTAGTAAAATTATAATAGATTTACCCATTAAAAATAATTATGAAAAAATGAAGAAGGTACGTAATAAGGCATCAGTTTAAGGGTCAATTGGTGAAGTGCACTTGCATGATGAAATTTAAAATATTTGGTTTTATTATTTCTGATCTAAATATTCTTTAAAACATAATAAAATGGGTAATAATTAGAAAAATATTGATAATTTCATAATCAATTGTATGTATTTAATCAGCTAGAGTTTACTTTTAGTGGCCATCATGAACCATGACTTTCAAATGAAGAACCGTACAATGCTAATACGCATATTATACTCAATTGTGAATAAATGACATGATTTATGTAGTAAGTACTAATTTTAATTATATTTTTAAAATAATTCCTAAAAGTAAATTTATATTATTTTTTTATATTTTATGATGATCATATAAACAAATAATTCACACAAATTACCCTAGCTACTCTTGAAGAATATTGACAATATAATTTTTCCTACTAGTTTCATAGTCCAGTAAGTTAAATTTCTTATGATCAAACATATGAAATCAATTTTTTATTTTATATATTATTAATTATTTTCTTATTTATTCAGTTATAAAAAGATGGAAATAAATTTTATATTAAATTTTGTGCACCAAATAATCTACCATCAAAATTGGTCAAATATTATAATGCTTACATGGTTAATGGATTTTGATTTCACACATGCACACATGAAAAATCAAAAAATAAAATAAATGAACAGTGGTTTTTATTTAGAATGATATTATCACAAAGTAAGTGAAGTTGAATTTTATGTCATGCTGGATGAAATAATTTATTTAGGTTATTTTGGGAAAAATTATGTTACAATGTTTAAATTTCATTGATTTGATACTAATCAAGGGTTTCATGTTCATCCATGACATGGAATAATTAATATTAAATATAAATTTCTTATAGAAAACAAACCATTTATATTGGAATATTAATCACATCATGTTTATTATAAAAATTTTCATGCTTCTTTAAAAGATTTAAATAATTGGTGGAGTGCGGTAAAAATAAAATCTCATAACAATTAATTTATGGAAAATTAAAGTGGTTATGTTGAAGTCAAAAATATTGAAATTTTTCAAGAAACATCATCGAATATATCTCTTAATCGAATAGATAAAGATATCGATAATGAGGCCCCATAGTTAATGGCTAATGGTGTTGATAATATCAATGATATAACCATTGAATTTGATATTATAAGGTATGATGAAATTTAATCTCGCATGGAAATTAATGTTTTTGAGGATGAAGATGAAGAAATTAACACTGATGAAACTAAAGATGAAGAAAAATATGAAGAATGATATATTATTTGTTTTCAAAAAACATTCATTAGTTTTTTATATTTCATATTTGTATTAAAAATTATTTATGGGTAACATTATTTTCACCTAGTTTCTTTCAAAAAACGGTTATATAATTTTTAAATTATTTATATATTTTTATGGAATATAGATTTTTTATAAAAATAATTATATGTTTTATATGGCATACGATAATTATGATGACTTGATTCATTTCTCGATTGAGGATCTGCTACTTAGCGATGAGCCACCTCATTCATCAGCCAAGGGTGATAATGCAACACCATCTACTAGGATGGGTTGGGGCCTTGTACGGTTGATGATTTTGGATCCTATTCTAGATTAGTGTCTATCTATTTAATTTTATCCTAATCCGAAGAAGTATGTTTAAATATAAATTTTATTTAGTTCTTATTTAGTTTAATTTATTTGTTAATTATGTTACTAATTATTCTTTTTTTATAGTTTTTCACATCTAAAAGTTTGTCAGGCTAGAGCTACTTTTTAGGAACTATTTTTCTACACCACGGGTGCTATGGGACTAGGTTCCAAGTAAGTTAAATAATTTTATGTTCAAGAACTGGGTAACACATACAAATAAGAAATTTATTTCATTTTAAATTTATATAATTTATATTTTACTATATTTATTAAATATTTATAGGGTTTATGGTCTCCTGATGATGAGATAATGACACACTCAATTTGGGAGGCATGGGAGGCTTGAATTCATGATCATTTATGTCATTTCTTACATATAATCTAGAGGAGATCTCTGTAGAGATCATCTGCAACCATTTTGACTAGTCTTGTAGGCCTTATAGACCCAATTATGTCCTCGATCATGCTTAGAAGGTTTTTTTCACATACTAGATAGAAGATACTTTCTAGAATATATTTGATTTTGTTTGATAGAATTAGAGGAGATATGATGCCACACATAGATTTTGGATTCATATATTTAGTATAAATAGTCGGAATTTGGTAAGTAATGTTATTAAATATATATATATATATATTTATATATGTGTTTATTTTTAATATTAAATATATTTGATAAATTTATAAAATTTTCAGTTGATCCAACCATTTCATAGTTTGATGTGTACAAGTTGATGTACCCTAATAGTAGTTTTGGATAGATTATTGGTGAGAGAAAATGATATATTGTGGTTAGTATTTTTTATTCAGTTTTTTAAATTTACATAATTTTTTTAACTTCTTACATTTTTATATAGTTTTAGAAGATGTTAATCCAATTTGTGCTTGTTGTATTTATTTTTAATTATTTTTGAATATTTTCAATAATTAAGGAGCATTCATTGATGTTGATATGTGTAATAAATAATTAAAGTGAATGATATTCTTGGTGATTATAATGTATTGATTATTAATGATGAAGATCCTAAACATGGAGAATAAGGAAATTATAAGTATTGTGGTGATTTTTTAGTGATTAATGCTCAGAAGACTGGTTTAAATATTTTAAGTTCCATTGAGATTATATTAATATATCTATGATGAAGGATTTTTAACAAGGTTCATCCATAGACCTTTGGTTGAAGTCAACTTAGTCGATGCCAAGTAATATGCTCTTCATTGAATTAAGTATCATGATTTGTTGAGCATGATTCAAGACTTTTATAAAGTTTAAAGAGATTTTATGGTTAATATAAGGTTTATGAAGGGATGAAGGCTCTTATTAGAAAGAAGAGCCAATCCAGGAAGACCATTCCCATGGTGGAGGGTGCATCAATGTGAAGATTTCCCAACATGGGAAAATACACGACCTAGAGGTGGTTGTGGTGAAGATAGAGAAGATATCCAGGTGTTTTCATTCCCATATAATTGGGAATGTTAAATAGGATTAATGATAAAAATGGGAAACTGGAAAAGGAACACACCCGTGGTGGTCCCCTTGGTGGAATTCTAGTGTACCTGTGTGAAATAAGCAAGCCATTATGACCATGGTGGTGTCAAATGAGGTTATGGTTGAAAGGTGGAGTAATAAGAAAAATATGTAGAGGGAGGAGATCACACCTTTGGTAGAAGAATTAATGGTCTATAGGTGGATTTGTAGGCAAAAACAATCATAAGTAGGATACCACGCCCATGGTGCTATCTATTTTGGAGGAAAAAACAAGTATTATGCATCGGGACATGGTGTAAGTTGTGTCGACACAAGATTCATTGATTTTAGGAGAATTCACTCAATAAATACATGACATAGATTTATAATGATTCATACATCATGTGTATCTATTTTAGACAATGATCCATGCCAAAGATTGAAGGAACTTTCAGTATTACTCAAATGGATTAGCTGAGTATTAATTCCATGATGTAAGTTGAAGGATGGAGTCACGATCAAGTTTGTTGTAATATAAAACATGTATGAATGTATATATTAAATACATATGGATATCATGGAAAAAGAAGAATGATTATTGTAAGTTTGAATGATGTGAATCCTTCTAAAGTATTTACATTAATTTTTTAAGTAGTTACATAAAGTAGTTATAGTGAATTTGAAATGCAAAAAAATATATAATTTCAAATTATAAAAAAATAAACACAATTGGGAATGAAGGAATATATTTCTAGAACTCTATATATGATGTGAAATATAAAAATATATATTTATGCAGGTTGAAGGTAGCGTGTGAGTGAAAAAGAGGGAGTTTGACACTACAAAATCTGAGAAATATTCTGGTTTCAAGAGAGAGACTTGATACTATAAAAAATTAAAGAAACTCTTTAGTATCAAAGAAGAGAGAGAAATTATAGAATTTCCTTCACTGAATTAAAATAAGATAATAAGAGAAAAAGGAGAAGAATTTTTGTGAAAAAGTAATTATGAAGTGAAGAAGAAGAAGAATAGAAGTATTACAACTAGTGCAATAAAGGCGGAAAAATTAATTGCTTTCTTGGAGAGAAGAGTTGAGTGCATTTTTACTTTCATATAAAAGAAGTGAAGAAGTCCTTGTATGCATATGAACAAGTGATATAATAAAAAAATGATAAGAAATCAGCACATCAACAACAAGATAAGAGTCTCAATTTGTATCATACTTTCTTTTTGTTATTCCACTTTATAGTAAACTACTAGGATGACAGTATAAAGAATAAAAAGGATGTTGTGGAGTACATGATGCACCAAACTTGGTCATAAGGATAAACCACACCCAATTGTATTCATAGGTTGGTACTAGTGGATCATATGATATTGGGGAAATATTGATCATAAAAAGGACTAGACTTTAAATTTTAATGGTGAACATTATAAATATTCATGTATCTTGTGTGTGTGTGTGTTTGATAGTGTTTCTTAAAAGAAAAAAGGAAAAGGGATAGAGAGAGAGAGAGAGAAAATAATAGAATCATAACCTAATAGTGAAAGAGCTAAAATTGAGAACAAGATATTGAAAAAGTGATAATTTAGACACCTACAATACCCTCCATCTCAGGGTATAACATATCCCCAATCAATCCTCTCAAGTGGTATCATATCTAGGTTCACCTCTATTGGATTCTCATGTTGAAGTTTTTCTCCTAAAAGACTTGAAGTTTCTTTTTATATAATCATTATGAAGTATAGTTTTAGAGAAGTTATTTCTATGTCAAATCAGAACTTAATTTCTTCCAAGACTTTTATAAATAGGAAAAATAAAGAGAAGAAGAATATGAGGAAGATGTCCCTCTTTTAAAAAGATGAATAATTTTCAAGTTCTTCAAGCAAGGAAGATATATCTAACATTTAAGGAGAATAATAAGTGGTTCTATATACCACAAAATATATGGAAAACATTTTTACTTCATATAGATCAAGGGATTCATGTGATCCTATGTTATGTGAAAATTATGGTTTAAACTATCCACATAAAGAATAATCAAGTGGTTATGATCATATATAAATATATTTATCTATTGAATCATTGAAATATATGCTATATTTTCTCCCAATAAATAGTTTCTTTTATCCATTGGTTTTTTTAAAGTATACAAGAAGAAGTCAATAAACTTGAATATGATTTAAATAACTTGGACAAAGCTTTAAGAGAAATAGAAATAACTTGCATAAATATCTTTAAACAATTTACCATAATATAAGGGGACTATGAGGCATTTTCAGGAATATACTCTAACTTTTAAGATAATTGGATCAATAAAATTAGAGAGAAGGGTGAGGCCACTAAATAATTTGAGAAGAATATCCATGCATTGGAAGAAAATATAAAACATATCATTGATGTCAAGAATGTACAATTGGATATCAAATCCAAGAGGATAAAGTATCTTGAAATATTGTTACAAGAGAAGGTTTTAATGCATGAAGATAATGTTGATAAGATGAGGAAGGATTGTGAAGGTAAAAAAAACTATTGAATATAAAAACAATTCTATCAATATAGAGTGTCTAAAATTATAAATAAAGCTGGATAATTTGGAAATGACACATATTGAGTCTTAAAAATCATATGGAGCTATTATCACAAAAAATTATAAGGAGGATTCTAGTGTCAAAATAACTCTCTTATAAGATAATAAGATCATGAAATCATTTTATGATCTCTCTCAAGAAAGCTCAAATAAGGAGGTACTATCCATATCCAATTTTTATGATCATGTTGAATATGTTTTCATGAAAAGTACAGAATTAAATGTAAAATCTATACAAGTATATATGAGAAGAATTCATAAGAAATCTACCACCAAAATTATGGTGGATAGAAGAATGTGTGAGGAAGGTGGTTCCCAAAATCATCTCAACAGGTGGTGAAAAATTCTAAAAAACAGCCTAGTCATAAATATAGAAATTTGAGACAGTAAGTAGTTTTGAAGATAAGATCAATTTTTATTAGAATTTTATGTTATTTTAATCAATTTAGGAATTGTGAAATGGATTTTTGTACAATACTTTAAGTTAAAAAGTTAAAAGGAATACTATTTCAAGGGGAATCAATTTAAATATTAATAAATATTCATAGATGTTGAATAATTCATACTTATCAAATAGATTCAAAGAACTTGATGATTTTTGTGATGATTGAAAATGTGGTGGTCAAAGAGGTGATGCATGTTCATCACAACATGTTTCAAATACAAGTAATCATATAAGACCACATGGGAAGAATAAAGAGGTAACCTTGGGTAGGAATCTGAAGAATATTTATAATCAGATTACTCCTAAGAAGTTTTATACTATTAATAAATCCTTTGATAACAAAGAAAAGAAAGATCAGATTCAAGGAAAGTCTAAGAAGACTAGGAAGAGTGCAACATCAAAAGTGGAAGACACTGTGTACCCTAGTGTAATGTATCTAGAGATACATGATGTGTAGTTCATAAAAACTTGCATCTGATGAACACGTTGAGCCACTTGGTGAAAAAATAGACAAATAGATCAAAGATATACATGATGTGTATCTAGCTTTTACACACCATGTAGTCTGCTGAGAAACACACCAAAGACCTAGGCATTCATCCCACACACATGGAAATCAAAACACATGGTGTATAGCTAGTCTGTACACACCATATAGTCTGATTGAGGTACACACCATAGACCCAGACATATACTCGCAATACACAACAACTGAGTGTTGTCTCTCATTAAATGATAGAATTAAAAATTACATTAAATTGAAAAATTACAACATTAAAACCCTATTTTATTTATTGGAACACCATTGTGTGATTTCCAATTTAATAATGGGTTTAAATAATTTTAAATGATCAATTAATTTATTTTAATTAATATGTCATTATTTTTATTAGCATTTATTTTTCATGAATTCCATAAATGATGGGCATATCCAATTAAGACCAAATGATCATTAAAATGAAATAGAATTAATTAATTAATTAATTAATTAATGCAAATGAACTCATCTTAATAATAAATAATGAATAAATAAATGAATGATAGATAGTTACTTTTTCATATTCATTTATTTTATGACCATTCATGAGGTTGACTAAGACCTGTATATGTGTTGGATGTTTTAATTTAATTTATTGTATAAGTTTTTAATTATTTATTATTAAATTAAATATGATGGCCTGCATTTCATCCCTCCCTCCATTATTATGCAGGACCTTCATGTCCAAAAATATTTATGTAATCCCCCTTTAACCAATCCTTTGGTTTCCCTCACCTGCGTGTGAGTCATAAATACATGTAATTAATGGAGTATCTCAAGGCACATATAGGAGGTTCAAGACAGAACCATTATGATTCCAACTCACGTGATACATAGGCGGACATGTGGAATGATGTAACTAATGCCATGATCGACAACAAGAGTTATTTACCCAAGTTCAAAAGTTAATTCAATGTTTACTCCTTAAATCAATCATTAAGATAAAGCTCATGAACAAGTCTTTAAATTATTTATTTATTTCTGTCTATGTAATTATTTTTTTATAGATGCAAGGCCACAATCACCTAAAAATTAATTAATGCGCAAATATGTAAATTAAATAAATGAATTATGTGTAAATGTTTTATGAATCATGGTTAATTAATTATGTAACATCCACTTAATATTAACAAGACATGTAAAGGATAAGATAAGATAAAAAATAATGCATAATTAATTAAAATCCATCAATTAAATATTAAGTTAGATTTTTCCTTCTATTACTTGATTATTAATGAAAGCCTTTAAACTAAGTGTTTGACCAACCCTATTTGGGAAACTTACTTTTAATGTGGAGTTTTTTTGAAGGTTATGGGTTGAATTAACCATATTAAATTAAGAGAAGTAACCTCACTAGACTATTTTTTACTTGGAGGCAAGTGATGGGGAAATCAAAGTCATGATTTCATGATAGGGGAGTCCACTAAATGGATAAAGGAGCTGCAAGCCTATAGTTGGAAAAGACCTACCTACCTAAATACCTTAAAGTAGCATGAACAAACCTCATTGAGGTAATGAGAAGGGGTATATGGATCCTTTATAATATAATTTCATAGAAAATAGACATTCCAAGTTCAATGGTGAGGGCTATTGGGACTTGATAAAATAGTGGTAGATTTAATTAATAATTAATAAAATCAAATAATTTATTATTTCTCACATAATTTGTAATCAAGAAATGTACTAATAATATTCTATTTTAATTGTAGAATAAAATGAAAATCTTTTCATCCACATTACCCCTATGATAAATATTTGATAAAGACATCCTCTTAACTGGTAGTAACTTCCTGGTGGTACAGACACCATCAAGTTGTTTTGCACCATGAAAGGAAATCATACAGGCTAGAATCCTCATTTCTTGATTAGCCTACTAAGGAGATGAGTGATAAAGAGTTCCTAGTATATGATAAATATACGAATGATGTGGTAAACATTCAATGTTTTATGCTTTCTTCTATGTCTAGCGAACTCATGAAATCTCATGAAACATGGATGCATATAGCATGATTGAGAACCTATATGGTCTTTACCAATAGAGAGATAGATAAGAATGGTTAGAGATATACAAGGAGATATTTTAGAGAAATCTTAGAAAGGATGATCCATCCAGGCCTCATGTAGTCAAGATCATTATCTACATTGAATTCCTAGAGGTTCTAGGGTTCAAAATCCTTGAATAAATGGGCATACATCTCATTATAGCATCACTCCCTCAAAGATTCTGCAATTTTTTTTGCAAATTTTAATAGGAAAAAAATTGAGAAGTCTCTACCAAAACTTCTTACTCTCCTTATCCAAATATATTATGACATGAAGTGTGAAAATCCTTTTGTCCTTATGATGAAAAAATGGGAATGGAAAGAAAATAAATTTAGTCCCAAACACTACTACAAATAGGGCTTTTAAAAGTGCTAGAAACCGCCTTTAATAGTGCTAGAAAAGAATTGTTAATCACAACAAAGATAAAGGTCCCCCTTTATCAGTGATTTTTAAGCGCGGATAAAGGGACACCTTTATTAGTGCTATTTTGAGCACTAATAAAGTCCCAATTTATCAGCACTATTTTGAGCACTGATAAAGGACACCTTTATCAACGCTATTTTGAGCGTTGATAAAGTCCCAATTTATTAGTAGTTAATTAGCGATGATAAAGGCCAAGTTGCTTGTGATGTGATGTTTATTTAACAGCACACCCAGCACCTACACAACAACTATATAGGACTTGAACACCTATACACAAATAGAACCTTCACACACATCACAAAACAACACCTGCACAAAAAACACATGCACAAAACAACACCTACACACAAACAAAGCATAGAAGAACAAAACAATGCACACAAGAGTTTCACAAACAATGCTATATATATTTAGTTGAAATCATGAATACAAAGTGGCTGATCATCTTTCCTCCATTGCGTCCCACAATTCGGTCTTTTTGGGCCTCGATGGTAGGAGCACTCTCAAGGATGAGGGAGAAGAACTTGTGAGAGGGGACGCCCTTGTCTTACATTATTTCAGACCCCCATGATCTTGTTTTCCTTTTTTCCAATTGGTTTCAGAATTCTTGTCGTTTTCCTTGTCTTTTATAAATAAATAATTTTGAGTGAATATGAAAGAATACATTAATAAAATGTCAATTTTTAATAAAAAAGACACATTTGGGTAGGTAGGGGTTTATAAGACTAGATGATACTTGATATCTGACCTTGATATGGGTATGTAAGCGGCCTTGAGGCCAGATGTTGTGTGACATGGTGTAATAAGGGAGTGTAATGGTGGTGAGATGTTTTACCTATTAGAACCTTTTCTATTGGTGATATTTGTATATATACAATTATATGGATTTTTGACCATCATAAGATGCGTTACCTATTACAACCTTTACATGTCCATATTTCCTTGGATTGTATTAATATTTTAGAAGAGGATCAACATGATTCATTGACTTATAAATATTGTTTTGTTAATATTACATGGATAAGAAAAGAAGAGGAAGAAATGTCAAAAACAACATGGAATCTAAAAGGTTTCATTTATTGACAATAAAAAAGGGAATAATCTCAATAGTCTAGAGAATCTCCCATAAATCCCAAAAAATGGGGGGTAGGATAAAGTTAGAAAACTCAAAATAGTATGCACTCAGAATACCCCCTAGAGCTTTGCTAGCCAATTCTCTAGGGTAGCTATAGATTAACACAAATGATCAACTGATTTAGTTTCTACATCTGCATCCTGTTTTAGTGCCTCTTTCCTGCTAGAAACATCAAATCTGGACTTTTCTTCCACATTGATAAGATCACGATGCTCTATCACTATTTTATCTACAACATTGTGCATTTATTATAGGAAATACAATTCATGTTAGAAGCTGTCTATCTCAGACTTCCCATTAATGACTAATTTTTATGAGCTTCTAATTCTATTGTACACATGGATGCTTCATTCAAGTCCTCATTGTGATGTTGAATGTCTGAATTTTATGCATCCACCATCGATACTCCCAGATCAATGAACCTATTTTTCTCCCTCATGGTGACCACCTCCTTCACACTATCATGTAGTTCTTGATAATATAACTCACCATAAACAAGGGTTGTGAACATGTATTCGAGGTGTCCAAACTAGTGTTTTAGATCTTTGAAGGTCGCCTCCATGATTATATTCCAAATATCCCCCATAATTGTCACTGAAACTATTGATGAAATGATACGTGTTCCAAAACTCAACTCAGGACTAGTCCAGAAATAGGAATATACTCGAGGACCAAGTTTCTAAGTGAGGGACTCATAATCACATCCCTTTATGTGCTTGAAAAAGGAAAGACTTGTTCCCTAGTTATTATAGTGGGGAGAGATAAAAAGTGGAATGGTCTAAGACTTCTAATCTCTAAGGTGGAGTTACTCTCATAAAGCATATAAATATTATTAGTCAATATAAAAATAATGCCATCAAAAAATAAACATTCATGATAATAATTGAGAACATACCTCTATCGGACACATTATTAGCCACTTCTACCACCTCAACATTTAATTTATTGGTGATAATGAAACATTCTTATAAAAAATGACCCTGAGTCACATATAAAGTCCCTTCTATCAATACTAACTGTTCTTCACCTTGAAGTTCTATAAGTGTAAATAGAGGTTATATAATATGACACATACATGATGGGGTATTCAATTTCATATGAGTATTCAATTTTAGAATAAATTCTAACACTTTCCTAGTGATACCACCATCCTAGATAGGTTATAAATATAATAGTTACATATATCAGGAGCCTCTAAGAGTGTACTCTCCCATGCTAGGTCAAATGGAACGAGTGCTAGTGCGTCCACATTAGACATCGGGTCCAACCCTACTTGGACCCTGACCACTTATGCCTATCCAAGGACCCCAAAAAATATATAAGGTCCCATTGAAGGTATAGAAGGAATGTATTTCTCAATTTTATAGAGGGCCTAATGAGAACCTACACAATTAGATAGTCCATGATAAGATACTAGAGTAATGAAAAGGAAAAAAGTTCACAAAGTAAAACAATTAATAATTTTTAGAGGTTTCTTAGTGTATAGACTTTACCACTTTCTCTTATTAGTTCTATTAGAGGAAGGAACTTCAAAAGATAACTTGAGGTGCCAAAGGTGGTGCTGATGGAGGCACAAATAGTGTTTCCTTTGGATCAGAAACAACCACATCCATGAGCTCTATTTGACTTGGAGATCCCTGATCATCATATTCTTCGTCACTTTTTGAACCAACTTTGGACACCATGTCCCTGGGAAATTAAACTAGAGAGGTGGTAGGTGACCAAATTTTACCAGCCTCTTAAAATATCCAATAGAAAATAAAGTTCACCATAGTCCTAATAATAACAAAGAATATATGAAAGTGATGATAAAACTTATTTTACCTATTCACTAGAGCCATCCTAGTCTTCATTATCTTCACTTGTTACCATTGTTATAGGAATTATCATTCTCTAAGATAGGGGTGTGTAATAGACCTGGAATTTGATAGAATGAATCAACACACTAAGTTCTTAGAGAAGTGATTTGACTTCAATGGGATGTTGTTCATAGAAGATTCCTTTGGGAGAGATCACACTCCCAAATCCCTCTAGCTCTATTTCCAATTGACACAACACTCTCCAGACCTCTATGGTCAATGTATTCCTCCTCTAGTTGTCCCATTATTGAAATGCGATGGGAAACACCACCATAATTAGAGTGTATCCTCCACTAACTAGAACTTATTTCATGAGAACCCCATACATTGTTACCAAATCCGTTGGCACCCTCCTTGTTGATGGTGTTTGATCTAAGTGACTCATTTTCTTCTAAGACATCTAGAGAGATGTGAGTCTTTTGGAAGATGATTTTTTGTCAGGAATATAACTTTTTGATGATTCCAGAGCCCCTGTGTCCTCCTCCTCATCCACTATTAGAATATCTATGTACTTTATCACCAATGAAGCCAACTGGCCATTTAGGTATGATCGGACCAAGGTATCGACATAAGCCTTGGAGAGGCCAAAACCCACACTATCCAGAGGGAAGGTCACCTGAACCTAAGTTTCCTATTAGGTGAACATTATCCACAATTTGTGAGCCACCATGGGATGAATTTTTGAATAGATGTGGGGAGGAATGGGGAATTTCATCTAAATGCACTAAACTATCTCCCAAAGTGGTATGATGAATACCACTCGTTAAATATATTTTATCTAATCCAGGTGGATAAAACACCCTCACATATGGCTAAAAGATATTCTTAGTCTATAAAATCACCCTTTAAATTATTAGTAATTTCACAGGTTGGTGCTCTGTATAGTATAAAAAATTGATCATACCAGTTCAATTTTCTCTTGATCTCCTAGTTCTTTAGTGTGATTAGCCAGACCCCACTGATACTTTATAGAAATTTCCCAAACTGGTAAATTGGAATTTTATGAGTACTAAGTAACTCATATCCACCAATGTGGTCCCCCATCCAACCCCACCGTAGTTGGAAGGGGATGAATATTTTGAACGGGGCATATCCCTATAGATGTGGTGAAGTTGAAAATATAACTTATCCAACATGGGAACAAACAAGATGATAATAGTACCACCTAAAATAAACTCTACCATCATTAAGTTGGATACCATAACTCCGCCTTTTTTCTGCATTGTGAATAAGTACCCGCTTAGGTACATTGCTAAAACGCTTACTAGATGAAAAAGGTGATGGTCTTGGAAGTTGACTGACTATACCTAGTCATTTAATTGACACTATTAAACTATTTTAAAGTGATAAACCTCTTCCCCATAGGATTATCATGATGGCCAATCCTTGGGATTCTTATTCCGACACTCATGTCGAGTCTTCTTGATGAAAAATTCATCCCACTTCTTGAAGGGGATTCCAACCCCTGGATATGGGTCCTTCCCAAGGGATGTTCTGGCTAGATTTATGAGATCCTTCATAATGGAAGGATTCTATTCCATGTCATCCATATTCTATGGGGGATGAATTTACTCATCATACTTGTCTCCTAAAATCAACGCACCATAGATCATCTTAATGTCCCATATACTGATGTCGAACTCACCATATATAAAATGAAATGTGTTCATGTATTGACTCTATAAACTCAACAAGTATACCATTAGATTTTTGTTGCAATAAGTAAGTGTTTGGTAATCCTAAATAGATTCATAAAATCCTATCTTTTTTAGCTCAACCACAAACTCTATTGAAGTACACTGAACCAAGAAGGGACAACCCCGGTTCATCCCAAAGCTTCCACCTGACCGAATAACCCAGCCAAATAACCACCCAAAAATCTAATTTGATATATAATTATATATTTTTGATATGTAAATATGGGTTTTAATCTCCAAATCATGTTATAAGCCTTTAAAATCAATCCACACAGGCTTCAAAATTAACTGTTAGAGATGTCTTCTTTGGAGATAAAATTACCCACAAATGAGATGTTCTCCCTGAACATATTATTAGTCTTAAGGATGTAGGAGGGAGTCATGATCCATTCATGAGGTGGAGAGATCATAGTATAATTTCAAATAAAAAACCCATATAAGGAAATCTAATTAAAAAATTGAAAATCCAAGATATTGGCTCCCATCAAGTTTTTAATATGCTCATGAGTGGACTGAATGACTATGCACTGGTCGACTTCTACACTATCAACCATTTTATTCCAATGAACTACAACCTTATCTGCTTCAATTCTTTATTCCATTTGTATCATAAGAAAGAAAAAATTTAGTAGAATTATGAAAATGGATGATTTTGGGTTAAAAAATGGACATGAGTAAGAAAGGGGCACATGACTAATTAGAAATATCATATTAAGTGCACGACTTTTTCAAATTCATGTGATCACATGACCATAATAAGATCCCATGATCAAATTAACCTAGGAGATTTATATGATTACATGACCCTTGAAGCTTTTTGTGATCATGTAAAGAAGACAAGAATACATGAATCATGGTTCAAGTGAATTACCTTAATTGATTATGTGATTTTTTATGCGATTTGATCATGTGATGAGATCACAAAATCAGTTCACATGAAGCATTCATACAAAGTAGCTTATGTGACAAGATCACATGAAGAGGTTTATGTGAAGTAGAGAAAAAAACTAAGATTTCTCGTAGAGCTATGAAATATTGATTCATTAGTGAAATTGATTTCCCATTACTTTCCTATCTATAGGAAACTTCATAGAATACCAAGAGTATCTTAGAATACTAAAAGAAAAATAGAATCCTAAGGGAATTAGTCAGGTATTCACTTCCTTATAACAAAGTCTTTTTTTCTTCTTTTGGAATTTGTATGTATGGTATGTATGCATCTGGGCATTGATGTGATGCAGGTTCTATATGAGGTGCATAGTCACCCATATTTTGATGGGCATGTATATGTATATATGATGCGGGTTTATTTGAGAAATTTTTGAGATGAAAAATCTATGGACAATGATTTTACTATGAAAAAATCAAGATTACCTCTGTGATTGAGTAGACGCAGTGTCCTTGCTCTTCCTGCAAAGGCATGTCACATGGATAGAAATATTCTAAAATAAATGAACCCTTCAAATAATAATGAAAACCAAATCAACGTTTCATTATATATTTTTTCATTAAAATAGACATATTATATCGTAACATTACCTTTAAATATTTCCAAAGGGTTTCCTTGGTCCAGATATAAGCTAATAATAAAACTAATGATTCTTTGTGCACTTCACTACTGTTGATTAACTACTGCTTAACATATCATCTGATATGAACTTCCGATCTAGCTTCCCCATGATGCTCTCATCCGACACCATCTCTATGATATCATCATTCAACATTCAAGTTTCCTTCTCTTGCTACACCCATTTACCAAGTAAATGGGTGGAGGAAGAGAAGGAAAAGTGAACGCTGAATGATGATATCATAGAGATGGTGTCCGATGAGAGCATCACAAGGACGTAGGATCATAAGTTCAGATCAGATGGTATGCTAAGCGGTAGTTAACCAACAGTAGTGAAGAATCCTTTGTTTTGTTATTAAATTTGTGAGTGATGCACAACCAATATACTTCAAACACACTACATCAGTAGAAACATCTGCATAAATGACCAAAATATAGAATATAAATGATCCACGCCATAATAGTTTAGGTCTAGTGCTTTTGGAAACATAGAAACATAAATAACTAGTTCATAAAAGTCTCTCATTAAATTATGATTTACTAGAAAGAAAAATCATTTATAAAACCATTCTTCATAACCTAAGGATATAAAACATAATAAAGGGTGATCATATGTGCTCAATAAGTGTAAATAAGGGAGATATCAATGATCATCTAAGGATAACATAAGTAGTAGGAATTCACCTTTATCCTATTTGTGTACAATCTTCCATCAGGTATTCTGCCCATTCATTTCTAAACACATCTATATCATCTTGTGATTATGAGTTTTTGTGAAAGTCTTGGTAGTACTGAAAAAATATAAATACACAAAGGATTAATAAATATTTTAAATGAAATCATAATTATTTTCGAAAATACCTCTTTAGGGATGCTAGTTGGTTGATGAAATATGACCTATTTTATAAATTTACAAACATAATAACCATAGTCCTTTCTGTTTGTTTGTTTTGGACACTACAAAAACATCAAAAAAAATAAGTAATTTGTTTTTATATGTGTTTGGATAGTGAAATATTATTATATATACTAGGATACTTGTCCAGTTGTAGATCTTGTGGGTGTTCTTTTCCTTAGGCCCTGGATTCATTCTATGAAGTAGACGATATTGATGCACTGACCTATCATAATATAATCCTAATTGAAAGATAATATAAATTATATAACTAGATTTTTAGTTTTAAAATGTTGGATCTAGTGTATTACAAATTGATAAATTCCATCATGTGTGGTCAATTTGTTGCATATCCAAGCATTGAATCCATAAAATAAATCTTTAGAGTATCCAAATTGACTAGAATCAGCATAAAATGCTACCTAAAAACACAAAAAGGAATAAGTAATGAAAGAAATTAAAATATAGTTGATATTATTGAATTTTATAGTTTTACCCCTACATCGTTGGTATTAAAAAGAGTGTGTGATCTGTAATTTTGTTTTTAAATGATTTGAGAAGGGATGAAATTATTTCATCCTCTTTATCATAATTTATTTATTCTTTTTAAGAGATGATGTGAAGACTAACAAGTCCAAATTTTTGTTCATGGGGAAAGCCCTTCAATTATTTTTCATATATACCCCTGTGAAAAATATGAAATGTATTTAGTCATAATTATCATAGTATATCAGCTTTTGTAAAATCAAATCATGAAAACATACATCATGTATACATTTACAACTAAGGCACCTAGCCATTCATACTTGAGGATTTAATTTACATTTTTAACACAAATGAAATCTAATTTTTCCTCTCCATATTTTTTTTTAAAAATAAACTGTCTGAGAATTACCGTCTATTAACCTTGTATCCATATGAGCCTGTAATGATATTAAATTTGGATATAGAATGGGCAGGGTGAAGGTGATATCAGTAGATAATTTCAATTATTTGGTTGATCCTTGAGATAGTTTTGATCCGATCTTTCATTTCACCCCTTCTCTTTTTCATTTTGTAATAACATTCATCAGTTCATACCTTTTTTCATTAAATTTTAAAGCTTCAACTTGAAAAATAAATTGGAAATGGATACCTCCTTGTCGACATGGTTTTTTACATGAATTGATGACCATGTGATGAATGTTACAATAGCTTGTTCGACCATATGAATTTCATCAATGTCATTTGGAACATGTAGCTCAGAACTCGGCTCATTAGATATGTTAATCAACACTCTGACATGATCTGTTGGAAGTTCTCTATTGTGTAGTATGTTGTTCTTCATATTGAACACTGTAGCTCTCGCTACAAGGTGATAGGCCGGAGTTGATAGATATAAATCATAGTCATTTTCACTCTATATAATATTATTATAGGAAAGGTATCAGTGTCTATGTGATTCAAATTTCATAGAAACAATTATTAGAACATTTATTACCTCAGTTAAGTTAGGTTTTTGAGGGGAATGGATCTCCTCAAAGCTGGTGGGGGGTGGGATGGGATCTTCATGCACGGGTTGTTGTTGAGTTGTTTCTTCTCTTTTACTCCCCCCATAAAACTTGTTATCATATCTATCTAGTATTGTAATTATTCTTGAAACATAGCTATTATTTCTCTCATATTTTTCATTTCCTCAATTTGATCCTCCGCATGTTTTTCTTTCTGAAAATATGTTCAGGGTGTAACCCCAAAACCCACACCACTGACGCGACCATACTATTCTAGCTACTTCATGGCCATTGAAAGTATGTCTACATTTGGTGCGGGTGTTGTTGATTCCTGTGACTATGTCAAATATAAAATATAGGAAAATAAGTAGTTATTGTTATGTAATAGAGATTTAAATCAAATAAAATTTATATTATGTCATCCTTACACATGTTTCCCACACGTTTTATGTGTTTTCATCTATCATTATCCCCTCTTTATTTACATGAGCCTCCTTTCATAGAACATGGAATGGGATGGAAGTGGCTTTCAATTTTGATTCATCAATCTACATATAAACAGAGGAACATGGTTATGGTGTTTTTTTATGTCACATAAAAGTATTATGGTATATTTAAAATACTTACCAATTTTTTCTCAAGTGAAGCGTACCCCATCCTTGCTTTACGGTAGGGGTACCCTGGTTTTGTTGCATGTTCTTTATTTTCATCACTCAGTTGTTGTTTCATAAATAAAAAACTATTAATCAAAGTGATGAATACAAGTAACATCAAACAATGTATTACCAGCCACAATGTACCTGAAAATTATTATCCACACGATGGATGTTAAATAAATACCACACTCCTTAGGATATCAAGTGTTCATAAAGAGGAGGTGAGTGAAAATTTATTTTCCCTTCATCATCTTTAAGATGATATTTTGTTAAAATTGTGTGGAAGCCTCTCTAAATCCTTCCTGCAACTCTTAATACATATTCCTTGTGTGAGATATCTACTATAAATGCACTCTAAAATGGATGATGAAGAGTAAGTCAATGTTTTAGCATTTTATTTTATTTTAATAAATTAAATAAATTATATCATAATGTTAGCATAATCTCTTCCCACATTAGTGTCTTAAGCCTAGTGACAACCTGGTTCCACGACTGTACATCAAATGGCACACGTTTATGATTGAAGATTCCAATGTAGCTACTAAAAATGGATTTGTTGGGGTTAACATTTTAATCTTTATTATTCCATCTCACCTCAAATTTGATGCCTTTTCCTTTTGCCTTAAGGATTTTGGCTAACACTGTCAAATTATGAAACTCTTGTTTTTTGCTCCGTTAGGGTTTCATTTCCTACCATTTACTCAAAAGAATCATCATTATACTCCTCTAGGGTGCTAACTTCGACACTGGGACTAGAAACAATAGGTTGAGAAACCTGTTGTACCTCATCACTGGGACCAGCAACAACAGGTTGAGAAAACTATTGTTGCTCTGCACTGGGAACAACAACAGTAGGTTGAGAGACCTGTTGTGCCTTGGGATTGGGCGCATCAGCAGGCGCATAAGTAATTATCTATAGAAGTGGTTTAACATTTAATTTAGATCACATAAAAGTAGTAGAGAATAGATAATAACATAATGTAACAAAATTCATATTATAATAAAAAAATAAATTGATTATTGAAATCTCTTTTTTTAAAGGATGAAGAGATTTGACCCCTCTATCGACTATGTAAATCCCTTCATTGTGGTCTCCTATGACATACAAAACACTGTCTATATTGGGACCACTGCAAAATTATTGTGAAGTCTCAATGAAAGGGTCATCCTCCACTGAACTTTTATCCAACCCTTTAGTTGTTTTAGTCGATAACAAAACAATTGACCAGTTTTGATTTGCGGGTTCTAGAATATAAAATACTTGTACTTCCTATGATGCCATTATAAATGGTTCATATTTCTCTAATTCCTTACTGAAATAAAATTTCATGAATATCAATTCATATATTTTAACAACACACCTATTATCAACCCACTTGCATTAAAAAATCAGCACTTGAAATTTCGTATAATCCAACTCCCACATTTATTTGATGATGCCAAAGTATGACATATTTACATAAATTGGATTTCTATTCTTATCACCAGAAACATGAATCTCTTCATCCATAAGTGAAACCCTACTATTCTACATGGTACTGTCTTCATCATGTTCATTAGTATAGAATGTATAACGATTAACTACATAATAATTGTAAGATAATACATACACACTTGCTCCTCCATCTAGCCATCGAAGTCATTCTGAAATTGATTCCATATTTTCATCTAACTTCTTAAAAATATGGTCTCGAAACTATCCTATAAATTGTCTTTTATGTGTATTTTAAATCCATTTTCAGCCCTAGATGGATTCAAATTCCTAAGAATTTATTTGTGGGTTTGAACATATGGGTCAACGTCGAAACTGTTATGAAAAATGTAATGGTGGTCCTAATCCCGATCTGTAATATTGATTGTGACAACCTCTCTTTAAAAAATTATTTTACCTTCAAGCCTCCCAATGTGATTATATTTTGGTAGGACAATTTTTTCCACACCAGATAGGTATTTAGTACAGAATTCAATGCCTTCCTCAACAATATATTTCTCTGCAATACAATTCTCTGGCCGACTTATGTTTTTGACATGCCCTTTAAAAATATTCATATACCATTCAATGGGGTACATCCATCTATAATATATATTACCACATAGTCAAATATCTATCACCAAATGAACCATCAAATTAACCATCATATCAAATAATGTTGGTGAGAAAAAAATTTCCAATTCACATAATATGATGGAAATTTATCTTTCGATAATTGACAATTTTTTTGGTTCTATAACTTTTCTACATATAGCTGTGAATAAGAAACAAAGATTCGTTAATGTATGGTGGAAATTCTTGTAAAAAATTCAACGTAAATCTATAGGAATTAGATCTTTCATCAAAACATGGTAGTCATGTGATTTTAGACCCTTTAACTTTAAATTGATCATTGAAACGATGTTCTTGATATTTTATGAATACCCCTCTGGAACCTTTACATCATTCAAGAAGTTTCAAAACTGATATCTATCCTGCCTGGAAAGAGTGTAAGCAACAGGGGGAAGAAATGTTCATTTTCACCCTTCACTGGTGCCAACTCTTCTCGTATTCCCATCTCAACCATGTCAAATCTAGCCTTAATTCCATCCTTTGTTTTTCCGAGTTCATTTAGAAACATGACGATGACACTATCACATACATTTTTTTCAACATGCATAACATCAAAAAAATGTATGACATACAGACAATTCCAGTATGGTAATTCAAAAAAAAAAGCTGATATCTTTTTCCAACTGGTTTTCATAAGGTTTTTCAAAAACGGTTTACCAAAATTAGTATCCACATCGTTTACTTTCTCAAAAAATTGATCACATGTTAGTGGAGACGGTGTTGTACATTATTCTGAACTTCTATCGAATGATGTCGTCCAAGATCGGTACTTATGTTGTCGGGGTAGAAATATGTGATGTCCTAGAAACACGGTTGTCGATGAATGTTTCAACCTAATTAACTGTGTACCTTGTTTGCAAATGGGACACCCTTGAGTTCCTTTAATGATATATCCTGATAAATTTCCATAATCAATAAAGTCATTTATCATCCCGTACAACATGAATCTCAAAGAGAAATCTTCATTTTTGTAAGCATCATACAATGTAACACCTAAATCCCACAATAATTTCAAATCCTCGATCAATGGATCCAAATAAACATCAATATAATTACCTGGTTGTTTTGGTCATGATATAAGCATAGATAACATGATGTATTTTCATTTCATGCATAACCACGATGGTAAGTTATAATTTACCAACATAACTGGACATGTATCGTGACTACTGCTTTGAAAACCAAAAGGATTCACCCCATCTATAGATAACACAAGACAAAGGTTTCTCGGATCATTTCCAAATTTAGGATACTCATGATCAATTCTCTTCCACTGAGGAGAGTCTGCTAGGTGATGTAGTTTCCCATATTTAATTCTTATATCTACATGTCATGTCAATTTTCTTGTAGTCTCCTCACTTCCATATAGAAACCTAAGCCTTGGAATTATTGGAAAGTACCATAGAATTTTCATAAGACTGGATTCATCTTTCTTGTATCAAGAATCACCACACTTTGGGCATTCTTTAAGTGATTTGTGGTACTTGCGAAACAATATACATTCATTCTGGTAGGCATGTATTCTTTCAGAGACCATACCCATTGAGAATAGTATTCGTTTGGCATCGTATGTTCGGCTTGGGAGCTCATTATCTTCTGGGAGCATGTCATTTCGGAGAGCAAGTAGTTCCATAAAACTGGCATCACTCCACCCATTTCCTGTTTTCAAATTATACAGCTTCAGTATGGACGACAATGATATATATTTAGTGCAACCAACATACAATTAAGTCTTTGTAGAAATCTTTAACTTCTCAAACAATTTTGGTCAATCACGAATTTAATCTTTAACTGTTATTGTCATTTCCTCAATACGATCTTCATCATCATTTATGTATGTAATCACATCCTCCATACGATCGTCTTCATTATTCATGATTGTAATCATAACAGATGATCCATAAAATGTAGTGTTATTCCAACCAATACCTACATTCATTTTCCCCATGTTTATTCCAGCATGTATAACTTAGATCTATTTCGTGACAGATCAGGTGTTCTTCCAACTCCTCCGGACTAATTCGTCTTGAATAACAACAGTGTAAACATGAAAAAAGGATTTGAGAAGGGTCATATGCATGATCTTTTTCAAACTTGATAAACTCTTTCACGCCATATTTATACTCTTTTTTCATCCGATTGGCATTCATCCATTCTTTATTCATATTCATCCTATTTGATACAGTAATATTAATATTTAACAAAATAATTACACAAAAGATGTTCAACTAGGGTCATCATCCATCTATAATCAATGGAACCAGCTATGGTAAACAATACCCTTACCTCTCCATGCATTACTTAGGACCAAAGTAGATCACACCCATATTCCCAACCACCTGATCAATGGAACTATCTATGAGAAGCCCTTACACTAGAATGTTTTATAATCCCACATGTGATCTATATGCATTATTGTAAACTGGTTTTTAGTGTTTCTCTAGAAACATAATGTCTCTAGGTAAGAACTATGGTACTGAACTAATAGATGGTATGATTTTCAATAGAGCGCTTGTAGGTGAAAGGATTCATTACATGTGTTGTTATAGTTATTTGACTAGGGTGTCCATAAAGTGTCTCATAGAGTCCTTTAGTGAAGTGGTTTTCTAAGATTCAGTGGAATTGAACTAGTAACAAAGTTGTGGTGCCATTGAAATAGGTAATGTTTGGATTGATATTCAATGGTGGATTAAATTAAACATTAATAAAATGGAATAAAAATCACACCAACAACCGCAACACCAAAAAACACACAATCGTGCTCACAATCGCAACACCATACAAACCAAACAATCAAAATTTCAAAGTTTACAAAGCATACCTTATTCAATTCCGTTTGTTAATTCAGGGGTTATCACATAAGTTTTATCATCCCGGGTCATTCATTCATTAGTCAAGTATACGCAAATTACCAATTTTTATATTCAAATGTTCAATAGGAACCAACCAACATACAATTAATTTAGTGCACAAAAAAGGACCACCAACGACCACGATTTTCAGCGGGGCATTTAGCCCATACATTTCATAACATAACCATCAATATCAAATAGTAATAACATGTGAACAAGAATAAACCAATGAGTAAGATAAGAAAACTCACTACAAAGGTGTCGTTCAGCGCACGACAGTGGTGCGTTCGCGACAGAAGAGAGGTGAGCGAAAGAGGATATTTCCAACTGAAAATAAAACACAAAATGAGAACTCATATGTTATACCTATCCAAAATAGGTATAATGAGATTTAGGAATGGGACATGTCTGGTTAAACAATTTTATTGGTCAATAGTGGGATTTTATTTTCCATCTATGATATCTACTTCATGTTAATTTATTTTTTATGTATCTACTATTTTCCTAGATGTTCAACTTATGAATGGGACATGTCTTCTTTTCAGGAGAAATATCATTTTTAATTTACTCTAATTTAGGGGTAAAAGATTCCAAATTAATTGTATCTTTTTTCCAGTGGATCGTTGCTATCTCGTAGGGATCATGAACACCACTTAGGTTAGTATAAAGTTAGGTTAGTTGTTGGTTAGGATACTAGCCTGGGCCGTATCATTACATTTATAATTATAATTGAACCATGTCCATTTAAATATAGGATTGGGGGGGGGGGGTCAGACACTAATATATAGAAGGAATAAGAGAGGTAAAAATTATCCGAGGATATCCAATACAAGTGATGAAAGATGAAACATACATCGGGTGAGGGAGAACCACCCAAGAAGAGAGGAGGGGTAGAGTGGTGTAGAATGGAGGGGTTCTGAACGAGAAAAGGGAAAAAATATAGTAAAACATAAAAGGTTCAAAGGGGAAGGGGTGTGGGCTATCTGGGGGGGGGGGTTGTAGGGGTGTGGGGGAGGGGGGGGTGGGCTATCCAGGGGAAGGGGATGGGATACCTAGGTGGGGGGTGGGCTATCCAGGTGGGGGGGGGGGGCTACAGGGGTGTGGGGGAGGGGGGTGTGGGCCGTCCAGGGAGGGGGGGGGGGTGGGTGGGATGTCCACTATTAAACAACCATTAGGGATACTAAAGAGTGAATTATGAGAGGGTAAAATTATGGGGAAGAGGGGTTTGGGTGATTGGGTCGATTGGCTAATATGGAATAGGGGAACCTCATTAAAAAGACTAAAAAAATATCTTTTCATTTTAGGAATAGGGTACATTATAGTGTAGCCTAATAATCTATTGCATAGTGTACCCTATGATGTTATATTGTTGAATTTCCACAAGGTATACACTGCAACACTCATCCACTAGGCATAACCATTAAATATTGATCATGAATTGTGATGTGACTATATGCCTCATGGAATAACATCCACCCCCCAAAAAATAGTATGAAGGGAATAACATAGACAAAATATCACATGATCCAAACCATTAACATAAGGTAGGTCCCATGGATACAATCACATACATAAATGAGGATCTAAAGAGGATTAACTGATCTAACATCTAACACAATCTAAATCACTAATATAAGGTATTCCACATGGCTAATAAGATATACTAGAAGTGGATCACGAGAAGGTCATAAAAGAGCCAACTTACTGCCTGAGAAGGACTACCAATGTAAGAAAGATCCCTTAGATAAATAAAGATACATAAATCATATCCTAGGGAGGGTATAACATAGCTAACATTAAACACAATCCAAACCACTAAAAATAATTTATGTCTTATGGAAAACCGCATATACCCCATGATGTATATCCAAACAAAAACTTTAAAAAATTTGAAAGAATTTTCACCTTGGTGGAGTATCTCTACATTGTAATACCAAGGTCTCTAGGAATCATCCTCATCATAGATATATAATAACGATTAAGATATAATGAACAAGAATAGAAGATAAGACTCATCCTAGATTATAGTTATCCAATGATTGATACCTAGCATCGATCAAGAGGCTATTACATAAGAAGCTCATACATTACCCATCCTAAGAATCCTCACTAAACGTATCCATTATTAGCATATCCTATAGTTAAAAATATATCATGATGATCCCAAGACCTATAGGTAACAATATATCAACAAGAAATATCTTTATTCATATTTAGTTACCAACCTACACCACCCCATGTGTGGATTTCCCTACCCTTAAGGTCATAAGGAATACACATTATCATTTCAAATAACATCATAATCAACCCCTTTCCATGTACTGTACCTATAAGGGTTCTAAGGGAGATGTCACAATTTTATATAGCCATGATAAATATTTTATGTTGGATAATCAAAAAAATCCATGTAATCAACATGATATAAGATTTAAAATAATCCTTGATATATCTCACACAACAACCTACCCACTGGTTATTCCATCACTAGTACCCACCAAGGCATCCCCCCAATCACATTATGCAGTACTACCACAAAGGCCCACAACTCGGGATAACCAAATATCTAGTAAATGAATGGTCTTTACCAATAAAGTTCACATCACTATCACTCTACCCCAATTAAAAATCCATATAAAGACCCTTTCCATGTGATTACCATAATTCTTCCCTCATAGAAACCTCCACCCATGACCCTTACAACACGATTGATCAAAATACCATTCATACAGTTTCAAACTAGGCTATTAGTAATTAAAAACATGAACCAATACCACTATAGGGTCCATTAGACCTAACTCTACTCACCAATTGTCTTTCTAATGTAGAAGAGTAAAAATTCATTACATAAGATACTCACCGGGGGGAATCTGTACGCTATAGAGGAGTCTGTCGGAATAGTCATTGTGTGAGGAGGGCGCGCTAGAGCAGGTCACATGGACAAGGGGACCGAGTAAGGAAGAGGATGAGAAGGAGGTGGTGGTGGAGGAGGAGGAGGCAGTGGTAGCAGAGGAGGATGAGTCGACAGTTGTAGGAGGATGAGGAGGCAGTGGCGGCGACGACGAAGGAGAATCAGGGTCACAACAAAAAAGGGATTACGGCGGCAGTGGAGGAGAAGGAATCAATGACAGAGGTGGAGGAGGGGGACAGTCATGGCGGTGGAGGAGGAAAAGGTAGCGGAGGCAGAGGAGGAGGAGGAGGAGGAGGGGTCTCAGTAGAGGAGAGGTCAACAATGCATAGTTCAGCTTCCACGAAGGCTTGAACGGGTGCAAGGGAGGGGGGACTTATTAGGGTTCTTTTATAAAATCCGTTGGAACCTTTATCATCGCTAGTTAAAAGCGCTGATAAATAGGTATTTTATCAGCACTTTTTTAGCATTGATAAAGGGATATCTTTATTAGTACTCAAAAAGCACTGATAAAACACCTATTTATCAGCGTTAAAATTATAGCACTGATAAATACTTATTTTATCAGTCCTTTTTAGAACTTATAAATATATTTCTTTATTATCGCTAAAAAAGTGTTGATAAAGGTAAAATTTTAAGAATTTATTTATATTATTATATATTTATTTAAAATGATATATAGGATATATATATATATATATTTATTAATAATTATAACTATAAATAGTATATATTTATAAATATTGGTATATAATTGTTAATATATTTATATTAATAAAATTATAATTAAAAATGTATTTGAAAATTATTATATATATCATTAAAAATATAATAAAATATATTTATTATTTAAATATATTTAATCTAATTTTATAAGTAAAATTTTTAGAACATAAATATTTCATATGGCTAACATTATGAATTAATCAATATACCACATCATGTAATGCTAGCCGATCAACAATGCAAGGTGGGGAGCTAAGGAGATCAATGATTCAAGATGCTGGGGAGGGTCAGTTCTAGTGGGCTGGGCCTACAGGTCATGTAATGGGCATGGTATGCCTCGGGGCCTTCAGGTCATGTATTGCGGGTCATGTCGGGCCCGGTGACTTGGGCCTACGGGTCATGTACGGGTTCCCCTTCAACCCTTAAAAGGGGGATTATCTATAATAAAAATAAAAAGAAGCCCTTCAGGCCATTCGTGCATATATTCGTTGACCAAATTCATTGGAAAACACATATATATTCAATAATTTTAATTATAAATATATATATTAAAAAGTATTATATATTTATAAATAAAATAAATATATTAAATATAACAAATATAATAAATACAATGAATTAATCTAATAAATCTAATAAATCTCTAATAAATATAATAAATATAATAAATATATTTATTATTTAATGTATTTTATTATAATATTATAATTATTTAATTATATATATATATATTTAATTATAATCTTAGAAATAATTTTTTCAATTAAAAAATTATATATATATTTTTGAATTATTAAAAAAATATTAATTATAAACATTTGTTTTTTATTTAATGTATACAAATAAACATTATTTTTGAATATAAATATAATAATTTTAAATAAATTAATAATAAAAATATTTATTAGCACTTTTATCTATGGCTGATAAAGGCCCACCCCTTTATTAGTGCTTTCTGCTTGGCGCTGATAAAGGGCAATGCTTCCCTTGACCTGTTTTGTGGTAGTGAAAACTTCTTCACACCCTTCTAAGAAGAGGATGATCAAGGGTAACGAAATGAAACATGATGTTTTCTATTTTATATGTGGTAAAAAGGTTTTCTGGAATAAAATCTACACCCATCCAAAGAAGCAAGGGGAAGCTTTAGGTGTATTTTTTATCAAGTGAAATTTATCTATTTCTATAAATTGGGTATTAGATATATCTTGAGGTGCTCACATATGTATTCAAATACAAGAACCAAGTAGATTTAGAAATATTGAAAGAGGAGAGTTATATCTTCGAGTAGCCAACAGAGATAAACTTACAGCTATAGTTGTCGGGGACTACCACATCACATTTTTAAATAGAATGATCTTGGTTTTGAAAGGTTGTTATTATGTATCATCTGTTACCAAAAACAACATTTTTGTATCTAGAATTGATACAGATCGATTTATTTTCAAATTTGGAAATGAATGTTACTTATTTTATAAAGATAACATTTTTTATGGTAAGACACATTTAAATAATGAAATTTATGTGTTGGATTACACAAACCAAGTAATGTCAATTGATAGTGAAACAACCTCAGATGACTCACACCACACCCAACTTTGGAATCACCAGATAGGTCAAGTAAACAAAAAATTATTGACTAAACTACATCAGGATGGATATTTATATTCTTTTAAACTAAAACCACTTGGTGTATGCCACACATTTTACAAGGTAAAATGACCAAATCCTAATTTAGTGGGAAAGGTGGAAGGGCTATAATTTTTTTTGAATTAGTTCATACCGATGTGTGTCTACCATTTTCTATTGAAGTAAAGGGTAGGTACTCGCAGTTGGGATTATAGCCTCGTGGTAAATCAACCTCGTAATCCTACACCAAAAAACTCAGGTTCGAGTCTTGGTAACTACAAATTTCAGGGGGGTGGAACTTCACGCCATGGGCTATGTTAGGATCGAAGGTGGTCCTTCCTCAGGCGATGACGGATTTTCGGTGACTCATGGGCGAGCCCAATTTTGAGTCATCCTGGAAACGATGATAGGATCGTTCAATAGTGGTGTGCATGTTTTTCAGTGGAGGGTTTGAGCAGTGATGGTAGCAGGTATGGTTGGAAAAGGGGTCTATAACAGTGATATGCATGCTTTTTTCGATGAATTCATTATCTGTTGGTGGTGGTAGCAGGATTGTTTGATAATAGTTGACCCACTTTAGTGGTGGTGATAGTGGGAGTCTCCTTGGTCAATAGGGTCGGCTCTGACATAAGCTTGTGGTCGGTGGGGCCTCATTTGATGATGAGTTTGTGCAATGATGGTGACAACACCATCTAAAATGGGTGAAAAAATTTAACCATAATTGATGCTAGATGTGGTTCAAGGGAAAGGATAATCCATTAATAAATACTGTCATATTGAAATTAATGAGAGGGTATGACTTTCGCCATCAGTACCAGACACCATACAGTTCTGCATGGGGCATTTCTCACTAATCATCCTTATAGTTTGGGTTCTTTGGGTATTTAAAAAATATATATCAGCCTATGTTGGGGTCTCTTTATGGTATTGGTACTTTAGGTTCATGTAATAGGCCTAAGTGTATTTGGGATTTTGATCCATGTAAGGTTACCCCTCAACCCTGTTAAAAATGGGGGAAAATTAATAAAAAATTAAATACCTTAGGGATTTAGGTCAAGGGTTAAGTACTCATAATTCATAACTTTTACCGATGATTTTAATAAATATGGATATATCTACTTAATGAGTAATAAGTTAGATTCTTTTGATAAATTCAAGTAATACAAGAATGAATTTGAGAACCAGTTTGGTTATAAAATTAAGAAACTTCACTCAGAATGTGGTGGATAATATCTTAATCAATACTTCATTGATTATTTATAGGAATTTGAGATACTATCTCAACTAAATCCTCCTTATACAGCTCATTGTAATGGTGTAAGTGAAAGGAGTAACCCCACCTTGTTGTACATGGTGAGATCAATGATGAATCATGTGACTCTTCCATTATCCTTTTGGGGATATGTGTTACAAAACACAAAACAAAAACTAAACCAAGTGCCAAATAAATTGGTAGATGATATACCATACCAATTATTAAATTGAAAGAAGCTAATATTGTCATACTTACATGTGTGGGGTTACGGAGAATTTATTAAGGCCTCTTCAGGTAACAAACTTTCACTTTGCGGAACATAGTATACCTTTGTACGATATCCCAAGGAAACAAGGGAATATTAAGTATAAAACCCCTTAAAAAAATTTATAGTGGAAATAAACTTTATATTCCTTTAGAGAGAGAACATATCTAAAAGTTATAGTGGGAGTGAGATAGAATTTGATGAAGTCAAGGTTCAAGGTACAGAAGAGGTGGCACATGAACATATTCCACAAAGCCCCATGGAAGAATAAATGGTTGCAGAGACATAAGTATTGCATAGGAGTAAAAGAGAGGTTATAGAACTAGAACATTATGTTTTTTTTAGTCACCGAGGATGGTGATTCATTATTAGTTGATAATAATGATCCTATAACCTACAAGGAAGCAGTAAGTGGAACAAATGTTACTAAGTGGAAAAAATACATGAATTCTAAAATAGATTCCATGTACCAAAACCAAGTATAGATTTTGGTAAATATTCCAGTGGATATAAATACCATTGGTTGTAAATGGGTATTCAAGAAGAAATTGGACATAGAAGTACAAGTCAGTACCTATAAGGCACATCTGGTTGAAAAAGGGTTTAAAAAACAATAAGGCATTGACTATGATGAATCCTTTTCATTAGTTGCAATGTTAGAATCCATCAGAATCCTACTTACCATTGTGGTTTTCCATGATTATGAGATTTGGAAAATGAATTCCAAAACATCCTTCTTTAATAGGAACCTTTAATAAGAGGTCTATATGAAACATCTTAAAGGGTTTATGGCTCCAAATGATTCCAACAAGGTATGAAAGTTTCAAAGATCCATTTATGGATTAAAGAAATAATTCAGTTCATAAAAAATTCATTTTAATAAGTCCATAATGAAATTTGGTTTCATAAATAACGAATGTAATCTATGTGTCTACAAACTATTTTATGGGAGTGTAGTTTTTTCCTAATAGTATATGTTGATGACATACTGCTCATTGGAAATTAAATATCATTCATATAGTATGTTAAGGCATGGTTGAATAAATGATTATCTATAAAGGATTTGGGTTTGGTAGCATATATTTTTTGGATCAATATCTATCATGTTAGATCCAAGATGTTTCTCAGCCTAAGTCAAAGTACATACATTGACAAAATACTAAAGATATTCAGTGTGAAAAAATCCAAGAGTGGATTATTGCCAGTGTCACATGAAATTCTACTTTCTAGGAAAATGTGTCCTTAAAAACATGGGGAGAGAAATAGAATGTAAAGTATTTGATATGTATCAACTTTTTAGATCAATCATGTATGTTATATTATGTATTAGGATAGATTTCACCTACACATTAAGTGCGGTAGGAAGATATCAAGCTGATCCAGGTGGCCTCCATTAGATGGCAGTCAAGAATGTCCTTAAATATATTAGGCGTACTAAGGATATGTTCCTGGTTTATAGTGGATATGAGGAACTAGTCAATATAAGATATGTATATTCTAGTTTCCAAACCGATCAAGATGACATGAAGTCACAAATGGGATATATATTCACTTTGAATTGAGGTGATGTGAGCTGGAAGAACTCAAAGAAGATTTTGGTCATAGATTCTATAGTTTAGTCCAAGTATATTGTGACTTTTGAGGCTTCTAAATAAGCACTATGGATGCACAACTTCATCCAAGATTCTGACATGGTAACTAGAATTAAAGATTCCATCACACACTGTTGTGATAATACTACAACGATGAATCTTGCAAAAGATCCAAGGTCACATCAGTGGATGAAGCACATACTTTGGAAGTATCATCTCTTGAGGGATTTTTCTCAGAGAGGTAAGGTAACATTAAGCATTATTTCCATGAAATATAACGTGGCATACCACTTTACTAAAGCCTTGACTGAGCAGAAACATAATTATCATTTGAGGTCTAGCAGACTGAAATTTGTTGGAAGTTGTCTCTAGTCCAAGTGGAAGTTTGCTTAAGTTGGTGTTCTAGGACCAACATTTTGTACTTTTATTTCATTTATATTCAATGTATTTAATATTAATTAATCATATTATTACATATTATTTATTTTTCCTCATGAATTTAATGTTATAATGTCCTAGAGTATTTTTTGCATTTATAAGGTCATAGAAGTTCCCCGATATAATGAGAACCTTGAAGTACTATGAAAATATTCTTAATATAGTTCTCTGGTTGGATAACATACTATGATGATACTGTTTCCGATGCTTTTTTCGGGATGTGTGCGTCCGTCTGCTTGGGTGCGACAGGCACCATTTTTGTTACCCCTCATTCCCGCTTTCCAAAGGCGGGCAGCATTCGCTCCTTATTCAGAGATGTCTGCTCCTTGATCAAAACAGGATGATGGGATGTCGGATCTTCCTTCCGTGGATTCCTCCTCGGAACTCATCACCTAGTCTGGGTATCCCTCATAGATTTAATAATTTGTTCATGAAAATCTTCTCGGCGCCATACTTTCATGGACACAAGTTAATTACGCTGCTTCTTTCAGGACATTCTAAGGAGTCCGGTCAGGGCCGCAAACTTCAGTTGGGGGAGTAGTCACGTTGAGACATCACTGGAGTGTCTGGACGTTGGGGAATTGGCATGTCTGTCTTTTTTCCCTTATTATAGGGATTCTTGAGGGTGTGGAAACCCGAGGCATCTCACATTGAGTGTGGGAAATTATATGCCATAAGCATGTATCTGAGGTTTTCCTTAACTTCCCATGTTCAACACAGGGTATGCCGTAAGTTTAACGTCTAGAGTATATGGATTGGGATGATCATAACACTAGCTAGAGTGTATTAGATTAAAGAACCCCCTTTAGGGAACACTGATATTGGGGCCCGCATGTGGGAAGCTTCCCGAGTACCGTGGAGGGGAATGAGGAGGGCATGACCTCACTAGGATGTGGCAGCCCGGGTAAGAATCAGGATGGATGATGGTTTTGGTCTTGAGCCTCGAAGAGAATTCCTACGTACCATGCCTTATCATGGATCAAAGTCCTCATAGTTTGGATGGAAAGGGGGTGTTGAACTGACATGAAGGGGTGTCAGAACAACTGGATGGTGGGATCACAACGGCTTACCGCTAGATTGGGATACATTTTAACGTCATGCAGGATGGGGGCGTGTCGGATAATCGACGTGAAGAAGGACCTTGGTCCATGTGGATGGTGGGATTGAACCTCAGGGAGGCTTCCTACGTACCATGCCTTAGCATGGATCAAAGACCCCGTAGTTCAGAGAGGATGCCGGTGAACCGACGTGAAGGGGGACCATGGTCCATTGGGGGTTGGGCTTGAACCTCATGTAGGCTTCCTACGTACCATTCCTTTACATTGATCAAAGTCCTCATAGTTCAGGAAGGGATGTGGGTGTCGGCAAACCGATGTGAAGAAGGACCTTGGTCCGAAAGGTGACAGTCTTGAACCTCAAGGAGGCTTCCTACGTACCATGCCTTGACATGGATCAAAGTCCTCGTAGTTCGGGTATGCAGTTTAACATCATGCGAGATGGGATGCAGTTTAACGTCATGCGGGATGGGATGCAATTTAATGTCATGCGGGATGGGATGTTTGGGGCTTACACTCTGAGGCGGCCCAGGGTGTGTCATAGAAGGTGCTCACTCTAAGCCCATGGGAGTCATGCTTGGTGTGAGAAACAAGAGGTTGCAGGGACCTGATGATCACGTTGCGAAGGGTGTGTCTGTGGGAAGCGAAGAGGGGATTACACGTTAGGCGGCCCATGGTGCTGGGACTTACTCTAGGATGGAGGCCCGGGGGTGACAAAGCGCAGCGAGAGAGGGATTTTGGACCGAAGAAAGGAGGTGCCTCATCCCCTATCATGCCTTCCGCTGGTCCTGAAAAAGGGGAAGTACGGAGGTGCATGGGTGCTACCTTCTGTAAGGACTAGGGGCTTACACCAAGATGGACGCCCTTCACCCACGGACAAACGCCACTCCCAGAAGGAGGATATAATCCCATGTGGTCTAGAAGGAGGATATCATCCCCTCTGGAGGCCGAGAGGCATGGAGAATTTCCAAGGTGGGGGGACCCCACCTGAGAGGCACGGGGCGATGTCACAGTTTAACGTCATGTGTTGAGGACGAGGGTGTTTGGAAGTTTAACATCATGTAGCTTATACGAGGTGGGTTTACTCCGCACCCCTAGGACTTACGTGAACAGTACCCTCTGCTCCTTGTGGGAGGGAAGGTACCAGAAATGCAGTGTAAAAGGGGGGTCGCAGAGCGAACCATCAAGGGGTCCACATTAACGTGGCTATGTGAAGAAGCAATATCCATTAGTGTGCCTATGAAAAGAAGAATTAGGCGAAGCAATGACATGAGAAGTATCGTCTAGGGGACTTTGAAATCATATCCTGCAAACCTGGAGGGTCGCACGAGAGAAGGAATTTCCAAGCAGAGGGGTCCACAGGAAGGGGCCTAATAGAGCTCGGTCGCTCTACGTAGTGAAGGGCACTGGTGATGGGATATACTTCGCGAAGTGTGGTTCCTTAGCCTTAACATGGGGCGGAGGTGCAAATGGGAGGTGCTTCGCGAAGTGAAAGGGTGTTTGCTGAGCACTGCCTCACGGAGCATACGTGCCTCGCGAAGCAAAGTGCCGTGAAGCAGTGTGCTTCATGAAGTTCAGTGATCCTTCCTTGGCATGTGGATCACGTGTATAAGAGGGGTGTTTCACGAAGCATAAATTCTCCACAACAACCCAGGTCCCCTTGGGGATCCCCTTCCTTCGCGAATTCCCTTAGGCTTCGTGAAGGGCATCCCTCTCAGAAGAGTGGATCAAAATGAGACAATGTGGAGGCTCCTCGCAAAGTAAAAATACCTCGCGTAGCTCATGGTTTGTAGAGAAAAGGGTACTTCACGGTTCGGGAGCTGAGAAGCCAAAAGGTCGGATTGTCCGTTCGGGACGCTCAGGGGGAGCTTGGTATTTATAGGCAAGAGGAACCGCAAAGCAGATCTTACGCGGCACGAAAGGGGCTTTAGTTGCTTCGCGGCGGGTCATGAACATCAACCGAGTTCACAGAGGGGTACTGCCTCTTTTACTTAGCGGTGGGTTCATGAACATCAGGGGTGTTCGCGGGGCATCCAAGCTTTTTTTCTTCGCTGTGGGTTCGCGAATGTCAGGGGATTTCACGGGGCGTCCTGCCTCTCTTGCTTCACGGCAGCCGCATTGCTCGGGGGGGCTCCGTGCCATGGTTTCACGAGGAAGGTTGTGGGGACTTCTTTTCTTTGTTCTTTTTGTCCAAAATTTTGGCACCACCAAATTCCCCCCTAAGACTTGGAGCCACAGAGGGATCAAGGGTTGAAGTCTAAGGGAAATTGCCAAAATCATCAGCCATTTGCGGTGCTGACTCACAAAGAGTGCGCGCGAGGTGGACAGGGGCCATGCGGGCCAGATGCGCTATGAAGCTCTGCGAGGGTTGGATGCGCCGCGAAGCTCTGAGGGCTTCCGCCTATAAATAGGCAGGGCCGAACTCTCTTTTTTCCTTTCCCTTCTTCGTGACTTTGTCCTTTTGCGCTCTTGATTCATGAATCTCCGCATACTCTGCATCTGCTCTCCGCGAATTGGGATTCGCAATGATCTGTGAGTCTTTGACTCCGCGACTGCACCAAGCGAACGTGTGCTTGTAGGCCGAGGCCAGGCTCCATGATTATGATTCACGAAGGAGCTCTGTGAATAGGCTTCGTGACCTGAGCTATGAAATTTCCAAATCCTTTAAAACCAAATGGCCCATCAAGAAGCTGCCCCGGGGGTGCTTGCAGATGCCACCTAGAGGGATGAGATGGCCAACTGTCTGGGCCTGGGGGAGCTAGTCTGAAGCCACTCGGACCATAATTCTTTGATGGAACTATTATCAGAGAGAAAAAAGAACTATTCTCTATGAAAGAGGCTACCCTTGTATGGATTCGGGATGAGGGATGACGTCTTCATTCCTGAGGCGAGTAGGAATGAACCATCTTGCTGGTTCAGAAGCATGCCATGCCAACGTCAATGGTTCAGGGTGGCTGATGGTCATGCATGGGAGGAATTCACACCTATCACCACCGACTACCTGTACAATCACCTGAACAATGTTGATGAGAATCCATTGTATCCGGAGATGTCCCCTCCCATGTACCACACAATACTGAAGGTGGCCTTGAGGGATTCAAAGACGGGGTGGTCCGATGAGTGGGACCTGTGCCAGGGTGGAAATTTCACAAACGACGAGGCATGGGCCTACTGGGTAGGTGCCTCATGCGAGGAGTTCGGGGTAAAGATGAGGAGAGTGGGTTTGTATGAGGTGGCCTGGGCCTCCTAATTCCACATATATCAACCGAAATAGCTGATGTCAGAGCTGTTGAGCAGATGGTCATCCAGGACCAACACATTTCACCTGTACCATGGGGAGGTTGGCATCAGTCTGTGGGATGTCCATCATATTTTGGGGGTCCTGATCTTGGGGGATATGTATGATGAGTTCCTCCCCATTATGAGTGCGTGGGAGGATCTGGAGCAGATGCCGCGACTGGCTCTAGCACTGATGGGACTGGTCCCCGGAGAAGATAAAGAAGTGGTGAGGGATGTCCAATTTAAGAAGTGGTTCAAGCAGATACTAAACTTCTTGAAGGATTCAGAGTTTCCCCCAAGGCCTAGAACTTTCCCAAAGGGGGCTTAACGGGGCAATGAGCACTCGTATTGGTGGCTCTTGGAGGACAGCCAATGGAAGACCTGGGGTTTTAGTGTCAATACTGAGCAGCAGCTGATAGTCAGATTGGAAGCGTTTATCGCGACCCTTATCTGTGGTTGGATCCTACCAGTGAGGGATACCAACATGGGGGTGCGGCCCATCTCATTCATCATGGCATCCATGCTGGCCACAGGGGAGCGGGTCAATATGGGGATTCTGATGCTCGCCAGACTGTACATGATGCTATGACATGTTAGTGAGGGCAAAAAGCTGCCAAGGATATGTGGGCCCTTCCATCTTCTGTATGGGTGGATCGTGGCTCACATTAGTGGGGTTTACGAATATTCGAACCCCATTTCATCTATGGGGTCAAACTTCCACCCATCCATTCTGAATGCTGCCGGGAGATTTCCATCCAATTTAACCGTAACTTTGGTACTAAACTGGGTGTGGAAGGCGGACAAGTTTAATTTCCACCCGTTTCCCTTGCCGATGGGGGTACTCACCATTGATGGTTAGGGGACGGAAGAGAACCGGGCCTATCTCCTGGCCTTCCGAGGTGGTGTCTTGGTGGCACGGGTGGACCGCGAGCCTCTCTACGAGCCGTACACCCCACACTGGTTTTCAAGGCAATTCCGGTGCCTATAGTGTATGACCCCGAAGGTCTACTGGGAGGTGCACTATGAGGAGAACCCGTGTGTGATGAGGAAATTTTGGCTCATGTTCACACGGGAATATGGGAAAATGCGAAATGCATTACCTCCACCTACTGCCGCCTTTGGACTGGTGAAGGAGTATTCCATAAGCTGGGAGGAAACTTATTTGGGGGAAATGATGAAGCATCCAACCATTTGAGTTGGTGATGGTGGGCCTCCCCTATCCCGATGTCGGGGTCGGAGGGCAGCAAGGGCCTCTTGTGGTGGCGGGGCTGCCGTGGCGGTGAGACCTGCACCAGCTGAGGATGAGACAACAGTGGTGGATCCAACAATGATAGTGGACCCGGTGGTCCTAGAAGAGTAGAGCCATCCAGAGGGGCGCCCACTGAGGAGATTCCGCAGGATATCCACTCAAGCTCCGGGGAAGCGGCTATGCCATATCGACATGCAAGAGAATGCTGTTTTCCCAGAGGCCTGGGAAATTTGGGACGTCAACCAACAACACCTCGGTCCATCCGAGATGTGGCAGCACCTGAACCATTTTGGGATGGATTTACTGGGTATAGGCCCTGTCTGGGCCAGTTTCGCGGTGTCTCTGGTGGAGGCGGAGCAATATCTGGATGAGCTGGAGGACTACATACATTCCAGGGGTGCCTCGCGTCTAGTGACAGACCGGGTGAGGGTACTGATGTATCAGATGGTTCCCCCACAACTATCATCCGCTGAGATGAGGGAGAGCTTCCCCCTATCGGAAGATTCAGATGAATCCTATCGGGGAGACGAAGTCGGTGGAGGGAGCCCATTGGAGGAAGGAAAAGCCGGTGATCAAGACTCAAGTCTCGACGATTTCGCAGAGGCTCTCGAGGTAACATTCCAAGTTTATTTCCTCGGGGTCTTCTCTCAGGACATTATGGACTTCTTATCAACGTCTGCACCATGCATAAGGAACTTGTACACAGACCTTGCTCTTTCCCCTTGGTGGGTGGTGATGCAGGATCCTCAGAACCCGCACCTATGTCCGCGTCCAGTTCTGTGTCTGGCGGGGCTAGGGCACCCGAGGTGGCTCCTCCAAAATCTACAGACCTTCCGACAATATACGAAGGGACAAGCTTCGGGGTCACTTCAATATCAAATCGGGAGTAGTACCAGGATTTAAATCTCTGTAATTCCTCTCCAATGAATTTATTACTGCCACACATTGATCGTGCTAACTGACGTCCATTCCCTTCTCTGTTACGTACAGTTATTCGACTGGAATGGGCCGCTGCGGTGAGGCTGGTCGGGATTTCTGGTGGCGCCCCTCCCAGAGGCATGCCAGTAATCATGGAGATAGTTACCCATCCCACCCGAGCTACAGCTCCCCCCAGCATTGGCAGGACCAAAAGCGGGTTCGTTCCCGAGGTCATTGAGGTGGGGTCCAACGATGAGGATCTGTCGGTCAACCCGAGTCCTACCACGTCTGATCCAACACCAGATGTCGTTCCTGATCCCAAGCCAGACGCAGATTGCACTGAAGATTTCTTGAGGGCGTACCCTGCATATGATCCTGCCAACCATGAGGACTGGGATGAGATGACCTCTAATGAATAGGACAATGACATAGTCCACCGCCGATCATGGAAGTTGATCATGCGCTTTATCGAAAAGACCCCCAGAAACTATGGCTGGATGAGATGGACCGACTTCACTTGCAGTTGTGTGATCTACGTGCTGGGGGAGTGGATTCACAGCGCCCTCACCAGCTCCTCCTAGATCTTATGGAAGAGAAGATCCGGGGAGTATGATCGCGGCCTCAGCATGGGCTGCCAGCGGAGGAAGGCGATGAACATCAAGAAGCTCTGGGAGGATGAAGATGAGATCCAACGGCTACAGATCCAGGAGGATGATCACTTAGCCTCTCTTAATGCACAATCAGATCTGATCTTGCGATTGAAGGCCCAACTGGCAGAGGTGGAAGAGCGTCCAAGGAAAGATTCTGAAGAAATGGCCGTCATCTAGGCTGACGTAGAGCGGGCCCAAACTGAGGCTGATTAATTGCGACCCATCACTACTGAGGAGGAGCGGGAGCTGAGCCGGTGGCAGCAACTCCTGGATGCCACAAGTCGGAGGGTGGCGGAACTGCAACTCTCTTTTGACGGGGTCAACCCATCCATGGTAGGAATAAACCCCCGAGTGTTGTAAGGATCACAAACTCTCAAACTTACTTTCATGTTTTGATTTATTTGATGCCATAACATGCATGAGTCTCATTGTCGAGGTTGGATCCACATGCTTCTATTTTATTCATGAAATGTCTAGTGATCAGTCCCTAAGCTCACGCGGGTTGAGCCCAATGTGAGAAGCAAGGGGTGATCACCATGCTATTCCATATGAACATAACACGTCGACCAAGTTCCGGGTATCCGGGGTTTAAGTAACCAATCCAGATCTTCCGGGATGACATGGGAGGGGCCTGATCGGAGGATTAGGACCTCAAAACAATCGACGGGCCATTCTTCCGATGTGCTCTGGTGCACGAGCGGGGTAACGCCAGGGGAGTCAGGATTAGTCCAATCATAGGGAAGTGGAAGGTGTGAATCACGATACCCAGAATTCGGAACACTATGGGGATGTCATGAAAATAAAGGATAACTGTTGACCGTGGAAGAAACAAAGTATCCTTATTACGTTAGCCTGAAATGGGGATAATAAATTAGGGCCGACCGTTGACCATGTTCGAAACATAGGGCCCAACTCACAATGCTACCCATTAGTCTTCCAGAACGTTGGCCCAGGACAATAGGTGGGCCATAGGCCGAGCATCCATACTATTAGGGGGTTCCTCCAGACATGAAAGGGGATGAGGGTCTGAATAAGGGGGGTACACAAAGCATGGAATGTGGAGTGAGGGTTTGTTCGAACAGAATCCAACACTCTTGAGGTTACACCATCGTGGTGGGATCACACTATATGGACACATCAGTTTGATTGTGGATCATTCCTTCTTTCAGATAGGGCCTCTCTGGCGAGGGGGGGATGTTGCTTCCCAATATCATTGTGGGGCATCCCAAACTTGTTCTGGGAAAAATTGCAGTTACATAGTTCCCCTCGAGGGGTCAGGACAAGGGGCCAGAAATGGGGAGGAACATGACTTATGATTCCTATGGCTGGACCCTGGGTGAAATACCGCGGTATCTCTACGTATCCCATGAGTATTGGAATCATTTCGTACATAGTTCTAGAAGCACAATTTAACGTCATGTAGGACGATAAGAAGACTGGTTGCACCGGTAAACATCCCACCCAAACTACTATGCCCATGTGAGTCATGCTCGATGTGGGAAATGAGAAGTAATGGGGAACTTTCCCGACACAGGAAGGGGCATGGTAGGACGAAGGGACACTTGGTGAATACTGGCCCAATGATGCTAACTCGTCCATGAGGCACACCTATACGTGTGAAGAGATAAAGATGAGTATGTTGGAATTACACTTGAACATGAGGAAGTGGAAATGTGTGAATCATGATGCTCAAGATTTGGATCACAATGATGGCGACGTGACGATGGAGGAAAACTGTTACCTGTGGTGGAAACATAGCATCTATATCGCGTTATCCTGGAATGGGGATAGACAAATTAGGGTCGACCATTGACCATGTTCGAAACACGGGATCATGTCACAAATGCTGTCAGAGATCCGTAGGGACATTGGCTCGAAACTATTGGAGAGCCCTTAGGCCCAAAATCTATGGAGAGCCCTTAATCCTAGCATCCATGTCATCTGAGGGTCCTTTTGGATATGGAAGAGGATGAGGATCCAAATAGAGAGCTCACAAATCCTGGACATGAAATGGGAGGAATGTATCCATGAAGATTCCACACTTAGGTCTCTTTGTCAAAACACATATGAATACGACAACGAGACGTACTAGATAGAGGGAGTCGAGTCCCTTCCCATAGGGAGACCTTAGTTTAGGGTCATAGAATTCGGACCATGGATGGGAGGAAACACAGGAAGCACGTGGTGGGGTAACTCAAATATCCGACGTGAATGGGAACTGGGGGTTTCGACCACCTTGTGTTCCTGGGGGGTTTAGGCCTAGGGACCAAAATTGAGAGTTGAGCTGGGCCTAAAGAAAAATGAAAAGGTGTTCCTACGTACCCCATGTGGATGGGGATCAAGCTTCATGTAGTTCTAGAAAGGTTCTTAGTTTAAGGTCTTAGAATTTGGACCATGAATGGGTAAGGAGAGAAGGAGACATGTGGTAAGGTGGTTACAAATCCCAACATGAATGAGGTCATAAGACCAACTTACCATGTGTTCCTTGGGGAAGTGTTTGAGTTGAGGGACCGAACACGAAAGTTAGGCTGGGCCCGCGGGGAAGTTCCCAGGTGCTCCTACGTATATCATGAGGATGAGAATCAAGCCATAAATAGTTCTTTCAAGGTGGAACGACATGGTAAGGTACCAGTGAAAAGGATCAAAGGGGCGTGGGGGTCTAGACCTCGTACCCAGAGAAGCGGTATTTGATAAATCATGTTTGTCCTTTAATGTGGGTGGGTTTTTTTTGTGAAGTGAGAGGTCTAGGGTAGCAAGCCCTGGCATCGCCACAAGAATCAAGCCATAGTAGGCGTTGACAAATGGCATGGACTATGACCAATACCCAACGTGACGTCCTCTATGATGAGGTCATCACAATGCGGTGCCATTTTTCGTCGTGCAGCCAGGACTATAATGTCACTGTTTAGGGTCGTGTGATAGGACCAAGCATGCATTTTAACATCATGCAACGCAGACGTAGTAGAGACGATGCCAGGTGGGGAATGGGTACGGTGCCGTGCAACATAACCGATGTGAATGGGGACATGATCCCACATCACACCGTATGCAATTACAAGAGGGAGACCTCAGGCCGAGGGGCCTACATAGAGGTAAGAGGTAAAGGGGGGGAGAGACTAGCTCCCAAAGAACTGGACCTAAAAACGAGACTTCCAGGTGGTCCTACGTATCCCATGGGGATGAGGATCGAGCCGCACATATACCTTAATGAAGATCTTAGTTTATGGTCTTAGAGCTCGAAACGTGGGAGCCCCAAAGGACGCTGTATTGTAGCTTTTTCCCCCTGACATACAGAGGTGCACTGAGGGATAGTGCCAAGAGTGTCAAGATTCCACCTGGACACGATGGGGTGGAACATAACGTGAATCATGCAACCAACATTCAAGGCCTGAAGGGGCTGGCGTGATGACGGGGGATTACTGCTGACCATGTTCGCAACACAGTACCCTGTTACGTTAGCCTGAAATGGGGAAAAATAAATGAGCATTGACTGCTGACCATATTCACAACGTGGGATTTGTATCAATTTGTTTTCTGAAACCCTTGGGGGAGTTGGCCCGTAACGATAGGAGATCCCTTAGGCGTGGCATCCAGGCTATTCTTGGGGGTCCCTCCGGGTGTGAAAGATGATGGAAGCTCGAATGAAGGGGAACACGAAGCTTGAAAAGTGGAAGGAACTTTCCTAAGTTGAATCAGACACTATTGTTCCTAGACCAGAGTACTCTTAACACATGGGAGAACCACTGCAAGGGGTCAAAGGACTCAAATTGAAGGTGGCCAAGAGATGGAGGATTCCCGGGAGATGGGGTTGGACCCGAATCCTAGACATTCGGGTGGTCCTATGTATCCCATAAGGATGGGAATCAAGACACACGTAGTTCTAGAGGGTGCCTTTTAATGTCATGTGGGACAGGAAATAAGAGGGATAATTTTTTAGAACGGGGTGCACATAGTGAAACTATTGCAAACCTGATATGAATGAGTACATAGTCCCATACCACGCCACGTAGTCCCGTAGTCAAGGTCCCGAAGGCGGGACAAATAATATGAATTAGCAGAACTCAAGCTAGACCTAAAGACAAGAGGTTTGGGCGTTCCTACGTATCCCATGAGGATGGGAATCAAGCCAAACGTAGTTATGAGGAGATCTTAGTTTATAGTCTTAGAGCTCAGACCATGGAGGGATGACAGCTTTCCAAGTAAGCGAAGACCTCTTCCCGATCCCTAAGCCCATGTGAGTCAAACTCGGTGTGGGAAACAAGAGAGGAAGATCCTTATTGAAATACCCCGAACTTCCATTAAAGGGAAGTTGGTGCAGAGCCCCGAAGGACACCCTTACCATGGCTTTTGTCCTTCTAACGTGCAAATGCGCACTGAGGAATAGTATCAAGAGTTTCGAAGCTCTACTTGGACATGATGATGTGGAGAAGGATGTGAATCATGTAACTGACATTTTGGGCTTAATGGGGTTGGCGTGGCGATGGAGGATAACTGTTAACCGTGGCGGAAAAATAGTATCCATATCGCGTTAGCCTGAAGTGGGAAGAACAAACGAGCATCGACCGCTGACCATATTCACAACACGGGATTTGTATCAATTTTTTTTTCAAAACCCTCAGAGGCGTTGGCCCGTAACGGTAGGAGAGCCCTTAGAAGTTGTATCCATGCCGTTCATGGGGGTCCCTCCAGGTGTGAAAGGTGATGAGAGCCCTAATTAAGGGGAACACAATGCCTGAAAAGCGGGTGAGAACATGTTCGAGTAGATTTTGACACTCCAGGTAATAAACTAGAGTACCCTTAGGCACATTGGTGGACCGCTGAAAAGGGTCGACGAAATGGCTCAGGAGAGGTAGGACAAGGGGCCAAGGTTGGATGGAGATTTCTGGGAGATGGGGCCGGACCTGAAGCCTAGACATTTGGGTGGTCCTACGTATCTCATAAGGATGGGAATCAAGCCACACGTAGTTCTCAAGATGCAGTTTAACGTCATGCGTGACGAGAAGGGGAGTAGGATACCCTCAAACAAGGGAGGTGTATGGTACGACGGACAAATCGACGTGAATGGGGACATAATCCTACACCACACCATACACTCCCTAGGATGGGGCCCTGAAAAGGCCAAAGGGCCTTATAGTTGGGCTTTGGTCAGGAAGGCCTGGCCTACTCGCAGTTTAACATCTTGCAGTGAGGACGAGGGTCGGGGAATAGGATTCCCTGGACATGGGATGTGTACGGAACGATGAGTAACCCGACGTGAATGAGGACGTAATCCCACACCACACCATACACTCCGGGTATGAACTTGGGCTAAGGGGACCAAGAAGGCCAAGGGGCCTGAGGTTGGGCCTCGGTCATAAAGGCCTAACCATCTTTCCTTTTAACGTCTTTCAGTAAGGACGGGGGCCGGGGGCTCAGAAAGGCCAAGGGGCCTGAGGCTGGGCCTCAGTCAGGAAGGCCTGACCAGCTTGCAGTTTATCATCATGCAGTGAGGATTAGGGCTGAATAAGGTGTCTCTTCTAGGGATGTGTATGGTATGGCGAGTAACCCGACGTGAATGAGGACGTAATCCCACACCACAAAGCACAATCCCATCATAGAGAACCTGGGCCAAGGGCCCGATAGTTGGCCCAACCCAGAAAGAGTTCGTCGCTTCGGGATGGGGCAGAATGAATCACTATAGTCGATGTTTGGGACATCTTGGGGTGGACCCGAAGATCTAGGGCAGCTGTTGAACATGTTCGAAACACAGCGTCCCTATGGTGACCTGAGATGGGAGCAACAAATGAGCATCGACCGCTGACCACATTCAAAACGTGATACATGTATCGGCTTGTTGCTCGACACCCTCGAGGGCATTGGAATAAAATGGTAAGAGGGCCCTTAGGACTAGTATCCATACCGTTCAGGGGCCCTTCCAGACGGGGAAGGTGATGGAATCCCAGTCAAAGAGTGGGTGAAGCATAGTTGTACCCATCTACGAAAGAGTCAAACATCTCCAGGGAGGGGGACGTATATCCGGATCAAGGCTAGATCAACGTGAATTAGAGAAAAAGTATGCACCCTGCCATATGTCTTGACCTGAGGAGAAAATTCTGGATTTTGGGCTAGACCAACAGACAAAATGTCCGGACGTTCCTACGTATCCCATAAGGATGGGAATCAAGCCGTACATAGTTCTCAAGAGGCCATGCAGTTTATCGTCTTGTGGGAAGGATAAGGGAGGATAGAAGAACGTGAGTGGGCACATGGTGTGACCATTATAATCCTCGTATGAGTGGGGCTAAGGCATCTTACTCCACATCATGCAAGGACCCTCTGAGGAGACTATACCCAGGGGGGACAGTCAAAGAGAAGAGCTCAGGGCTGGGCTCAAGAAGGGCGTCTAAGCATTCCTACGTATCCCATGAGGATGTGAATCAAACCATACATAGTTCTAGAAGCACAGTTTAACGTCATGTAGGACGAAGAAATGCATCTCATCTGGGGATGTGTATGGTACGATGAGTAACCCGGCGTGAATGAGGACATAATCCCATATCACACCATACAATCCCACAAGAGAGCCTGGATCGGGGAAGGCCATGGGACCTGAGGCTGGGCCTCAGTCAGGAAGGCCTGACCAGCTTGCAGTTTAACTTCTTGCATTGAGGACGAGGGAGATCTTAGTTTAGGGTCATAGAGCTCAGACCATTTTTTAGTTTGTTGTCATGCGAGATGACAATGATCAGTTTACCATCATGATGGACGATGATGTAGTTTAACATTGTACAGGATGATGTTTCAGTTTAAAGTCATGCAGGACTAGACAATTTAAGGTCATGTAGGACCATCATGCAGTTTAGGGTCATGCAGGACTGCCCATTTTAAGGTCACATAGGACCATACAGTTTAAGGTCGTGTGAGACTGGGGTGAAGTTTAGGGTCATGCGGGACCCAAAGTCTCATGAAAAGTATTTCTTGAGGAACTTGGTGTTGGTGGGAGGAGTTATGTACTCACTATCCATGGTTACCAAGGAGTATGCTCCATTGGGGTAGACCTTATGAATGATGTAAGGTCCTTCCCATTTGAGCACCAGCTTGGGTGGTTTCATGCCGGGGATCATTGGCACTCGGAGGGCTAACAGCAGGTCGCCTTGTAGAAAAGAGATAAGGTGAACCTTCTTGTCAAAGGCTCTGGATATCTTATTCTTATGCCTTTCTAGATTGTGCAGGGCACAGAGCCTATTCTTGTCGAGTGATTCCAATTCATCTAGAAAGATTTCGGCCACCTTTTCTGTCGCCTGCTGGTCATAGATTATAGTGTGTAACGATGGAAGCTAGATATCGATGGGCAGGATGGCCTCAGCCCCATACACCTGGGAATATGGATTCACCTGGGTGGAATTGCAAGTTGTCGTCCAATACGCCCAGAGGGTGTTGAGGAGCTTGTCCGGACAACTTTTCTTGTTCTGACCAACCATTTTATACAAAATGTTAGAAAGGGTTTTGTTGAATGCCTTGATCTGTCCATTTTCCTACGCGCGATAGCGAGAGGTATGGTTCGAACGGATATTGTACTTGGCGTACAATCTCTTCTACTCGGCTGCTCGGAAGTTGGTGCTGTTATCAGTGAGGACAGCATGAGGGACTCCAAACTGGTGGATGATATTGGAGCTCAAGAAGTCAATGATGGAACGGGCCTTGACCTCTTTGAGTGGAACTGCCTCTTCCCACTTGGAGAAGAAATCTATAGCGGTCAGGATGAACCTACACTAGCGAGCTGTCGCCGGTGGATATGGTCCCACGACATCGAGTCACCACACCGCAAATGGCCAAGAGTACTTGGTGGAGTGGAGAGGCTCTGGCGGCCGATTAAGGAAGTTTGAATGAACTTGGAACATGTGACATCTCTTGGAAAACTCAATACAATCATGGATCATAGAGGGACAAAGGTACCCCAGTCTCCAGATCTAATGGGACAACTTTGGACCAGTCTGGTGGGCACCAAAGGAACCAGCATGAACCTCTTGCATGACCTGAGAAATCTTGACTCCTTGAATGCAACTGAGGATAACACCATCGAATCCCCTCTTATAGAGGATTCACTCAATACTAGGACCACTCTGGAGGGTAAACTACAGTGCGCGATGTCAAATTCGCTCGCGCTCAGCCCGACCATCTGAGAGGAAACCATTTTGGAGATACTCGACAAAAGGTTCCCTCCAGTCAGGAGTGGCCTCAACCACTACATCTGAAGAACCTGGGGCTCCTGGTATAGAGGATCCGGTGGTAAGATGGCTTACCCGCGGGCCGTCATCATCCTCTAAGATGATGGGGTAAATGACTCTCTGGTGTGCTACATGTATAATAAGATCATCCTGCTCGGGTTCTTCAAGTGATGCAGCTAAGCCAGCCAAAGCATCCGCTCGACCATTTTGTGACTGAGGGACATGGGTAACCTCCGGTCGAGAAGGGAACTGGGCCATTAGATGGAGGGTGCACTCCAAAAATGGTATGAGCTATGGTTTCCTAAAAACATAGTCACCATTGACTTGCTTGATGACTAGTTAGGAATCTCCTTTCACCTGAAAATGAGGCACATCGATCTCAAGGGCCAGCTCAAGGTCAGTGATGAGAGCCTGATACTCTGCCTCATTGTTGGTGTAGGGTTCTGACAACAGGAATGAGTATGGAAGAATAGATTGTGCCGGGGTGATGAAGACGATACCCAGACCCACTCTGTTGAGATTAGGACCGTTGATCCTCCTACCGGTGGGGCTCTGGGAGGCACCGTCGAAGTGAATTTGCCAACATGATATGGCATGATCGACTGAGAGGATTGCCTCATCAGAAAAATCTAGGTCCAGGGATTGATCCAAGGAGGTTGGATGGGCAGCTATGAAGTCTATGAATGCCTGCCCCTTGATAGCATTTTGGGGCACAAACCTGATGTCAAACTGCTGGAGAATTACCACCCACCGCGCTAGTCAGCTAGTCAACATGGGGCGGTTCAGGATGTACTTCAGTGGGTCTACCCGAGAGACCAACTATATTTCATGGTGCTGCATATAATGTTGTAATTTCTATACAGAAAACACAAGTGCAATGAAACTCTTTTCGATGGGGGAGTATCTGGTCTCCGTATTGAGGAGTATGTGGCTGAGGTAGTAGAGGCTGTTCTATGTCCCCTCATTGTTCTTCTGGGCGAGCAGGGCGCTGAGAGACCATTCCAGAGTGGTCACATAAAGGACCAGTGGCTTCCCAGAGATGGGTGACATCAAGACCGGAGGATGGAGCAGATACTGCTTGATTTTCTCGAAAGCGGTCTAGCACTCTTCATCCCATTCATAGGCGGAGCCTTTATTCATGATCCAGGAAAAGGGCTTACACTTGCCATCCAGATTTGCAATGAATCGGCATATGTAGGATAAGTGGATTTGAAAACATATAAGATCCTAAATATTACTCAAGGGAGGAATCTGGATGATGGATTTGATCTTCTCTGGGTTGATCTCAATGCCTTGTTATCTAACAACAAAGCCAAGAAACTTCCCGAAGGTGACCCTGAAAGAACATTTTAACGGGTTCATTTTCAGGTGGCGGGAGTGGAGGAAACCAAAAACTTTCTCAAGGTCCTTGATGTGGTCCTGTTGATGGAGATATTTGACCACCAGATCATCCACATAGAACTCTAATGATGTCCCAAAAATTGGCTTGAATATGTAGTGCATGGCTCACTGATAGGTGGCACCTGAATTTTTCAGGACGAAGGGCATAACCTGGTAACAGAAAGTACCTTGGGGGGACCTGAAAGCCGTGAACTCCTCGTCTTCAGGGGACATATGGATCTGGTTGTACCCAGAATACCCATCCATGAAGGAGAGAGCTTGGAACCCGACCATAGAAACAATCAATAATTCTGTCACTGGAAGGGGAAAATCATCCTTCGGACAGTGGCAGTTGAGATCGCGAAAGTCGATACAGACTCTGATCTACCCGTTCTTCTTCCTAACTGGAACAATTTTGGCTAGCTAATTGGGGTACTAGAATTCCTTGATGAAGTTGGCCTTAATAAGCTTGTCAAATTCAGCCTCAAACATGGCACCATGAGAAGGATGCATCTTTCTGGGAGGCTTCTTGAACCCACGATGGTTTGTCAGGAGGCTAAGGCGTTGGACGACTACCTGGGGATCTAGTCCTGGCATCTCTCCGTAACTCCAGGCGAACACATCACAGTGTTGTTTAAGGAAGTCCACGTATCTCTATTGCTCCTCGAGGGACATGGTGTCACTGATCAACGTGGGTCTCGGATCTGCCTCGCTACCAAGGTTCACCTATACCAGTTCATCGATCGTGGTAGAGACTCCTTCTTCAAAGGCAGGGGGATCATCTTTTAGATCCTCTTGTCCACTTGTGGAGGGATATTCCACAGGGGGAGTTGTATTTGATACACTAGACTCCGATGGGTGGTTGGTGCCGACTTCAACGGCAATGGTCAGCACATCATGAGATTCATGCGCCACTGAGACCATAGCGATGAAGGCAATCGATCCAATCCCATTTGGTCTTCGGCCTATGGGGCCGTGCTTGATAACATCAAAGTAGTAGTGGCGCGTCAGCTTGAGCTAGTTAATTACATCCCGGTTAAACAAACACGTATGGCGTACCACCATTGCCATGAGCCTGACATCCCAATACCGTACAGGGGTAGGAGGTTCCGGGATCACTCGAGCCTGGTTGGTGTAGGAGTACGAGGTTATTTTCTGCCGTCGCTTGGACATGGGAATATTCCTTCCTCTTTTACCTGAAACAACAAATCATTTCCCCATGTTGGGGGTCGTGGCCTCCAAAAAATGGATTAGGAAGATATAGGCGTCATCCCGACCTACCCAGGGATCACTTGTGACAGTGGCAGGCTCAATCTCACTTTCCAGAATCTACTTATCCTTGATCTTGTAATAGTCGGTGTCCAAATAACAGGATTCACAAGAGTAAAAAGGAGACACATCTCCTTGGATCACGCCTACTCGACCATTAAGGGAGTATTTGAGGCATTGGTGATACGACGAAGGGACCGCTGCATGCAGGTGGAGCCATGGCCTGCCCATCAATGCATTGTACGCGGTGTCCTGAGAGAAAACCATGAATTCGGTACTGGAAATTAGGCCATCGAACTGGGTCTTCAAATGGATCTTGCCGACCAGGGTCTTCTTGGTCCTGTCGTATCCCTGGATTATGATGTCGGAGGGATTTAGATCATCCTCAGACAACCCCATCTTCCGCAATGTCTGAGTCGAGATTAGTTTAATCCCAGAACCCGTGTTAATAAGACAACGATGGACTTCCACACCATTGAACTGGACAGTGATGTATAGTGGATGAATGTGCCCCTATATAGGAGGGTCTTCGTCTTCACAAGAGAAAAAGATAACTTCCTGACATTCAACGTTCTCAATTGCCTCGGCGTGGAAGGATTCTACAGCTTCTACCTCCGTCTCAAACTGGAGGGGGCTCCTTAGGGCATCAGAAAGTGCCTCAAACATTTCAGACGATCGGTGAAGAGCCTCAAGGATAGAAAGAATTATTGGAATGATGGCAAGGTGCTTCAGAACATTATACTTCTGGGCCAGACGCGAGCCTCTGCTTACAGGAGGCCGCTCTGCAATTGGAGGCATAGAGGGCCCTACCGGCTGGGCTGGTGGCTGGCTAGTGCTAGGTACGCCCCGTTGCTCACTGGTCGAGGCCTGAAGAGCAGCTGCCAGATGTGGGTTGGACAACTGAGATTGTCCTGTAGTAGGGTGAGACTGGCCGCGGTACGGACGAGGAAACTCTTCCTGATCTAGTAGCACAAACGACGGTGGAGGTAGATCTGAGGGTGCCAGATGAGGAGGTTGCACATGCTGAGCTCTGCACTGGTCCTGCTGTCTGGTCTTAGTGGCGTGCACGTCCCGGCTGGAGGTTCCAACTAATGAACCCCGATGACCCATGTAGTCGTGGCTCTGCTGATATTGACATCGACCGGGGACATTGGGGAGGTTCGCCTGGCGTTCCCACTCATCGGGAGTCATATAGGGATTTACCAACTCCACAGTATTAACCAAAGTGTACCCCTGACCGTCGCTTGAGGATTCATCCACCACTGGACGGATTCTGGGAGGAATCCCCATCTCTGGGGGCATGAAGTCACCGATAGTGTGGGATGACGACGACAGTGGTGGAGCGCGTTGCTTCTTATTGTTCCATAGCTACTTGCCCTTCTCAGAAGAGGCCGGCTGAGATGATGACACAGAGGTACTGGTCGCATCTTCTGAAGGCTCCGGCTGATTCAAGCATGCCTGAATAATACCATGGGTGCGAACGACTGTTTTACGATCCATCCAGTCGTCGTACTTCTTGGATCCGCGACTGGGAACCTGCTGCCACTCGCCTTCATCATCGCTACCACTTTCTAACTTCACAAAGACACCCGCCACTTGTGTCGGGGCCGGGACCAAACTGACTATCTGGTTATTGACCTAGTCTTGGAGCCAGTATTTAAACACATATCACTGCTTGAGGGTGTGCCGCAAGATCCGATGATAGGGGTAGTAGTTGGGGTGATCAGTGAGATTTTCCTCTACCGGTCTTCTTCACTTGGGTAAGCGCACAATCCCATGATCTAGGGCACTACGAAAGTAACCGAGGACCTGATTCTCATTGAACGAGTAATTATCATGCCTTCTTTCTGGATAGGGAGCTCCGGGAGCCTAGCCCTGACGAGGGGCCAGAGGGGACTGCCGAGGAGGTGGATCCTGATTGTCCCGCCTAGGCGGTGGTGGCACGTTGCACGAGGGAACATGCCGATTTTGAGGCGGTCGCTACTGGGCAGGAGGTTGTGCCTAAGGTGGAGGGCCTCTGTGAGTTTGTGGGGCTGGTGCCACTGGCAGCAATTTTAGCTGCCTGGGGACCTCTATTTGGTCCACTGTGGTGGGATCGGCTCTGGTATACCTCCTTGCTGGGATCACAGGGGGAAACAGACACACTTGACTATCTTATTGCAGAGCTTCCTTGAGGCGCTGGGCCATATCTGAGAAATATCAGAACCCTCCTGGGTAATTCTGGGTTATCAGAGAAGGAACCAGTTCTGTTTTGACATTCCCTACACACATCATCAGTAATTTCTCCTGAGTCAGTGGCATGTCGAGGGAGTATGTGAGCCCCTTCCACCGGGCGATGAAGTCCGCAACTCACTCATCAGGCCCTTGTTTGCACTTGAAGAGGTCTGCGATGCTGGTCTTTCACATGGTGGAGATAAACTAGTATAGGAATTTCCAGCGAAGATCCTCCCATCTGGTCACCGATCCAATAGGGAGCTGGCTGTACCAGACGAACGCAAGGCCCTCCGATGTCTTCACAAAACATCGGATCTTGGTGGCTTCCTGTTATGATGGGGTTCCCAACATGGGGTCACACATGGAGGAAAATGGGCCAGGTGCTGCGGTGGGTCCCCTGTCCCATTAAAGGGCGATAAAGTGGGATTTCCAAAACTCGGGGGTGCAGGCATATCATCCACCCATGTGGGATATGGATTTCCATCTAGTGGGACTACCACCTACCGCGTTTCCAACGCCTAGAGGCAGACGATGAGTGCCTCTATAAGATCATCCATCCAGGGGTCCCTATCTTAGCGGGATCCCTAACCACAAGTGTGTTGCTAGGATCTTAGACATGGTAGATGGGTTCAGCGGCTTGTGGAGCAACTGGTTGAACGGCCTGCGGGGCAGCTGGGGGAAACCGGGCTGGATTCCTCGGATTTCCGTGCCATTCTGGAGGGTTTGGTGAGACGTATCGTTCCCTCTTTCTGCGAGTTCCGGCTTCAGCCCTATCCATGGGAGTGGTATGATCAGGGTTTCCCGGAGGCATCTCGTTGGGGGGGAGTTGTTCCTGTCCCGGCTGCCCCGGCCTAGGATCACCATAGTCGGGTCGCCGCTCTATAGCGTGCTCAGCTAGGTGTTCATCGACCGGCCTCTTCTGATCAGCAAGTTTCTGGCGCAACGCGACCTTCTCAGGGTCTTCATCCGTCTTCTGCACTGAGGCGGATGGGTCAGAGTACTTGACAGCTCCGACATGCTCTTTACCCTTACCAGCATTTCAACTAAGTACTAATGACTTGGTGGGCACAGGGAGGCCTAAGAGGTTCCTCTGCTGATGAGTAATCCTCCCTGATGGGTCCAACAATGGTGGTACACCCTCAGGGGGTAAGTCTCCATCAAGAAACTCCATCTCATCCTCCTTGTCCACTAGGTCAGCCATGTGGACCACAACCATTCTTGGGGGCATGTCCTCAATGTCGCATAACGAGTCGGGATGCCGTCGGATAGGACTGAAGAGTAGGGTGGCATACTGTCCCCAGCCACATACTTGCACATGGGGGTAGCTTCCCTGATGATTTTTCGGGGTACCTTGAAAATATGAACACATTTTTGTTGACGGGTGTTCTAGTGACCTGGCGACTCAGGGCGCTAGGCCACGGGGAGTGTGGCCAAATCGACTAAACGACATTGCTCACCAATTTCCTCGAAGTTCACTTGGATCCTGGGGCACACTAATCGATAATAACGAAGACGGAAGTTCATCGCCCATAGGGTTTGATGGAAGCACTTGACTTCCTCTAGGGTGAGGGATTCTGGCGCACAAAAGTTTGATGCTGCCGCCGGCCAGAACTTCTCCGGGAAGTGATCAGTCATGAGAATGTTCCAGAAGCTCCTGGGCTCAGATTTAGGGTCTGGACCCGTATTTCCCCACTCATCAACCGGAGGTGGTTAAGGAACCGGTAGCGGTACTGATGTGGACCGCTGGGACAGTAAACTGGGTGGCGGAGAATACGATGAACGAGCTGACTAGCCACCGAATTCAGGGCCATCCTCCGAAGAGTGCGGTGACCTGACCAAAACGTCACCATACGACGGGATGATATCCACAACTTCTGGTGCAGGGATCGCAGTTACTGGTGATGGGTCACGTTGTTGCTCAACCGCCATCGGTCCCCAAAATAGATCTCCGTGATCTCTGGTCAAGGTAGAGGGCGCTTCTGGTGATGACAATGGTGACTGAATGATTGGAACCTGTGGGACTCCCAAAATTTCCTCCTCCTGGATGTATCTACGAAGAGAGGCGGGAATCCGTTGGACTTCACATTCTAGAAGGATGAGGCTAACACGCCTTGTTCCTGCCCCGATCCATGCCATAGAGGATCGAGGGGAGGGTTACACTACCGAGTCGTATTCTGCTTCAGAATCTGAGAAGAGGGCCGGTTTGATCTCCGTCCGGGCCTTCCCAAGATTCTTCTTGTGGCGGCGATGACCCACCTTCCTGCCCCTAGGAGGATCCTCGGGACAAGGCTGATTCCCTACATGTAGTCTTGGGGTCGCGCTGGTGTCAGGTCGGAGAGGACTTCCACTTGAGACAGCCGAGGTGCGAGGAGAACTGGGACAAATGTCAAAAGGGACATGGGGATGACCTCCATGAACAGCACCTGAGCGGGTGAAACCTCTGTCGGAACCAGTAGGAGCATGGGGAGGACCTCTTTGCTTAGTGTGGGTGGAGCGAGGCTGAACTTCACCCCTTTGGTTTCTAGGGTGAGGAGGACCTTCACCAACTGCGGAGAGAATATAGGGAGGAACCCCACATTGGAGAGGGACTGGATGTGCAATTCCTTCACATCAACAGTCAGGTGAAGGAGGAAGAATTCCATACCCGGTGTGGTGGGCATGAGAGAGGCTTCCGCGCCGAGTGTCACTATCGTGGGGTAGGCCTTCATTTGGGTTTGGGGTAGCATGAGGCATACCTCCATGATGAGCTTCGGAGCGGGGAAGGCCCACTCTTTTTGGAACAGTTGTATGGGGAGGACCTCCGTACGGGGTGACATCACTGCGGGTTGGTTCGCGGTGATCACCACTCATGCCTGTGACCCGGGGAGTCGACCCAGCCTTCCCGTGGGGCGGTTGGGGCCTCGATCCCGATTGGGCGTAGGAGCGCCCCTACTCAGTGTGGGTAGGGACTTTATGATATGCATCGGCGGTGGATCGGGCCATAGTATATGTCGACGTTAACGCCCCTTGGTGGGCATCCTCATCTCATGCCCAACGCTGGCGTTGGGTCAGGCGAGCTGGTGCGGGTGGTGCAGGCGCATAGCCTACCTGCTCCTCTAGCAAGGCCGGGTGGAGGCACTGACACGGCCGGGTGGGGGCCCTTTCTTGGAGCCCTTAAATCAGGACTTTGACCAGGCTGAGCTGGATGTCACCCACCTCATCAGCATAAGGCAGGGATTCATCAAGGCATTCTAAGGACAGGCTCCCAAAAAGATTGAATGTTGGGGTAGGGAGCAGGGGCTCCCTGTGCAGCCCTCAAGGGCGGCGTTGACGACGAGGACTGGATGCATTCAGGTTCAGTCGGGCCATATCTTGGGTTAAGATTATGCCCTCCTCCTCGTAACGACGTATGAGGTCATTAATCACCCTTCGTTGGATGACTTCTGATGGGGATATGGGGCGTGGAGCCCCACGTTTGTGGATGCATGCACCGTTGTGGCAGTAGTGGAGCCACGCGGAGTGGCTGTACTGGTGTTTCCCCTACCCCTACGTAGGTGGTTGGGCGGTGATCGTGTCCCTATAGCAGCAACCTGATTCCTGGGAAGCAGGGAGATTAACTCATTAGTACTATGAGGAAAAGAAATCAACAACCAGTGCCCCAACGCCATCCCGTCTTCTGTGGCCGGTAAGAGGGATCCACGCTGGCAATGTTGCAGAATGGAATGCCCAATTTTCTACTGCCCCAACTTCTAGCGAGTTTCATGCCAGGACCGCTATTTGCTTTGCGGGACCCGGCTCCAAATATCTGGATCCGGTGACACATCAATCTAATGATGTCTCAAGTGCTACTAGTCTCCATATTGAGGAGAAGAAGTTCACTTTGGGCTCACCATTTTTGTATCTGACACTTTCGTTGGGGCACACACGTCCGTCTGCTTGGGTGAAATAGGAGCGAATTTTGTTACCCCGCATTCCTGCTTTACAAAGGTGGGCGGCATTCGCTCCTTATTCAGGGACGTCTTCTCCTTGATCGAAATAGGATGATGGGATGTCGGATCTTCCTTCCATGGATTCCTCCTCATAACTCATAACCTAGTCTGGGTCTCCCTCATAGATTTAATACGTTGTTCGTGAAACTCTTCCCAGGGCCATACTTTCATGGACACCAGTTAATTACACTGCTTCTGTCAGGACATTCCAAGGAGTCTGGTCAGAGCAGAAACCTTCAGTTGGGGGAGTAGTCACGTTGAGACATCACTGGTGTGTCTGGATGCTGGGGAATTGGTGTGTCTGTCTTTTGTCCCTTATTATAGGGCTTCTCGAGGGTGCGGAAACCCGAGTCATCCCACATCAAGTGCGGGGAATTATATTCCATAGGCATGTATCTTAGGTTTTCCTTAGCTTCCCATGTTCAACACAGGGTATGCCGCAAGTTTAACGTCCAGCGGAGACGGATCAGGCTGATCATAACACTAGCTAGAGTGGATTAGATTGAATAACCCCCTTTAGGGAACACCGATATTGGGTCCAGCATGTGGGAAACTTTCCGAGTACTTTGTAGGGGAATGAGGATGGCATGACCTCACTGGGATGTGGCGGCCCGGGTAAGAATCAGGATGGATGATGGTTTTGTTCTTGAGCATCGAAGAGACTTCCTACGTACCATGCCTTAGCACGGATCAAAGTCCTTGTAGTTTGGATGGAAAGGGGGTGTTGAACTGATGTGAAGGGGTGTCAGAACAACTGAATGGTGGGCTCACAACAGCTTACCACTAGATTGGGATACAATTTAACGTCATACAGGACGAGGGCGTGTCAGGGAACCGATGTGAAGAAGGACCTTGGTCCACGTGGATGGTGGGCTTGAACCTTAGGGAGGCTTCCTACATACCATGCCTTAGCATGGATAAAAGACCCCGTAGTTCAGAAAGGATGCCGGTGAACCGATGTGAAGGGGGACCTTGGTCCATTGGGGGTTGGGCTTGAACCCCATGTAGGCTTCCTACGTACCATGCCTTGACATGGATCAAAGTCCTCGTAGTTAAGGAAGGGATGTGGGTGTCAGCGAACCGACGTGAAGAAGGACCTTGGTCTGAAAGGTGACGGGCTTGAACCTTAGGGAGGATTCCTACATACCATGCCTTGACATGGATCAAAGTCCTCGTAGTTTGGGTATGCAGTTTAACGTCATGCGAGATGAGATGTAGTTTAACATCATGCGGGATGAGATACAGTTTAATGTCATGCGGGACGGGATGTTTGGGGCTTACACTCTGAGGCGGCCCAGGGTGTGTCCTGGTCAGTTCTCACTCCAAGCCCATGTGAGTCATGTTTGGTGTGAGAAACAAGAGGTTGCAGGGACCTGATGATCACGTTGCGAAGGGTTCGTCCGTGGGAAGCGAAGAGGGGCTTACGCGTTAAGAGACCCATGGAGCTGGGACTTACTCCAGGATGGAGGCCCGAGGGTGAAAAAGCGTAGCGAGAGAGGGATTTAGGACCGAAGAAAAGAGGTGCCTCATCCCCTATCATGCCCCCTGCTGGCCCTGGCGGTGGGGAAGTACGGAGGATCATGGGTGCTACCTTCCGTAAGAAGGACTAGGGGCTTACACCAAGATGGCCGACCTTCCCCCACTGACAAACTCCACTCCCAGAAGAAGGATATCATTCCCTATGGAGGCCGGGAGGCATGGAGAATGTCCAAGGTGGGGGGAACCCACGTGAGAGGCACAAGCCGATGTTACAGTTTAATGTCATGTGTTGAGGATGAGGGTGCTTGGAAGTTTAACATCCTGCGGCTCAGACGAGGTGTGTTTACTCCACACCCCTAGTACTTACGTGACCGGTACCCTCTTCTCCTTGTGGGAGGGAAGGTACCGACAATTATGTGTAAAATGGGGTTGTAGAACGAACCATTGAGGGGTCCACGTTAGTGTGGCTATGCGAAGAAGAAATATCAATTAGCGTGCCTATGCGAAGAAGCATTAGGTGAAGAAACGCCATGAGTGGTATCATCCATGGGACTTTGAAATCACATCGTGCAAACCTGGAGGGTCGCACGGGAGAAGGAATAACCAAGCAGAGGGGTCCACAGGAAGGGGCCTTGTGGAGCTCGGTTGCTCTGCGTAGTGGAGGGCACTGGCAAAGGGATGTGCTTTGTGAAGTGGGGTGCCTTAGCCTTAGCATGGGGCAGAGGTGCAAATGGGAGGTGCTTCGCGAAGTGGAAGGGTGTTCGCGGAGCACTACCTCATAGAGCATAGGTGCCTCGCGAAGTAAAGTGACGTGAAGCAGTGTGCTTTACTAAGTATAGTGATCCTACCTTGGCATGTGGATCACGTGTACATGAGGGGTGTTTCGCGAATCATAAATGCTCCGCAACAACCCGGGTCCCCTTGGGGATCCCCTTCCTTCGCGAATGACCTTAGGTTTTGAAAAGGGAATCCCTCTAAGAAGAGGGGATCAAAACGAGACAATGCGAAGGCTCCTCATGAAGCAAAAATACCTCGTGTAGCTCATGGTTCGCAGAGAAAAGGGTGCTTCACGATTCGGGAGCTGAGAAGCCGAAAGGACGGATTGTCCGTCCGAGAGGCTCAGGGGGAGATTGGTATTTATAGTAAAGAGGCGCTATGAAGCAAAGCTTACACGGCACGAAGGGGGATTTGGTTTCTTCGCGGTGGGTCACGAACGTCAACCGAGTTCGCGGAGGGGTACCGCCTCTTTTGCTTCACGGCAGGTTCGCGAACATTAGGGGAATTCACGGGGCATCCCGCCTCTGTTGCTTCGCGGTGGGTTCACAAACGTCATGGGCGTTCGCGGGGCATCCCACCTCTCTTGCTTCGCGGCGTTTGCATTGCTCGGGGGGGCTCTGTGCCGTGGCTTCGTGAGGCAGGTTGTGGGGCCTTCTTTTCTTCGTTCTTTTTGTCCAACATTTTGGTGCCTACAGAGACACATAGTATTTATACCATCAAGTGTGAGTACTCATAAGAAGATGAGAATTCTTCTCATGAATTTTACACTTGGTAATCTCCAAGATGGGAGATTATGAGAACAAACCCATTAGTAGGAATTCTGGATGTTTTGGTGTCATCATATAATCCTATCTGTAAGCATGTGTAATGATCCTTAGACTTTAATATTATCATTAATTCATGTCAAGAATCATGCACCTATATTTTATGATGAAAACCATGATGACATATGTTCTCATTGAGGCAGGGTATGTTTGGTTCATCACGATTAACATATCATTAATTGATAAGTTGAGGGAATTTTTTTCCCTTCCATATTTTTGAAAGCTGATATCTCATCCCTTTGATTGAAATATACAAATCACCCTAAATTACATTTCTATGGTGCAACGATGTGTTTATTCAAGATAGTCAAAAAAATATGTATCAAGAATATAGGTTGGTGACACAGATGTGTAACTTTATTGATGAGATATTATGAAAAAGGATTATATTACTTAGTGAGAATTCATATGTGGATTTCGACATTGTGACATTAATTTCTTTCTCTTGGCCTTGACCCATTGATAGACAATAATATTTTACTTTAGGAAATCCCACCTAATGCAAACAAAAAATAATCCTATAGGGCCACACACAAAGTGTTTTTGTTTATCTTGATTAAATTATATTTGAATTTAATCAATGGAATAAATATTATTCTCCAGACTGAGGAATAATTTTATTCAAGTTATATTGATTGCATAAATTAAATAAATATTTATTTACCAGAATGTGAATAAAAATATATATATTTATTTTATTAAATATTTAATAAATATTTATTCTACAGTATATTAATGAAATATTTATTTATGAATAAAATATTTATTTAGGTATTCAATAAATACCAAGGAGTTCTAAAGGGCCAAGACCACGTCTGGTGATAAATAATTATTTACAAGCTAGTAAATATTATTTTCACAAGTTGGCACATGCCATAAAATAATAATAATATTCTTTTATTATGTGACATGGGGTTTATTAAAAGTTATGATATTATTTAATGGTTGAAATACAATTAAATAATTATTTTAACCCAAACCACAGCTCTATAAATCGATGGTTATGTCTATTGTATAAAGGATGAAAATATTGATTAGTGTAATTGAAATAGAGAGAATTATTGTGCAAAATAAATTATCTTTAGACTCCTCCATCTCTCTCCCTCTCAAGAATGAGAACACAATATAGATTTATTTAAGATCGAAGAATGAACAATTAAGAATGAAAAATCAAAGGGTTTTAATTCACCACGCTAGCACCTGAATATCGAGTGAAATTTCTCGAATATCATTGAAGCACATATGGATCATTGCTAGAGGGATTCTACCCTTGAATCCTCACATGTTAAATGAAGGAAATCTGAAAGGGTCTTTTTGTATGATCAACATTCATAAATGAAGAAAGTTATTAATCATAGGTATTCATTTATTCATATATTAAATAAATTAATTATAAAATTTACATGAAAGATCCCCACTCATGGTTTCGGGCAATGATAATTGAAATAAATTTTAATATATCACCCACCATCAGGCACTTCCGTTGTTCCTGAAACCAATACAAGTATTTGAAGGTATTGTACACTATTTTCTAAGAAAAAAATTCTAGATTACTCAAGTATAACCAAAAAAACATTAACAACAAAAGTAATATCTGAGAAAATAAAAACTTGAGCATACATAAAATTGCTAATAGCAGAAGCATATGAGACTTTTTTATCTCATTTCTTTTTTGTTTTTTTTAAAAATGGTGTGGTATAAGTGGATTAATAACTTATATTTGACTATAAGATGATATTTAAAATATATCCTCTTTGTGAAAACTTGATAATACCACATAACCTATCAGATGAATTTGTATTCCTAAAGAAACATGAAAAATGTATTTTATATCAAAGTGGTAATTAAATATCTTTTTCGCCTCATTAAAAATTTCAACACTTCTATTAACCAAAAGTATGTCATCAACATACCAAATAAGAATTATAATAATACTCCCACTCGTTTTAAAACATATTCATCAATCAAAATAATTATACTTAAAGACAAATTAATATACATGGATTATTTATGGTCCTCAAAAAATATTTTCATTTGATATTTTGACTGAGATACACAATAATTTTATCACATTTAATTAAAAAAGAATCATTAAATATGCATAAATATTTATGCAGTCAAAATAAATGTTTCTAAATGAACAACTAATATTTTTTTGAAACTTTATTTATTATGATCCTCCATAAGGGTCTAAATGCATAAAATTATAATGTGTTGGTGTGTGATTTTTATACCACCCTAAAATCTAATACTGATAAAGTATTTAATATCGATATAAATTTAAAAACCATGTATACATCATCATCATCATCATCATTATCATAAGGATCCCATGTCATAATAAATAAATTCCAATATTATGATGTATTAATTTTATGCCAGATAAAATCTAACACCGATGGGTATTTGATCTTAACATAAATTATAAGGCATAAAAAAACACAGTAATAATAAAAATGGTCCCAGTTCAATATAAAATTAAAATATTATTCTTTATGAATTTTATATCAAATAAAATATAAAACTGATTGGATATTTTGATATATAAATAAATTATAAAATAATACATCATAATAATATTAAGGGTCCTAATAATATTATAAAATTATAATGACATGATGTAAAAATATCATTTCACACAAAATTTAACACTTATGGGGTATTAAATGAAAAATGAAATAATTTTAAAACAAAAATACATCATATCAATAACAAAATTACACTAATAATAATATATAAATAGGATATATTTATTATTAATGAAATATAGTCACATTTTAAAAAATTTATCATATGAAATTTTTTTCATAATTGTGCCCATGATAGGTGATATCACAATTATACAAAATATATTACCAAATAACCAAATATGATTAATTAAATCATACAAAATACTAATTTTTTTATTACACAAAATTTTTCATAATTATTCCCATGATAGGTGAGTTCATAATTTAAAAAATATATAAAAAAACTATATTTACACATAAATGATAAATTAATCAATTATAATAATTGAAATTATCACACTCAAAAATTTTCTTAATTATTCTCACAATGGGTGAGTTCATAATTAATAAAATATAACAAAAAATTATATGTATAAAAATATGGTTAAATTAATCCTTATATTTATAAAAAGAATAATTTAAAAGATTTTTTATCATAAAAAATAGATTTTATAATATTAGAAATCTTTTAGGCCCATGAAATTTTTTTTATATTTGATTATATTTAAAATAAATTCAGTAAGATTTAAATGTGTTTCAAAATTCATGAACTGAAAACTATAAATTTTCATATAAGTAAAAACAATATTTAATTATATGTCATTATAAAAATAAATAAATTATGAAAACAATATAAAATATGTATTATGGATTTCAATAAAGAAGATATGAATATTTTTTTTATAATTTCTATTCTCATATGTAATGAAATTGCCAAGAAAGTTGGTATATATCTATAATCTGATTATTAAAATACATATCATTAATTTTCCAATATATATAATTCATGATTTTTATCAATATCAAAATCTATTGACATAACGCACACACACACTCATATTTTATTTTCAACACATGATATTCCACACATGATAAAATCATTAAAAAATTTATTCATGTGTAGCGACAATCATGATTGTTGAACAAAATAGAAGAAACAAAATTTTGTTCAACATATTTGGAAGAATTAAATCAAATAAAAAATTCATAACTTATATATCAATTATTGATGGCTCTGATACCAATTATTAAGAAATTATATTAGGGATTAACCCAAATTAATAAAAATTAAAAATATAAGATTATGATGTGCTAGAGAATAAAAAAGTACACAATAATAACGGTGTGTATCTATCATTTGTGTGTTGGATCCATATCTCCAATACTCCAATGGTTTGTTAAAGATATTGTTTAACGGTCGCCGATGTCAAATCCATGATGCTTATTTCTTTAAAACTAATAACTAAATAAATAAAATAACTACAAATGAAGGTGTACTAATCTCATTCTATTAAGCCTTCGATAAAGTGTCAAATACACATCACACCACATCGACTTCTGAATAAAGCAACAATTTAAATAGGCAATACTAGATGATAATATAGACTTTTCGTTGACTATAATAAATGATCCAATCCAGTATGAATCACTTAATTAAAAAATACAATATTAAATATCCATGAATGTGAAACATACAAAGCATTAATACAATAATTCATGAATATGAAGAAGCTAAAACATCAATCCTTATATGTGTTAAATTGATGAATTTAATTTATACATTAAATTAATGTAATCAAATTAATTAATTAATTAAAATCCAAATTTTATTTCCAACAAACCCTTATTTGGGGTTTCAAGGAATTGAGCTAGCGACCACATGGGGAATGAAACCACTACTAGAACACTAAAATTGGAGCGAGTAGTAGTCTTGAAGGGAGTGGAAAATGGATGATCACATGACACTCTCAACATGCAGTCCTCAAAAGAACTTCCTTGTTTAATTTCATTTTTAATGTATAAATTTATTTATTTAATTATTTACATGAAGGAATTTTAGAAAAATAAAATTGGTCAAAATGAGAGATACCATAACTTGTTATAAATAAATAAAAAATGTGAATGTTATGATTTTTAAAAATTTATAAGAACATAAATTATCAATTATAGTCTTTAATATCTCAACCTTTTAATTATTTTTTTAACAAATATCCACCCGACTCATGTAAAGTTCATACTCTTCCTGACGTAACTAGTTCCATTACAAGTGTACCATGCTCTGGGTCTTGAATTCACCCTGTTAAGCTGATCGAATAAAAATGTGTCTTCCCACCCCGCTCTAGGATATAACGGTAGATAAATCATATGATGGTGCAGTTATAATGGAAACCCATAGTGAGAAGAAATAAAACCTACGACTCCAATGAATCCAGTGAATGAACATAACCATTAGGTCTCCCCCATGGGGGAAAATTTTTAAATTCTTACTAAATATACCATTGGATTTTATATAAAATATATATATCAAACTACACCATTGATTATATTATCATGTAGTCTATCTCTCTCTCTCTCCATCTCCACCCTCTGCATTATTACTACATACCCACATTTATTCACCATCATCTTTTCCTTAAAAATACATCTAAATTATTCCATGATCAATAATGATTTTTCATTTTCAAAATTATCTATGGTTTCAATAAATGTATAGTTCTTGTTTCACAATACGTTATCATTATCATAGTTTGGTGTGGTCATGCTAGATTCATGTGTTTTGAGTCAAAGTCTCACATTTTTCCCACAAAAAACATCATGACACGTTTAAGAGGGTTCATAGTTCCCCACACGTGTCTTGTTTTAAAGTTATGTGCCCCCCGAAGTGTCAAAGTGAACAATATCTATGTATTTTTCAAGTCATTTTTATAAAACGTCATTGAAACAAGTTCTACCAGACTAAAATAGGCTAGTCTATTCAGGAAAGTCATAATTTCAATGGTGAACATTTATAAGCTCTATTTCCCTCTCTGAAATAATTGGAAAATATATACGTTATTTTCTTCACTATAGAACAAAACCTTTCTTCATTTTTAACTCCAGATGAATAATCACAAAACTTGTTTAAATAAATCGATTTGATTCCATGAAGTGAATGTGACTATAATTTAGATCATAATAAAAATAAACATGGTTAAGGTTGATGAAAATATTATGATCAAGGTTGAAACACATATAATGTAAAAAGGGAATGACACCACAATAAATGGTCAAAATATTAAAACCCAAAACTAAGAAAACCAAAGCATGATGGAAGTGAATGTTTTTGGTGTGGAGAGAAGGGGCATTGGATTCATTACTACCATAGGATGAAACATTTTATTGATCTTTATAAACAATAAATTAAAGGTTAACATGAAAAATGATGAAGCAAAATTTTTAGACCAAGTTATGATGTATGATTATTATATAATGAATTTTTACATATCTAGTTTCTTTGTAAACCCTAAGAATATTGAGAACAGTAAAAACACTACAAGAAAAAGTGCACTGAGTAGTAGTTTTTAACACCACCAATGAATGATTCATTTTTTATTTTTTTAAGGATATTTTAAAAAACCACCACTAAATATATATATTTTTAAACTATTTATTTAATCTTAGCTGAGGCGCATCAGACCTGCACTCTAAGTTCTGGTGCTAAAAACAACTTCTTTAAGAATTGTATTTGGTAAAAACTTAGGTGAACCAAGTAATAAATATCTTTATTTTACATCATTTACATAAGATAATCATTGAATCTCACAAATAATCACATAATCTAAAGAACAAAAGATTTAGTATCTTTGAGGACTATGTCATGAACCAACAAGATATCGGGATACCCTGATACCCTGATAAATGATCCGGTCCTTGCATGGACTAAAGGGAATTACCAATCCCCATGGGTTGCCGACAAGCACCTGGAATCATATAACATGAATGTGGGAATTAATTTTCCACAAAAACAATATAAGAAAGAGATACAAGTTAGTATTCACAAAAGGAAAACTCCACAGGGAGAACTATACCAAAAATAAAATAGGCATGAACAACCCAAAGTATATCAACAAAGTACTAGAAAGAAGGAAGATAACAACCCAAATCCCAACAAGATACAATATCACAATCCCAAGTATTAGTAGATATTACCACCTCTAAGTGGGTTTTCCCCTTGATCAAACCTATCAGGAGGAAATCTATAAATTACCAAAGGTACAGGTAGGGTGTGAGCTAAAATCCTAGTAGGGTCTCACTAAGGATTCCATAATAAGATGACATAATTAGTTATCCAAATAAAGATTTTAGTTTTAAATAAACGGTCATGGAATTTTAGAAGAATATTTAAAACAAATCATGATTTACATGTCAAATGATGGAAATACATTAACCAAATAGCTTGATAAACATTTTATATAAAACAATTTATATAAATTCAAAAGGCATGTGTAAAAAAGTTTACAAAACATGAAATAAATTTCAAATATAACAATGAGAAACATGGTCATCTTCCAAGTGGTACGATAGTATCAGGTTATGGGATCCACTCATACTTGAATAGTTATCACGAAAATATGTGTACACACGTCCCTCAGACACTAGTCAAAGAGAAACCCATCACCATCCCATTAGGGGTGTGACCTGCTATATATGTATTATTAGTGTTGTAAAGAATCAATAGAGTGTTGTCCTGAATAACTCACTAACTAAATAGGAATAAATGTTCTCTAAAAATAATAAACAATGGTAAATTTACTTTAAAATAGTTTAAAATAAAATTCAACCCATTTTTTCATTTCAATATGCCAATTTCCATTTAAAAACCAAAACGAGTTTTTACTTAAAACATATCTTTTTCTAGGATAAAACCATTGGGTTTATATCAAAAAAAAAATTAACCCATTTTTCTCAAATACAAATTTGAAATCAATTTCACAATTTAAATTCCGAAATTTAATCTCCACAAATTTAATTTCCACTATTTCCATCAAATTCCATAAACACACCCAAATTCAATGGAATTAGGGGGTTTTCCAAATTTCATGACAAAATCCAATTCAAATCCCAATTTACAAAAAAAATAGGTTTTCACAATATAATTGGAATTAATTTATTTTAAATCAAGAAATTTAGGGTTAATCAAATTGGCCAATCAAAACAGAACCACCTATCTCAGGATCACGAGATCACAAATCACAAATCCATAAACAGGAAACTCCAATGAAGAACATTGACAATAGAGATCCAAGAATAAAACCAAGATTCAAGATCTGAAATAATTAAAATTAGATACTAAAAAAACACAGAGATCTAAGAAACCCTAAGAAGGAGATAAGAGGAGAGAGAAATAAAGAAAACGGGGAGAGTAAACTTATGGGGAAAGGACCTAACGAAGATCTCCTAGATTTGATCTGCCTTGGAGAGGGTTTGGAGGATCCAAAATTAAATCTTGGGTGTCCAAAAAACCTAAGAAAACATCCCACCCTGAGTTAGGGCTGAGTAGGGGTCAAAATATGGGTTTGGTAAAATTTTAATAAATTTTTGGAATAATTAAAGTATGTGTGCATGATTAGCTGGGTAGGGTCACATGGTTAGAAAAAATGTGCATCCTAGCCATGCATCCTTACTGGTGGAGTTTCACGGTTTTTCCTTGTTGGGTGAATAATTTTTCAAATTGTGCACTAACCGTGAAAAGCCTCACTATCTTGGTTTTCACGGTTTTCACTAGTAGGATGTAGATTTTGGGAAAACTGTGCGCTAGCCATACACAACCCAAAAACTTATAATTTTTTTGAAATGTTCACCTGAAACACACCTAAATGAAACCCAACCAAAGAATATTAAAAATAGGGTTTTAGGAGTACCTAAAATCAATAACTAGATGTTACAACCTCACCACCATATAAACTTTCTATCCCTAGAAAGCCTGTTAAGAAGCTTCCATGTCAAAAAGATGAGGCCATTTCTCTCTCATCGGTGCCTCACCCTCCCACATCTCATGAGTATCACAACTATGCCTCCATAGCACTCAAACTAAAGGTATCATACTCCCATAAAGTACCTTGGTTTTAGAATCAACTATCAAGACTGGATGCTCAGTCACAGACAAATCAGGCTTGACATCAAGATCATTCAAGCTCACCACATGAGATGGATCAAAAAGATACTTTCATAGCTGAGATACATAGAACATTTTATGTATTGACGTCAGTTGTGGTGGAAGTGCTAAATGGTAATACACTTTCCCCACCTTCTCAATAACCTCAATAGGTCCCAAAAAATGAGGATCAAGCTTCCCTTGCCTCCCAAGATATCGATGAACAAATTGAGGTGAAAATTTTAAGAACACCTGATCACCAACTGAAAATTTCAACGGTTTGCGATGATGATCAACATATGACTTATAACAGATATATGCCATCAAAATTATCTAATGAATATAATGAATATTTTTTTTCATCTCTTAAACCAATCTTGGTCCAAGTAACTTTCACCAATCACTGACCAACACAACATAGATTTACAAGGCTGGCCATACAAGGCCTCAAAAGGTGACATTATGATTGAAAACTAGTAAATATTGTTATAATAAAAATCAACCAGCCCTATATGGTCATCCCAGGCCCCACAAAATTCTATAACACAAGCACGAAATATATCATCAAAAATATTTATATCTCTTTATATTTGGCCATCCGATTGCAGATGGTATGCCATACTCAAAAAAACCTAAGATCCCAGTGCCTCCTAAAGGACTCTCCAAAATAAAGAACTAAACTAGGGATCCCTATCAGAAACTATAGTAGATGGAACTATGTGCAACTGAAAAATATCTTTCACATAGAAATTTTATAACTCCTTAACTTTGGCTGCATCACGAATGGGTATAAAATGAGCCGATTTGGTCAGCCTATCAATCACCACCCATATTGCATTATTAATTATTTGGGTATGTGGAAACCCAACCATAAAGTCCATAGAGATCTCATACCACTTCTAATTTCAAACTGGAAGTGGTTGAAACAAACCCTAGGGTTTCTAGTGCTCATCCTTGACTTTCTGGCATGTATAACAATGAGAGACAAAATCAGCAATGCCCCATCTCATACCTGGACACCAGAATCATCACTGCATGTCATATAATATCTTCATGGTTCCTGGGTTCACTACCCACTAAGAAATATGGAAATACACCATCCAAAATTTTCTCATAGGAAAAGGTATAATGTACTAGTTCTAAAATCATATAATTCCCTTCATGGAGAACGAACACTTAACTATGCTCTCCCCACCATGAAGAGAGTCTCTAAAGTTGTAGAATTCATCTTTAAGATGTTGTTCCTAAAGGATCATCTCAAAAGGAGTGGAGGTCAACTGGACACTGGAAAAAGAAATCTCAACCCTTGATTCATAGACACCAATATGGAACTGTTCAAAAATATCCATCAAGTTCCACTATTCTGATGATTCTTTCATGGCCTAGGTCGAAAGTTTCCTACTCAAGGCATCTATGATGACATTCCCTTTCCCCAGGGTATATGCGTCATTGAAATAAAAAGATTGCAGGTATTCAACCCAACCTATCTGTAAGAGATTCAAATCTCTTTGAGAGAAGATATAACTCAATTTTTTGTGGTTAGAATACACTATAAACCTTTATCCAAAAAGGAAATTCAACCAAATATTAAGAACATGCATTACTACTGCAATCTCAAGGTCAGGGGTTAGGTAATTCTTCTTGTGTTGCCAATTCTTCCAAGATCTATAAGAAATGACATGATCACCATGCATAAGAACACGACCCAAACCCAAACCTAATGTATTACAGAATACAAAATAGCCCTACCTAACCTCTGGAAGAGTCAAAACCAATTCACTAGTCAAAAGATGTTTTATATCAGGAAAATAACTATGAAATTTTTCATCCCAAGTAAAATTTACCCCCTTATGAGTTAGAGAAGTCATCGGAGAAGCCAAATTTGAGAATTCCTTTACAAATTGATGATAATACCTAGATAAACCCAAGAGATCTAAACCTTGAAAATATTTTATGGTTATTATCATGTCATAAAAACTTTCACCTTCCCATGATCGACTGAGATACCATGTTATAACACCACATATCCCAAGAACATCACTTACTGAATCCAGAAATCACATTTCAATAGCTTGGAATAAATTCAATGATTTCTCAACAATTCCATAACTACTCTCAAATGACACACATGATCCTCCTAAAACATAGATTAAACAATGATTTCATCCAAAAATACCACCATGAAAGTATTAAGATACTCAGGGAAAATCCTATTCATCGAAGACATAAAGACTATAAGAGAATTGGTTAGACCAAAAGGCATGACAAGGTACTCATAATGGTCGTACCTTCTCAAAAAGGAAGTTTTCTGAGTGTCAGATTATTTTATTCTCAGCTGATGGTGACCAAATCAAAGATCAATATTCAATAACCACTTTTCCCCTTTCAACTAGTCAAATAGATCAAAAATTTGTGTCAACAAATATTTTTCCTTTACTGCAACTTGATTGAGTTTTCAATAATCAACACAAATGCGAAGTTACCCATCATCTTTCTTCACAAAGAGAACAATCTCCACCTAAGGTGACACACTCAGGTATATAAATACCTTATCTAGAAGGCCATCCAAATAAGTCTTAAAATCTTTCATTTTAGCTGGAACCATATGATAAAAGGTATAAATATTGGTTGAGTACCCAACACTAAGTCGGTAGAAAACTCTACCTCCCTTACTGGTGAAAAACCAAAGAAATTAGAAGGAAAAACATTAGGAAACTTGACAAAAACTAGAGGGGATCACCACTCAAAGACTCCCGCTCTAGATTAAAAGTAAACACTAATATCACTTTCACCAACCCTGGATAATAAGGTCCATCTCTACTCGACCTCAGGTCCCATTCTACCTGAAAGATATGGAAAACCCCATCGAGTACAGTAAAGGAGACCTGTGGAAGATAATAATCAATCTGGGATTTATTGGAGATGATCCAATCCATCCCAAAAATGACGTCAAATGTTTTCATGTCAAGAGCCAAAAAATTCAATGTAAGTTCTATATCCAATAAAGAGAGAAAAAAAAGAGGGAATACAGAGACCCTGCTCTCTCTTAATTCTGAGGGGCGTAGTAATATTCATCACATAAGATAAAATATTCCTCGAAAGATTAAAAAAAATTCAAAATACATGTTGAAATAAATGAATGGGATGTACTAGTATCAAATAAAGTAGTCGCTAATGATGAAGCTATAGTGATGGTACCTCTCATAGTCGCTAGAACCGTATCTGTTCCTTTGGAGACTCTTCCACTACGTGGAAAAGCTTCATTCTGGATACTTGTGGTTTGAACCCCTTCGTTCATGAATCATTTGATTTCACCATAGTTTTAGAAGGCATTTATGATCCTGTGACACTATACAAAGTGTAATAGACATGGAAGAATTTCTGAAAATGACCTAAGAATTCGTAAGAACCACATATCTTGGGTGTCTCAGTGAAAAATTGTTTCGAGTGCCTAGGTTTTAAACACTAGTATTAAATCTAAGGGACACTACAAGGAACTATAGGAGGTCTAGAGAAACCCTACTTTTTAGAACAACCACGAAAATCATCATGATTTATCTTCCTTTTATGAGACCACAAAACTGCCACTGGTAGAAAAAGGAAGTCAACCCCAACTTACCATCTAGGTCCATTCAACCATCAATGCTCCATCCAACACATCAACATAGGAAGGAATATTCAAAAAGAAAACCCAAGAACAAATATCAGATTGAAGTACCAAATCAAATCGTTGATTTTTTATCTTTTTATTCGATACAATCCCAGGTGAAAACTATAAAAGATCAACAAAATGGTTTGAAAACTCCATCACAGTCCTATCAGCCTACTCAAGTTTGAAGAACTCAATAGCCTTGTCTAACACCATCAAATCTAGATAGAAATGGTCTGTGAAAATAACTTTGAATTTTTTCCACTCTAATCCTCCATTCTTCTTCACCATTACTATCATGTCCCACCATCTTCTTCTAGGTCGTTCCAGTACAAAGGTGGCACATTTCACCTTGATCTCATCAAGTGTTTCAACGAAACCAAACTAATGTTCAATCCTTATTAACCATTCCTCATCCTCTTGAGGATCATTGGAGACTTTGAACACAAGTGAATTATAGTGAAGGAACTCCTAAGAATGATTTCAGAAAATATCCCTATGAGGTTCCACAACTGGAGCCTGAGTGTGAACTAGTGTTGGTTCATGTCATAGAGCATGGATAGTACGCAAAATCAATACAAATATATGTTGGTCCATGATAGGATTTTCTCACTATGGTTCATCATTAGCTTCCTCTTGGATCTGATTCACACATCTTATCAGAGGAATGATGATACAAAACATCATCAGACAACACAAAAGACATCATATTAACACTCAAATATAGAAATAATGGAAATTAATCCCATCAGATAGATAAACAAGATTTGGATTTCAACCTATCTAAATAAAATGTAGATAAACTATTGGAACTAATCCTCAAGATATATTTCCCAAACCAAACCTAGTGACTTAAGTCTCATTGTAGTGATAGATGGTAAGGAACTCAATTGTAACTACCTGATAAGTCCTGAAAATATTTTAGAACTCTATATTGACATCAAGGCAAGATGCTTAACCTGCACCTATGATACCTCTTTTTCAAAAACTAGACCAGATACCCTAGTACCCAGATAATTGATCCAGTCCTAACATGGCCTGTAGGGAATTCCTGATCCCCATGGGATGTAGACAAGCACCTAGCATCATACAACATGAAAGTGGGAACATATTTTCCACAAAAACAACAGAATCAAGAGATACAAGTTAGTATGAACAAAATAAAAACTTTGTAGGGAGAACTATACAAAAAGTAAAACAGGTATAAAAATCCCAAAGTACATCAACAATGTACTATAAATCAGAAATACAACAACCCAAGTCCCAAAAAGACACAATAGCTCAAGCCCAAAGATCAGCATATACTACCACATCCAAGTGGTACTTTCCCCTTACTCTAACATAGAAGGAGGAAATCTACAAACACCCAAAGTCACAAGTAGGGTGTGAGATAAAATCCCAATAGGGTCTCACCAAGGATTCTGTAATAATATTCCATAATAAATTAACCAAATAAAGATTTTAATTTTAAATAAAAATCATTGAATTTAAGAATCATATTTAAAAAAAATCATAATTTACATTATAAATGATGTAAATACTTTAAAAAAATGGCTTAATAACCATTTTATATAAAATAGTTTATATAAATTCACAAGGCATGTGTAAAATACTTTACAAACCATGGAATATATTTAAAATATAAAGAATGAGCAACATGGTCATATACTAATAGGTACGATAGTTCTAGGTTATGAAATAACCTCACACTCAAATAGTTATCACAACAATATGTGTACACACGTCCCACATAAACTAGTCAAAGAAGAACCCATCACTATCCCATCGGGGATGTAACCTGTTGCATATGTATTTTTAGTGTTGTAAAGCATCAATAGAGTGATTTCCTAAATAATTCACTAACAAACTAGGTTAACATGCACTCTAACAACAACCAATAATGGGTAATTCACTTTAAAACTATTTAAAATAAAATTCAACCCATTTTTTTCCATTTCAATATGCTAATTTCCATTTAAAAACCATAGTAGTTTTTTAATAAAAATGTTCATTTTTCCAGGATAAAACCAGTGAGTTTCTATCAAAAAAATTTAATCCATTTTTATCAAATAAAAAATGGAAATTAATTTCACAATTTAAATTCCACAATTTAAATTCCACAAATTTAATTTCCACAATTTCCATTAAATCCCATAAACACACCCCAATTCAATAGAATTGGGTTTTTTTCCCAATTTAATTTCAAAATCCAATTCAAATACCAATTTACAACTAATTAGGTTTTTAAAATATAATTAAAATTAATTTAATTTAAATCAAGAAATTTAGGGTTAATCAAATTGTCCAATCAAAATGAAACCACCTACCTCAAGATTAGGGGATCAAGAATCACAAATCCCTAAATGAGAAAATTCAACAAAGAATATCAACAAAAAATATTTGAGAATCAAACCAAGATTCAAGATCCAAAAAATGGGAATTAGATCATCTAACAACAAAAAGATATAATAAACCCTAAGGAGTATAGAAGAGGAGAGCATAAAAAATATAATGAGGAGAATAAACTTTCCGGGAAAGGACCAAAAAAATATTTTCCAGCTTTGATTCACCTTGGAGAGGGTGTAGAGGAGCCAAAATTGGATATTGGGATCCCCAAAAACCTACAAAAATGTTCCACCTTAATTTAGGGCTGAGAGGGGGTCAAAATAGGGGTTTGGTAAATTTTTAATAAATTTTAGGATTAATTAAAAGCCATGCGCACGATTAGTTGGGCAGTTCCATATGGTTAGAAAAACCATGCACCCTAGCCATGTGCCCCTACTGGAGGGGTTTCATGGTTTATCCTTGGTGGGTGCATGGTTTTTCAAACCGTGTGGAAACCATGAAAAATCTCACTATATCGGTTTTCATGGTTTTCCCTAGTATGGTGCATGGTTTGGGAAAACCATTCACCAACCTTTCACTGCCCAAGAACTTCCAAAAGCTTCCAAAATTTCACCCAAAACACACCTAAATAAAACCCAACCAAATAATGTTCAAAATAGGGGTTTAGGAGTACCTCGAAAAAATAACAAGATGTTACATACTAGCTATATAATAAACTCATTTTACAATACTTGTAAACATTTCTCCATAATTAAACTACACTAGTCCCCATTCTAGATTTCTCATAAGTTATAATTTTTGTAAAAGTGGTTGACCTAGAGCCATCTTGAACAGTAATTTATGATTAATATATCATGTATACAGTGAGTTATACATGATGTATTCTTACCATAATAGTGTTTATATTTCTATGTACACTATTTATATGATAATATCCATAGATTATTTGTCATATCAAAAGGTTATAGAAGTTACCAGGATATAATGATAACCACAAGATACTATGAAATTAATCCTAAACATATTTCCTATAGTCTAGATACATAATATTTATTGGACACAAATGATGTCTGGCTATCAAGTTTTGGGAGTTCATAAGCATTGGGACTTCTTCTCATGAAGTTCACACATGGTGATCTTAAGTATATGAGATCATGAGGACTGATCCGTAAATAGGAACACCACATGTCTTAGGTGTGATTGGTTATTACTATATGTGAAAATGTATAATGGTCTCATAACTTTAGATTATTATCAATGTATACTATTTGATCATGTACTTTGATGCAAGATGAAAACTATGGCATTGATTTCATAGTGAGGTAGCTTATATTGGGTGCATCATTAGTGGTATGACATTGATTTAATACTCAAAATAGATTTTTCACTTTCAAAAGGAAGTTATATCTCAGGACTACTTGATTAGAATGGTAGTATATTCACTAAATCCATGACCATGGTAGAAGAAGGTAAGTTTGTCCAGTAAGTTCAATGAATAATAAATCAAGAAAAAGGATGATGACATGAAATGTGTATCCTTCTTTTTGAGACATCACAAGACAAATAGATTATATTACCTGATGTGTGTTCTTAGGAGATATTTTTATTGCTATGACTATACCTTATCTCTTTGGGGGCCTTGATGAGTTTCTAGACTTTGATTCTAATCTATAAATAATATTCACTCCTATCAAGATAAGGTCCTAGAGGTTCACACACTTAGCGTATTCAAAAGTCTACCCTACTCTGATGAATAAGAGTTTAGAACATGGTGGCCCCCACCACTAGGTTCTGGGGATGAACGAGAATATACATTATCCAAGTAAAAAATAAATTCATTATTATTTGAGTATAAAATAGTTTGAGTTGAATTTATTTATTTAATGTATTTGTAAGTATTAAGTGAATATATTGGGATAATATTATACGAAAAATATATAATTTTAATATTCAAGGTTCGTTTAATATATGCAGGAATGATAGGTCGAGTTAATGAATCATTTTTACCATGAAATATATTTATTATATTATAGGTAAGTGATAAAATATAAATGAAATTTATGACTCATTAAGTCAGTCATAAGATATTGTTTATAGATTATTTAGTGGGTAATACATATTTGGGGGTTAGAGATCCAATTCTGAATGTTTTTCAACTCACTATGTAAGTGAAAGGAGGCTATCATATAGGGTACTATTCACATCATGATTTTGAGAGCTCCTATATCCCCTCTTTCATATAATAGAGAGATAAGATCTCAATCCAAGTGTTTGATCTGAGTTCTCTTTCTCAGATCGAAGGATCAACGTAGCGGTGATCATTGGGACATAGAAGAATTCATTTAATCTCTACACTAGCACCTGGAATTTGATGAAAGACATTCCTATAAACTTTTAAAGTGTTTTTGGATGATCTAGAGGGATCTTAATTCGATTACTTTGAGAAATGGCCACCGGTGACAAATGGATGTTGAATGCGTCTTCAAATCAAACCAGGTATTTTTCAATTTAATTTTTGGGATTAAAATTCTTCATGTAAGATTTTTTAGGTTGTAATCAGGTAGAGTTTATGTTGGTGATGCTGTTATAATGTCTATTATAACATTAAAATTTTAAATTATTGATTTTTTAGGATTCTGTTGTGTGCCTGATACCATCAATACTCATCTCCATAATATGGGGTATGAAAACATAAGAAATGGGTAAGATCAAATACATAGTAAGGGAAAAAAACTCAACAACATTTTATCAGGGTCTAGATCATAGTCATATGGGAGATCAAGATAATGAGAGAAATATATTCTTAAAAACAATGTAGAATAATAATATTTACCCACAATCTATAATTGAATGACCTATAGTCTAAAATAATCAAACATATACCATATAATAGGGGTGTATAAACATGAGACAATAAACACGAGCCATAGTAACATAACATAAGTATATATTATATAAATGTGACATAAGTGAAAGCATAATAAATCATAACCTGGTGGAGTAGGCATTACTATTTGATCATATAACATAGTGGGCTTGGGATAACAACCTTTTTACCTAGTTCGTCTTAGGATAACAACTCATGTACCCTCTTAGTCTTTTTCTAACAACCTGTGTACCCTCTTGGTCTTGGGCTACTACCCATATACCCTCTTGGGCTTAGTATACTACCTATTTCTTATGGTTAGGATACTACATTTGTACCCTTTTGGGCTTAGGCTACTACCCTTGTACCTTTTTTGAGCTCATGTGATATAAAAATTCCACCAATGTATTGGAGTTCATTTTAGTATCACCCCCATTAATAATAATCATTCATATATTTTTGTTCCAATAGAACATAAAAAACATTCATATTTCAAACATCCCTTAATTTACCCATGTAAAAGAGAAATTTGTCTTGAAAACTTACAAAGAACATTTCATAATACATCTATAGAAATAAGGTGGATGGTGGTATAAGAACATATCCCTAGTGTAACATGAGTATTATTATGGATTTTGGAATAGATGAAAAATACCCTTTAAAGATCATTGGGTAAATCACTTTGAAAAATAAAAGGAAATACCCCTTTTAATTTTAAAATTATTATGATTTTTTTAATTTGGGAAACCATTTTAAAACATGGATAGAGCATCATTGAAAAGAATTCTCATGAAAATAAAAGTATGTTTTCACACAAAAAAACCTAAAAAGGATATTTTAGAAAACATTTTTAACATTATCATAAAAAGATGAAGTTACAGGTCTCTTTCAAAAGTTATTTTCAAAAAAGTAAAGTGAACTTTTTTGAAAACTTTTACTTAAAAAAATCTTCAATAATGGAACCTTGAAAAATACATAAAGACCATATCAAAGAAATGTAGAGTGAAAGATAAAACAAATGATCATATAAGAAAAACTATTTAAATATTTTAAAATACCATTGTTAAAATCCCACATCATAAAAAGGGATAACCAAACATTATTTTGAAAAGGGACAAGGGAAATATGAAGGTCACATGAGATAAAAAATAATTAGCTTTACAAATATAAAGGTGAAAATTGAAGGGAAAATATGGACATGGAAGAAAAATCATCATTAAAGAGAATGGGAATTATTCTTAATAATGTCATACTTTTATGGGGAAGAAATTAATTAAGGAGGAAGATTTGAATAAAAAGTGAAATTTTCACTTGAGATAAATAAAAAGTACAATACAAAATCTTATGTTTAAAGAAACCAAAAATATAAATAATAAGCTCAAGATTAAACATTATAACATAAATAAAGGGGGTTTGAGTTAACAAAAAACCCTTATAACTTTGTAATATTTTGAACTATAAACCTATGGAAGGTATAACATAATATGGATTATAAATTCCTTGAATTTAATGAAGTAAATGATAAAAATACATTCATGGGAACTATATAAACCCTTTAAATTAAATTAGGTTCATAGAACAAAGCTTCTCTCAAAGAAAGGAAATTGAGACGAAACACCCTTACCTTAAATCCCACTTACCCAAATATTATATAACCTTTTATTTAGTAAAAAATCTACTTAAATAACCTATTTAAAAACCTTTTTCATACCTATATCCTTTTATAAAAATAATTTACATTGATTTATTACAAATATATTATTTAGTTACATTTTATTTTCATCATCACTTTTCATTAGCTTCATTTTCTATTTAGTATTAGTGTTATAACGATAGTGTTGACTATTATTTATAGATTCAAATTTAATCATTATAAGATCATTATATGTATTGTAATAGATTTTTTATAATTATTTATAATGTTAAAATTTCATTTCATAATAATTTTTGTTATGATTTGTAATGATGAAGTTGGTGATGATATTTTTTCAATGATTTTTAACAAATAAAAGGATGATATAATAATAATAAGTTAAATATTAGTATAACATTTATATGAACATGAACTAAAAATTATTTTATCATTAACATATAATAACACCATTATATAAATTTCAATACTTATCCATGATATAAATGTATAACATTATCCAAGTAGGTGGTTAAACCTACCCAAATAAGAACAAGATACAGTCTATTGGTGAGTATAGTTAAGAAAGTAATTCTTTGGGAACAATATCATCATTAAAGAAGAATGGTGATATTATTAAGATTTTATAAGTTGGTGATTAAGATTTGGAAATATTTTGATAAATAATAAAATATTATATTAAAAATTAAACATGTCACTTTCTTGGAGGCAGTTGTCTGCACATACACACAAGCAACATGCTCATTTTCCATAGAACAGAAGGAAGATAAAAAATGATTTATAATTTAATAATATCAATAATTTCATAAATATAATATCAATTTATTAAATAGACTTTTATATCCATTCATTTAAGGCGATGATGAAAAATCAACCACACCGTTCATTGTAGCGGTAGTCCGCACGTACGTATGACGACATCTTGATTTTTTGAATGGTTTTGGAGGAAGGTTAAAAATGGATATTTTATTAATATAATAAAATCTTAGAATATTATTAATACTTATTTATCATAATTTCATGAATATAATATTTTTTATAGGGTATAAGAATAAGATAATTAAGAGAGATCGGTTGAGAACATTATGTATCCATTTAGATATTCTCCCTTGGTTAACAATTTAAGGCGCCTTAGCTTGGTATTTTAGAAAGAACAAGGATTGTAATACATGGTGAGAGAGTGGAGTATATAATATGATGGATTTTTTTTTCAAGTTAATTTTTTATAATTATTGGAGAAAAGTGGTGGAGGTGCACTCCTTTTACAGGTGAAGAGAATTATATTTTTGTAAATATAACTTCTTAATATAAATAGAGTACATGTTTTACATGGGAAGTGGATAAAAACTGGAAAATAATGGAGTGTTGGATAATTAAAGGCTGATAAAATCTCAAACACTCATTTTCACACATGTTTTAAACATGTTGTTAGTATTTTACTCTTAGGCATTTCGCCTTTATCATTTTCGGTTTTTACATCGGTAATTAATTTTTACCTAAGTACTTCCCCATTAATTCCTAAAAATAAAATGGTAATTACTAAATAATTTATAAATATTAATTTCAATTATGAAATAAATTTTATAAAATAAATTTTATAAGTATAAGAAAATTAAACTTTAACAATAGCACATTTAACATGTAAAAACCCGTTTTTTGAAAAAATGCATTTTAAGAATAAAAATGATGTTCATGATAAAATTATAAATTTGGTTGATTTATAATACATTAATTGGTTTATTATTAACCATATAATATTTATTTATCTTTAAAAACAATCCAAAACTAAATTAAACTTTATGGATACTCATTTTAAAGAAACAGACCAGAAATAGTTTTTATTAGAGTAAAATATTACTTAAATTTACAAAAATGTTAAACATGGGGTTTAAAAATTTAAAAAACTAATTTTAAATTATTTTATTTTATGTCATAAATATATATTGAGGATTATTTTTCTTTATTCACCCAAAAATCAACCTTTTAATAAAAATCTCAAAAATTCACGTAAAGAAAATTTTAACATTATGGATTCAAAAATGTAGTTCATTTTATAAAATAAAAGTTCTAAAATTTATAAACTTATCTTTTAAATGAAAATAAAAAATATAAATAAAAAATTATTTTAGGAAATAATGATGTTTTTAAACATTAATCATTATTAATATCATTTCATATCAATTTCTAATTTAATCAATGTTAATGTATTAGTTCATATATTATAATAACATTATAAACGTTTTTAGTTGAATTTATTAGGATAAAATATATAACACTTAAAAAAAGTTATTTGAGAATGAATAATACTTTTTAATACTAAATCATATTAATTATTTATATTATAAATGTAATTAATTTTAGTTGAGTGATATATTTTTATTTACTAGAGGTTTTATTACCCTTTTAATTTTCTTAATAATATTCATCTAATATATCATGGATTGGTTTATTTTGATGTTGTGTATGGAGTAAGCTATCAAACACATTACATTTATTTAATGAAAAGATATATCATAAAATCATGGGGCGTTACACTCTCCCACACCTTAAATAAATCATGTACTCACATTTTTAATTATCATTCACTAATGAAGGAAGCTAAGGGATCCATAAGAAACTAAAGATATATTTTATATTGAGATATAAATTTTTCAAACCTAGATACTAGGAGAATCATCTTTTCCCATAAAATAGGAATGTGTTGATATTTTTCTTTATCTCATCAAAATTTACCAAATATTATTCCTTAGTTGGTTATAATAGTTTTTAGGGACATACGTTTCACAACTTCATTTCCATAATCTTATCCCTAACCAAATAATAAATCCAAAATGGTTGTGATAATTTCTATTAAATCAGAGTAAATAAATTTATGAAAACTCAATCCTAAGATTTCTTCTCTAATGGAACCTTCATTTTGACCTATAATACTTTTTGTTTCAATGATAACACAATTGGATCAACCTAGATCTCCTTCACTTTAACCTAGGTTGTCCATGGTTATATTCCTCTTAGGTTCTCTAATCTAACTAGTTATATATTATATCCTCAAATTCCATTTAAATCTTTTATAATAATTCATAAATAGAATGTGAATTAACCAAAGCATATCCACCAGGAGTTTCTAGAAAGGTTTTTAGTCTTAGGCCCACTCATCATGAACCGAGTGAAAATCTATTTGATACTCAACCAACCTTTTTAGGGTGATTACCCTTATTTGAATCTATTCCACTACCACATCCGCTTGTTAGTATCCATATGGGGATGTAATTTCCAAGAAATCTCATAATTTATACTTTACTAAAACTTTGGATGACTTCATATAATTAGACTTATATTTATGTTTTTCACTAAATTTATCTTATCTTAATCCCCAAAAGAGCTAAAAAAATCCCCAAAAATAACTAAACCCTGATTTGATACCAACTAAGGTGCCCCAAATCCGCACTATCAAATATGGTTCTAAAACATTTTATTTAAATATTTTCTTTGATAAAAACTTAGGAAACCCAAGATATATATATATATATATTATTTCTATATCATTTCTATAAGTTAAACAATATGTATCAAAAATAATAACAAAATCTAAAGAACTATATGTTTAGTTTCTTTGAGGATTAACTATACAAGAAACTTATTTTATGATACTCATAACAATTTCTACATAATAAAAACACACTAGAACCCCATCTAAACTTTTCACAATTTATACTCATATTCATAACCTAGGTAATGGAAACATAATAAAAGGGTGATCTAAAATGTTTAGTAAGGGAAAAATAAACAATATTTCATCAAGGGTTAGATCAAAGGTATATGATAAATCAGAAGAATAATAAAAATATCTTATTAAAAATAACATAGAATAATAAGAGTTTCCTATAAGACATAATAAAATAACTTGTAGTATCAGATGATCAAATATATACCATGTCATAAGAGTGTAGAAACATGAGACAATAATCATGATCCATGGTTGCATTATATAAGCATATAATATAGAAATGTTGCTTAAGAAAAAAAATAGGAAATCATGAGATATAAAACTTCAACCAATGAATTAGGGGGCAATATAGGACCCCACCCATCAATAATAATCATTTGTACATTTTTTTGTTAATAGAACATGAAGACATTCATATTTTAAACATAATTAATTAACATGTGAAAATGAGATGAGTTTCATGAAAAATTACATATAAAATTTTATAATCCATACAAAGAAAGAAGGTGGACAGAGGTATAAAAACATATCCAAAATTTAATATAAGAATCATTAATGATTTTATCATAGATGAAAGATACCTTTTCAAGATCATTGGGTAAATCAATTTGAAAAATAAGAGGAAATACCCCGTTTTATTTTAAAATCATTATGAATTAGGTTTATTTGGAAAAACATTTTAAAGAATGGAAATAAAGCTTCATTTAAAAGAATGGTTGTGATGGGGAAAGAATGTGTTCACATGGAAAAACCTTAAAAATTTATTTTAGAAAACATTTTTAACATTATCATAAAAAGAAAAAGTTATGAGTCACTTTTAAAAATTGATTTTAAAAAACATGAAGTGAATTTTTTTCAGAAATTTTACTTTAAGAAAAAGAACCTTCAATAAAGGAACCGTGAAATAAAGTCTATCTCAAATAAATTTGGAGTAGAAGATAAAACAAACTAGAATGTAATGAAAACCATTTTAATATTTTAAAATATCTCTGTTGAAATCCCACATCATAAAAAGGGATAATAAAATTTCCTTTTGAAAAAGGGGAAGGGAAATATGAAGGTCACATGAGATAACTCATAATTAGGTTTACTGATGTAAATGAGAACATTTAAGGTAAAATATGAACATGTAAGAAAAAATCATTGTTAAATTGAATGATAAATATTCTTAATAATGTCATACTTTTATGGGGAAGAAATTCATTAAGGAAGATTATTTGAATTATACGGACTTTTGTTTTTATAGATTTGAATTTTGAGAAAAACATTGAATTTTTTACTTTCAGATGCTTATAAGGGGTAAAATAGTAATGTTACTTTATTAAATGATCTCATATAACTTTTTTGACCACTCCATTGGTCTCTTAATAGGGTGTTTACCCTATAATAGGAGTTTGGTGGAATTATGAGATGCTGAATTTTAGATGAATAATTAATAATTAATATTTAATTAATTAAATATTAATTGATTTGCGCAAGTTCATTTGACCATATATTTTGAATGGAGAATTTTATTGAGATTTCATCTCTTCCATTGAGTCGGGAATATATATTTTTACCGAGTCAGGTCATAAACTCAAGTTGGGCACTGGGGTCGGGTCGGGCCCCCTCTTTCTTTTTTCCTTTATTTTTATTTCTTTTTGTGTCCTCTTTTCTTTTATTCATTATCCCCTGTATTCTTGCATATTCCCCATGTAGATCCCCCTTTACATGACCAAGAGATAAAAATAAGATATGGAGAGAGAGATGAGGGAGAATAAATGAGGTACCGCCGCAAAGCTCGGGACACACCCGATCATTGTGCGATAGCCATGGAGTGTGGAAATAGATGAAGAATCAATGAATTACTCCCAAAGGTAGACCATTTTAAGTTTTTTCATAAATCCCTATAGATTTACCTTTTTTACATTTTAATCCCCTACTGTTGATTTTGTGGGAAAATGGGGGTTTCAAAAAATTTGGAGGTTTTCTGTTCAAGAAAACCCATCTACATGACGTGTGGTTTAGAGAAAATGCGCCGTGTGATCATCCTATTTGTAGAAGAATATATTTTTATAGGTAAAATAAGTTTATGGGCTAGAAACTCCATTTACTAGGACTTATCCATGTAGTCGAGTACCTATCCAGACAATTTGTGTAGGGGGACATGGCTGTGTGGGGTACACGGGTAGACCCCATGTGGGTTACATGCCATGTAGAGGTACAAGGCCAGACCAAGTACATGGAAATACCATGTGAGTTACATGAGAAGTTAACTCATATTGGGTACATCATGTGTTCCTATCTTATACTCAGTGTACTTGGGCTTTTATACACAAAGTCCGTCTGGAGTACACTCCCAAGTGGAGCCTTGGGAGTAAACGCATTATACTGAGTAAACATGTCGTGTACTGCCCCTTTGCTTCCCTTTGATGGTTTTTTCATATATTTTCAACCAAGAGTCAAAATTGGACACATGAGTATTTTATTTCAAGTATCTTTCTATTAATATCACAATGGTGAAACCCTTGAGGTGATATGAGGACTCCTAAGTGGCGTTTTAGGTGTTTTCTTAAACAGAGAGGTGCTTCCTTTGGCAATTGAATCCAATTGTCTCTTGAGAGTGAGACCTTTGATCTGAGATGGTCCATGAGCTATCTCTCTCTTGGATAAGGCTTTCATAGATCTCCCTTGAGGACGTATCCCTTGAGAAATGTGTCCTTTGGCCTAGGTGGCTGTGAGATTAGTTGTTTTTAAGGATCCTTTGTAGGATTCCCCTATCTTCTTACTGTTACCAAGGATCCCCTATGGGATGAATTTTCTTACATGATGACATAGGGAATTCATTGTAGGATTACTTATCTATATACCATTCCTAGGATCCCATATTGTATTCCTCTTATTATTATGTTTCTTTTGAGGGTCCCATTCAGGACACCTTTTCCTAACCACCATTCAAGGGATCCCAAGTAGGATGCCTCTGTTTTCTTTCTGTCAAGAATACAATGTAGGATTCCTCCCTTTACCTTCAATTCTAAGGATCCAAAGTATAATGCCTTCACTTATAAGTACAACCAAGGATACCATATAGTATTCATCTCAAGTGCTTTGACTTGACGGACCTAGTTGGTGCCTTGATGTTTGACCGACCTTGAGCTAGTACATCCGATTTGGGTAGAGATGGTAGCGGGTGTCACCTTAGAACCCATAATGAACATGTAAGCTTGCGAGACTATGTCATTATTGGTGGGTTTATAAATTCAGTCACCCTCACTATTTTTTTTATACATTCACATATTTATTGTTCATACAATGATGATAACTAGAGGTAATTCCTAGTTGGTGGCTGATAAGCCCAACATAATGCATATTTATTTCCTTCTAGGATGCCGAGACATACTTATTGGTATATAGATTCTGAGACATGTTATTTATTATATTTATTAACACATCCAGAGGTACTACCTTGGATCTATTTGTTGAGACTGTACATTTTATTATTATATTATTGGGATTTTCTGAGGTACTTTATAGTATCTGACTATTGAGCCCACTACTATAATATAAAGGCATAGAGTCCCTCGTAATTATACTCTTGGATGATTATGATCTATTGAGTGATGAGTATGATGTTTATCTCCTTTTATTAACATGTTATAAGGATTATTAATCTCTCCTCAATCTGATTATACTCATGGACGATTACGCTCTCTCAAGTGATAGTGAAAACTACACTCTCCCTGATCAATTACTAAACTGCGATGTTGGTTATGAAGTTCCACCTAATTGGATAATAATGGATTATTACAATCTCCCAAGTGATAAGGATTATTTATCTCTCCCTAATTAGAGACCTTTTGGTGTGGTAATGGCATCTCACTGGTGATATCTCCTTACAGATTGCCTAAGGGCCAGACCCTTAGGGATTATCCAAGTTGCAATGTCATAACTGCATATGGATTAGGAACTAGGGCTTAAACATTGGATTGGATTTACATATAATGAGTGGAATGAAATAAAAATCTAGTCCATTTATATGATTTCTATATTCACTTCTGTGGAATCCATTATTATAGTGATTGGAGGTGAGTATGGGTGAACCCATGGTTAGGAAAATTATCCCCCCATGGTGACATAGCTTGCTCAGAGTCATTCTGGAACTGGCCGAAGTAGGTATTTTCATTTGAGATTACATAATCAGAGGTAGAATTAAAGAAACATGGCTTGAGTGTTATAAAATCTATCTTAATTCCCTTTTCACAGGATATCCAAGCAATCAGGATTACATATCTAAAGATCGAATGCTGTTGGTTTATGTTATTTCATTCTATTTACTCATGTATACTCATATTTATATATATATGTAAATGTATGGGAATATAGATATATAAATATAAATATATATGATTTCACTTTCCCATTTTATCGGAATTATAGACCCAAGGTTTGATTGTGGTTCACTTTTTTTATTTGATTTATTTATCTTTACAATTGTGTCTCGGCTAGGTTGGGCATATTGCATGGGCATGCACTTATGGCTAAAAATTTATAATTTCATCATTGGGGTGGCCTAATGATATTTTATTATCACCCCTGTACATTCACTTCAGTGCATGTGTAGACTTTATGTCTACTTTTCAGATTGAGGATAGATGTATGGTGGTTAGGGCTGAATCCCAGAGTTGCATGATCAAGTGGATCCACTCACATGGATTCTTATTATCGGGATGGTGTAGTTCCGCAATGTCATGAAGACCAGTTACGTGGTATGGATCAGAGTTAGTAGTAGAGCCCTGTACTTTTATTTTATATTTAATTTTTATACTCCTTCATGTATAGTCGACCTAGTGGGTGACCAGTGTTGTATGTATAACATGGATGTTTGTGATTTTATAGCATTTAATTTATTATTACAACAAGTTCTATTTCAATTTATTTACTACTTATACACTATGTTTATTTATTACTATGTATGATACTTAGATATTTCCATTATTTTCTTACTCTGATATAACGGAATAGTGTCCCAACTATCACACCTTAGGCCCTCACTGCTAGTCAGCGTCCTATTTCATACAGGGATGTGCACTTGAGGCCTCGCAACAAACTAGCTCAAAGCACCAGTTTAGTGGAATCTGGGATGGGATGTTACAAAGTGGTATCAGAGCTATTCCTTTCCTGTTGATTTACTATTTGGGATATGGTAGATAATATTATTATGAATGTGTTGGAACCTGTGATAGATATTGCACTGGTGTATCAAGAAAACTTATTCCGGCAAGAAGTCCCGGTTGCCAGGGATATGAGATTACTGTTCTGATCTTTGATGTTATAATTGTATATGATTTTCACCTTTAATGATGCACATTTTGTGGGGATTTTAATATTTATTATGGATTTATGGATATTTTCTTGTTTTCAAGAGACCATAGATTTATTCAAACACTTTTCTAGAAAAGTCAAGAGGTGTATCGTGCATCATATTTAGAAAGTAGGATTCATATGTTATAGGCCTTCTAGTTTGGGATTATTATTGATGAAAAAGAATATTTTTTAAAAGTGTTAAAAAAATACAAATGGTGTTTTTAAATATAGGTTTTTGGTGTAATTTTACTCAATTGATCTGACTTGTGCATATATTTACTTCTAATGGTAGGTGAAGTGGATTTATGTTGAGACATTTTGTGGTGAGGATGATGACTCAATACTCATGTATGTGAGGTGTAGTAACCCTAGTGGGTTTATAGAGCACATGATTCCCATGTGTTATACCCATTTTAGGGTGTTGTTTCTTAGGTTTAGTTATTTAAAGTGGTAGTAAAAATATATATAATGTTTTCCTAAATAAATGAGAATGACATTCTACTCAACTGACCCTCATTTGTGGTTATCTAGTTGGATCACTGAGTACAACACTGAAAGTCACCAAGAAATTCTCATGAAATGGACCTCTATGAGGTATTACCATATGAGTATGCTCAATGAGTGTCAGTTTAGTATCTATTCTAAATTAGTATTGTGACCTCTAGGGAGTATTTCTATATGAGGATTCTCAGTGAGGATTGGGCCATTGTAGGTTGTGTTGGCAATTTTGACCCTTTTAGGTCATTGTGATCTTTACCTTCCTTAGATAGGTTTGATCTTTTGGGATAGGTGGGAGACCAAGATCCACTTAGTTCTGACTTAGACCATTTTATTTCAACATTTTTTTGATTGAGTAAAACCTATTTGAGAGTTTTTCATGGGTTTATGGTTACCTTTTTAGGTAGTGAGCTTAGTTTTATGCTTATTCTAATACTGATTCAAGGTTAGTGCTCAATTTTATGTGATATATTCTTGTTGATGCCTTTGTATTTTGACGAAGCGCCTAGGGTTCTTGTTTTTTAAACTAGATTCAATAGGAATGACTATTTGGGTGTCTGGCCCTATTGACCAGTGTTTTTTATATTAGAAAGTGGTCAAAGCATGGGTAGAAACTCATGAATGAAACAAAATCGGGTTATAGGTGATCATGGGATAGATCATGGCACATGTGTGGTGCTCTATTTTGAAGAGGAGTTCTAAGGGAGCTTCTGGATTGTTTATACTACATATTTTATTGCATGTTCATCTTGGTTTAGTATAATACAACTCATTAGAGTATGAGTCAGGTGATAAAAACACTGTTAGTTATGTATGGTATCTTTTAATCGTAAATTGGTGAGTGGTCGAGTGTGAGATGAGGACCGATGGTTTCAAATAATTTCCATGGGAATGCTTTCCTAGAATTTTTGATAAAATAATAAATTCCCCTTCATGGTAGAGGATAAATCATAATGAAGTGGGTGCCATGAGATATATGACTCATGTTTGGACTTGGACATGAATTTTTGAGAGACGTGGTGTCAGGTGTTGGTTAAAGGAAAGTGTAGCTTTGTTGGATGTGAGCGTGGCTCAGAGAGAGTTGTAGATTCTGTTTGATAGAATCTTAATGTACTCCTTTTTAAATATTATATATCAAACTCTATATTGAAATCTTCTGGAGTATATTGAGAGAGAATCATCTCTATGCTGAGATTTTTTCATTTTGAATATCCTTTCTGGTTGATGAGGAAACCTATTGAGGTTATGCTTGAAGATTGGTATAAGGTAAGAAAAATGGTGGGGATTACACCATTGGAATTTTTTAGGTGGTGTCCCTTATTTTAAGTTTAAATTTGGCATTTTACATGGTCTTTTGATCTCAGAGTTTGGTTTTGAGATGATGATAAGGGTATTCATATGGTAGGAATAACAGATCAATCGTAGTTAAAAGTATCCCATAAAGGAGACAATTATTGACACTATGAAACTAGTCATTGGAAAGTTCAGATATCTTGTTGTGTAGATTATTAGGTTGAGAGCATGGGTATTGGTTTTTTCACCAAGGCTTCCTGGGGACGATAAGGTTTATGGTGGGGAGACTGTAAGGACCTGTGTTTTTAAGAACTAGAATTTTGAGCAGAAATTTGACATTTTTCCTTTCAGATGCTTATAAGGGGTAAAATGTTAATTTTACCCTAGAATATGTTCTTGAATAATTTTTATGACCTCTCTGTTGGTTCTATAATAGGGTTTTTACATTAGTACAGGAGTTTGGTGGAATTCTAAGTTGTTCGAATTTTAATGGAATAATTAATAATTAATATTTATTTAATTAAATATTAATTTTTCTACACAAATTAATTTTGACATATATTTTGAAAGGGGATTCAGATTGAGATTTCATATTTTTTTGATTCTGGAATAAGGAGTTTTTCCTAGGTGGGGTATAAACTCAATGTGGGTATCAGGGTCGGGCTAGGCCCCCTTTTTATTTTTTTTCTTTCTTTTATTTTCCTCTTTTATTTTCTTCCTCTCCCCTGGATTCTCATGTATTATTCCTATGGATACCCCTTTATAAAAACAAGAGATAAAATGGTATAGGGTGAGAGAGAGAGAGATAACTAAAGTAGGTACCACCATGAAGCTCGGGACGCACCATATCATCGCGTAGTAGCTATGGAGCATGGAAGTAGCTGAAGTTTCAGTAGATTCCACCTAAAGGTAAGAAATTTTTAATTTTTTATATAAATCCTCATATATTTACCTTTTTCAAGTTTTAATCCCCTATTATGCTTTCTTAGGATCCTCAGTGGGCTGATCAACTGATTTTGGGGGGAAACATGGGTTTCAGGTGATTTGGGTTTTTTTGTTCGGGAAACCCATCTATACGGTGTGTGGTTCAGAGAACACATGTCGTGTGTTCTTCCTTTTCGGTGAAGAATATATTTTTAGAGGTACACACCATGTATGAGGTATACACGCTATATAATAGAACTCATCTATGTAGTCGAGTACCTAACCATAGAACCCGTGTAGGGGCACATGGTCGTGTGGTGTACATGGGCAAACCCCATGTGGGTTGCACGTCATGTAGAGGAACATGAAAAAACCAAGTACATTTCTAGGACATGTGAGGTACATGGGTAGGTACCCCATGTAGGGTACACACTGTGTACCTGTATTACACACCGTGTACTTGAGATTTTACATGCCATGTATAGCTAGAGTACACACCCAGGTGGAGCCTTGGGAGTACATGTTATGTACTAGGTAAACATGCTATGTACTTTCATGTTGCTACCCTTATAAATATTTTCATATATTTTCACCTAGTATTTGGAATTGGACACATGAGTATTCTATTTCAATTATCTTTTTGTGTAGATCACGATGGTGAAACCCTTGAGGTGATTCAAGGACTCTTAAGTGGAATTTCTGGTGTTTTCTTAAACATTGAGATACTTCCTTTAGTAATCAAATCCAGTTATCTCCTAAGAGTGATACCTTTGATCTGAGATGATCCATGATATATCTCTCTCTTATATTAGGCTTTAATAGCTTTACCTTTAGAACGTATCCCTTGCAAGATGTTCCCTCTGGTCCAGGAGTCTGTGATGTTATTTATTTCCAAGGATCCCCTGTAGGATGCCCCTATCTTCTTACTGTTACCAAAGATCCCCTGTGGGATACCTTTAGTTACATGATAACCTAGTTAAACCCTTGTAGAATCCCTTAGTTTTATACCATTATGAGGATCCCATGTAGGATACCTCTGCTTATTATGTTTCTTTTTAGGGTCCTATTAAGGATACCATTTCCTAAGAACCTTTATGAGGATCCTGAGTAGGATACCTTTATTTTCTTACCCTCAAGGATCTAATTTAGGGTTCCTTTATTTACCTCTGCTGCTAAGGATCCCAAGTATAATTCCTTCACTTATGATTAAACTTTATGATCGCAAGTAGGATACCTCTACAGTTCTTTGAATTAAAAGACCTAGTGAGTCCCCCAATGTTTGACCAACCTTGAGCTAGTACGTTGATTTTGGGTAGAGATGGTAGAGAGTGTCACCTTAGTTTCCATACTGAACTTTTAATCCTATGAGGTTGTGTTTTTATTGGTGTGTTTAGGTATTTTTCCACCCTCGTTATTTTTTTATACATTCACATGTTTTTTACTGATACAACGATGATGGAAAGAGGTGCTTCCTAGTTGGTGGATGATGATCCTAACACAATGCACCTTTATTTCCCTTTGGGATGCCCAAATGTACTTGCTGGGATCTAGATTTTAAGCCATATTATTTCTTATATTTATTGACATACCCATACGTACTACCTAGGATCTAGCTATTGATCATGTAGGTTTGATTATTATATTATTGGGATTTCCTAAGGTACTTACTTGGATCTAATTGTTGAGCCTACTACTATGATATACGGGCATGAAGTCCCTTGTAATTATTCCTGTGGATGATTATGATCTCCTAAGAAATGATTATGATTCTTATCTCCTATGATTGAAATTTTATGAGTATGATTACACTCTCCTCAATCGAATTATACTCATGGATGATTACGATCTCCCAAGTGATAGGGAAGACTACACTCTCCTTGATTGATTACTAGATCGTGATGTTGTGCGTGGTGTTCTACACCATTGGATACTCATAGATGATTATGATCTTCTAAGTGATAGGTATGATTAGAATCTCCCGGATTAGAGACCTCAAGGGGTGGGCATGACATCTCACTGGTGATCTCTCCTTACATACCACCTAGGGTTCAGACCCTTAGGGATTATTTGAGTCACAATGTCACAATAACCTATAGACCGGGACCTAGGGATCAAGCATTAAACTAGATTTACATGGAATGAGAGGCATGACATCCAACTCTAAGACATTTATAGGATGTCTAGATGTAATTCTCTATAATCCATTATTATAGTGACTGCAGGCGAGTATGAGTGAACCCAAGGTTAGGATGAGTATACCTCTATGGTGACATAGATTTCTTAGAGGCATTATAGCACTGGATGGAGCATGTATTATTGGTTGGGATTATGAACCTAGAGATCGACTTAAATATACAGATATTGAGTGGTACAACATCCAACTCAATGCCCTTTGCATAGAATGTACAAGCGATTGGGATTACAGATCCAAGGATCAATTGGTGTTGGTTTATGTAACTTCATCCACCTTACTCATGTATATATATATATATATATATATATATATATATATATATCATAATATACATATATATGAATATAAATATAAATAAACATGATGGAACTTTCCCAGTTGACTGGGATTACAGACCCAGGGTTTGACTATGGTTCACTTTTTTTTATTTGATTTATTTATCATTTCAGTTGCACCTCAGCTAGGATAAGAATATTACATGAGAATAAACTTATGACAATTGATTTATAGGTCCATCGTTGGGGTGGCCTAATGAGATTATATTCTCACACCTGAATGTGAACCCCAGTTTATGGGCATACCTTATGTATTGTTTTTAGATTTAACACAAATGCATGTTGGTTAGGGATGAGGCCCAGAGTTACATGATCAAGTGGAGATGCTCGTGTGGATTCTTATGATCAAGCTAGTGTAGTTCGATAGTGTTTTGGAGACCGGGTACGTGGTCTAGCTCAGGGTTAGTAGTAGTTCCCTATAATTTTATTTTCTATTTACTTTTTGTACTCTTGCATTTATGGTCAGCCCGGTGGGTGACCGATGTTGTTTGTATGTAAAGGCTATTTGGGATTTTATAGAATTTCTTTTATTACTGCAGCATGTTCTATTTCAGTTTATTTACTACTTTTAAACTCTATATATTTACTATTGTGTATGATACTTAGATATTTATATTGTTTTCTTACTATTACATGAGGGAATAGTCTCCCCAATATCACACCCTAGGCCCTTTCTACTAGTCAGAAACATCTGGTGTACAATGTGGTGCACTTAAGGCCTTGTAATGAACCAACTCAGAGCACTAATTTAGTGGAATCTGGGTCAGAATGTTACATGAATAAAAAGTTTAATTTTCCTTAGATAGAAATATAAAGTATAATATAAAATCTTAGGGTGAAATAAACAAATAATATAAGTAAAAAAGTTCAATATGAAACATTATAACTTAAAGAAAGGGGGTTTGAGTTCACAAAAAACCTTTACAACTTCATTATCTTTCAAATTGTAAACCCATGAAAGGTATAACATATGATAGATTTTGTAAATAAATTTAATTTTATGAATTAAATAATAAAAATACATTCATGGGATATATATACACCCTTTAAATTAAATTAGGTGAATAAAACAAAACATGTCTCAAAGTGATGAAATTGAGACGAAACATCCTTACCTTTAATCCCACTTAGCCGAACATGATATAACCACCCATATAAAAAAATAAATATCTTTATATTCAATTTAAAAATATTATTGACCTCTTTAAACTTTTATAAACTTAATTTATATTCATTTGTTATAAATATATTAGTTAGTTATATTTTATTTTCATTATTAGATGTCATTAGGTTTGATTTTTTGTTTAGTGCTGTTTTGTAATGCCGGTGTCAATTCTTATTTATAGATTCAAAGTTAATAATTAATAGATAATTTTATTTACTAGAATAGATATTTATAATGATTTATAATGTTTTAATTTCATTTCATAATCATTTTAATTATTATTCATGTTGATGAAATTGGTGATGATCTTATTTTAGTATTTTTTAACAAACAAAAGGGTGATAAAATAATAATATGTTAAATAATAATATAAATTTTAAAATACCATAAAAAATTATTTTATAATTAATTTATAATAGAAAAATTATTAAATTTTCCATATTAATCCATGATATAAATTTATAGCATTGTTCAATTTGGTGGTTAAACTGACCTAAACAAGAACAAACTATAATACATGGGTGAGTATGGTTAAGAATGAAATTCTTTTGGAATAATATAGTTATTATAGAATCATAATGATATCATTTATATGATTTTAATATGTATAATCACATTTTAATAGAGTTTTATAAAGAATAAAATACTATATGAAAAACAAAATGTCACTTTCATGGAGGTAGGAGTCTGCACATAAGCATGAATGACACGTTCATTTTCAATGGAATAAAAAGAAGATAGGGAATGGTTTATAATTTATTTTTTAATAATTTTATAAATATAATATTATTTTTTTAAATATTATTATATAACTATCTATGTAATTTGGCGATGAAAAATAAAGAACATCGTTCATGGAGGATGTAGTACACATGTATGCATGGCGATATATTTATTTTTTGAATGGGTTTAGATGAATGTATAAAATGGATATTCAATTAGTATAATAAAATTTTAGTATATTAATAATAATTATTTTATCATACATTCATAGATATAATAGGTTTTAGGGGGTATAAGAAGAATATAATTAAGAGATCCCAATTGAGAACATTACCGATCCCCTGGGATGTTCTCCCCTGGGAAACACCTTAAAGGCTCCTTAGCTTGGTATTTTGGAAAGAAAAAGGATTATAGGACATGGGGAGAGAGTAGAGTAGATACTGGGGGTAGTGTTTTGGTTGAGATAATTCTTTATAATGAGTGGATAAATGGGGTTTATTTGAGCTCATTTTATAGGTTAAAGGAATGATATATTTGAAAATATAACTTCTTATTATAAAGAGAGCACATGTTTCACATGGAAAGTGGATCCAAAGTGGAAGATAATAGATTTTGGGATGGTTTATGGGAGACCGTCCATCAACCATTCATTTTCACACATATTTTAAACATGTTTTCAAGTCTTTTACTCTTATATTTTTCACTTTTAACATTTTTTATTTTTACCGTGGTAATTAATTTTTACTTAAGTAATTTAATTTTAGAGACTAAAGATAAAATGGGTCTTATTAAATAATTTATACCTAATGATTTTAAATATGAAGTAAATTTTACAAAATAATTTTTTTATGTGTGAGAAAAATTAATTTTAACATTAGCGCATGCAATGCGTAAACACCGATTTTTTTAAAAAAGTGTGTTTTTAAGCATAAAAATTTCATTTATGATAAAATTATAAATGATATTTATTTATATAAAATTAATTAGTTTATTATTAACCATATAGTATTTATGTGGATTTAAAAATAATTCAATACTTAATTCCACCTTGTGAATACTTAATTAAAAGAAACATACCAAAAATAGTTTATTTAAGAGTGAAATTTTACTTAAGTTTCCAAAATGTTAAACGTGGGTTTTATAAATTCAAAATAAATTTTTTAAATGATTTAGTTTACTTCATGAATATATAATTTTCATATAAAAAATGTTTCATATACTTTCAAGTCATTCTTGTATTATGATAATTCCATAAAAGTGGAAATATTTTCAAAATTAGTTTTTTCACTATTCACCCAAAAATAAACGTTTTCAGGAAAATTTTACAAATTCACTATAAGATAATTTTGAAATTATGGATTAAAAATGAAGTCCATTTTATAAAATTCATATTTTAAAATTTATAAATTTATATTTTAAATGAAAATAAGAAAATATAAAGTAAAACTTCTTTTATAGAAAAATAATCTTTTTAAACATTAAGTGTTCTTAATATATTTTCATATCAATTTATAATTTAATTAATTTTAATATATTAGTTCATATATTATAATAATATTAATAAAGTTTTAAATTTAATTTATTAGGATAAAATTTATGACACTTAAAAAAACTATTTGAGAAAGAATAATCCTTTTTAATATGAAATCACATTAATTATTTATCATATAAATGAAAGAAATTTCAGTTGAGTAACATATTTTTATTTACTAAAAGTTTTATTAATATTTTAATTTTATTAATAATAATCCTTTAATATATTACAAATCATTTTAGTTTTGTATCGAGTGTGGAAAAATTTATCGAACACACTAGATGTATTTAAATGAAAAATATATAGTAAAATCCTAGGGCGTTACATTAAGAATGATTTTTTAAAAACCATAAATATTAATTCAAGATGGTTTATTAAATATCACTATTAAATATGTTATTTAATTTTGAAAAAATTATTTCTTTAATCTTAGAGGTAAAATTAATGATAAAAAATAATTAATTAAAATTTTAATTACTTATTAATAAGTAATAATTATTGTGTTATATAAGGACACCATGAAAATATTGTCTTTTGACTTTATCTGAGAGAATATTTATATTTATCAAAACTTACTCCTACAGTAACAGTATCGAAAAATAAAATTTTGTTGTTTTTGTAAGGGATAATCATTGTCATTAAAAAATGAATTATCATGAATGATGAAATATAATAAATTATTTAAAAAATTCATTTATTCCAAGAATTTATCCATTTAATATATTTTTAATTATTTTATGTCATTCTGATAAGTGATTGAAATTATTCATGAAATTTATTATAATTTTTTTATCAACAATGAATATTTGAAAAATCATATAATTTGATAAATTGATTTTTCTTTCATTCCCTAAACTGAGTAATATTACAAAAAATAATTTTATGATTTATAAACATGGTTAAGATGAGGAATCTATTATGAACCTTAGGGATGCTTCAACATCACTTATCGAATCCATCTACCTTAAAATATATGAGGCTCCTCTCACTGGACAACAAATTTAAAAAAAATAGCCCATAAGAAAACAATATTTTTTAAGTGATGAGTCTAACTTGTTATGATTTTATGATTAATTCATTAATTAATTGATAATTAACCAACATCCGTTGAAATTATAATACATAATAGAATTTCTTGAAGATCTAATATGTCTATCTTGAAGAAAAATTTTTATAGATATTATTTTAATTAAATTCTTTATAATAACTCATATATGTTTATCAAAGATCTTAAAGAGTTAGTATATGCTCATGTTCATTAATTTGTTATGTCAAAATCAATTGATGTCACCATAAGTGAAAATATATGAATACATATAGGTATAATTTTTAAAAAAATAATTCTTTGTCTTATCTTAAGAATTGATGAAATATATTGTGTTTTAAAGATATTCCTGAAAATGAATATCATATGAGGAAAATTAATAAAGGAGGTGTTGAATACCTCTTTCATAACAAGTATTTATAATAAAAAATTGATTTAAGAGAATTTGTTATGATCTTTTTTTAATATGCACAATCAAAAAATTTATGGTAAACCATAAGTTTACCGATATTGACACATTAATTACATGACATGATCATTTGGATCATATAGGATCAGTTATGATAAAAATATTGATAAAATTATAAATTAGAATCAATTTATTGATAAAATAGTAAGCATCCATTAGGGGTATAATCATGAATTTATTTTATGGGTGTATGTCTATTAAATCTCCACTTATAAGAGAAATTTTCATTCTCTTCATGATATTATAAATTCCCCATTTATGATGTTTTACCTTGGGTTACCTATATTTAAGGTAAATTATTTATATCATCACCAACTTTATTGAAAGTAAATTCTTAATCAATTATGGAATATATATGTTTGTACATTCTTACCATGTTATCCATTTAAATGTTATATAAAAAATGTATTTATGAAATAGTTATATGTATTTTTATTGATTGGTGTATATATATACCAAATTAATCATGTTTATTAAAATAAATATTGAGCATCCCATACCTTATATAAAATGATCAAACTCAATCATTTAAAATATTCTCACAACACATACATGTATAATCCAATTTTAAAGTTTTGAGAATCAATAGTTTAATATGTTCATTATAAACATTATAAGTGTGGTTGAATTAGTTATATAAAATCATTGTTCATCATGAGTGTAAAAGAATAAATAAATTAATTCCCATAAGAAAAAATATATATATTAAAAATATATATATTTTCATATTTTGTTCCAGAAGTGACATCGATACTATATAAATTATGAAATATCATTTATTATTGTTTACGATATATTTTATTTTCGAATTATTTCAAAACTCATTGAAAAAAATGAATTTTGAGATGTTGACATCAAAATAATTGGCCAAAAGGGATTTAAGTAATATTTTTTATGTTTAACTTATAATTTTTTGGATTTTTTATACGAACTCCCAAGAATATTGAATAATTATAATTTTTTCTTCATTTTAAATTTGAATATATATAAATTTGGATTATTTAAAATTGGTTTTTTCATTGTTTATTTATGTGGTAACATTGATTCTAACACACACACATGCACACATGAATCCCTTAAGGGTTCAAAATTCCTAAAACATATCTAAAATTATGAAATATTCTCCCAATTATATTGATTTAGATATGGGTTGAACTGAATAAAACATATCCAATATAGCCATTTTAATTAATATTCATAGAATGAAGAATATAAAAATGATTTTATCATCCCATGGTAAGTGTAAATTAATATATTTTCATTAATCATAATATTATCAAGATATTTTAAATAAAATCAAAAATTTCAAAGAGTCTCTAAAATTAGTGGAACATTTGATCATCAAATTATAGGGAATGTCCTTGTACTTTTGAATTAATAATCAAGAAGATGGAATCATAAATTTTATAAATATTCAACATATTAATGAAAATTACCACAATGAATAATTAAATATGTTACTTTAATTTGTGATATATTTTATAAACAATAGTATAGTGAAGAACTTATTTTTCTCAGAATTTTAGAAATATGAGTTTTTTCCATGTAGAAGACATAACTCATTTTTGAATTTTGGAGCCTCGAGTCATCATGAAGGGTAAAATGATAAATGTTTCCTAGTAAATGATCTCAAAAATATTTTATAATGGTTTTATAGGTCTCAGGATAGGATTTTTACCCTTGGGATGGAATTTGGTGAGAATTCAAGATGGTTTAACATTTTCAGATATTTAATATTTATTAAATAAATATTATTTATTACCATGTGTGAAACATATATATATCATAAATGAAGTTCCATATAAAAATTCGAGTAAATGGTTGAGTCCAGAATGGGCAGTTTTACCTAGGTGAGGTATAATCTCTGACTATATTATGGGTCCCAGGCCGAGTCTCTTTTTAGGGACTTCTTTAAATTTCCCCCTTTCCTCGACTCTCTCCCCCTTCACATGATGGGGAGGACACCTCCCTATCTGATGTTAGGGATCTTTAGGGATAAGGGGAGATGATTCAATCCCCATTCAAGGATGGAGATCAATTATATATTGGGATGAAACAACCATGGAGCCTGAATCGTCAGCGTACGAACCTTGAAGCTTCAATGATTTTTCTTGAGGCAGGACCTATTATTTTATGTTTCCCCATTCCCATTTTGCGATGTTTACATTTCCTGATTTGAGTTTTTGACTATTTTTGGATGACTATAGTTTATAGGAGGGTTGATTTGAAACAAAATAGGCAGATTGAGGCGGTTCATAGTATTTTGAAACCTAGTATTTTTGATCGCACGGTGTGTTGTCTTGTGAACACACATCATATAGTTCATCAATGCTGGTATGGTAGAATATGATGATCAAAAATTGTATTAGTTATTAAAAATGATATTTTTTCTTATTAGGTACACAATATAAGGTGTGACATAGTGGACAACCACAAGAGTACACATCATGTAGTTTGTGACTACACAACTCGGGGTCCCGACTATACACGAAGGCTAATAAACTGACTATACACATTGTGTAGAGTAAGATTACACACCATTTACCTTGATATCACACAATAATATGACACTGGTATATTCCTAGATGGAGGTCTTGGGTGTACACATCATGTATACCTAAGTGCACACCATGTACCTCTCCCTTGGTTGGGTTTTGTGTATTTCCTCACTCTAAATTCATGTTTGGACAAGTGAATAATCTATTATGAGAATCATTCCATATAAATCATGATGGTGGAGTACTATTCAATATTTTAGGACATTTATGAGATTTTTTAGGGATATATTCAAAATATTATCATTATATTGATGACGACTTAATCTAGGTGATGATATAGAGAAAGTAAGAGGATGGTAAACCCCTTAGAAGAATTATGATATGGAAGCCTATGGACCTTGATTATAATTTTATAGTTTGGTAATATTTGAGGATTCATTGTTAATATGAATCCTTAGTATAGGAAGGATGGGTCACAAACATAGGTGTTTTGGAAAGTCCTTGGCAGTTCCCTAAATGTTCCAAGGAAGCCCCAGGGGGACTTATATATCAACATGGAACTCAAGAAGATTCCCTCTTTCCCATGAAACCTTATATTAGTGTCCATGAATGTGGTTTGGATAAGAAGATACAGAGTTTTCCATTATCCCTTGTTATGGTATGGTATTCATGGAAATTTTACATTATAGATGATAAATTCCATCTCTCCCTTGATCCTCCCCAAGAGTGGCCACAAGAGATTAAGTAATGATTTCATGGCACTATTAGTGTACTTTTCATCGAACCCTTATATCCAATGACTATGATATGAGAGTAGTATGGTATTGGGTTTGAGTACTCTCCTTAGTCTTAACATATATGCTAAGATGTAGGTCATACCTTATGTAGATGGAGATAGTATTCCCCCATAGATGTGGGGTGTGGGTTCTCTAGAAATGTGATAGTTTATCATAGATCCTTTTGAGGTGTGGATTAACACTTTCCTCAAAAGAGGTAATATTTTCCTTGATTTATCTTCGCCTTTAGTGAGGTGTTAGGTCCTTATTAGGGGTTTATAACTCCATTAACTAGTTTACACATTTCGTTGAGGTGTGGTTCCCCTGTTATGATTGTGGAATGGTGTCATGACAATTTTGGTATTTGAGCAACATGGATAGCTTGGATTCTTGGGGAATTGTAGTGAAAATTGTGGTCTACCCCCCCTTGATATGTTTCTATGTTATATTTGGGATATGTTAGTAATTATACACCTTAATATTGATTACCACCCACCCTTAAAGTATATTTGGGTTTTAAGAATTTCTTTTTTGGGTCCTTGTACTGTTGACATGGAATGATTTCCCTCTTGGATAATGGGGTAGGGAATCTCCAATGAAACAGGGTGATGGTCACCCATCTGTGGGTCGATTAATCCCTCAACTGGCATTTTTCCCGTTTGGTGAGGTGTGAGTCCCCTACTTCAATCAAAATATTGGTGGTGGACACTAAGAGTAAGATGTTCAGATGGTCCTTTTGTGGCACGAGGAATTATTCTAAAAATAATGATATGTAGATAGTTCTGAATTTTAACTTTGTGTATCGAAAAAGTGGTGAGGTTGATGCATGCAGTGTATCTCATAGTTCAATGATTCCCATTATGTGTGGGATATTCCTGATCATATCCCCCATGGGTATGATAAAGTGATTTATATTACAATCCCCATGTGTTGAACAATTTCTGTTGATCTACTTGGTCATGGATGTGAAGAGAAATTGAGTTCCCCCTATAGTATGAGAGTTTAACCCTACAATATGAGGTTAATTTGTTAATTCCTCATTCCAAAAAATGAGTAGACATTTATTTTATCCCTTATTACCCTATGTGATTGGGTTGAGGTCATATTGGGAAGTGAAGAAAAAACTCCAAACCTATCATATGTTTTTCCCTCTTGACCCGAGTTAGTTGGTTGTGTTTTGACCCCCACTGGGAACCCCTCCCATGGCCTGTAGTGAAAATGAGAGTAACCCCTGTAGTCCACCTCCAGTAGGCCCCGGGTTGATGACTAGAACCAAGGGTATAAAACATAAAAATGGGAGGCATTAACCTTATATATCCCAAGAATACATAAATAAACTACCAATCGACACTATAATATAAATAAACCAAAACCTACTATTATCCTACAATGCATGAATATGTTATAAAAAATAAAATTCCTAAATAAAGTACCAAGAGAATACTAGGTAGAAAATACACAATAAAACCCAATCTCCAAGCTATTACTATCAAGATAGGTCACAAAAAACACCCTAGAAACCTAAAAAAAGTTTATATATATTTTGAGGTTAGCATAAAATGTACTTGTAGTAGGACCATACTCAATAATTATCGTGAAAATGCAGAAGAAGAATACTAATGCATTATTAAATAAACAATAGAACCAATAAGCACCTATCAAGTCCATTATATCCCATCCTTACTAAGGATCACTCACCAAGTAATGTGTCTAAGTGTATTAATCATAATATAAAGAGATATAATCAAAGGTTCCTCATATACACTTCCCAATTGATTTTTTGATCTCACACCCCAACGTTAAACATCAAATTCTCACTCCCTTCAATATCTGATGTGGTTCGGGTCACAAACCTACCCAAACCAACCTACTATAGGGTCCAACATCCTTTGTTGGAATCAATCCATTCCATTCCATGACCACAACCATGCCACAAACCTCAACTACATCATACTCATCATTTCATATCTACTTCCACATCTCATCTACATGCATTGAACCCAATACATTAGGGTATCATGAATATGAAGGGAATCACCATTGTTCCCCCACCTACTAATCAAAACTTTACAACATCTCATCTCACTATCCACATATCCAATCCACTATACTATAACCAGTATGTAGAGATGGGAAGAGGGGGGGGGGGTAGACATCCATCTATCTTCACTAACCATAATTCAAGGAAAAACACTCAAAAGACCAAAAAATTGGGAATTGGTAAGAATATCCAACTTGGGTGGGGTGTGTAAAGAAATCATAAGAAAATACATTATATATATATATAATTGATCATAAACTTAGTATAAATGTTTTGAATCAATACAGTATCTTCACCATCCACTATCAACACCATACTACAATCGCAACGATCCCCCACCACTGCTAACTATCACACCACAACCAGCCCACTCCCCTATACAAGACAAAAACTAAGCATTTATAACAACCCAAAAAATCACATGATTATGCCATTTCCAAATTCATAATCAACAACCAAATTATTCTCATTATTATTTCCATTTCATATTTTATTACAAACCACTCTCATCTATTTACACACTTTCATTTCAAGTTTGTTATTTACAATTATATTTTATTACTATCAGGAAACTATAAAAAACCCATAATAACCAACCATTATGTCATCTCATAATGAAATCCACTTTCCCTTTACCAACTGGAGTAGGACCAATATGGCCCCACTACACAATAAATACTGGAAACCCATCCATCATTAACTAACCACCATAAAACCATCCCGTTGTACATCCCATTATAACCATCATAGGACTACGGCCCATCACCCACTAACCGACATAACCATGCTTTCCAAAACAATCCTTCCAACTCAATCATACCCAACCATAATAAGAACCCTACAATAACTCCCAAAAAATGACACAAACACAACCACAATAAAATCACACAAGCACAATAAGAACATAGTAACCCAATTCAACAATAATACCATTACATCCCATTCTTCTTTGAAAACAATGACATTCCATTATCATACTTCTCACAGTTGGTTCAATTACCCTATTTAAGTGATTAAACTTTTATGAAAGGCGAATTCCAGAAAAAGAACAAGAAATAAACACAAAATTATCAACAACAAAAAATATTTTTAGTAATAACAATAGTTAAGCTTCAAGTGAGAGAACAATAACATGGAATTAAGTAAAATTCATGTGAATCTAACTTACCCATCAATTTCATTGATGTCTGATTCATTATATTTGAATATCATTTGTGATGTTTTTCTAACAAAGTTTCTCATTTGTTGACAATTAACTTTTGTTAAAAAATATTTTTGTAAAATAGGTTAATTTGTAGGATGTATGGATAGAAAGTTTTGTAAAAAGTTGTTGAAGAAGAAGAAAGTGAGAATGTAAAGACCTGAAAATTCCATGAATTTTTTTTATTAAATTCATGGTATTTTTATGAGTCCGCAAAAATTTACGATGCTTGATTCCAAGGCCCAGTGTGCCCGGAATCAATTTCTGAAGTTTTGTTCGGGTACGTTCAGTTAATGTACGAGCGGGATTTTATAACTTTTGAACCGATGATCGGAATTGAAATATGAGGGCACCATTGAACTCGCAGCATCAGTGATTTCTTAGTGAGACCTTCACTGTGGTTGTGTTCTAATGAGAATAGAAGTTAGATTTGGGGTTTTTAATAAGTTAAATAAAAATAAGTGTAACTTATTTTTATTTATAAGGTGGTTAAAACCACCAAGAGATGGTTAGTGGCGGGGGCCACCACACCCTAACCTCCCATTGAAGGTTATGGTGGTGGGGCCCACCCACACATAACCTCCCATGGGAGGATACCTTGGTGGGGACCACCCGAGGGTTATAACTTCTTGGAACCCCCAATTAAGTGGTGAAACCCTTGAACTTCCTCCACCAATTAATTATGCCAACCCTCTCTATTAATTAATTGAATTTAATCACTCAATTAATTAAACTCCCCTTTTTGAATTCCATGACAATAAATTAACAGGATGTCTTAAATCTAATGATTTGTTGGGTGTTGGTCTTTTTGGGAGAGCTTAGAAAGGAGAATTGAGGAGGAGAAGAGTGCTCCTTCGATGAATGACGAACACCTACATTGATCTTCAACCGTGCTAAAAGAGAAGGAGTCAACTATAAATAATTCCGTCCTTGACTTCGTCACCTCTGAACGCTCATCTAAAAACGAGATATATCATATTCCTTTTATGACATTGACGAATCGACGTCGCCTTTCTATGACTTCGTAAAAGATCATCATCATATGAGGTAGAGGATTTGAGTAGTATTTATTCCCGTTCTTCGTCGATCAATTTATAGTTTGAGAATTTCCGATTGATATCAGCATAAAGAGGATGGATCATTCCACACGAACACGAACACGGCCCGAACCTACCCCTTCGTTCTATCTCATTTGTTGACGACGACGGTGGTGCAATGGTGCCACTAGAAGGGAGGACCGCGGTGGAGCATCGGTGACTGGCTACGGGCCAGCCGCGAGAGGAACCAGCGGCGCAAGGGCCACCAGAGAAGCGCAGCGCCGTCGTACCACGAGGAGAGTCGGGCCACAGTGGTGCTGGAGGGGCGTGGTGACGTCGCACCATGCCAGAGGAAGAAGATGCGACCACTTAGGCTGCGGTGGTCGGATGGGATGGGTGCAGCGCCGTCGTGCCGCACCGGAGAAGAACCACAGCCAAAGGCCGTAGAGGACAGAGGAGGGTGGCCGGCTGAGCCGGCCGGCGGTTGCGCACCATAGGCGGGACCCTTCAGGTCCCGAGGTCACCGGGCCGGCACCACGCACCAGCCATTATAGGGAGATAGGGGGGGGGGGGGGCACTGACCACCCCCCCTTCGCTCAGTCAGGGCGGGCCTCATGAGGTGCGACCACTGCTGGATTCAGCTGGAAGTCTGCCTCCCAGTCACGCGGGGAACGCCACATGCAGGTCGGGCTGCCATGCGGGCCAAACCGCCCGTCGTAGGCCGGGCTGGTTTCTGGTGGGCTGGGTCGGACCCCGGTCTGGATCCAGACCCAGGTTAGGTCAAACCAAACCGGGTCGTGTCGGCCTAGTCCAGGTCGGGTCGGGTCGGTCCGGCCGGGCCGGGCCGGACCCAAACCCAGTTTGACCCATTTCACCTTTTCAACCATATCTTGGGCTAAGGGTGTCCGATCGAAGAACCGTCTGTGACGACGGAAATATTAGAGCGAGATGGTTATTTTGGCTTAAACCACTTGAGGTTTGGAGGTAGTTTGGGTATAGCCGGGGTGGATTGAACCTAAATCCAACCGGGCTCTTAGAGCGGAAACGCCAATAACTCATAGACCGGGCGTCCGATTGACGCGCTGTCTGTCACGTTTGGTTCCTTATGATGAGATAGAAATAATAGATACATAAAATCGAGACTTTATGGTAGTTATGCATCAACACTTGGCTTGAGGAGTGGACCCTCCCGGAATCGAGCATGCTGTGTGCAGGAACCCTATGGATGGCTGCGACTGAGATGATAGGATCCTATGTTGACCTACTACTGTACCAGGATCCTTCGTGGGTTAGAAAATGACTATATTGTACCAGGATCCTCTATGGGTTTGACAATGATGGTACTGGACCGAGATCCTCCGTGGGTTCGACAACGATGACTTCTGTACCGGGATCCTCCGTGGGTTCGACAGCACTGATACTGTTCCAGGATCCTATGTGGGTTCGACAGAGGAGATGATTAATTGGTTGCATCTAATCATATCTACCCCTCTACATGAGTTGTATAACTGTGTAAGCTAAGTATTGACTTTCAGTTATCATCATCGAGGTGATTGACTTTACTTCCTTTGTGGAATGGGTTGTGCTTGGGCTCGAGTGTTGGAACCGGGCTGTGGTTGGTAACTTAGGTATATGTATGGGAATATACCTAAGTAGGGATGTTTGAAACTTCATGATTGTATCTTACTATTGTGGTTTATCCTTACTGGATTCTGTGAGGCCTTATGGAGTCTCGGGGTCCCTTACTAAGTATTGTTATACTCACCCCTGCACGGGCTATGCCCACACCTCGTTGTGTTGGTTTCAGATGACGAACAACGCTGATTGAGGCAGAGAGTAGTAGGACTGGACAATACCCAGAGGTGAACCACTCAGAGTGATGGTGCACGGAGTGGATGGATGAACGTGGAGTGATGAGGAGGCCATCTTTACCTACCCTTTAGGTAGGAACCCCGTAGGACGACCTAGTAGCTGTTTTAATTCCTTTTAGTTGTACTTTCTTTCAGTTGTACCTGCACTTTACTGTTGGGCTTGTATTTCCGGCCCCTTTTACTTTCCAACACTTCTTCTGTATACCGTTTTTCTTAGTGTTTTACTTCCAGTTGCATACTCTATCGTGTGTGTTCAGTTTATAAAGGAAACGCCTTCCCAGTTTAGGGATATACGCCTTTGTTGCTAGTCGCCAGCCCCTGGACTATGGAAGGCGGGCTTGGGGTAGTCACGATACGGGCTCCGGGGGACGGGTCATGAAAAATTGGAATTAAAGGAGTCGGTTCTACCGTAGAACTTGGAATCTGATTCTTTTAATGGAAATAGTGTTTAGTGTTTTGGGTGTGGTTATCAGTTTAGGGAAACCGGTGTTGGTGCGGTGGCTGACGTATCCATACACTAGAACTATGACTTCTAATTTCCAACTCAGTACATGAAAACACTAATTTCATGTGTGTTTACTTTGAAAAGTTTTCTTTGTGATTAATTTTTGTCAGCTCACCAGGTAAATTGAGTTGACCATGGAACATATTTTTCTTTTCAGGATGGAACCACATAGGAAACCGGCCATGGTTCTGAGTTTTGTACGAAATGGTAGCCCACTGAGCGACGAGGCCTCAGTGCAGGGCCCCATCACAGCAGAGGTACAAGCGGTACCACTACCTGCTGGGCCACCAATACAACCAGCTCCAGCAGCAGAGAGTGCACGCCATCTGAGTGCGTTGCACATGTTTTAGCGCCATAGGCCACCTAGGTTCAGGGGAGAGACGGACCCACAATTAGCTGAGGATTGGATGGAGGCTGTTGTGAGAGTTTTCAGATTGGTAGGGACACCAACCGACCTCATGGTGATCCCTGCCGTGAGTCTCCTACCGACAGCAGCAGGCAGATGGTGGAGCCTGATGCTCCAGGTGCATGACGAGTCATCACTACTCTGGTCATACTTCAAGAGCCTCTTTCGGTCAGAGTTTGTTCTATCCACCCTTCATGCGGTGTATATTCAGGAGCTGCTTCATCTGCAACAGGGTATCATGACAGTGGCACATTACTCAGTGAGGTTCACCGACCTCTCACGCTACTCCATGGATATAGTACGAGACCCATTATTTAGGGTCTGGACCTTCGAGCTGGGACTCAGGCATGAGATCATGGCTTCGATGATCTCCCTCAGCATTCCGACGCAGGCGGAGGTGATGGAGCGAGCCCTTCTTGTGGAGAGTTTTCTTGCTGAGCAGTCACCAGCAGCGAGACCCACCACAGGGCGACACATAGAGGAGTCTTCTGTAGCTGGAAGTAGACAGATGTCGCAGAGGTCCAAGATGAATAGGCCATCAGGTGGGAGACCCCAGGATACAGGTTCGTTTGTGTGGGGAACATGAGACAAAGCCTGCCATACGAGGAGAAGGCAATGCTATGCATACGATGGGCAGGGTCACATGGCTCGCGACTGCCTGACCCGCCATGTATATGAGCAGCATACAGTAGAGGGAACTCCCAGGCAGATGTATAGGTTCAACAATGGTGGTCCTCCAGGAGTAGGCGGACGTGGCAGAGGAGCTAGCCGAGCAGTAGGTGGTGGACGACATTTCGAGGTCCTACCACCACCACCACCAAGAGGTCCACCCCGACCACAGGGAGCTGGTGGGCAGGGGAAGGCTCAGCTCTAGGAAGTCGAGGCCTACGACCATGGTTCACCTGAGATGATTCAAGGTACTATCTGTGTCTACTCCACCCTTGGTGCAGTACTTATAGACACAGGTGCGAGTCATTATTTTATTGTCATTACTCTCATTCAGAGCTCGGAGATTCCGATGGAGCCGTTGTCTCGATCCTTATGGATAGAGACTCTTACAGGAGCAGACTCAATGATTACACACTAGTTCCGGTAGTGTGAGCTTACTCTAGGAGGCGATATCTTCGGCTGGGATCTCCTCGTAGCGGCGTCGAGGCCTTACGACGTCATCTTGGGTATGGACTAGTTATCCACAGTTCATGCTCAGATTGACTGCATTAGGCGAAAAGTGCGGTGTGCCTATGAGGATGGGATGAGGTTTACCTTCACCAGTGAAAAGGGATCCTTTGAAGTTCAGGATGGACTTACCCAAAGGAGGGGGCAGCCGATCAAACATCGGTTGGTTAGCCTCATTCTTGGAGCGGTTGATGTGCGGAGTCCAAGTTTTCTTGTAGTGGTGGATCAGTACATGGATATCTTCCCTGATGACGTTCCAGGACTACATCCTCACAGAGAGGTAGACTTTTACATTGACTTGTACCCTGGGATGACACCGACATCTACTCCATCATATCGAATGGATCCATCAGAGCTTCGTGAACTGCGGGTACAGCTGGAGGACTTGCAGGGAAGGGATTTATCCGACCCAGTGTCTCACCCTGGGCATCCCTGATTTTGTTCGCCAAGAAGGCAGATGAGGGTTTGAGTCTATGTTTTGATTATCGGTGCCTGAGCTAGGTGAGCGTGAAGAATAAGTACCAACTTCCGAGGATTGACGATTTCTTTGATCAGCTGAAGGGAGCACATTGGTTCTTGAAGATAGATCTTCAATTGGGCTACCACCAGCTCAGAGTACGAGATGAGGATGTGCATAAGACAGGCTTCAGATGCCAGTATGGCCACTACGAGTTCTTGGTTATGGCATTTGGAGTAACCAACACACCAGAAGTGTTTATGGGACTCATGAACATGATCTTTCATCCATAACTTGATCAATTTGTGGTAGTCTTCATCGAGGACATTCTGATCTACTCAGCTACCGAGGAGGAGCACGCCTACCATTTGCAGGTAGTACTGGACACACTCCAAGAGAACCATATTTATGGTAAGCTCTCGAAGTACCAGTTCTGGATTTGAGAGGTATATTTCCCGGGACATGTCATCTCAGAGGCTGGAGTTGCAGTGGATCTAGTGAAGATCAAGTAAGTACTTTCTTGGGAGACACCCATGAGCATGATGGAGGTACAGAGTTTTCTAGGACTCGATGGGTACTATCAGAGTTTTGTGCCAGACTTCTCCAGAGTTGCAGCACCACTTTTAGCATTGACGAAGAAGTGGAAACTCTTCGTGTGGTCAGAAAGATGCTAATGGAGTTTCTAAGATCTGAGGCTGAGGCTTAATAGTGCACCCATCTTGAGGATACCAGAGGAGGGCGTTGGGTACATAGTCTATTGCAATGAATCAGGGAACGGGCTCAGATGCATCCTGATGCAGGTGTGAGCAGTGATAGCTTATGGTTCTAATCAGATGAGACAACACAAGCAGAACTACGCTACCCATGACCTAGAGTTAGCAGCAGTGATCTTCACCTTGAAGATGTGGCGACACTATCTGATGGGCGAGCGTTTTATAGTCTACTCTAACCACCATACTCTTAGGTATATATTCTCGCAGAAGGACCTGAACCTGAGACAACGACGTTGGCTTGAGTTCCTCCAGGACTATGACTTCGAGATAGTCTATACTCTTGGGAAGGGGAACATTGTATTAAATGCTCTCAGCAGAAGATCAGGCATTCAGCTTCTAGGAGAGGCGATAAACCAGCTGTCCGCATTGAAGTTATCCTTTATGGATCGATATGGAGAAGAATTTCTGTAGTGTCTTACATTCACACCTCCACTTCTTCAGAGAGTCAAGGAGGCACAGTGTGGGGATGTTGTCTGCGAGGGTCGACGTATACAGATATCCATAGGGTAGGAACCTGATAGATTTTCTGTAGGTGGGGAGCATGCCATTCTCTTCAGAGGACGTACTATGGTACCAATAGTACTTCAGGAGGAAGTGTTGAGGGAGTTCTACACATCTCCTCTAACGGTACATCTAGGTGTGGCAAAAATGTATCAGTACCTACGACTACAACACTGGTGGCCAAGTATGAAGAAGGCAGTAGCAGAGTTTGTCTCACGATGCCTCACTTGACAGCAAGTGAAGGCGGAGAACCAGGTTCCAGTAGGTTTAGTTCAGCCCTTAGAGATCCCAGAGTAGAAGTGGGATGAGATAGCCATGGATTTTATGACAGGAATTCCATGTACATCTAGAGCTCACGACTCTATATGGGTGATCTTTGACCGACTCACCAAGTCGTCCCACTTCCTACCGATCATAGAGTAGGGTTCAGTAGATATCTTGGGATGCCTCTATGTGTAGGAGATCATAAGGATTCATGGTGTGACATCGATGATCGTCTGCGATCGAGATTCTCATTTCACTTCCCGGCTATGGAAGGGGTTGCAGGAGGATTTCGGGATGCATCTTCGCTTGAGAACCGCCTTCCATCCCCATACAGATGGTCAGAATGAGAGGACCATTCAAACTCTCGAGGACATACTCCGTGTATGCATCCTCAACTTTGGTCGCAGTAGTGAGGATCACTTACCCTTGGTAGAGTTTGCGTACAACAACAGCTACCACTCCACCATCGAGATGTCACCTTTCGAGGTACTGTACGACCGACCTTGCAGATCGCCTCTGTGATTGACTGACCCAGGGGAGTCAGTACTCATGGGACCAAAGATGGTGCAGGCTATGACAGAGAAGGTGCAGATCATCTAGGAGTGGATGAAGACTGTACAGAGCAGGCATAAGTTTTATGCTGATAGGAGATGGAGACCTCTGGAGTTTGGAGATGGCGACCATGTCTTTCTATAGGTCTCACCTCGACAAGGTCTACGGATATTTGTACGAGGCGGAAAGTTTTATCTGCGATTCATCAGACCTTTCCAGGTCCTTAGCATCCGAGGTGAGGTGGATTACCGCTTAGATCTTCCACCTCAGTTGCACCAGGTGCATGATGTCTTCCACGTATCTCAGTTGAGGAGACACGTGCATGACCCTTCCCAAATCATCGACCATGGAGAGTTGGACATCGATGACGGGGAGAATTTCATGGAGGTTCCAGTGGAAATTGAGGATCGATAGGAGTGGGTCCTTCATGGACGGTCGATACCTCTGGTACACGTTCAATGGCAGCACGAGAACATCCAAGAGAGCACATGGGAGTGGGAGGCTCAGATGCGTGCTCAGTACCCTCATTTGTCCCCTTAGTTCGAGTTGTATCTTATGGGGACGTAAAGCCCTGAGGTGGGGAGAATGTAAAGACCCAGGAATTCAGTGAATTTTTTTTCTTAAATTCTTGGGATTTTCATGAGTCTGTGAAAATTTACGGTGCTTGATTCTGAGGCCCAGTGTTCCTTGAATCAATTTTTGAAGTTTTATTCGGGTACGTTCAGTAAACGTATGAGAGGGATTTTATAACTTTTGAACCAGTGCTCAGAATTGAAATCCGAGGGCATCGTTGAACTCACAACATCAGTGATTTCTTAGTGAGACCTTCACCACAGTTGCGTTCTAACGAGAATAGAAGTTAGATTTGTGGTTTTTAATAAGTTAAATAAAAATAAGTGTAACTTATTTTTATTAATAAGGTGGTTAAAACCACCAAGAGGTGGTTACTGGTGGGGGCCACCACACCCTAACCTCCCATGAGAGGTTATGGTGGTGGGGCCCACCCGCACATAACCTCCCTTGGGTGGATACCTTGGTGGGGAACACCCGTGGGTTGTAACTCCTTGGAACCCCCAATTAAGTGGTGAAACCCTTGAACTTCCCCTACCAATAAATTACACCTACCCTCTCTATTAATTAATTGAATTTAATCACTCAATTAATTAAACTCCCCCTTTTGAATTCCATGCCAACAAATTAATAGGATGTCTTAAATCTATTGATTTGTTGGGTGTTGGTCTTTTTGGGAGAGCTTGGAAAGGAGAATTGAGGAGGAGAAGCACTCTCCACCGAAGAATGATGAACACCTACATCGATCTTCAACCGTGCCAAAAGAGAAGGATTTGACCATGAAGAATTCCGTCCTCAACTTTGTCACCTCCGAACACTCATCCGCCAACGATGGATATCCTCTTCCTTTTTCGACATTGAAAAATCAATGCCACCTTTCCGCAACTTCTTCAACGATCATCATCATACAAGGTAGGGGATTTGAGTAGTATTTATTCCCGTTCTTCGTTGATCAATTTATGGTTTGAGAATTTCTAATTGATATCGCCATAATGATGAGGGATCGGTTGACACGAACACGGCCCAACCCTCCCCCTTCGTTCTATCTCATTTGTTGATGTCGGTGGTAGGACAATGGTGCCAATGGAAGGGAGGACTACAGGGGACCATCGACGGCCGACGACGGGCCAACCGCAAGAGGAAACAACGGCACAAGGGCCACCAGAGGAGCGCAACACCGTCGCGCCATACGGAGAGCTGGGCTGCGGTGGTGCCGGAGGGGTGTAGTGTCATCACACTGTGCCGGAGAAAGAAGACACGACCACTTAGGCCACAGTGGTCAGACAGGCTGGGCGTGGTGCTGTCACGCCACGCCGGAGAAGAACCGCGACCAAAGGTCGTGGCAGATGGAGGAGGGCGGCCGACTAAGCCGGCCGATGGCGGCGCACCACTGGCGGGATGCTTCGGGTCTCGTGATCACTGGGTCGGTACCACGTGCCAGCCGTTATAGGGATATGGGGGGTGCTGAACACCCCCCTTCGCTCGTCCAGGGTGGGCCCCTAAAGGCATGGCCACCATTGGCTTCGGCTGGCAGTCCGCCTCCCAGCCACGCAGGCCGGGCCGCCGCGCGGGCCAGGACGCCCGTCGTAGGCCGGGCTGGTTTCCGGTGGGCCGGGTCAGACCCCATTCTGGATCTTGACCCAGGTCAGGCGACCCGGACCGGGTCGGGTTGGCCCAGTCCAGGTCGGGTCGGGTCGGTCCAGCTGGGCCGGACCGGACCCATACCAAGTTTGATCTGTTTCACCTTTTTTCCCATATCTTGGGCTACGGGTGTCTGATCGAAGAACCATCTTCGAAAACAAAAATATTAGAGCGAGACAGTTCTTTTGGCATACCCCACTTGAGGTTTGTACGTAGTTGGGTTATGGCTGGGTTGGATTGAACCTAAATCCAACCAAGCCCTTGGAGAAAAAACACCAATAACTCACAGATTGGGCGTCTGATTGATGCAACGTCTGTCGCATTGGGTTATTTATGATGAGATGGAACTACGGGATACATCAACTTGATACTTTGTGGTAATTGATTTATTGAAACTTTGATTGAGGAGTGGACCCTCCCAAAATCAAGCGTGCCATGTGCGGGAACCCTATGGATGGCTGCGACTGAGATGATAGGATCCTATGTGGAACTACTACTATACCAGGATCCTCCGTGGGCTCGATAGCGACGATACTATACCAAGATATTCCGTGGGTTCGACAACAATGGTTCTGGACCAGGATCCTCCATGGGTTCGACAATGATGACTTTTGTACCGGGATCCTCTGTGGGTTTGACAGTGCGGATACTGTTCCAGGATCTTACGTGGGTTCGACAGAGGAGATGATTCAGTGGCTACATCTAATCATCTCTACCCCTGTACATGAGTTGTATACCTATGTGAGTTGAGTCTTTACTTTCAGTTGTTATCATCGATATGATTGACTTTACTTCCTTTGTGGAATGGGTTGTGCTTGGGATCGAGTGTTGGAGCCAGAATGTGGTTGGTAACTTAGGTATACATATGGGCATATACCTAAGTAGGGATGGTTGACACTTTGTGATTGTATCTTACTATTGTGGTTTATCCTTAGTGGATTTTGGGAGACCTTTGGGGGTATTGGGGTCCCTTGCTGAGTATTGTTATACTCACCCCTACATGGGCTATTCCCACACATCGTTGTGTTGGTTGCTGATGATGAACAACACTAACTGAGGCAGAGAGTAGCAGGACTGGATGGTACCCGGAGGTGAACCACTCAGAGTGACGGTGCACGGAGAGGACGGATGGATGTGGAGTGTTGAGGAGTCCATCTGTACCTACCCTTCAGGTAAGAACCCCGGAGGGTGACCTAGTATCTATTTTATATTCTTTCAGTTGTACTTTCTTTCAGTTGTGCCTATAATTTACTGTTGGGCTTGTATTTCCGGCCCCTTTTACTTTCCATTACTTCTTCTGTATACAGTTTTTCTTAGTGTTTTACTTCCAGTTTCATACTCTATTGTGTGTGTTCAGTTTATAAAGGCAATGTCTTCCCAGTTTAGGGATTTACACCTTTGGTGCTAGTCACCAACCCCTGGCCTATGGAAGACAGGCTTGGGGTAGTCACGATACGAGCCCCGGGGGATGGGTCATGACAGAGAAAGTAAAGTATTTTAAAAGATCTTAACATTATATCCTTAAGTCAAATGATACTATGCTGATATCAAAGTTCATTAAATCATGAAAAATATCATGATAAAATATTTTTTCAAAAAGGGAAGTTGAATTTTTCTATAAGTATCTTATCAGATAAATAAGCATCAGATGAAAAAGTTATTAGAAAACTATAAGTATGGATTTAATGAAGAATTGAAAAGTTGATGATTAGAAGATTCATCAGATGAACCATTGTTCAAAGATTCTATTAGCAAGTATGAGTTTGTACAAAGGAAATTTTGTACAAAGGCATCAGATTCATATCATCAGAAAGATTGGGACATAGTGGTCCATATGCAATTTTATGAACACAGAGCTTCAAATGCATCTCCAGATGTAGACCTTCGGATGCCGCATAGTGAATACAGAGATTTGAATGTAGATTAATGGACATAACAACTTCAGATGAAGTTTTATTCAAAGTTTAAGTTTCTAAACTCATATTTATAGACACATTTCTCCAAATAGAGGAACTAAAATAATGTTGGAAGTGTGAAATTGCTAAAGTTTTATGAAGTACAACATTTTTGAATGGATAAAAACTTCAAGACAGAAAGTTCAGATGAATATTTTGGTAGAAAGTCTGAGTTTTTTCAAGTCACTAAGTTTGTTCAAAACATGAGAAAATGAAGATATTAGTTTTTAGTTAGGATGATATGATAAGAGTTTCTAACTGATAAAGAATGTAGATGAGTTTTTGAGAAAAGAAAAGGGGAGATCATATGTGGTTCTAAACACAAAGTTCTAGATGAACTCTTTTAGATAACTATTTCTGAAGAAGTTTGAAGTTTCATGAATAGATAGAATATGTTCAGGTTGAGAAGTCAGAAAAAATAAAGTAAAGTTAAATTTTGTAATTAGATATAGTTTTTTGTACATACAAGAATGGGTGTAGTCGAACAGACAAATTCTCTGAACAAAGGAAAATGTTAGAAATGTTGACGATTCTACCAGACAGTCATTGTAGGCAACTAAAGTTTTTATAAGTTACAACAATGTAGTCAAACATATTTAGTTGGATTAAATAAATAGATATAAACATATTCTTTCAATTGGTTTTTAAATCATATACTAATGAAGACAATCCTCTTTTTTACAATTAGGTCAATAGTACTAGAAAAAAGACATGAAGTTCATAAAAATTCTCTTGGACATAGAAGTTCTAGATAAAAAATTTCAAGTTAGAACTCTTACATAAAATTTTAATGTTCTAAAAATAAAGAAAGCTAAAATTTCTGAAGAATTTGATATTTTTTTAGTAGATTATAGAAAACTCCAGAAGAGTTGAGAAGAGTCGAGAAGAATCTCAATGAGATTCAAATGATCATGAAATTCAAATTTATGATTTTTAGTGAGTGGGAAAGGAAATTTGGTTTCTCATCTTTGAAATTATTGGATAACTTATAAATAGAGGTGAAAAGTAAAATGGTACAAGTGAGAGACTATTCATTTTAAAAAAATGAGATGCTGGAAAAATTATGTCAGAGTTTAGTTTCCAACTAAAGTCAGTTTTTTCATGTTGAATAAATATTGTATCAGAGTTATGTTTCCAAGAAAAGTCAGTTTTTGTGTCATATGTGATCTTCTTTTTTGAATATATTTTATCATTTCATAGGAAACAATAATTTTATGAAATTAATCAAGTGATAAATCTTCTTTATCTTTAATAGATTGAATAAATTTTTATGCAATATCAGAGGTTTTATAGATATCTTGGAAGATTGTATAATTGCTAAAAATCTTATGAGAAACTTTCTGAATAGTTTTGATTCTAAAATCCTTACTTTAGAATATAAATAATATTTATCACATGATGAAGAGAATAACATTATTTTTTCCTATGAAATGATAAAATATCCATCATTTAAAAAGAATATAAAAGATGAAATTTATTTCAATGATAATAGAAATATAAAAATTAAAGATACTGAAGATGTTGATCCTTGTAAATATGATGATAAGGAGGAGGATTAGATGAAATAAAAAATCACTTCTCTAATATCCAAGAATTATCGAAGAGGAAGAAGAAAGTATGGAGGGAAAATTACTCTCAAATGTTTTGAGTGTGGTGGAATTGGGAAATTTTCTATGAATTTCCCTAAGAATAAAGTTAGTGAATGTGAAGATCATCCTGAAGAAAATAATTGATAGAAGAAGATGAATAAAGATTTTAAGGAAGAAAATAAGTACATTGGTGGAAAGAAAAATATCACTAGAAAAAAAAGAAGAACCTTCCTAAGTAATAAAGTTGAATCTAACTTAGATCATATTGATTCATCAGAAGATAAAAGTTTAGAAATAATTACAACATTATTTTAAAATGTTGAGAAAAAGGAAGTTTTTTCAAATAGTAAAGAAGAAGGAGGTGAAGAATATAATAGAGAGCATCATCTCATATCAAAACTTATAGAATGTCTTGAGAAAAACCAAAATCTCAATAATGAAATAAGAATAATGAGGAAAGAAGGTGGAAAATTTATTTAAGAAAGAAAATATGTTCTTAAGTAAGAAGAAGAGTACATCCATGAAATATTAAACTATAAGCCGAGAATTGCTGAATAGGGAAAGATGGTTTAAGACCTCAGTAAAATGTTATCAGATAAGGAAGATGAAGCTAATAAAACTCGATCAAAACTCATTGACACTGAAAGTACCTTCACAAAGTTGAATGAAACTTTTAGTAATACTTCAAAAATAAAATATAAATAATATAAATATATAAAAAAACTCACTCTAAGAATTAGGTGAAATATTTAGCCATTAAATGTAAAATTTAATTCTATTTTTATAATATTTTAAGTGTTAAGAAAAGTTTTGGGAAAACCTGGGTTGAGAAGGGATGTGAGAAACCTATCACATCCATGAAAGTTGAAAATTCTCTCTATAAGAAAGATTACCCATTCTTAGAGAAATTAGAACAAAAATAATTTATGAACCTCAATGAAATTTTTATAAAGAAAAATCATACTTTTACAAAATACCAAGATTTAATGGTTTTTGATGGTGTGTGGAATTTATGGGCATAAAGATTACAACTGTTGACATAACCTGTCACTTCTAGGAAAGAGGCACGAACAAAGGGGAAATAATAGTGGAATCAGAATGAGTAACTTTCCTAACCCATATGAAGTAAGAAAAGTGAAATATCAAGATATTAGAAAATATTCAATGAAAAATCAATTTACTACCTAGAGAATGTTTTTGGAAGATGTGATCAATTGGGTCACTTTTCTGAAGAATGTATTAATACACTTCCATGATAAAGTTCCAATACTATAAAATAAAAGGAGTATAGAAAGAAAAAAAGTTGAAGAAAAATCTTTTTTTTGAGACAGATCTAAAGTCAATAAATAGAAAAAACCATGGATTCTTGATAGTGGTTGTTCTTCGCACTGTTTCTGATGCTTTCACCGGGGAGCATGCGTCCGTCCTATTCGGGGATGAGGGATGCAGTCTTTGTTACCCCGCATTACTGTTTTCCAAAGGCGGGCGACTTCTGCTCCTTATTCCGGGATGTCTGCTCCTTGATCGAAACAGGATGATGGGATATCGGTTCTTCCTTTTGTGGATTCCTCCTCGGAACTCGTCACCTAGTCCAGGTCTCCCTCATAGACTTAAGACGTTCGTGAAACTCTTCCCGGCACCATATCTTCATGGACACCATTTTATTATGCTTCTTCTGTCAGGACATTCCAAGGGGTCCAGTCAGGGCAGCAACCTTCGGTTAGGGGAGTAGTCACGTGAAGCATCACTGGCATGTCTAGAAACTGGGGGATTAACATGTCTGTCTTCTATCCCTTATTATAGGGCTTATCGAGGGTGATGAAGCCCGAGGAATCCCACATCGAACGTGGGGAATTGTATTCCATGGGAATTTATCTGAGGTTTTCCTCAGCTTCCCATGTTTAACACAGGACATTCCACAAGTTTAATGTCTGACGGAGATGGATCGGGTTGATCAGAACACTGACTAGAGTGGATCAGATGGAGGAACCCCCTAGAGGGAATGTCGATATTAGGGCCAACATGTGGGTGGCTTCCCGAATGCTGTTAAACAGAACAGGGAATGGGGTGGCATGATTCCAACGGGATGTGGTGACCCAGGTAAGAATGAGGATGGCTGATGGAAGGTTTTATAAAGGGTATGGTGAATGGTATGGAACCGTCATGAGGATGACAATGGTTTTGGGCTTGATCCTTGAAGAGGCTTCCTACGCATCCCTGTGGCAGGGAATCAAAGTCCACATAGTTCATCTGATGAAAGCTTACAACCGATTGGGGTTTTCAACGGCTTACCACTGGATGAGGTCGCAACGGCTTACCGTTGGATGGGGTTTCAACGAATTACCACTGCAGTGCCATTGGATTACTGCCGAATGGAGTGACAAAGGCTTACCACTGCAGTTACAACGACTTACCACTGAATGAAGTTACAATGACTTACTGATTAAAGAGATCCAAAATTTAATGTTGTGTTGGAGGGGGGTAAACCGACATGAAGGGGGTCGGAACTTCTAGGTGTTGGGATTGAACCTCGTGGAGGCTTCCTACGTACCTTACCTTGGCAAGGATCACATTACACATAGTTCAGGATATGGGAGCATTTCGGGCTTATGATCAGAGGCCACCCAAGGTGTTGGTGGACTGACGTGAATGGGGTTGGAGTGACCAATGGGTGGTGGGCTTGAACCTCATGGAGGCTCCCTACGTACCTTACCTTAGCAAGGATCAAAGACCTCGTAGTTCAGGTTATGGGGCTTGGCGCACCGGCGTGAAGATGGTCAGGACAAATGGACGGTGGTGGGCTTGAACCTCAGAGAGGCTTCCTACGTACCCTGCCTTAGAAAGGATCAAAGTCCACATAGTTCAGGTGAAAAGGGGGATATCGAACTGACACGAAGGGGTTTCGGGACAACTGGGTGTTGGGATTGAACCTTAGGGACGCTTCCTAAGTACCTTACCTTATCAAGGATCAAAGTCCACATAGTTTAGGTGGAGAGTGTGGGGATTACACTCTAGGCTTCCCAGGGTGTCAGTGAACCGACGTGGAGGAGGACCTGGGGTCCAATAGATGGAGGTAGGATTGAACCTCATAGAGGCTTCCTACATACCCTACCTTGGAAAGGATCACAAAGTCCTTGTAGTTTGGAAGCGGGTGTGGGGCTTACACTCTATGCTACCCAGGGTGGATGTCATGGATGGTGCTCACTCTAAGCCCACGTGAGTCATGCTCAGTGTGAGAAACAAGAGATAACAGAGACCCAACAATCACATCGCGAAAGATGCATCTGTGGGAAGTGAAGTGGGGCTTACACGTGGTTAGCGGCCCAAAGAGGAAACAGGGGATGATGCGTGGTTAGCATCCCGATGAGTCAGGACTTACTCTAGGATGGAGGCCTGATGGCGAAAAAGTGCAGCGGGAGAGGGACTTGGGACCGAATAAAGGAGAATCACCATTCCCTACCACGCCCTTTGCTGGCCCTGGGGACCGAAGATGAAAGAGGACCAGGGATGCTACCTCCTATGGGAAAGCTAGGGGCTTACACCGAGATGGTCACCCTTCCCCCGTGCGCAAATGCCACTCCCATAAGGAGGATATCATCCTCTGTGGAGACCAGTGGGAATGGATAATGTCCAAGGTGGGGGTACCCCATGTGCAAGGCATGGGGCGAGGTCACAGTTTAACGTCATGTACTAAGGACGATGGTGCTTGGCAGTTTAACATCCTACATCTCGGATGAGGTGGGTTTGCTCCGCACCCCTAGGACTTATATAACTGGTAACCTCTGCTCCTTGGTGCTGATAGGGGATAGGAAAAGCCGTTGTGAGGGGGTGTCATGGAGCGAACCATCGAGGGGCCCATGTTAGCATGGATATGTGAATAATCAATAGCCATTAGCATGCCTAGGTTCCACTAAGGAGTGGAAATGATGGATGGGGATTACGCATGGAAGCTGCTCGTGATTTTTTCCTCATGTCTGGCCATGAGGGAATCCCAACTTATTAGTGAGTGGAGGCATATGATTGAGGCCTACATCTATGCGCAATTGCACAAGTAGGATAACACCAAGAGGAATTGAAATCAGTCCAAACAAAGGGAGATGAAAAGTGTGAATTACATGTCCGACATTCAAAATACAATGAGGGTGGCGTGGAGATAGAGGATAATTGTTGACCGTGTTCGAAACACAGCATCCATATTGTGTTATCCTGAAATGAGGACAAACAAATGAGGGTCGATTGTTGACTGTGTTCAAAACATAGGACCTGACTCGAAGTGTTTTCCAAAGTCTTACGGGGCATTGGCCTAGGACGGTAGGTGAGCCGAGGCGGCATGGGACCAGGTCGTTAGGGGGTCCCTTCAGACATGGAAGAAGATAGAGATCCGAATGAAGGATATGCAAAGCGTGAGGTGGTGTGATGGAATGTTTGAACAGATTCCAACGCTCTAGAGGGTATGCCACTGTGATCATGTCATAATGCATCTTATGCTTGGAACATAAGACATCTCTTATTTGGAATAAGAGGCATCGTATATTTGGAATATAGGGATTACTACAGTTTAAATTCATGTAGATAGGACTGTTGGCATCAATTGCTTGGAGCATAAGGCATCTCTTGTTAGAAGAAAGAGGCATCCTACGTTTGGAACATAGGAACTACTACAGTTTAAAGTCATGTAGGTATGACTATTTTCATCTCATGATTGGATCATAAGGCATCTCTTGTTAGAAGCAAGCGGAATCCTATGTTTGGAACATAGGGATTACTATAGTTTAAAGTAATGTAGATAGGACTGTTGGCATATCATGCTTGGAGAATAAGGAATCTCTTGTTAGAAGTAAGAGGCATCCTAAGTTTGGAACACAGGGATCACTATAGTTTAAAGTCATGTAGATAGTACTGTTGGAATCTCATGCTTGGAGCATAAGACATCTCTTGTTAGAAGTAAGAGGCATCCTACATTTGGAAGATATGAATTACTACAGTTTAAAGTCATGTAGATAATACTGTTAGAATCTTATTCTTGGATTATAAGGAATCTCGTGTATAGAGAAAGATGCATTCTATGTTGGGAACATAGGGTGTACTACGGTTTATAGTCATGTAGATAGGACTATTAAGCATAAGGCACCTAACAATGGATGGTGTTGGGACTTACACAAGGGCGGCCCTTTCTGGTTCAACCTGGAATTAGAGATATGTGTGGGGGGTTTGGATGAATTACTTGAGGGATGGTTTGACTCAAGGTACTCAGGGAATTGATAATTAGAATTCAACTCATGACATAGGAAACAGACCAAGAGAAATATGCTGACTCAAGGTGTTTCATTGTGTGTGGAGGAGTATCTCAAATCATGGTGTCCCATAGGTGGAAGGCGGCTGTGCATAAGGGTGCAATGGAAAATTATGACGTCCCAGCCTGAAAAGTTCATGGCGTGACTCTCTATTCTTCATGGGGGTCATGCGTAATAAGAGCGACACATAGGATGGGTTGTGCGCAAGAAGGAGGGATTGCGCGCAATAGGGAAGGCCTGTATGCAATAGGGAAGAACGTGCACGCAATACGGGACATGGGCACAGAAAACACCGGGTCGCCGTGAAATATGGGAGATTTTGCACCCAAAAGGGGAGATGCATGCACAATACAGGATGTGTGTGCACAATAGGAGATTGTTGCGCGAAAAAGGGGCCGGGCCGGTGCGCAAAAGGAATTGCGCGCGTGAAAAAGTCCGGGCCGGTGTGCAATTGAGTGTTGGGCACGAAAAAGAGCGGGCCGACGCGCAATTACAATTACATGCCGAATTCATAATTGTCTGCAATTGGAAGGAATTGTGTGTGGGGGAAGGGGATTAAGGGGACTTCGAAGAAGATCAAGCTCGAGGGGTCTCGTACAAAATCGAACCCCCAGGCGACCTAGCGCAAAATATTTAGTACCTAAAAGCCATATTTTTCGCACACAAGAGGTGAATTTCGTGCAGGGGAGAAGGTTTAGATTCTTCAGTCTGAAGTCAAAGGGGTGGCCTTCTATTTATAGGCGTTCGAGATCACGGGTCCACGCGGAAAACCAGCCAGCACGGAAAATGGCCCGTCGGGGCATCGGTAGCGCGTAAACCAACTGTGCCGGGTGGCGGCGCAAAAAAAGTTTCACGCCCTTGTGGAAAATTCTCATGAAACCCATAGTTTTCCGCACGGGGTACATTTTTTTTCACGCAAATCCTTATTTTTTTTTCACGCCGCCCCTCCGGCCCCCCGGGATAGATCGCTGGTTCCAAATATGGCTTCGCTTTGTCGCGTTCCAACCTAATTCAGCTCTTGATCGTATTTTTACATCTACACACACATAAATGGATATATAAAAATCATGAAATATGTTTAAAATCATGATGGAGGAGAAGTTAATTTTGGTAATGAAAGTTCCTTAAAAATCAGAGGAATAAGAACTGCTGAGATAGAACCATAGAAACTAAAATCTAAAATAGTTATATATATTAATGGGATCAAATAGAACCTTATCAGTGTGAGTCAACTTTGTGATGATAGGAAAGAATTGATATTCATAAAATATTCTTACATCCTCATAAGTGTGGAAGATGGAAAACTTGTTACAATATGAGAAATAACCATCAAAAAAATATTTTAGATTATAGAACTTGATAACTCATTTTACTTGAGTGTTAAAGATGAGAACATGTTTTTTCATTGCAGAATCAATCATATTGGGTAGAAAATTATAAAAAAACTCTCTAAAGATGATGTTTTATAAAATATACCAACATTGAAAAGAATATAAGATGATGTTTGTATAACTTTTTAGAAAGTAAAGATGGTTAGTAAAAGCCATAATAAAGTAGAAATTCAATCCACTAGATCTCTGGAGCTTATTCACTTAGATATTTTTTAACAAAATGATATTTGTAATTTATCACTTTTATTGATGATTTCACTCGAATGACCAACATCATAATTATGAAACATAAATTAGAGGCTATAGAAATGTTTAAATCTTTTATAAGAGATGTTGATAGATAAATGAGGGTTTATATAAAAATGTTGAGAACTGATAATGGTACTAAATTCACATGAAATTATTTTTAATCTTTTATTAAGAAGTATGGAATCAAACATCATAATAATATTCCATACACCCCTAAAAAATGGAGTAGCTAAAAGGAAAATTAGAAATTTTGTAGAAATGGGAAGAAACATGTTGGTAAAGTACAAACTTTTAAAGTTATATTGGAGAGAAGCTATTATCACTGTTGTACATGTGAAAAACATAATTTTGTTAAGTACTAAATCAAAAAATACTTCCTATAAAATGTGGTATAAAAAAAACATCTAGTGAAATATTTAAAGGTTTTTGGAAGTCCCTGTTTGCTAAAAAAATATAGATCTTGGAAAATTTGATGAAAAAGATGAGGAAAGAACTTTTATGGTATATTAAACCAATATAATAAGTTAATTTTTTTTGGAACAAACTTCTAAAAAAATTGGTGGATTCCTATGATGTAAAATCTATAGAAAATCCGAATTCTTTAGCAAAGGATATTGAAAATATTGAGTAAGAGTATCTAAATATTTCCAACAAATGTAAAATTGAGCCAAAAAAGATATATCAAGACTCAGAGGAATCACGTGATGAGAAAAGTGAAGTTTAAAAAGAAACTTTGAAATTTTATACCATATATAAACAAGTTGAAATTTAAAATATTCTTGGAAATTAGAAAACTCTTATTCAGACTAGAATAAGGTTGAGATTAGAAAATCATACATTACTCATTTCACAGATCGAACTGGAGTCAGTTTTAGAAGCATTAAAACAAAAATAATATGTGAATGAAATTAATTAAGAGATGGATCAAACTGAGAAAAATAAAATGTGGGATCTTATTCCATTTCTAGAAGATAAAAATGTTATTATAACAAAATTGGTGTACATAAAGAAGTTGAATGAACATAGATAATTTTCAAGAAAAAAACCAAGAATTTTTTGTAAAGGTTATGCACAGGTGCATGGTGTGGACTTTGAGGAAACTTTTACATTCGTTTAAAGATTAAAAACCATAAAAACTTTCTTAGTAGTTGCTGCACATCAATGATATAATGTTTATCTGATGTATTTAAAGTCAAATTTATTAAATGATGAGATTGAGGAAGAAGTGTACATTGATAAGACTTGTATTTTTCTACTTGATAATGATGAAACAAAGGTTTTTAAATTGAATAAATCCCTCTATGGGTCAAAAAAATCTCCATGTTCCTGGTACTCCAAACTTGATAGTTGTCTATAAAATTTTATTATTTCCTAAAGGAAAAGTTTTTAACAACTTGAATGTAAAATAAGTGGATTTATGAACCCCAGTTTCAATTATTTATGTAGATGTTATAATTTTTTTGGGGATAAATAATTTTTTTAAAGAATTTTCTGAAGAAATTAAGAATTTTTTTGAGATTTTATTATTATGAGAATTAACTTTCTTCCTAGGTTTAAAAGTTCAATTAAAGGAAAATACATTTTATTATCTAAATAAAAGTATTCCAGAGAATTGTTATAAAATTTTGGCATGGAAGTTTCTACTCTAGTTTTAGTGAGTAATTTTTTTAGTAAATATGAAACTAGAAAAAGTGTAAATTAGAAGGATTTTCTAAATATTATATAAAGTTTTCTTTACCTTACAACCTCAATACTTGATATTTTTTTAATAATTTATATTCTAGATATCAAAGTTATTTGAAAGAATCTCAAATGTTGGAAGCGAATAGAATTTTGAGATATGTTAAAAGACCAAATTCAAATGGGATATTAAATAAAAGTAGTTGTGACATGAACTTTCATGGTTATACTGATGTTAATTGGACTGGATATTATAATGAAAAAAAAATATTTTGGAGGAACATTTTAATTTAGATAATGTTGTTTGAGTTGGAATAGTAAGAAAAAAAGTTTAGTAACTTTGAGCACAATAGAATCAGAATATGTTGTAGCTACCCAGGCTTGCACTCAAATGTTTTAGATGAAAGTTCACTTGGAATATTTAAAAGTGAAAGTTTATACACCATTTAAGATACTTTTTTATAACTAGAGTGAAATTAATCTTTCTAAAAATCCAATATAATACTTTAGATCAAAGAACATTGATATTAAGTTTCACTTCATAAAGGAGAATTTACTGATGGAGATGTTTTTATGGAATATATTTCAACAAAGTATCAAATTGCTGACATCTTTACTAAATCTATTCCATAATAAATATTTGTGGATTTTAGGATTTAACTTCATGTTCAACCTCCACCAATAACTTCTTAGAGTTATAAAGGAAGTCCACCACCATGGTTCAGATTATGCTGAAAAAGGGGGAGAGAAATCAACAACTTTGTAAGAATTTTTTACATTTCTTTCTATAATGAAGTTGAAGCTATGGTTATTATAAAATGAGGGAGTTAAAAAAAAGAGAGTGAAAAACTGTGAGTTGATTTTTTTTATCAAAAGTGGATAAGATAAAATTGAGGGGGGGGGGTTATCTTAACATGACCACACATTTTATTTTCCCTGAGGGATGTAATTCCTTAAAAAAATTACTTTCTCCAGTGATGCAGTGTCCAGAAACTCTCTTTTGAGAAAGGATGTGTTTTAGTAAAAGTTTAAAAAAATTATGTTTTTAACAAAACAAGTTGTGAAAAAGTTTGAGTGATGAAAAATGATGAGTGTTAAAAGTTGTAAATGGATTTTTTCAAAAAATAAAAAGGGGGATTTTGAAGATCATTTGTGATGTTTTTCTAAAATAGTATTACATTTGTTGACAATAAAATTTTCTTAATTTTTTTTTGTAAAAAAAGTGAAATTGTTGTAAGTATGGACAGAAAGTTTTGTGAAATGTTTCTGAATAAGAATAAAGTGAGAAAGTCAATAATTTATAAAGTTCTTAAATTTATAAACTTAAACTAGACGATTATATAATGATCTCAAAGTTCCTTAAATCATGAAATATCTCATGAGAAAATATTTTTTTGAAAAGGAAAGTCGATTTTTTCTGGATACATCTTATTGGACAAAGAAGCACTAGATGTAGAAGTTGTTTGAAAATTGGAAGTACGAATTTGCTAAAGAATTTCAATGTTTTTATCAGATTATCGATCAGATGAACCATCGGTCAAAACTTCCATTGGTAAGTCTGATTTTGTATAAAGTAACTTTTGTATAAAGGAATAAAACATAAATCATCTGATAGATCCATACACAGTGGTATGGATGTAGTTTTTTAGACATAGATCTTCAGATATAGCTCTGTATGAAGACCTTCAGAAGCATCATAGAGGATGCAGAGCTTCAGATTCTGATTGTAAGGAAAAAAAACTTTAGACAAAGTTTTGTTCAATGTTGAAGTTTCGAAACTCATATTTACAGACACATTTCTCTAGATAGAGAAACTATAAAAAAGATGAAAGTGTGAAATTTATGAAGTTTGATGAAGTATAACCTTATTAAATAGACACAAACTTATGGAAAGAAAGTTTGGATGAAGATTTTGGTAGAAATTTTGAGTTTGTGTAAGTTTCATATTTTGTGTGAAATGTGAGACAATGTAGATGTTGGTTTTTAGTTAGGCCAATACGGTAGGAGTTTTTAACTGGTAAATAATTCAATAGATTTATGATAAAACAATGGGGGAGATCATCTATGGTTTTGGACATAAAGTTCCAAATGAACTCTTCCAAATAGAGATTTCTAAAGAAATTTGATGATGAATGAATGGAAAAAATATGTTCAGGTGGAGAAGTCACAAGAAGTGAGTAAAGTTTAAGTTTGTAATCACACAAAGTTTTCCAAACATAAAATAACAGATGAGGTAGAATAGACAAATCCTATCAATAAAGTAAAATGCTAAAAATATTAAATTTGAGGTTAGACAATCATTACAGGAAACTGAACTCTTTAGAAGTTTCCACAATGTAGTCAACTATATTCAGTTGGATTAAAGAAACAGAAAAAAAATCTTATTTAAAGTGTTTTGTAAAGATTTTACCAATGAAGAAAATCTTATTGTTTTATAATTGGGTTAAGAGTACCAGACATAAGAAGAATAGTTCAGATAGATTCTTCCGGACAGAGAATTTTTAGACAAATAATTTCCAGAAAGAACTCTTACATAACTTTGAAAAGTTCTAAAAATGAATAAATATGAGAAAGTTTTAATCTATGAAGAATTATAGATTTGTTGAGAAGATTCTAGAAAACTCTAGAAGAATTGATAAGAGTTGAGAAGTGTCTCAACAAGATTCAAATGAGCGTGAAATTCAACTTTATGAATTTCAGTGAGTGGGAAAGGAAATTTGGTTTTCGGCCATTTCTATTATGGGAGAACCTATAAATATAGGTGAAAAGTACAATGGTGTAAGTGAGTGACTATTAACTAACAAAAATCCAAGATGATGGAAAAATTGTGTCAGATTTGAGTTTCCAAATGAAGTTAGTTTTTCAAAATGGTGGAAATTTTCAGACATAATAAATTTTCTAATCAGATTATCTAACAGTGTCTAAGTTCAGAATACCAGATATAGAGTATTGGTCTAAGGAAGGTCATATTGAGTAACTGAGCAGATTTTATAAAATGCACAATTTTTTTAATTGATCAGAATTCAAATTTTGTAATAGGTATAGTTTTATTAAAGGTGCATTAGATGGAGGCCACCAGATGTGGGCACACCAGATGGAGATTACTGGATAGAGGAAAAAGACAAAGGTGGTATCAAATATAGTTTTCTAGACAGATATTTGTGGAGCAGTTTAAACAAAGTTTCATCTTTTGTGGTGGATCAAATTTTGTAAGAATTTTTTTTAACTGACATGAGTCATTATAATCTTTCCTTTCGGGAGATAAAAGGTATCTAACAGGAGTTGACACAAAAGTTGTATTAACTTTTTTCCAATAGTGACTTTCCATAGACCCATGGGAGTGGCCATGGAAAGGATGTAGGTTCTCACACTAAGTACAAACCTTATAAATCTTGTGTTATTTGCTTACTTTCATACTTTTTCATGCATGTGAATTTACTAAAATGTGATAAGGAAATAAATATAACAAGTTGTAGGGGTTATGTTTCTTAAAGATCGAATTTTTTAAAAACATAACAACTAATTCAACCCCCTTCTTAGTTTTTCTATAACCCTTAGTATATTTAATTTTCATTAGGTAAATCTATACTATGAACCCGAAGATAAAAAAATAATGTTATTCCCACAATTTACACATAATAATAGAGATTTCCTAAATTCCCTTTAATGAGATCTTTATAAATCACTATGTAAGATAGAGTAAGGAAGATATGATCACAAGATTGAGATCACACTAAGAGGAACTCCAAAATCCAAAATCACATCACCCAACATCAACCAGTCACTCCAATCCTTGTAATCCAACCACATCTCGCAAGAACAACCTTCTCCAGATTATGAATGGAGAGAAAACCAAGAAGGAAAGGGATAAGACTCACATTATATCACCAAAACTTGATCTCCCAATACAAGGATCAAATCCAAGAAATATGGGGATGAAACGCCTCCCAAGGATGCACATAGGTTTCCAAACACTCGAGAGAATAGGTGGAAGAATGACGAGTTTCGAAGGAGTTACCAAATTTATACCTAACAGAATCATGGTACAATACCATAGGTCATGGTTCACCCCCTAAGGTTTTCTAGAAAACTATAATTCAATCTAATATTTCATTCTATAATGAACTTGGTCAAATATACTTTTGATAATTACACCACAATTTATGATAGATCCTACATACCCAGGGAAATTCTATGATACATCCCAATTCACCATGTTGTAGCTACCCCTTAAATCAATTAGGAGATTAAAACTAACCATATAAGCTTCCATGAGAGAATTATAACCTCTAATATGTAGAATATTGACCCAAACCTCACTATTACATAACCCATACCCTATAGTTTGATAACCTTGAAACCAATAAAACCACTAAACTTTACCTATCCATCACTCCACACCGCAACCCACCTCTATATTGAAACCATACAAAAATTAGTAGAGACACCAAAACCACCATCTTGAGTCCCTAGACTGTAAGCCCTTGACTACACCACAATGTCCTCCACTACACGGAGACCTATATCTACACACCACAAATCTCTTACTCAACTATAATTTCAGCTCCAACTCCACCGATTTTCCCTTAAGCCTCATCCAAGCATTTCAAACACCCAAAACTCACAAATAATAGGGTTGGAAGGTCCAAACCATTATATTAGATTCCTATAAAATAGTTTTCTTCCTTGATAATTAAATATGGACCAAGAAGGAGAAAAATAGAACCGAAACCTCAAACACTCCCTTGGAAGATACCTCTCAAATGAGACAACGCCATCAACTAAAAATAACAATACAGAAACAATAAATTTAATAAAAACAAAATCAATCCAAATAAAATTAAAATCATACAATTAATAGAGAAAATAATAGAATAGAAAAAAATTGGTATAATAAGAAAAAATTTTAAACTAATGTTCCCATGTACTCTCCTTCACACCACCATGAATCCACATAACTCAAAATAAAGGAATGGATCACCTGTGCAACACCTTCTCCTAAAGATGTTGAATCTTAATAGGAAACTCTACAAAAATATCACCATATTCAATATCCTACTCTCCCCAATTGATGAAACTAGAATCATCACGAAGATATAAATGAATATACAACACATAAAACACATTGGGGATCCAATCAATCTACAGTGGAAGCATCGACAAGTATTCCACTTCGCCAATGCACTACAATACCTCAAAGGGATTGATAATCCAAGGAGAGATCTTACTACCCCAACCAAACTTTTACTAACAACGACGAGGTTAAAAAATTAATAATACATGGTCTCTAACCTCAAACTCTAACGACCTCCTCCTCCAACCAACATATGACTTCTGACGGTCCTACACTACCTTAATCCCCTCTTGAACCATCCAAATATTCTCTCTTGAGCTTTGCCTCAAATCTGGACCAAGGACCATTGGCTCTCTAACCTCAATCTAGCATAATGGAGAATGAAAAGGCCTCATGTATGACACATCAAATGGATCAATACCGATGAATGAGTGAAAGGTATTCTTATAATCAAAACCAATCAAGTAAAAATGATTCATCCATGATCCAATAAATTCTATGATGTAATCTTACAACATATCCTACAATGTATGGTGATTTTTATCAATCTTACCATCCATATGGGAATAAAACAAAGTGATAAGGTAAAACTCATATCCAAAATCATGCTACAATCCTCTCTATACCTATGAGATAAAATGAGGATAATAATCAGAAATGACAGTCCTTGGTATCCCATAATGTCACACCACCTCATCCACATATCACCTTGACAAGACCTATATAGTACTCAAATTTATAATAGCTAGTAAGTGGTCCTACATCATCAATAAATCCAAAATCATCCATATAACATCACATCCTCCTTGGAATCATGATAGACTAGTGACTGAATCCATCGAGATGTCCTCCCACATCTACTCGGGAACATCCAATGGCTATAACAGACCACCAAGAACGTGATCCTCCAATTTAACCTATTGATAAACTAGGAACTATGATATGAATTCTATTATAAATATCTTTATCCCAAGATGCCAAAGTATTCCCTTCAAGGCATGATACATATTATCCACAATAAGATGTACTGCCACTGTTGAACTATGAAACTCATGAATAAACTCCTTAAACACCACTAAAGGGACAAACAATCTTCCCCAAAACATCATATGATGTTGGTCATCCTCTAACCATCACTCTAGAGAACCATTATATACGATACAGTCTTGTATGACCTCTACCTATGAGTTTCCCCATTGAGACTCCTCCACCCACTACATCAAGGAGGATTGTACTATCATTTGAAATAGGAAACTCTTTCCACCAGTCTCCTCTACATCAAGATGCATCACCATAATATCCTCTAAACCTCTTTAAACATCTATAGATTCCCGAATAACATCTCATAATATATTTATACTCAATGAATCAACAAATAAATTCCCCTACCCCTGGGTGTAGAAGATCTCAAAGTCATAGTCCTGGAGATACTCTATCCATCTCTATTCTCACAAATTCAGGTCATGTAGAGAGAAAACATACCCCTGGATCTTGTGGTCTATAAATACTATAAATCTCTCATCAATAAGGTAATTTCTCCACAATTTTAGATAAATAACTATCATCTATAACTGAAGATCAATAGTATAATAGTTATGGTTGTAAAGATGTATCTTTCTAACCCATATGATATCACTTCACTCTACTACATCAAGACACAACCCATGCCAAGATGGTAGGTGTTGAAAAAAGCTCAAAAATCACTCATCATCTAGTAACTGAAGCTTGAGAGAACTAATCAACCTATCATTAAAATATCCAAAAGATTCCTAACAATGATCAGTCCATAAAAGGCATAGTATTTCCTAGTCAAGGTTATCAATAAGGTCGTGAATTGAGAGAAATTAGAAATGAAACTCTAATAATATCAAGTGAGGACAAGGAAAATATGAACCACTATGATGTTATTATGTTTTAATTTAGAAAAAACTACCCAAATATTAAAAGGATGCACCTTGGATCCTTTTTAAGACACTACATATCCAAGAAAGTGCACCTCCTATGTCTAAAACTTGCACTTGAGCATCTTCCCATAAAGTTGATAGTGTCGAAGGACCTATATAATGAATCTAAGGTTCTCAACATAACCCTACTTTTACCTTACGTATATGATGATGTACTCGATGAACATGACCAAAAACTAGTCTATGAACTCACATAACATAAAGTTCATGATTCCCATTAATATGGTTGTGGAGGTGATGACATCAAATGACATAACCATGAACTTGAAGTGCCCATATCGACACCTAAAATAAGTATTTAAAATACATCCCTCATTTAACCTCATATGATGATATCCATACCAATAATCAACCTTCAAAAACCAACTGTCTCCCTTCAACTGGTCAAACAAATAATTAATCATTGGGAAAGGGAAATGGTTCTTACTTGTTACTTGATTCAACCTCCAGAAGTCTACACACAACCTCATACCATCATCCACATTCTTGAAGAATTGTTAGAGTTGGTGTCTTAGAACCAAACCTTTGTATGTTAATTACATGAATATTTGATGTATTAAATATTAAATTCACCATATTATTATATATTTTTCATTGTTATGCATGAATTTTATATAATAATATCCTAGAGTATTTTTCATATTGATAAGGTTATATTATTTCCACACTATGATGAGAAACTTGAAGTGATCTAACAATATTCTTAATATATTACTACGGTTGGATAATATACTATGATGGGACACATAGTATATAGACCATAAGATGTGGGTACTCATAAGAATATGATACTTATTGTCATGAAGTACACACTTGGTAATATCCAAGATGGGAGATTATGAGAACATACCCACTAGTAGGAATTTTGCATGTTTTGGTATCATCAGATATTCTTATATATGCGTGTATGTAATGATACTAGTATTTAATATTATCATTAATTCATATCATAAATTTCACACTTACATTTTCTAACAAAAACCATCACGCCATATGTTGGTAGGAAGTAGGGTATGTTTGGTGCATCACAAATGACATGTTATTAATGGATATGTCAAGGAAGGATTTTTCCATTCCATATTTATAGAAGTTGATATCTCGACCCTTTTATTGAAATAGAATCATCTCCCTAAATTCCATGTCCATGGTGTAACAATGAGTTTATTTAAGATAATAAAATAATGATGTATCAATCATATATGTTGATGACACCATCACACAACCTACTTGATGAGATATTGTGATAAAGAGATTATATTACACAGTGATTATTCGTATGTGGTTTTAATCATTAAGACTTTAAGTTATTTCTCCTGGGTGTCTTGAACCATTTCTAGACTGTAATCTTGAACTTTAGGGAAACCCACCTAATGATAACGAAAAATAATCCCAGAGGGTCACACACTAAGTTTTTCTATTTGTCTCGATTAAATTCTATCTGAATTTATTTAATGGAATAAATATTATTCTCAAGAATAATGAATAATAGTATTCAAGTTATATTAATCACATAAATTAAATAAATATTTATTCACCAGATTGTCGATATTTTTTATTTTATTAAATATTTAATAAATATTTATTTACTAGTTTGTGGATAAAATATTTATTTAAGAGAATAAAATATTTATTTGAATGTTCAATAAATTCAGGAGGATTTCGAACAAAACAGGACCGTGTCGAGTGATAAAATAATTATTTGTGAGATGATAAATATTATTTAACAATTTTTCACAAGTTAACGCACCAAATAATAATAATAATAATAATAATATTATTATTATGTGGAATGAGATTTCATTAATGGTTACAGTTATATTTAATGACTATTATATAATTAAATTTTGTAACTAAAATCCCATATCTATAAATAGACTAATATGTTGACTGTGTAAAAATTTCGAAACCAATTCCAAGTTTGGGAATAAAGAATTTTTGTGCACAATGAATTCTATCTCAACTACTCCTCCTCTATACCTCTCAAGAATGAGAAACCCAAGAGATAATTTCTTTAAGACTAAATAATGGGTGATCAAGAATGAACAACAAAATACATTCGATTCACTGTGCTAGCACCCAGAGAATGAGTGGTGTTGCTTGAAGACCACTGGAGCATGTGTGGATCACCGAAAGATGGATTCTACCCTTGGATCCACACAAAAACAATGAAGGAAATCTGGAAGTTCCTTTTTAGATGATCAAAAATCATCAACGAAGAAATTTCCTAATCCTAGGAATTTATTTCTTCAAATATAAAATAAATTAATTATAAATTTGATGTGAAATATCTTCACTCTTGGTTTCAAGAAATGATTAATTAAATAAATTTTAATATATTATCCTCCACTGTAATGCTTCCACCACACCTAGAACCAATAAGTGGTATTAGAGCAGTCACATTTAAATTTATAATTATTTATTTTATTTTTAATCTATGAGAAATCATGGTTAGATTTTTATTTCACGTTATTCATTTTTTAATCCGATTTTAATTAACATGTTATCAATATATTAATCATGTTTTTTCAATGTTTTATTTTTTAGATATTTAAGAACAAATGAAGAACAACTAGAGATTCCATCTAAAAGTGCCAAATATTTGGCTGGTAAAGATGGATTACACGAAGTTCAACTGGATCACACACTGTATACCCATGTACATTATATCTAGATTCACTGATCAATTAAAAACAAAAGGTAGTTTTATTAGACACCACGTTTGACCGGGCTAACTTGGAATGCGGAAAGTGGATATAGGGTGCATATCTAGAATGTGCAAACTGTGTAGTCTCTCTGAGTTAACACAATGAAGCCCTAAGCACGTGACATGGATATATGAAAACTAAGGTACATGGTGTGTATTTGGATGTAAATGCCATGTAGTATCCCATTAATGGATAAAATTAAAATTACATTAAATTTGAAAAATTATAACATTAAAACCTTATTTTATTAATTGAAACACCATTCTATGTTTGAAAATTTAATAATGGTTTTAAATAATTTTAAATGATCAATTAATTTACTAAAATAAATATTCCATTAATGGTTCTACCATTTATTTTTCATAAATTCCAAATTGATGGGAATCTCCAATAAAGTTTGGATGATCGTTAAGATGAAATTTAATTAATTAATTAATTAATTAATTAATTAATACTAGCATGTTCATCTTAATAATAAAGAATGAATAAATAAATGAATTCTAGCCAAGTACTTTTTACATATTCGTTTTATGTATGACCGATCATGATCCTGACCAAGACCAATGTATGTGTTATCATTTATTTAATTAAATTTATTTCATGGTTTTGAAATTATTTAATATTAAATTAAAATATGGTTTGTGAGTCATCCATCCCTCAATTATTATGTAGGACCTGCATGTCCAAGGATATTTATGTAATTACCTTTAACCAATCCTTTGGTTCCCATCACCTGCATGTGAGTAATAAATATTTGTAATTTATGGAGCATCCCAAGGTGCATGGATATGGTTCAATATGGAACCATAATAATTCCAACTCGATTACTCATAGGTGGACATGTGGAATGTAGTAGCTCATACTAGGTCTAGAATAAGGAGTTACTTCCCCTAGGTCATAGGTTGATTTAATATTTGTTCATTAAATCATCCATTAAATAATCTCATGATAGGGTCATTTAATTAATTAATTATTTTCTATCTAATTAATTAAAATTATATTCACTGATACAATACCACGATCATATAAATGAATGAATTATTATGCAAAGAAAAAATTTAAATAAAATTGATTATGCGTAAATGTTTTATCCAAACTTGTTAACTAATTAAGTAAACATCCACTTAAATATTAACAAGACATGTAAAGGATAAAAAAATACAAATATTTATGCATAATAAATTAAAATCCCTCAATCTAATATTAAGGCAGACTAAGCCTTCTGTTACTTGATTAGGAACAAAACTCAATAGAACTATTTTTTTGACCAACCTTTATTTGGACAATTAATTTTATGAGGGGATTTCTTATGAAAGTTTCAGGTTGAATTAACCATTTTACATCAACAGGAGTAGCCCTTTCTATACTTGGTGTAATTTGAAGACAAGTTCTGAGAAAATCCATGTTAGGATTTCTGTATTGGGGAGTCCACTCAATAGATCAAGGAGCTACAAGACCATAGTTGGCAAATAATTTCCTACCTAAATACCTTCAAAATATATTAACTAACCCTTGTTGGGTTTATGCTAAGGTGAATATGGATCCTTGACACTAGAATGTCTTAAAAACTAGACATTACAAGTTCAATGGTGAGGGCTATTGGGACTTGATAAAATATTGGGATATTTAATAAAATCAATTAATTTATTATTTCTCAAAAAGTTTGTAATCAAGAAAATTACTAATAATATGCTCTTTTTAATTTTAGAATAAAATGAAAATCTCATCGTCCATAGTATCCCTATGATAAATATTTAATAAAGAAAATCTCCTCACTAGAAGTAACTTCCTGGAGTGGTTTATATGCCTTTGGGTTGTTCTATGCCATGAATGAAAATCTTATGTGCTATAATCCTCCATGTTAGATATGCTTGCTCAGGAGTCGAGTCATGAAGATTTCCTATTCTATAAAAACAAATGAATGATACAATCAATGTTCAATGTTTGATGTTTTCATCTATGTCTAGTGAACTCATGAAGTCTCACAAAAACATGGATGCGTATATAAATCTTGAGCACCTTCGTGGTCTTTACTGGGAGAGAGATAGATAGAAACAATTTGATATTTCCAAGGCACTCTTTTAGAGTAAGATTTGAGAGGGTTCCTTAGAAGGGCCTCATGTAGTCAAGCTCATTGGCTACATTGAGCACCTAGAGGTTCTAGGGTTTGAACTCCCTAAAGAACTGGAAAATTATTTCTCCAGTTTTGTTCTGAATTTTAATATGGAAAAAATTGAGAAGTCTTTGATAGATCTTATTATCCTCCTTCTCAAAGTAGATAAAGATATGAAGAGAAAAAATCCTTCTATCTATAATGTGAAAAAATAGAAAGGGAAAGAAAAGATCTTTAAGGCCAAAGCTTCTTAACACACTTCCAAGAAGAATAAGATCAAAAGGGAATCAAGGGAACATGATTTTTTCTATTTCACATGTGGTAAGAAGGGCCACTAGAAAAAAAATGAACCTAACTAAAGAATGAAGGGGCAGTTTTAGGTGAATTTGTTATCTAGTTCAATATATCTATTTCCACAAATTGGGTATTAGATAGAGCTTGTGGTTCTCACATATGTATTTAAATATAGGAACCAAGTATATTTAGAAAAATTGATCGAGGGGAGGTAGATCTATGAGAAACTAATAGAGCCACACTTGCTATGGTAGCTATTGAGGACTACCACCACACATTGATGACCAGAATGATATTGGTTTTAAAGGGTTGTTATTATGTTCCTTTAGTTACCAAAAACATTATTTTTGTATCTAGACTAGATATGGATGGATTAATTTTCAAATATGGAAAAAATGTTTCTTCTTTTATAAAGATATCATCATTTATGTTAAGACACATTTAAATAACAGTCTTTACGTGTTGGATTACATGAACCCAGTAATGGTAATCAATAATGAAGTTACTTCACATGACTTATACCACACCCAACTTTGGAATCATCAGATAGGTCATGTAAATCAAAAATGATTGACAAAATTACATCAAGATAGATATTAATATTTTTTCGAACTAAACCCACTTGGTGTATGTCACACATGTTTATAGGGAAAAATGACCAAATCCCCATTTAGTGGAAAATGTGGAAGGTCTAAAGAGATTCTTTAATTAGTTCATACCGATGTGTGTGGACCATTTCCTATTGAAGAAAGGGGTGGGTACTCATACTTCATAGCCTTTACTAATTATTTTAGTAGGTATGGATATATTTACTTAATGAGGTATAAGTCAGATTTTTTTGATAAATTAAAGGAATACAAGAATAAAGTTGAGAACAATATTGGTAGGAATATTATGAAACTCTGATCAAACTGTGGTGGATAATATCATAATCAAGACTTTATTGATTAATTACAAGAGTTTGGGATCCTATCCCAACTCACTCCTCCTTACATGCCTCAGTGGAATGGTGTAAGCAAAAGGAGGAACCACACCTTGTTAGACATGGTGAGATCAATGATGAGTCATGCGACTCTTCCATTATCCTTTTAAGGATATGTGTTACAAACAACGACACACATACTAAACCAAGTACCAAATAAATCAATAAATGATATTCCATATGAATTTTAGAGTGGAATAAAAACCATGTTATCGAATTTATATGTGTGGGGAATAGAAGTGTTTTTTAAGGCCTCATTAGGTAAAAAACTTTCACCCCAAGGCACAAAGTGTACCTTTATAGGATAACCTAATGAAACAAGGGGATATTACCTATATGATCCCTTGGAAGAAAAGGTTATAGTGGAAAGACACACCATATTCCTTTAGAGGGGGAACATATCCAAAAGCGATAGTGGGAGAATGATAAAATACGATGAAGTTGTGACTCAAGGCATACAAGAGTTGGTATAGGATCAGATTCCACAAAGCCCTGTGGCAGAAGAAACTGTTCGAGAGACACAAGAACTGTATAGAAGTACATGAGAGGTTATAGAACTAGGAAAATATGGTTTTCTAGTTACCAAGGATTGTGACTCATTATTAGTTGATAATAATGATCCTCTAAAATGTAAGGAAGTAGTAAGTGGAATAGATGTTACTAAGTGGCAAGAATCCATGAATTTAGAAATGTATTCCATGTACTAAAACCATGTCTGGATACTGGAAGATCCTCCAGTGATTTTAAATCCTGTTGGTTGAAAATGGGTATTCAAGAAGAAAGTGGACCTAAAAGGACATGTTGGTACCTATAAGGAGAGACTAGTTACAAAAGGGTTTGAAAAACATCAAGGCATTAACTATGACAAAACCTTTTCACCAGTTTCAATGATGAAATACATTATAATTATACTTTCCATTGTGGCTTACCATGACTATGAGATTTGAAAAATAGATTTCAAAATAACCTTTCTTAATGAGAAACTTCAGGAAGATGTCTACATGAAACAACCTAAAGGGTTTGTGACTCAAAAGGATTCCAATAAGATATGTAAGTTTCAAAAATCCATTTATGGATTAAATCATGAATCCATGTCATGAAACCTTTTTTTGATGAATCCATAACAAAATTTGGTTTTATAAAGAATGAATGTGAGCCTTGATTCTATAAATGGTTTAGTGAGAGTGTAATCATTTTCTTAATAGTACATGTTGATGACATATTACTTATTGGAAATGAAATACTAGACTTATAGTATATTAAGGTGTGGTTGAATAAAAGATTTTTCATGAAAGACTTGGGAGGGGAAGCATATATTCTTGGGATCATGATCCATCATGATAGATTCAAGAGGTTTCTTGGCCTAAGTCAAAGAACATACATTGAAAAGATACTGAAGAGATTTAGTATGGAACAATCCAAGAAGGTATTGTTACTATCATCACATGACATTCATATTTCCAAGAAAAAGTGTCCTCAGACCCAAGATGAAAGAAATAGAATGGAAAGGATTCTATATTCATCATCGATTGAGTTAGTCATGTATGTTATTATATGTATTAGGCTAGATGTCGCCTATGCATTAAGTATGGTATGACGATATCAAAATGATCTAGGTGACCAACATTAGATGGTGGTCAAGACTATCCTTAAGTATCTGAGGTGTACTAAGGATATGTTACAAGTTTATGATGGAGATTAGGAACGAGTCATTAGAGTATATTCAGATGCTAGTTTCCAAACCGATCAAGATTACATGAAGTCACAAATGGGATACATATTCACTTTAAATGGAGGTGCTATGAGTTGGAAGAGCTTAAAATAGACTATGTTCATAGATTATAAAGTGGTGTCTGAGTATATTTCAGCTTCTGAGGCAGCTAAAGAAGTAGTTTGGATGTGAAATTTTCATCCAAGATCTTGATATGGTACTTATAAGTAAAGATCTCAGCACACTCTATTGTGATAATACTGTAGTAGTATCTCTCGAAAAAGATCCAAGGTCACATAAACAATGAAGAACATACTTTTAAAGTATCATATCTTGATGGATTTTTCTCAAAGAGGGGAAGTTTCAGGGAGAAATATTTCCATGAAAGACAATGTGGAGGACCCCTTGACTAAATCCTTGACTTAGCAAAAATATTATTTTCATGTGAGGTCCAGCGGACTGAAATTCATAGGTAGTTGTCTCTAGTCTAAGTGGGAGTTTTTTAGAATTGGTGTCCTAGAAACAAATATTTTTACTTTTATTAGATGAATATTTGATGTATTAAATATTAAATTAAACATATTATTACATATTTTTCATAGTTCAACATGAATTTAATGTAATAATGTCCTAGAGTATTTGTCTCATTGATAAGGTCATAGTAGTTCCATACTATTGTGAGAACCTTGAAGTGATATGAAAATATTCTTAATATATTTTTGTGCTTGGATAACATACTATGATGGGACACATAGTATATAGACCATCAGGTTCTAGTACTCATAAGCAGATGAGACTTCTTTTCATGAAGTTCCAACTTGGTAATCTCCAAGATGAGAGATAATGAGAATAGATCAACCAATAGTAATTACACATGTTTTTGTGTCATCAAATATTACTATCTATGAGTGTGTTTAAGGGTCCTTAGACTTTAATATGATCATTAATGAATGTCACAACTAACACATTTAGATTTTCTGACAAAAACCATCATTCAATATGTTGGCAGGAAGTAGGGTACATTGGGTTCGTCATAAATGACATGTTATTAATGGATAAGTTAAGTAAGAATTTATCCATTACATCTTTATGGAATTTGATATCTCAGACCTTTTATTTAAATATAACCATCACCCTAAATTCCATGTCCATGGTGTAATGATGAGTTTATTTCAGATAGTCAAAGAATGATGTATCATGCATATAGGATGATGACACCGTCATACAACCTGATTGATGATATGTTATGATAAAGGGATTATATTACACAGTGATCATTCGTATGTGGTAGCCATCATTGCAACTTTAAGTTCATTCTCTTGGGTGCCTTGAATCATTGCTAGATAGTAATCTTGGACTTTAGGCATGCCCACCTAATGACAACGAGAAAGAATCCTAGAGGGTCACACACTATGTTTTTCTATTGGCCTCAATTAAATTATTTTGGAATTTAATTAATTGAATAAATATTATTCTCAACATTGAGGAATAATCTTATTCATGTTATATTTGTAACACCCCAAGATTTCATAGTGTGTTATTTCTTCAAAATAATTCAATAACTTGCACTACACGCAACACCGAGTTCAATAACACCTTGACTTACAAAAAAAAATCCATTAAAAGAGGTCATGAATAGTATTAACTAAATTTTAAACTTTATATAATCCTTATAATTTTAGAATCCATATTATGAGTTTCTTAGTCATAATGCAAGAACAGATTCATTTTCAGTATTGCACTTTTATCAACTTTTAATAGTGAAGACTTTTTAAATACAATATTTTAAACTTTTTGACTAAATGGAGACATCAAAAAAATTTAAAATTAAACATCCCAAGCTTCCACGGTATGCTTTCCTTTGAATAAAACAGTAGCGTGTGTTGTACGCAACTTCGAGTTTTAACACACACCACAACCGATCAAACTAGCCGTTATGAATAATAATACCTACTTTTTAAAATTATATATATTTTATATTTCAAAATTTATTTCATTTTTGGATTCGGAATATCTAATTTATCCTAAGGTGAAATTTTGGTACTTTTCGGATAACTTTCATATTTTGATGAATAGTGAAAATTACTAAATTTTAATTAAAAACAACTTTTTTAATCAAAATAATTAATAGTGATAAATTATGAATTTTAGTAGTTTTAAAGTATATTTAGAATATATTTTTACCATTTAATATAATTTTGGTCATTGGACATAATTTTACAATTAAACCGAACATAAACAAATGTCAATCTTTTGATAGTTATTATCTCTTAAAAACACGCTTTTTGTTTTGACAGCGGGAATTAATTTTAAATTAATTTCTACCACTTCTGTGTTTTGAATTTAGGAAAATGGATTCCATATTTAGAATCAGGATGTTCAAATTGTGTAAATAGGTAACTTTTATTTTTAGACATTTTGAATAATTACTGCGGTAAATATTTTATTTACCATGGTTAAGGGTAAATCCGGTAAATAAGGGTTAAAAGATAATATTATAATAATACTAAATTACCCTAAAACGTGTCTTAACCCTATTGGTTGATACATAGTAGACCATGGGAATATTTGGGTCTATTTTGGGACCCCATGGATCCACTTGTAAGTGATAATGACACTTTATTTTAATTAAGTTAAAATGAATACAAAAATGACACAAGCATATATCTTTTAGAAAAACAATTTTTACATAGGGTTATATATGTTGGATTTTTGATTATAAATATTCATTAGAAAGATAAAAAGATTTCCTACATAATTATATTTAATTTATAATTTTTAGACATTAAATAATTTATTTTATTTATGACACAATGATGATGCAGTAATTACTATAATAGTGAAAAATTAAAATAATTGATATTATAGATACCCAAATAAATATAATATGAAACTTTTAATGAATTAAACTAATTTTATAGGATAATATGATATATTATTATTGATGTAATTGACTTTGTTAGAAGTAATAAATCTGTTATGAGTTTCACAAAAATCAACTATTGAATAGTGTCAAAATTGACATAAAAGAGTTCTTAAAACAAATATTATATTATTAATTGATATTAAATTCCTAAAAATCTAATGTTCGGCAAAGAGACTTATATCATGATAGGTTCATCATTAATGGACCACTTGGGGGTCGCTTGGAGGTAAATAGTAAGTTTATTAACCATATTATATAAAAATACAAAGAGACATTGTAAAAGTGAAACTAATTAACTTAGAGTTAATACTTAAAGATAAGGTTAATATAAGTACCCAAACCTGTCTAAATTCTATTGGTTGAGTGGTTTTCGACCTATACCCACCTTAAACTTTGAATATTCAACTTTTGAGCCATTAGAAACTGAATATTAATTTATTATAAATTAATATTTCTAGCTTTTCCAAAGGTGCCCCTCACCCCTCTTATAAAAAGGAACTCCTCCTTCTCATTTCTTCACACCTTCAAAGCCTTTTGGTTAGGCCAAACTCTGACCAAATACTCTCCCAACTTCCCTCACTACAACCTAGAGGCCTTAGTTTGATCAGAAAGGCAACCTAAGGAGCCCTTTTGATCAAATCAAAAGGAAGAACCCGAAGCAGAGGTAATGTTTTCACCACCCCTTTTTAAGTTCCTTTCTTCTTCCACTTCCTCTTTCTTTGTTATTACCATTATAAAATAATAACTCCAGTATCATATATATACTGTGATGTTATTATAAATATGTTACAACCATATTCAGTATTCTATCCATCCTTTGAATAACATGTCACCATACGTGCGTACGTACGGCTTACCGTCTCCACGTCGTGGTGTAATTGTTATTCAATATATTATTATTTGGATGGGTATAATAATGATGTGTAACTAATGTAAATAATAAATATAACATGATAATTATTCTGTATATATGATATAAAATCCAGTTATATATTATTTTAATATCAAAAGAATGATATTGTCGCTCGTGCGTATGTACGGACTACCGTCTCCACGAACGCGATGAGATTCATTGTCCATCATATCCATTCAAGTATAATTATAATTTGATGATTTAAAAATAGTATCTAAGGACTTGATATCATTCTGGGTATGAATAATATACATCCCATTAATAACGAATATGGCTCACATAACAAAGAATATAAAGTAAAATGAACCCGTTAACACCCGAAATAACGATAATTCTAAGATATTATTAACAAATCAATGTTAAAAGATCATATATGATATCATATTAAAGTAAATGATTCTTGTATTATTCAATAACAATTATTTCACCATTATACAGGAGGTAAACCTACCATCGATCAAGGAAAAAGTACAAGTAAGGGATTTTCTTATCCCACTTTCAATTCCATGAGATTTCCATTGTTCGCCACTAAATTATTGAAAGTGGTGTATTGTGTACTTCCATTTGATATATATTATCATGATTCTCTTTATATTCATGTTATTCTGTAAATAATTTGTTGGTTATTAACTTTTGGCCATACGACTCAGTTGATTAATGTGGTAAGGGGTTTCTTATCTCACTTTTAATTCTGTGAGAATTCCATTGATCACCACTTAATTATTGCATGTGGTGTATGTGTACTGGCCATGATCGTATTCATTGTGTAATATACTCTAATTTATGGATATTTACATCATCATGGTATGATACTTCTTTCATGGGTGCATGTTTCATAAGTTACCAAATCGATAAGGTAATTTGAGATTTCAATTTCCACTCATTCGGCTTTACGCATATTTCATTGGTTATATTACTCCAAGATTATGTGTGGAATCACTATTCTTTTGATTATGTCATAAATTCCACTCCCCTTCCTGTGGATATAATTTTGATACACATAATCACTCCATTGATAATTTCTCATGTTATCGATAGAAATTTGATAAGAGTAATTTTAAATCATTCTCCATTTGTTGAGTTAAGCATCCAATTCATTGGTGTTGTTTTTTTTACAAGATTATGTGTGAATGTCCTTTGATTGTTTTACACTAAATATCCAATCATATTTAGTGTATTTATATTTTTCACACATAATTATGTCATTGATTTATCATTAACCCAAGGATATGGTCTTTATAAGAGAATTCATCTCAATTTACATTCCATTGAGACTTATTTGTTGTTATACACCAAATCACTTTTATGTGGTGTATATAATGTACTTTGACATAGTATATCATGAATCCATTTATTCTCATGATATTACAAAGTTTTGATTACCTCAAATTATTTGTATTCAATTGTCTCTCTTTTGGTTAGAATCTCTAACTAAAATACCATTTTTAAATGTTTTAAAGACTTATTCATTTAAATATTTCTCATTAATGTCCATGTTTTAAAAATGGTTTTAAGGATTTATTTATATGGACATTAAAGTTTATAAATTAAAACTCCTTTTAAAAAGTTTCAAAGTGGTATGGGACACTTTGATTCAAAAAATCTATTTTTAAATGGCTTCTTGACAAATAGTGTGACTTTTAAATGATTTCAAGAAAAGGGGGATATTTCCCTCAAATAGTTTTGATGATTATTTTCATCTATGTCAACATCCTTCATTATTCATGATTGAGGTTAATGTGATACAATAAAATCTTCCATATTGTATCAAATGATTTATGTTTGACTGTGGATGTTCTATTTTTATACCATTCATGGTTTGTGGTTAAAGTATTGACATTTCGTATGCTAGTTTTAATATGAATGTTTATTTTATGTTTAAACCTATTCATATGAGGAATGCATTGGACTTAATAAGTGACGGGTGGAGCCCGCTATAGCTCCTCGATGCATCGGTAGGTCTCATGAGACAAACTAGTGTCTTGGCACAAGGCCTTGGAAAAATCTTATTTGTAGTCTTGGCACGAGGCCTTGGCTATGTGGTTATGATAGTCTGGCATTATGCATTCCATCATTATGAAAGTGGTTATTGATATTGCATGTGATCATTCGACTAGTAGAATATCCATGTGAGTAAGTAAATGGCATTATTTCATTTTACCTTTGCCATTTTATGCTGAAGTTAAAGTTTAAAAGGCTTTTGTTTTAGTTATAAATTGCCTTAAGTGTTTATGCTTATTTATGAAAGCTTTTGCTATAATGTTATCCTTACTGAGCATCTGAGCTCACCCCTTTCAATGTTTTATTTTTTTTCCCAGGATTATGAAGAAGTAATTTATGAATGACCTGCAGGGATAGTATGAGGGGATATGAAGACAAGATGTTTTTTTATGATGTAATGTAAAATTTATGGATGTATCTAGTTATTCCAAGGCTACTAAACTAATCGGTCTTTCGAGACTTGATCTTTCTCATGATCATGCCAATGTTATGTAATAATGCACCAACTCTAGGTAATTAGGGTCGGGGCGTTACAGTTGGTATCAGAGGAAGTTTAGTACAAACCTTGGTAGCTAGATTTAGATAAACTCTGATTAGAGCATGTAGACCTAAGATGAAATTTGAGGATTAGTATAAAAGAACTTCCTAGATTTTTGGTATTGTGGAGATTTTGTGAGTTTTCCGAGCAATACATCCCTGTCTGGATACGAGCAGGTAGAGGCGGCTCTGGCACAGATGTACCTAGGGGTAAAACCCGAAAACACCGCTTTGAGCTAGACTCGAACGGGAACTGGTGCACGACAACGGGCCTTGCTGCACTCTTGGTTACGACACTCCCGGGGGATATGCTTAGGATAATTTACATTTTCTTTACAAACCGATTTAAGTAATATATACATAAGATGTGAGTAAATGACCTTGGTTAATCCTAATATGTTTCAAATTGAGAATATGGTGACATTTTAATCTCTAAATGATTTTACGACTACTATTACTCACACAATGCTTTCTGGTTTTAGTCAATGGCTGGATTCCAAGGAAGTCATAGTGACTTTGAGAATGATGTACAAGGTGGGAACAGTGGTGGCAATGAGAAACAAAATGGAATGTTGATAGGCGTAAAAGATATCGTCTTTATGCCAAATCAGTTTTCCAAAAATATGATCAACAACATATATATTAACCAACTCCCAGACTCAATAAGGAAGAGAAAGGTGATAAATGATAAGATCTCCAGCAATGGAGACCATGGAGAAAAGAAACCTCAATTTTCATCATGCAGGAAATGTGGAAAGAGAAACCCAGGAAAGTGTCTCAATGGGACAACGAAATGTTTTACGTGGGGGAAGGAAGGACATAAAGTGAAGAATTGCCGAAGAAAAATGAAGAGTACTATGGAAGAAGATAAAAATGGTCCCAAGAGTCCATTTACAGTCATTTGCCGTAAATGTAGGGGACCTGGCCATTACCCGAGTGAATGTCCTATTCTATAGAATATTTTCTTGGTCAAAGAAGAAGCTATGTGGAAATAAATGGTTGTAGAAAAATTTAAAAAGTATTATCACTCCTTGTTGATGGGTTTACTTTGGAATAATTTTCTCTTGTATTTTTAACCCCGAAGTTTTCCATGTGAGAATGATATTTGAGGAATAATTGTCTCTTCTCTTGTGGATATAGGTATAAATAACCATTTGGTTTTATATGATCATTGGGTTTTGAGAAAATGATAAGTTATTATAATTTGGGATGAAAATGCAAAGTATGATATAACATTTGTGGTTCAATTATGTTTTTTTGAGGAATTTATCTCATTTTGGTAATATTATAAAATATAGTTTTTGAAAAAGGACAACACGTAGACCGTGTGACAACCCGTCGCGTCGGACAAAGCTGTGGGAATCGAACCCACAACCAAAGTGCGATTGGGATTTATCGCCTACCACTGGACTACGTGAAGTCCCTGGTTAGTGTGACTATTTTTTTTGTTAAATGATTTTATTGATCAATAATAAGATGATTTGGGTTCTTATGTCTTATCAAATGAATACCCTTGGTATAGGAAAATGATTTGGTGATTAAGTGATAAATGTTATTTTGGAAGATGTTCGTTTTGTTAGGAACACTATATGCCCAAGGAAAATAGAATACAATGAGGTTTCATTTGTAGAGTAATGGTGGATTTTTATCTACATTTTTATTGTTGATTTATAGTGATTTGGGTTATTTATGGAAATGATTAACCTATAACAGAGAATATGTGATGATGTTAATTACTTTTAAGTATGTGACTTTAAGAGTATTTGATGTCATTTGGAGATATAATGTAACATGGGAGACTAAATAATCAAATTCTTCTATGTTTTGGGTTTCAATATTAGTTTGGATTATATTAAAGGATTTTAAGGACAATTGGTTATTGAATGGTATCTATTTAACTTTGGGGTATTGTTGGTTTAATTTTAGAAATTAAGATTAGTACATATTTATCTCAATGAATATCCTTTTGGGGGATCATTAGATCATTCACTAACCATTTTGGTTTTGATTAATCTTCAAAGACAATGTAAATATATGTTTTATCCTGCATGGATCATGTGATTCTATAGAAGTTTATTCTAGCTCTTATAGTGTGACCAAGTCTTCTTGAATACTTATCATTTAAAAAAAATTGAGTTAGTGGTGGAAATTTATTAAAGAATGAAAATATACTTAAAATGTAAGTATATATCATAATGTTCTTAGTCAATATCATAAATGAATTCCTCTTCCTTATGTAATGTAACTTTAAAAAAAAATGTTGTCCTAGATGGTACCTTAAATCATCACTAATTTATGGCTTTGGGATTGTTTTCCTTTTCATAGCCATGTTCTCTACCACTCTCCATCAGATAATTGATGGTTAGATTTCTCTTCCATATCTATATTTTCCTACATGGAACCCTAGTATGTGTTATTTTCGGTAATCTTCATACTTTCCACTCTTTAATTTAAATAGAGGCCTCATTAATTCATTTTTCTATGTGGGATTTCAACTAAGATATTTTGAAACGTCAAAAATGTGTTATCCCAATACCCTATGTTTTGTTGAACCGATGGTATTTCAAATCATCATAGATTGATGAGTTTAAGGACCTCAATTTTATACTTGTTTATGATTGATGACCTCAATCACTACCTATAAATATTTACATTTTTCCTCCAATTATATGTCTCTAATTACCACCAATGTTCTCCTAATCGAGATCATAATTCGATGGTGACCCTTTCATTTCTCTTTTCCTCATATTAAGACTAAATTTTAGTAACCCAATTTTCGATGTGGGTTTTCCCACAAATATATTTTCTATTTTCAACCTTTTATTTTCGAAGAACAATTTCAAATTAAGAGGACGCAATTTATTGAAGGAGGGGAGAATGTAACACCCCAAGATTTCATAGTGTGTTATTTCTTCAAAATAATTCAATAACTTGCACTACACGCAACACCGATTTCAATCACACCTTGACTTACAAAAAAAAAGCCATTAAAAGAGGTCATGAATAGTATTAACTAAATTTAAAACTTTATATAATCCTTATAATTTTAGAATCCATATTATGAGTTTCTTAGTCATAATGCAAGAACATATTCATTTTCAGTATTGCACTTTTATCAACTTTTAATAGCGAAGACATTTTAAATAAAATATTTTAAACTTTTTGACTAAATGGAGACATCAAAAAAATTTAAAATGAAACATCCCAAGCTTCCACGGTATGCTTTCCTTTGAATAAAACAGTAGCGTGTGTTGTACGCAACTTCGAGTTTTAACACACACCACAACCGATCAAACTAGCCATTATGAATAGTAATACCTACTTTTTAAAATTATATATATTTTATATTTCAAAATGGACTTCATTTTTGGATTCGGAATATCTAATTTAGCCTAAGGTGAAATTTTGGTACTTTTCGGATAACTTTCATATTTTGATAAATAGTGAAAATTACTAAATTTTAATTAAAAACAACTTTTTTAATCAAAATAATTAATAGTGATAAATTATGAATTTTAGTAGTTTTAAAGTATATTTAGAATATATTTTTACCATTTAATATAATGTTGGTCATTGGAAATAATTTTACAATTAAACCGAACATAAACAAGTGTCAATCTTTTGATAGTTATTATCTCTTAAAAACACGCTTTTTGTTTTGACAGCGGGAATTAATTTTAAATTAATTTCTGCCACTTCTGTGTTTTGAATTTAGGAAAATGGATTCCATATTTGGAATCAGGATGTTCAAATTGTGTAAATAGGTAACTTTTATTTTTAGACATTTTGAATAATTACTGCGGTAAATATTTTATTTACCATGGTTAAGGGTAAATCCTGTAAATAAGGGTTAAAAAATAATATTATAATAATACTAAATTACCCTAAAACGTGTCTTAACCCTATTGGTTGATACATAGTCGACCATGGGCATCTTTGGGTCGATTTTGGGACCCCATGGATCCACTTGTAAGTGATAATGACACTTTATTTTAATTAAGTTAAAATGAATACAAAAATGACACAAGCATATATCTTTTAGAAAAACAATTTTTACATAGGGTTATATATGTTGGATTTTCGATTATAAATATTAATTATAAATATAAAACGATTTCCTACATAATTATATTTTATTTATAATTTTTAGACATTAAATAATTTATTTTATTTATGACACAATGACGATGCAGTAATTACTATAATAGTGAAAAATTAAAATAATTGATATTATAAATACCCAAATAAATGTAATATGAAACTTTTAATGAATTAAACTAATTTTCTAGGATAATATGATATATTAGGATTTATTTAATTGACTTTGTTCGAAGTAATCAATCTGTTATGAGTTTCACAAAAATCAACTATTGAATAGTGTCAAAATTGACATAAAAGAGTTCTTAAAAAGACTATATTATATTATTAATTGATATTAAATTCCTAAAAATCTAAGGTTCGTCCAAGAGACTTATATCATGATAGTTTCATCATTAATGGACCACTTGGGGGTCTCTTGGATGTATATAGTAAGTTTATTAACCATATTATATAAAAATACAAAGAGACATTGTAAAAGTGAAACTAATTAACTTAGAGTTAATACTTAAAGATAAGGTTAATATAAGTACCCAAACCTGTCTAAATTCTATTGGTTGAGTGTTTTTCGACCTATCACCACCTTAACCTTTGAATAGTCAACTTTGGAGCCATTAGAAACTGAATATGAATTTATTATAAATTAATATTTCTAGATTTTCCAAAGGTGCCCCTCACCCCTCTTATAAAAAGGCACTCCTCCTTCTCATTTCTTCACACCTTCAAAGCCTTTTGGTTCGGCCAAACTCTTCCCAAATACTATCCCAACTTCCCTCACTACAACCTAGAGGCCTTAGTTTGATCAGAAAGCCAACCTAAGGAGCCCTTTTGATCAAATCAAAAGGAAGAACCCGAAGAAGAGGTAATGTTTTCACCACCCCTTTTTAAGTTCCTTTCTTCTTCCACTTCCTCTTTCTTTGTTATTACCATTATAAAATAATAACTCCAGTATCATATATATACTATGATGTTATTATAAATATGGTACAACCATATTTAGTATTCTATCCATCCTTTGAATAACATGTCACCATACGTGCGTACGTACGGCTTACCGTCTCCACGTCGTGGTGTAATTGTTATTCAATATATTATTATTTGGATGGGTATAATAATGATGTGTAACTCATGTAAATAATAAATATAACATGATAATGATTTTTATATATGATATAAAATCCAATTATATATTATTTCAATATCAAAAGAATGATATTGTCGCTCGTGCGTATGTACGGACTACCGTCTCCACGAACGCGATGAGATTCATTGTCCATCATATCCATTCAAGTATAATTATAATTTGATGATTTAAAAATAGTATCTAAGGACTTGATATAATTCTGAGTATGAATAATATACATCCCATTAATAACGAATATGGCTCACATAACAAAGAATATAAAGTAAAATGAACCCGTTAACACCCGAAATAACGATAATTCTAAGATATTATTAACAAATCAATGTTAAAAGATCATATATGATATCATATTAAAGTAAATGATTCTTTTATTATTAAATAAAAATTATTTCACCATTATACAGGAGGTAAACCTACCATCGACCAAGGAAAAAGTACAAGTAAGGTATTTTCTTATCTCACTTTCAATTCCGTGAGATTTCCATTGTTCGCCACTAAATTATTGAAAGTGGTGTATTGTGTACTGCCATTTGATATATATTATCATGATTCTCTTTATATTAATTTTATTCTGTAAATCATTTGGTGGTTATTAACTTTTGGCCATATCAATCAGTTGATTAACGTGGTAAGGGGTTTCTTATCTCACTTTTAATTCCGTGAGAATTCCATTGATCACCACTTAATTATTGCATGTGGTGTATGTGTACTGGCCATGATCATATTCATTGTGTAATATACACTAATTTATGGATATTTACATCATCATGGTATGATACTTCTTTCATGGGTGCATGTTTCATAAGTTACCAAATCGATAAGGTAATTTGAGATTTCAATTTCCACTCATTCGGCTTTACGCATATTTCATTGGTTATATTACTCCAAGATTATGTGTGGAATCACTATTCTTTTGATTATGTCATAAATTCCACTCCCCTTCCTGTGGATATACTTTTGATACACATAATCACTCCATTGATAATTTCTCATTTCATCGATAGGAATTTGATAAGAGTAATTTTAACTCATTCTCCATTTGTTGAGTTAAACATCCAATTCATTGGTGTTGTTTTTTTACAAGATTATGTGTGAATGTCCTTTGATTGTTTTAAACTAAATATCCAATCATATTTAGTGTATTTATATTTGTCACACATAATTATGTCATTGATTTATCCTTAACCCAAGGATATGGTCTTTATAAGATAATTCATCTCAATTTACATTCCATTGAGACTTCTTTGTTGTTATACAGCAAATCAATTTTATATGGTGTATATAATGTACTTTGACATAGTATATCATGAATCCCTTTATTCTCATGATATTACAAAGTTTTGATTACCTAAAATTATTTTTATTCAATTGTCTCTCTTTTGGTTAGAATCTCTAACTAAAATACCATTTTTAAATGTTTTAAAGACTTATTCATTTAAATATTTCTCATTAATGTACATGTTTTAAAAATGGTTTTAAGGATTTATTTATATGGACATTAAAGTTTAGAAATTAAAACTCCTTTTAAAAAGTTTCAAAGTGGTATGGGACACTTTGATTCAAAAAATCTATTTTTAAATGGCTTCTTGACAAATAGTGTGACTTTTAAATGATTTCAAGAAAAGGGGGATATTTCCCTCAAATAGTTTTGATGATTATTTTCATATATGTCAACATCCTTCATTATTCATGATTGAGGTTAATGTGATACAATACAATCTTCCATATTGTATCAAATGAGTTATGTTTGACTGTGGATGTTCTATTTTTATACCATTCATGGTTTGTGGTTAAAGTATTGACATTTCGTATGCTAGTTTTAATACGAATGTTTATTTTATGTTTAAACCTATTCATATGAGGAATGCATTGGACTTAATAAGTAACGGGTGGAGCCCGCTATAGATCCTCGATGCATCGGTAGGTCTCATGAGACAAACTAGTGTCTTGGCACAAGGCCTTGGCAAAATCTTATTTGTAGTCTTGGCACGAGGCCTTGGCTATGTGGTTATGATAGTCTGGCATTATGCATTCCATCATTATGAAAGTGGTTATTGATATTTCATGTGATCATTCGACTAGTAGAATATCCATGTGAGTAAGTAAATGGCATTATTTCATTTTACCTTTTCCATTTTATGTTTAAGTTCAAGTTTAAAAGGCTTTTGTTTTAGTTATAAATTGCCTTAAGAGTTTATTATTATTTATGAAAGCTTCTGCTATAATGTTATCCTTACTGAGCATCTGAGCTCACCCCTTTCAATGTTTTATTTTTTTTCCCAGGATTATGAAGAAGTAATTTATGAATGACCTGCAGGGATAGTATGAGGGGATATGAAGACAAGATGTTTTTTTATGATGTAATGTAAAATTTATGGATGTATCTAGTTATTCCAAGGCTACTAAACTAATCGGTCTTTCGAGACTTGATCTTTCTCGTGATCATGCCAATGTTATGTAATAATGCACCGACTCTAGGTAATTTGGGTCGGGGCGTTACAATATTGATCACATAAATTAAATAAATATTTATTCATCAGATTGTGAATAAAATATATTTATTTATTTTGTTGAATATTTAATAAATATTTATTTACTAGTTTTTGAATAAAATATTTATGTAAGAGAATAAAATATTTATTATGGTGTTCAATAAATGTGAGAGGAGTTTGAACAGACTAAGAGCATGAATAGTGATAAAATAGTTATTTACGAGCCAGTAAATATTATTTATCCATTTTGCGCAAGTTGGCACACCACAAAATAATAATAATAATGTTATTATTATTATATGTCATGGGAATTCATTAATGGTTATAATTATATTTAGTGGCTGTTATGAAATTAAATTTTGTAACCAAAATCCCATCTCTATAAATAGACAACTATGTCTATTGTGTAAAATATTTGAAACAAATTCCAAGTTTTAGAATAGAGAATTATTGTGCACAAAAAATTATCTCTCAACTCCTGTTCTTCTCTCCCTATCAAGAATAAGAAACCCAAGAGGAAATTTCTTCAAGACTGAAGAATGAGAGATCATGAACAAACAACACAAGATATTTGATTTGCCGTGCTAGAACCAGGAGAATGAGTGACATTGCTCCGAGACCATTAGAGCACATGCGGATCACTGTTAGAGGAATTCTACCCTTAGATCCTAACAAGTACAACAAAGGCAATCTGGAAGGGCCTTTTTGGACAATCAATAATCATCAACAAAGAAAGTTCCTAATCCCAAGTATTTTTTTCTCCAGATATCTAATAAATTAGTTATAAATTTGATGTAAAATATCTTCAATCTTAGTTTATAGAAATTATTATTAATTTTTTTAACATATCGCCCTCCACCACAATGCTTCCACTACACCCAAAACCAAAAAGTGGTATCAGAGCGGTCATGTTTAAATTTATAGTTATTTATTTTATTTTTGATCTATGTGAAATCATGGTTAGATTTTATTTTCATGTTAGTAATTATTTAATTCAATTTGAATTAAAATGTTATTGACATATTAATCATCTTTTTTCAGTGTTTCATTTTCTAATAGATTTGAGAACAAAAGAAGAACGACCGGAGATTCCATTAGAAATTGCCAAATCTTTGGACAATAAAGCTGGGTTACACAATGTGCCATCTGAGCAAACATCGTATAACCATGTTCATTGTATCTATATGTGGTGAGAAATTAAAAACATGTGGTGATTTTATTGCACACCACATGTTGACTAGGCTATCCTGGCACGCGGTAAGTGAATACAGGGTGTGTAGCTGGTATGTACAGACTATGTAGTCTGTACAAGTTAACACACTAAATCCATCAAAATGTGATTTGGATATACAAAAACTGAGGTACATGATATGCAGTTGGATGTACACTCCATGTAGTCTTACATTAATGAAAAAAATTAAAATTACATTAAATTTGAAAAATTACATCATTAAAATCATATTTTATTGATTGGCACACCATTGTGTGTTTGAAAATTTAATAATGGTTTTAAAGAATTTTAAATTATAAATTAATTTACTATAATAAATATGTCATTAAGGGTTCTACCATTTATTTTCCATGAATTCCAAATTGATGGGTATCTCAAATTAAGTTCGGATGATTGTTAAGATGAAAGTGAATTAATTAATTTATTAATTAATCAATACAAGTGCATCCATCTTAGTAATAAAGAATGAATAAAGAAATGAATGCTATTCAATTACTTTTTTCATATGTGTTACATGTATGACCGATCATGAGCTTGACCAAGACCTATGTATGTTTTGTAATTTATTTAATTAAATTTATTGCATGGTTTTTCAATTATTTAATATCAAATTAAAATATGGTCTGCAAGTCATCTCTCCCTCTATTATTATGTTGGACCTACATGTACAAGGATATTTATGTAATTCTTTTTAACCAATACTTTGTTTTCCCTCACCAGTGTGTAAGTAATACATATTTTGAATTAATGAAGCATCCCAAATCACATGGAGACGATTAAAGATATAACCATAATGACACCAACATGGTGATACATAGGTGGACATGTAGAATTTTGTAGCTAATGTCAAGTCTATAATAAGGAGTTATTTCTCCAAGGTTAAAGGTTGATTTAATTTTCACTCATTAAATCAACCATTAGATAAGCACATGATCAGGTCATTTAATTAGTTATTTATTTTCTTTCTAATGCATTAAAATTATATTTAATGATGCAAGACCACGATCACATAAATGAATAAATTAATATGAAAAGATAAAATTTAAATAAAATTTACTATGTCTAAATGTTATATCTAAACATGGTTAATTAATTAAGTAAAAATCAATTTAAATATTAAGAAACATGTAAAATATAAAAAAAGATAAAAATTTATGCATAATAAAATAAAATCCCTCAATCTAATATTTTTAAAATTGGGTACAACAACGAAAGCGACACACACGCAAGGAAGAAAATTACATTAAATCGCAACCCTGGGGACTTGACCCCGCGACCTGCCTCTCACCCCCCCAAACCCTTACCACCCCACCAACAACGGTGGGACAATCCCTCAATCTAATATTTAGTTAGACTAAGCCTTCCATTACTTGATTAGGATAAAAACTCAATAGAATTATATGTTTGACCAACCCTTTTTAGGACACTTACTTTTTTAAGGGGAGTTATTTTGAAAGTGTAAGTTTGACTAAACCATTTTACATCAAGAGGATTAGCTATTTATAGACTTGGTGTAATTTGGATGCAAGTTTTGAGAAAATCCAAGTCAGGATTTCTAGATTTGAGAGTCCATTGAACAGATTATGGACCTGCAAGCCCATAGTTAACAAAGAGTTTCCTACCTAAATACCTTCAAAATAGCTTGACCAACCCTTATTGGGGTTATGAAAAGGGTAATATGGATCCTTTCCATTATAATTTCATAGAAACTAGACATTACATGTTCAATGGTGAGGGCTATTTGGACTTGATAAAATAGTGAGATATTTAATAAAATCAATTACTTTATTATTTCTCATAAAATATGCAATCAAACAAAGTACTAATAATATTTTTTTTAAAAGTATAATAAAATGATAATCTCTTAATCCACACTATCCCTATAATAAATATTGGATAAAGACAATCTCCTCACTACCATTAACTTCCAGGAGTGGTTTAGATGTCTTCAGATTGTTCTACACCATGAATGAAAATCTTACATGCTAGAATACTCAATACTTAATATATCTACTCAAGAGGTGAGTGATGAAGAGTTACAAGTCTATTAAAAAAATATGAATGAAATTGTTTTCATTAAATGTTTGATGCTTTTATATATTTCTAGTGAACTCATGAAGTCTCACAAAAACATGGATTTGTATAGCATGATTGATCACCTCCGTGGCCATTACTAGGAGAGATCTAGAGAGGAACAATTTGAGATTTCCCAGGCGCTCTTTTAGATTAATATTGTAGAGGGTACCCCAGATGGGCCTCACATAGTCAATATTATTGGATACATTGAGCGTATAGCGGTTCTAGGGTTTAACCTCCCCAAATAACTGGGCACCGATCTCATTCTAGCATCACTCCCTCAAATATTCTTCAGTTTTGTTGTGAATTTTAATATGAACAACATTGAGAAGTCTCTTCCAAATCTTCTTATCATCCTTCACTAAGTATATAAGGATATGAAGTGCGAAAATCCTTCAATCCTTATGTGAACAAATGGAAAGGGAAAGCAAGGAGCTTTAATCCCAAAGATTATTCACACCCTTACAAGAAGAAGAAGATCAAAGGGGAAGAAAGGGAATAAGTGAAACACCCCAAGATTTCATATTAAATTATCTCTTCAATGCAATTTAATATCTTATATTGAATGCAACATCGACTTGGCTTTCATTATATGCAAGATTGAGTTTCTGCAAAACAACACATTAGTATTATAATTATTTAAACAATATATTTATTTATAAATTAAATATTGTAATATGAATAGTAAAAAATAAATTTTAAATGTTATTTATAATTTTTTCACTTAAATAAAAAATATTTATAATGAAATGTATATGTTTTGTTAAAATAGTTATATATATAGAAAAAATATTTTCTTAAAAGAACTACTTTTATTTCCTTTTGTTAATAATAAAAAAATTAATTTTAGACACTCAAAAAAATTGAATTTGGTAAAATAAACTTCATTTTTGAATTTTGAATATCAAAATTATCTTAGGGTGAATTTTTTTTATTTTTCTGAAAACATTCAATTTTTGATGAATAGTGAAAATTACTACATAATACATAAAAACCGACTTTTTCATTTGAATAATTATTTTTAATAAAAATTTATCGTAAATTAAAAATAGATACATAATAAATATATTAGTCTAATGTAAGTCATTTGAGTCTTTTTATAACAAGATTAGATATTTTAAATTTTATTGAACTTTTTAACGTCTTTTACCCACCTTCTAGGAACATTTTCAAATTTGTATAAAACATAATTTTACATTTTCTATAAATTGAATTTCAAAACTTTGATAGACACAATTTTCATCAGTAAGTAAAATTCGTTTCAATAGGACGAAAATAATTTTTTGTGAATAGTAAATTTTGAATTTTATTTACCACGGTTAAAAGTAAACAGGGTAATTAAAGGTAGAAATAATACTATAATAATATAAAATTAACCGAGCACATGTCCTAATTCTATTTGATAAGTGGTTTTCGACAAAAATAAACCTTAGGACAAAAATAATATCATTTTTGATCCCTTTGGATTAGATTAGGACATTTATTATATTTTATTTAAAGAAGAGATAAAAGTGTTAAATTAAAATTTTAATAACTTATCCATTTTTAATATAGGGTTATACATAAGATAAATTAGACTATAAATATTCATTATAAATCTGAAAATATTTCCTACATCATTTTATTTTATTTATAATTTTTAGACATTATATAATTAAATTTATTTATGACACAATGATAATGTAGTAATTACCTTATTAATGAAAGATTAAAATAATTGATATTATAAATATTAAAATAAATGTATATTGAAACTTTTTATTCCATACAATAATTTTCTAGGTGAATATGACATGTTAGGGCTGATTAAATGTATTTTTTTTGAAGTAATCAAGTTTTTATGACTTAAAAAAACAAATACTAAATAGTGTCAAAATTGACATAAATGAGTTTAAAAAAAAAATACTATTTTATTAAATGATATAATATTACTAAAAATATAAGGTTCATCCAAAGGACTTAGATAATGTTATATATGTCATTAATGAACCAGTTTAGGTTCTCTTGTCATTTTATAGTAAGTTTAATAACCATGTAATATAAAAATACAAGAAGACATGGTAAATGTTAAATTATTTAACCAAAAGTTAAATCTAAAAGATAGGGTTAATATGGTGACCTAAACTTGTCTAAAGCATATTGGTTGAGATGATTTAGACCCATACCCACCTTATACTAAAAATAAATCCATTTGGAGCTATTATAAACTAAAAATGTTTTTTATAATAAATTAATATTTCAAGCTCTTCCTAAAGTGCCCCTCACCTCTCTTATAAAAGGATACTTTCCTTATCTCAAATTTACACGTCCAAATAAATTTTAATCAGAAAAACCCTGATAAAATCTCCTCCCAAATTCCCTCACTTAAACCTATAGGCCTTACTTTGATCATAAAGCCAACCCAAGGAGCCATTTTGTTCAAATCAAAAGGAAGCACCCTAAGAAGAGGTAATTATTTCATCACCTATTTCAATGTTATTTTCTTCTACCGCTTCCTATTTATTTGGTGTTTCCATAAAAATAATAATAAATCCAGTAACTTATACATAATTTTATGTTATTATAAATATGGTACAACCATATTCATTATTCTATCCATCATATGAATGAAAAAGTCACCATACGTGTGTACACACAGTTTACTGTCTCCACATCATGGTATAGTTTGTTATTCAACACTTAATTATTTGGATGGGTATAATAGTAAGTATAATTTATGTAAATAATAAATATAACATGTTAATTATTCTGTATATATAACATAACATCCAGTTATATACGATTTCACCATCAATAGAATGATATTATCACTAATGCGTACATACAGATTACCGTCTCCCTGATGCGATGAGATTTCATTCCCCATCATAATCATTGAAGAATAAATTTCAGTTGATGATTAAAAATAATTTTTAGTAACTTAATATAATTATAGATATGAATCAAATACATCCTATCCATAACAAACATGACTTACATAACAAAACATATAAATGAAAATGAATCAGTTAACACCCGAAACAATGATACTACTGAAATATTTTTAAAAATAAATATTAGAGGATAATATATGATATTATATTTATGTATTTGGTTCTTGTATAATTTAATAAAAATTATTTAATGATTATACATGATGTTAACATACCCTCGGCTAAGGAAAAGTACAAGGTAAGGGGTTTCATCACACTTTTTATTCCCATAAGATTCATGCTATATTTGCCACTATTTTATTTTCTGTGGTGTTTGTAATGCCCAGGATTGTATTATTTTTGTAATATAATTTAATTTTTGGGTATTTACATCTTCATTTTATGATCCATATTTCATGGGGTGTATGTTTCGTAAGTTACCAAATCGGTAAGAGAAATTCTAATTTCAATTTCTACTCATTGGGTTTTACACATACTTCATTGATTATTTTACTCCAAGATCATGTGTGAAATCACTATTTATTTATTTATTTAGTAATTTACACTCCCCTTTGTGTGGATATACTTTTTATACACATAATAACTCCATTGATAAATTCTCAAGTCATTGATATGAACTTTATAAGGGTAATATTAACTCAATTTCCATTCATTGAGTTAAACATCCAAGTCATTGGTTTTGTTTTTACAAGAATATGTGTGAATGTCCTATGATTGATTTACATTGAATATAAAATCATATTGAATATATTTGTATTTTTCAAACATAATTATTTCATTGATTAATCCTTAATATAAGGATACAGTCTTTATAGGGGATTTTGTCTCAATTTACATTCCATTGAGACTTTTTTGTTGTTATGTGCCAATTCACTTTTATATGGTGTATATACTGTTCTTTGACATATTATACATACCATGAATCCATTTATTCTCATGATATTATAATGTTTTGATTAATTTTATTCCTCAATTATTTGTATTCAAGAGTCTCTCATTTGGTTAGGAACTCTTTAACTAAAATATCGTTAATAATGTTTTAAGGATTTATTCTTTTAAATATTTTGCATTAATGTCCATGTTCTAAAAATGGTTTCAAGGATTTATTTATATGGACATTAATGTTTTAAAAATTCATTTCAAAGTTTCAAAGTGTTATAGGACACTTTCATTCAAAAATCTCTTTTAAACAAATTCTTTGATAAATTGTGTGACTTTTAAATGTTTTCAAGAAAAAGGGGATATTTCTCCCAAATATTATTTCTGATTATTTTCATCTATTTCAATATCCTTCATTGTATTTTATTCTTGATTGAGGTTGATTCGTTATAATAAAATCTTCCATATTGTATTGAATGAGTTATGTTTGACTATGTAAGTGATATTTTTATACCTTTAATGGTTTGTAGTTAAAGTATTGACATTTATTATGCTCGTTTTAATAAGAATGTTTTTATTTTTTTCACCATTTTCATATGAGGAATGAATTTGACTTAGTAAGTGATGGACAGGGCCCACTATAGACTCTCGATGCATTGGTAGGTATCATGAGACAAACTGGTGTCTTGGTACAAGGTCGTGAAATTTTTTTATTTGTGGTCTTGGAATTAGGCCTTAACTTTGTGGTTAAGATGTCTAGTATTATGCATTCCATCATTATGAGATTAGTTATTGATGTTACATATGGTTATTTGACTAGTAGAATATCTACGTGAGTATGTAAATAGCAGTATTTGATTTATGCTTTCCATATTATGCTGATGTTTATACTTAAAGGGCTTGTGTTTCAATTTTATACCTTTCCATAAAAGTTTATGATTATTTATGATAGCTTCTGCTATATTGGTTATCCTTACTGAGCATCTGAGCTTACCCCTTTCTTATGTTTTATTTTACCAGGATGATAATAAGTGTATTATGATTTATATACAGGTTTAAAAAAGGATTATAATAGCATTATCAAAGTATTATCTATGTTGTATTCTATATTTGAAATTGTAATGTTAAGTTCATGTATGTAATCTATTTTCCATGATTGCTAAACTGATCGGTCTTTCGGGACTTGATTCCTTATAATCACGCAAATGTTATGTAACAATGCACCGACTTTAGGTAACTGGGTCGAGGTGTTACATTTGGTATCATAGGAAGTTTGGTGCAAACCTTGGGAACTAGATTTATAAAAACTATGATTAGAGAACATTACCCTAAGATAGAATTTGAGGATTAGTATAGAAAAACTTCTATAATTTTTGTAATATTGAGATTTTGTGAATTTTCCAAGAAATACATCCCTTTCTGGCTACTACAAGTGGAAATGGTTCTGGAAAAGATGTACCTAGGAGAGAAAAATCTATCAAGGAGTTTCAGGCTTGACTCGAGGTATCCTGGTACACGACAACGAGCCTTAATGCACACCTAGTTTGACACTCTTGGGGGATATGCTTAGAATAATTACCATTTTATTTACAGACCGATTTGAAGGATTTTAATATAAGATGAGAATAAATAACATTGGTTAATCATAAGGTGTTTTAGATTGAAAATAAGGTGTCATGATATTCTATAAATGATTTTATGACTATTTTTTCTCACACTATGCTTTCTGGTTTTAAAAAATGGTTGGATTATAAGGAATTCATAGTAACATTGAACATTATTTATATGGTGGGAATAATGGTGGAAATGATCAATGAAATGGAATGTTGATAGGCATAAAAGATATCATGTTCATGCTGAATCAGTTTTCCAAAAATATGATCAATAACATATACATTAACCAACTCCCAAACTCAAAAAATAAAATAAAGGAGAAGAATGATAAGAGCTCCAATAGTGGTGACCATGTAGAAAAGAAAGATGAATTTCCATCATGCAAGAAATGTGGAAGGAGAAACCTAGGAAATAGTCTTAATGGAACAAAGAAATGCTTTATATGTGGGAAATAAGGACATAAAGTAAATAATTTCCAAGGAAAAATGAAGAGTACTATAGAAGAAAATAAAAATGATTCTAAGAATCCATTTACAACTATTTTCCATAAATGTAGGGGATCTGGGCATTACCCGAGTCAATTCTCTATTCTATAGGATAACCACTAGGTCAAGGAAGAACATATGTGGAAATAAATGGATGGTGAAATGATTAAAAGTATTAATTCTCTTTGTTGATGTGATTACTTTGGAAGAATTTTCTCTTATGCGTGTAACTCTACAGTTTATTATGTGAAAATTCTATTTGTGGAAGAATTATATTTTATTTTGTGGATATAGTTATAAAGAACCATTTGGGTTTATATGATCCTTTAATTTGAGTCAATTATAGGTTATTACTTTTTGGGATCAAAATGCAAGGTATTAGATAATATTTGTGGTTAAAATATGTTATTATTATTTTTTATGAATTTATCTCCTTTTTTGGGAATGTTATAAAGTTATATAGTTTTTGAAAAAGGGACAACACACAGACCATGTGATAAGTCATCACGTCGGACAAAGCTATGAGAATCGAACCCACAACCAAAGTGCAACTTGGATTTATCACCTACCATTGGACTACGTGAAGTACCCTGTTAGTATGACAAATTATTTTTAGTTAAATGATTTTATGGATCAAGAATATGTTGATTTTCGGAACTTTTTATTTATCAAATGGATATCCTTAGTATAGTAAAATTATTTGGTTATTAAGTGATAAATGTTATTTTGGAAGGCGTTCACTCTTTTGGGAACACTATATTCCTAAGAAAAATAGAATACTATGGGATTTCATTTGAGGAGTAATGGTGGATTTTTTTTGAAGAATCTATGTTTTTATTGTGGAATTATAGAGATTTTGGTTATTTATAGAAATTATTAACCTATCATAGAGAATATATGACTAGTTTAATTACTTTTAAGAATGTAACTTTAAGAGTAGTCGATGTTATTTAGAGATGAATGTTAAGATTTATCATGGAAGTCTATGTGATAAAATCCTTATGAATTTTGGGTTTTAAACTTAGTTTGGATTATTTTAAAGAATTTTAAGGACAATTGTTTATTGAATGGTCTTTTTTGAACTTTGGGAATTGTTTGTTTAATTTTGGATATTAAGAGTAGTATTTCTTTCTACAAAGGATTATCCTTTTTGGGGATCATTTGATCTTGTACTAACCATTTTGGTTTTTTTAATGTATAAATACAAGAGAAATATATATTTCATTTTTTTGGATTATGTAATTCTCTATAATTTGATTCTAGCACTTCAGGTGTGACCAATTCATCTTGAATACTCATCATTTGGTGAAAAGATGAATCTGTGGTAGAAATTAGTTAAAGGATGTAACTTTACTTGTCAAGTATTATTTTTTTCTTATTCTATGAATAAATTAATTCTTAAACTTTAGGTAAAGGATATTAAAACCAAAAATTTGTTATCCTAATACCTTATGTTTTGTTTAACTGATGATATTTTAAATCTTCATAGATTTATGGCTTTGAGTCCCTCAGTTTTCCATTTATTGTTCACTTGTTTGTGATTGATGACCTCAATCACTCCCTATAAATATTTAAGTTTTTACTCCAATTATGTGTCTCTAATTTCCACGAATGTTATACTATTTGAAATCATAATTTTGTGGTTACTTATTCATTTCCATTTCCCTATTATTAAAACTAAACTTTATTAACCATATTTCTGATGTGGGTTTTCTATAAAGGTATTTTCAATTTTCAACCTTTTATTGTCGAAGGAAAATTTCAATTTGTGAGGATGCAATTTATTTAAGTAGGGGAGAATGTAACACCCCAATATTTGATAGTAAATTATCTTTTTAAAGGAATTTAATAGCTTATATTTCACATAACACCGATTTGGATTGTGTTATACGCAAGATTGAGTTTCTGCGAAACAACACATTAGTATTGTAATTATTTAAATGATATATTTATTTATCAATTAAATATTCTATTATGAATAGTAAAAAATAAATTTTAAATGTTATTTTTAACATTTTCACTTAAATAAAACATATTTTTAATTAAATTTATAAGTTTTGTTTAAATAGTTATATATTTAGAAAAACTATTTTCTTAAAAGAACTACTTTTATTTCCTTTTGTAAACAATAAAAAAAATATTTTTAGACACTCATAAAAATTTAATTTGGTAAAATAGACTTTATTTTTGAATTCTGAATATCAAAATTATCTTAGGGTGAATTTTTGGTATTTTTCTGAAAATATTCAATTTTTGACGAATAATGAAAAATACTACATAATACAAAAAAACCGACTGTTTCATTTAAATAATTATTTTTAATTAAAATTTGTCTTAAATTAAAAATAGATACATAATACATATATATTAGTATAATGTAATTAATTTGAGTCTTTTTATATTAATATTGGATATTTAAAATTTTATTGAACTTTTTAACGTTTTTACCCACATTCTAGGCACATTTGCAAATTTTCATAAAACACAATTTTACCACTTCTGTGAATTGAATTTCAAAAATCTGAAAAACACGGTTTTCATCCGTAAGTAAAATGTGTTTCAATAGGATGAAAATAATTTTGGGTGAATAATAACTTTTGAATTTTATTTACCATGATTAAAAGTAAATAGGGTAATTAAAGGTAGAAATAATACTATAATAATATAAAATTACCCTAACAGATGTCCTAATTATATTGAATAAGTGTTTTTAGACCAAAATCAACCTTAGGAAAAAGATAAAATCATTTTTTATCCCTTTGGGTTAGATTAGGACATTTATTATATTTTATTTAATGAAGTGTTAAAAGTGTTAAATTCAAATTTTTATAAATAAACCATTTTTAATATGGGGTTATACATAAGATAAATTGAACTATAATTATTAATTAGAAATAAAATAATATTTCCTACATCATGGTATTTTATTTATAATTTTTAGACATTAAATAATTAAATTTATTTATGACACAATGATGATGCAATAATTACCTTATTAATAAAAGATTAAAATAATTGATATTATAAATAATAAAATAAACATAAATTGAAACTTTTGATGAAATACAAGAATTTTCTAGTTGAATATGACTTGTTTGAGTTGATTCAATGCATTTTTTTCGAATTAATAAAGTTGTTTTTACTTAAAAAAACAAATACTAAATAGTGTCAAAATTTAAATAAATGATTTTTTAAAACAAATAATATTTTATTAAATGATATAATATTCCTAAAAATATAAGGTTTGGAAAAAGGACTTAGATAAGGTTAGATATGTCATTAATGAACCATTTGAGTTTCTCTTGGAATTTTATTGTAATTTTATTAACCATGTAATATAAAAATACAAGAAGACATGATAAATGTTAATCTATATAACTAAGAGTTAAATCTAAAAGATAAGGTTAACATAGAAACCTAAACTTGTCTAAAACCTATTAGTTGAGAGGATTTAGACCCATCCCCACCTTAGACTTGAAATAACTCCATTTGGAGCTATTAGAAACCGAAAATGATTTTTATAATAAATTAATATTTCAAGCTCTTCCTAAAGTGCCCCTCACCTCTCTTATAAAATGGTACTTCCATTATCTCAAATTCACACCTCCAAAGCCATTTGGATCAGCCAAACCCTGCTCAAATCTCCCCCAAACTACCCTCAATTCAACCTATAGGCCTTACTTTGATCAGAAATCCAACCTAAGGAGCCCTTTTGTTCAAATCAAAAGGAAGCACCCGAAGAAGAGGTAATTATTTCATCACCTCTTTCAATGTTCTTTTCTTCTTCCACTTCCTATTTATTTGTTATTTCTATACAAAAATAATAAATCCAGTAACTTATACATACTTTGATGTTATTATAGATATGGTACAACCATATTCATTAATCTATACATCCTATGAATGACAAAGTCAACATATGTGCGTGCATACGACTTAACATTATAACATGTTAATGATTCTTTATATATAATATACCATCCAATAATATAGAATTTCACCATCAATATAATTATATTATCGCTTGTTCATATGTATGACTTACCGTCTTCACGAAGCGATGAGATTTCATTCCCCATCATAACCATTCAATAATAATTTTCATTTTATGATTAAAAATAATGTTTAAGAACTTAATATAATTCTTTATATGAATAAAATACATCATATTTATAACAAACATAACTTACGTAAAAAAAATATAAATGAAAACAAATCAGTTAACACCCAAAACAATTATACTACTGAAATATTTTTAAAAAATAAATATTATAGGATCATATATGATATCATATTTATGTATGTGGTTATTTTATAATTTAATAAAAAACATTTAACCATTATAATGGAGGTTAACATACCCTTTTCTAGGGAAAAGTACAAGGTAAGGGGTTTTCATCTCACTTTTTATTCCCGTAAAATTAAGTCTATATTTTCCACTATTTACTTTTTTGTGGTGTATGTAATTCCCATGATTGTATTATTTCTGTAATATACTTTAATTTATGGATATTTAAAACTTCATTATATGATCCTTCTTTCATGGGGTGTATGTTTCGTAAGTTACCAAATCGGTAAGGGAAATTCTAATTTCAATTTCCACTCATTGGGTTTTACACATACTTTATTGATTATTTTACTCCAAGATTATGTGTGAAATCACTATTTATTTATTTATGTAGTAAATTTTACTCCCCTTTGTGTGGATATACTTTTGATACACATAATAACTATATTGATAAATTCTGAAGTCATTGATATGAACTTTATAAGGGTAATCTTAACTCAATTTCCATTCATCGAGTTAAATATCTAAGTCATTGGTCTTGTTTTTACAAGAATATGGGTGAATATCCTCTGATTTATTTAAACTGAATATCTAATCATATTGAGTGTGTTTATAATTTTCACACATAATTATTTCATTGATTAATACTTAATCTAAGGATACAATCTTTATAATGGATTTCGTCTCAATTTACATTCCATTGAGGCTTCTTTGTTGTTATGCATCTATTCACTTTTATATGGTGTATATACTATCCTTTGACATATTATATCATTAATACCTTTATTCTCATGATATTATAATGTTTTGATTAATGTTATTCATCAATTATTTGTATTCAAGCTTCTCTCATTTGGTTAGAAACTATTTAACTAAAATATCATTAAAAATGTTTTAAAGATTTATTCTTCTAAATATTTCTCATTAATGTCCATGTTTTAAATATGGTTTTAAGGATTTATTTATATAGACATGAATGTTTTAAAAATTCGTTTCAAATATTCAAAGTGTCATAGGACACTTTCATTCAAACATCTATTTTAAATGAATTCTTTGATAAATAGTGCGACTTTTAAATGTTTTCAATAAAAAGGGGATATTTATCACAAATAGTTTTAATGGTTATTTTCATCTATGTAAATATCCTTCATTGTATTTTATTCTTGATTGAGTTTCATTTATTATAATACAATCTTCCATATTTTATTGATTGAGTTATGTTTGACTATGGATGTGCTATTTTTATACCAATCATGGTTTGTGGTTAAAGTATTGACATTTTGTATGCTAGTTTTAATACAAATGTTTAGATTATGTTTCATCCTTTTAGTATGAGGAATGAGTTGGACTTAGTAAGTGATGGGAGAGGTCCATTATAGCCCCTCGATGCATCAGTAGGTCTCATGAGACAAACTAGTGTCTTGGCACAAGGCCTTGACAAAATTTATATTTAGGGTCTTGGCATGAGGCATTGACTTTGTGGTTAAGATGTCCGACATTATGAATTCCATCATTATGGGATTCGATATTGATGTTACATGTGATTTTTCGACTAGTAGAATATCCATGTGAGTAAGTAAATGGAACTATTTGATTTATCTTTGCCATATTATGCTAAGGTTTATGTTAAAATGGACTATGTTTCAATTTTATACCTTTTCATAAAAGTTTATGATTATTTATGATAGCTTATGGTATATATTTTATCCTTACTGAGCGTTTGATCTCACCCCTTTCTTATATTTTATTTTCCCAGGATGCCAAGAAGTGTATTTTGATTTATATATAGGTTTAATCTATGATTATAATGTAATTATCAAAGTATTATCTATGTTATATTGTATATTTGAAATTATAATGTAAATTTCATGTATTTAATCTATTTTCCAAGACTGTTGATTCCTCTCTTGGGTGTGAATTCACTGGAGGGATCCTAAGAACCATACGATCCTCTCTTACTCTCAATAACGACGACAGATCCTGCACCGGCCCCTCATCCCTCAGTGGGGGAGGGAGCATCGTTTCCCATCAGGAGAGCTTGGTCCTATTTCCAGCCCTTCTCCAATCCAGACTTCCTACCACCATTCCTGAAAGTTTTGTTATGCCCTAAAGTGATGAAACTCATTAATGGCCTTCCTAATCTACATATTTCGACCTTGGAATTCACATAAACCTCCACACTCTTGAATCTCACATTGGTTGCTCGGTTCAAGTAGAGGAGACCTTCAGTTAATGCATTCGACAAGTTTTTCTTTGGCACATGGGATCTCCCTGAGAGTGCGACAGTCAGCTTACTCAACAGTTATCACATCTTGATTCAGTTTTAATCAGATTTAGGCCCCATCAAAGCCTGGTCGAGCTCCCTGCATAGCTTCCACATTTTTCTATTCTTCCTGTTCCATTGGTCCTTCGAATTTCATATGATCTGCTATTCGCCGTCTTCTGCAGTTTGGGTAAGTTTTCCCAACCCCCCTTTTCCATTACAGAATCCATCTGTTATTAGACTACAAGGTAATCTTGTTGGTAGGTTCTTATGTTCGGATAGTCGTACTGAGGTGGTTTGTCACCCGATAAATCAACAGGTCTGTGCGAAATTGGATGCATATCGTAGGTCTTTCGATTATGTTTGGATCAAGATTGGTGATGAATACATGTGGACGAAATGAGTAATTTATGAGAACTGGAAAATTTTTTGTTCTTCATTCAATTGATTGGGACACTCTTCAGAGGTTTGCTGGAAGGGAATATCATTTCATTCGAAGGAGGTTCACCATCGGGGAACTCATCTTGCCGCAATGAGGGAGGATAGAGATAATGGGAAAGCTTTAATGGTTTGTGTGGAGACTAGTCTAGAACATATGATATCTGGTGTTAAAGGTAGAGGTAAGGATTATGAGTCACCATGGTTTGTAGAGGAGGTTAATCCTGTAGGTGTTCATGATTTGTCTACTGAGGTTGTTTATGGTGCTGAGTCGTTGAAAAAGGATGTGGTGCCTCAGGTTAACCCGAAGGTGGCTGATGTTTTTAGCAGCTTGAGGTAGGATTTGGAGGACCCCAGAGGACTTAATGTACTGAAGGGGGTCAAATTGGTTCATCATAGAGAGGATTGGTTGAGAAACACTTTGTTTGAGGGTAAGTTGGTTCTGGAATGGATGGTGGGGGGAGATGGAGATTCTGAATTGGATGTGGCCAAAGATTTTAGAGTCAGGGATGTTGGGGGATCAAATGATATGGTCAGGTCCTTAATTCAGTTGAGTAATAGGTTTGAAGACCTTCCTGAGGAGGGTCTTGATTCTGATACTATGTAACTGATTATTGCTGATGGGGTCTACGTGAAGGATTCCAATGGAAGCGATCCCGGTGTCTCAGCTGATGAAGATTCTGGTCCGAGGAGCAATAGAATTCTTAAGAGGAGGAAGCAGAGGAAGGAATATTCGTTTTTAACACCTTCGTTAGAGACTCAGTCCTCAAAAAAGATAAATGATAATAATATCACCTCTGAGACATTGAACCAATAGATCACAGGGAGCCAGGATGATCAAATCTTGGAGCTACTTTTATGCTCCAAAGATGAGGTGGCTGAACATGCCTTATTGCTAAATGAAACCTAAGAGGAAGCAACTAAAATTATGGGGAGGTCTCTAAGGGTGGTCCTCTCCAAGGAGAAATATGCATGGATTAAAAAACATGATTTAATTATAGTAGAGGATTCAATAAATGGAATATTATCATTGAGGAGTATATACATTCTTGGGATTATCTCTCTTGTGAGTTTGAAAGACTGATGATGGAGGTTCTAGGTACCCATGTTTTTTCTTTATCCTGGAAATTGGTTAGGGGAAAAAATTTTGGTAGGCTCAAGTTAATTATAAATGATTCTGTTTAATTTGGTGGCCTTGGTTTGTTCGTTGGTTTGGGAGGATCGTTCGTAGGAGGGGCATATTGGTGTATTTGTCTATGTGTGGTTTTGATATGTGTTTTGATGCTTCTAAACCATCATGCTACAAGGATCTTCTTCAGATAGGGTTAGAGCATGAATTATTCATCGGTGCTTTCCATTTCGACTAGATGATTGAGAGGGTATGGCTATGCCATCGGTTCTAGTCTTGTGAAACTTTGCATGTGACAAATTTCTGAATGGTCCTGCATTGGTGGAGTCTTGTGACATGGTGCATTTACTGGTTGGGAGAAAATTCTATAGTTTTTCATGGTTTTCTTTTCTGTTGTGTTTGTTTCCTAGTCGTAATGTTGTACTCTGTGGTTTCTCACTTTTTCCTCAAAAGTGTTTGATAATAAAATAAGTTAATTTTCTATCAGTCTATTTTCCAAGACTTGTTAAACTGATCTGTCATTCAGGACATAATTCCTTATAATCATGCCAATGTTATGTCATAATACACCGACTCTGGGTAACTAGGTCAGGTCATTACAACAAGATTCTATCTATTTCTCATATGAAAAGAAGGGACACTAGAAGAAAAAATACACCCAACTAAAGAATCAAGGGGAAGCTTTAGATGCGTTTGTTATCCAGTAAAATTTATCTATTTCTAAAAATTGGGTATTAGATACAACTTGTGGTGATCACACATATATTAAAATATAGGAACCAAGTAGATTCAAAACAATTGACATAGGGGAGGTAGATCTATGAGAAACCAATAGATTTAAACTTACTGCTATTGCTATCGGGGAATACTACCTCACATTGCTGACTGAAATGATATTGGTTTTAAAGGGTTATTATTATGTGCCTTCATTTACCAAAAACATTATTTCTTTATCCACACTTGATGCATATGGATTCATTTAAAAATTTGTAAATAAATGTTACTTCTTTTATAAATATATCATTTGTTATGGTAAGGAACATTTATATAATGGTCTTTACATGTTGGATTACATGAACCGAGTAATGGAAATTGATAACGAAATTACTTCACATGACTCATACCACACCCAACTTCACTAGCTAGGTCTTGTAAATGAAAAAACTCTTGAAAAAATTACATTAAGATGGATATTTATATTCTTTCAAAATAAAACCATTTGGTGTATGTCATGCATGTTTATAAGAAAAAATGACCAAATACCCATTTAGTGGGAAAGGTGAAAGGGCTAAAGAGATTCTTGAATTTGTCCATATCGATGTGTGTGGAACATTTAATATTGAAGTAAGGGGTGGTTACTAATACTTAATAACTTTTACTGATGATATTAGTAGATATGGATATATTTACTTAATGAGGTATAATTCAGATTCTTTAGAAAAATTCAAGTAATATAAGAATGAAGTTGAGAACCAGCTTGGTAGGAAGATTAAGAAACTCCACTTATACCATGGTGGAAAATATCTTAATCAATACTTCATTGATTACTTACAGGAGTTTGGAATCCTATCCTAACTCACTCTTCCTTAAATGCCTCAGTGGAATGGTGTAAGTGAAAGGAGGAACCACACCTTTTTGGACATGGTGAAATCAACGATGCGTCATGTGAGTCTTCCATTATCCTTTTGTGGATATGCATTATAAAAAATGGCACACATACTAAACCAAGTACCAACTAAATCAATAAATTGTATTCTATATAAATTTCAGACTAGAAGAAAAACCATTTCATCTAATTTACATGTGTGGGGAAGCAAATCATTTGTTAAGGCCTCTTCAGGTAACAAACTTGCACCCTGAGGCACAAAGTGTACCTTTATAGGAAATCCCAAGGAAACAAGGGGATATTACTTATACGAACCCTCATACAAAAAGGTTATAGTGGAAATACATACCATATTCTTTGAGAGGGATAACATATCTAAAAGAGATAGTGATAGTGAGAAAATAGTCTCTGAAGGTGAGGCTCAAGGCACACAAGAGTTGATATAAGATCAGATTCCACAAATCCCCATGGAAGAAGAAGCTGTTCCAGATACATAAGAACTACGTAAGAGTAAAAGGGAGGTTAGAGAACTAGAATGGTATGGTTTTCTAGTTACCGAGTATGGTGAATCATTATTAGTTAATAATAGCGATCCTCTAACCTATAATTAAGCAGTAAGTGGAACAAATGTTTCCAAGTGGCAAGAAGCCATGAATTCTGAAATGGATTACATGCACCAAAACCAAGTATAGATTTTGGTAGATCCTCTAGTGGATGTAAATCCCGTTGGTTGAAAATGGGTATTCAAGAAGAAACTAGACATGGAAGGAAAAGTCAACACCTATAATGCATGACTGGTTGCAAAATGGTTTAAACAGAGTTAAGGCATTGAATACAATGAAACCTTTTCAACAGTTGCAATGCTGAAATCTATTATAATTCAACTTTCCATTTTTGGATTACCATGATTATGATATTTGGAAAATGGATGTCAAAACAGCCTTCCTTAACAAGAACCTTCATGAAGATGTCTACATGACACAACCTGAAGGGTTTGTGACTCAAAAGGATCCCAATAATATATGAAAGTTTCAAAAATCCATTTATGTATTAAAGAAAGCATCTAGGTCATGGAACATTCATTTTGATGAATCCATAACAGAATATGGTTATATAAAGAATGGATTTGAGCCTTGTTTCTACAAATGGTTTAGTGGGAGTGTAGTTATTTTCTTAATAGTTAATGTTGATCACATATTACTTATTGAAAATGAAATACAAGTCTTACAGTATGTTAAGGTGTGGTTGAATAAATTATTTTACATGAAATAATTGGGTGAGGCAACATATATTCTTGGGATTAAGATCCATCATGGTATATCCAATAGGTTACTCAACCTAAATCAAAGTACATACATTGACAAGAAAGTAAAGAGATTCAATATGGAACAATCCAAGATAGAATTGTTTCTAAAATTACATGGCATTTATATTTCCAAGAAAATGTGTCCTCAAACCCATAAAGAAAGAAATATAATGGAATAGATTCTATATGCATCAACAATTGGGTCATTCATGTATGTTATGATATGTACTAGGCTAGATGTTGCCTATGCATATACTGTTGTAGGAAGATATCAAGAAGATCCAGGTGAATGCTATTGGATGAAAATCAAGACTATCATTAAGTATTTGAGGTGTACTAAGTATATGTTCCTAGTTTATGGAGGATATGAGAAACTAATCATTAGAGAATATGAAGATGCTAATTTTCAAACTTATCAAGATGACATGAAGTCACAAACATGATACATATTCACTTTTAATGGAGGTTCTATGAGATAGAAGAGCTCAAAGAAGGCTATAGTCATAGATTTTACAGTAGATTCCAAGTATATTATAACTTTTGAGGTCACTAAAGAATTATTTTGGATGTTAAATTTCATCCAAGATCGTGATGTGGTACCTAGTAGTAAATATCCTATAACACTCTATTGTGATAATACTGAAGTGATAACTCTCGCAAAAGTGCCAAAGTCACATCGACAGAAAAAGCACATACTTCAGAAGTATCATCTATTGAGGGATTTTTCTTAGAGTGGTGAATTTGTAGTGAGTAGTATTTACATGAAAGACAGCATAACAGACCCCTTGAATAAAGCCCTGACTCAACATAAACATGATCATCATGTGTGGTATAGCATACTGAAAGTCATAGGAAGTTGGATCTAGTCCAAATGTGAGTTTGTTAGAGTTGGTGTCCTAAAACCAATTGTTTGTACTTTGATTACATGAATATTTGATGTATTAAATATTAAATTAAACATATTATTACATATTGTTCATTGTTCTTCATGATATTACTATAATAATATCTTAGAGTATTTGTCGCATTGATGAGGTCATATTAGTTCCCCACTATGATGAAAACCTTGAAGTGCTATGAAAATATTATTAATATAGTTCTATAGTTGAATAACATAAAATGATGGGACACATAGTATATAGACCGTTAGGTGTGAGTACTCGTAAGCATATGAGATTTCTTCTCAGGAAGTTCTAACTTGGTTATCTCCAATATGGGAGATTATGAGAATAGACCCGCTAATAGAAATTCCTCATGTTTTGGTGTCATCAGATATTCCTATCTATGAGCATGTGTAATGGTCCTTATACTTTAATATTATCATTAATTCATGTCATGACTTGAGCAATTATATTTTCTGATGAAAACCGTCACACCATATGTTGGCGATAAGTAGGGTACTTTGGGTGTATCAAAAATGACATGTTTTTAATGGATAATTCAAGGAAAGATTTTTCCATTCCATATTTATGGAAGTTGATATCTCATCTCTTTTATTGAAATAGAACTGTCACCCTAAATTCCATGGCCATGGTGTAATGATTAGTTTATTTCAGATAGTCAAAGAATTATGTATTGAGAATATAGGTTGATGAAACCATCATGCAACCTACTTGATGAGATATTATGCTAAAGAGATTATATTACATAGTTAGTGTTCATATGTGGTTGTCTTCATTGTAATTTTATGTTTTTTCTCTTGGGTGCCTTGACCCATTGCTAGACAGTAATCTTGAACTTTAGGTAAGCCCACCAAATGAAAATGACAAATAATCCTAGAGGGTCACACACTAAGTGTTTCTATTGGTCTCAGTTAAATTATATTTGAATTTAATTAATGGAATAAATATTATTCTGAAGACTATGGAATAATCTTATTCAAGTTATATTGATCACATAAATTAAATAAATATTTATTCACTAGATTGTGAATAAAATATATTTATTTATTTTATTTAATATTTAACAAATATCTATTTACTAGTATTTGAATAAAATATTTATTTAATAGAATAAAATATTTATTTAGGTGTTCAATAAATGAAATATAAGTTTGAACGGACCAAGACCATGTTCGATGATAAAATAATTATTTTCAAACCGATAAATATTATTTATCCATTTTGTGAAAGTTGGCGCACCGAAAAATAATAACAATATTATTATTATTATATGGCATGGGATTTCATTAATGGTTATAATTTTATTTAATGGATTTTATGCAATTAAATTTGTAACCAAAATCCCAGCTCTATAAATAGATAGCTATGTCTACTGTGCAAAACATTCAAAATCAATTCCATGTTTCGGAATAGAGAATTGTAATGCACAATGAATTATCTATCGACTCGTCCTTTTCACTCCCTCTTAAGAATGAGAAAATTAAGAGATAATTTCTTCAAGACCCAAGAATGAGAGATCAAGAATGAAAAATTCAAGACATTCTATTTGACATGCTAGATCCCAAAGAATGACTGAAATTTCTTAGAGATAGTTGGAACACATGTGGATCAACTTTAGAGGTATTACACCCTTAGATCATCAAAAACACAATGAGTGCAATTTTGAAGGGCCTTTTCAGATGATCAAAAATCATCAATGAAGAAACTTACTAATACCAGATATTTATTTCTTCAGATATCAAATAAATTTATTATAAATTTGACATTCAAAAACCCCACTCTTGATTTTAGGCAATGATTATTAAGATTATCATTAATAAACCAATCTAGGAAAATGACCACAAACAGGTCTAGAAACTCATAAAATGAAAAGTTCATGAGTCCCATGCATATAGCTGGGGATGTTATGACATTAATTGACATAACCATGAACATGAAGTACCCATATCAACACCTGAAAGAAGTATTTAAATTACCACCCTCCTTCACCCTGATGAAAATTAATTTTTTACTGAAAAAGGATAGGAATACAACAAGCCAAGACAAAACCAACTAAAATCATGGTGGCCTAAAATGGTGCAATACAAAGGAATCTTTGAGTATAACTTGGTTTTATCTCTTTAGAATAGTTCCAATGCATTTTTAGATAATGATGTCCTCACCTGTTCTCCCTTTATGTGTCGAATTGTCTGCTGTAAAATTTACTTCATGCCAAACATGCTTGATAGATCAGCCTTGATTAATATACTGTCTGCATAACCTAAATAAGTATCAAATATCCCACAGAGGCTCAGACATACCTTGAAGAAAGAGGATGGTCACAACTGAGTCAGATTCAATTTCCTCCACCCTAACATTGAACTAGTTGTAAAGAGATAAACCAGTGTTCATGGCCCTAACTTCCTCACCTAAGGATGAGTCCAGACCATAGAATGCACTGAAACCAAAAATGTCTAATCCATTTGAATTCCTAACTAGACCTCTGCCCCTCATCTTCCCATCAGTGAATGAACCATCGACGTTGATCTTTAAACCACTGTTAGGCAGTAACCACCTTACCCATTTACCTTGGTTTCTAGAATTCAAACTTATAGAGGTGAGAAGCTTGGGAAGAATCCTTCTAAAATAGGGTGATCCCTCACAACTGTGAAAGAGGTGACCCAGATCTGCCACCATGGAATGATTCCTCACCTAGAGAGTAGTGTGAAAAGTCTCAATGCCTTCTTTGGCTCAGTTTCTCACCTCCCACATATTCTAACATGTTTCCAAAACATAGATGGAAAAAAAATTTCTTTTAATATCCAAAGATTCTAAACCCCGAAACCAACTCATGAAGATCTCATGAAAAAAAAATTCCTCTACATTCAATGTCCAAAAATGATCCCGAAAATCACCACAATTCTTTGACCATTATTTGTGTACAAAAAGATTTTCCGTGGACTCCATTCGTGGGATGGTGAAACAAAAACAACACGACACCATGCTCACTCCTCTACACTAGATGTTCTCATCCGTCGAAAGATCCATATGGTGTATACTCTAGACTAGAAAATTCAGTTTTATGGGGATCCATTTGTATTATAGGTTTGAGGTGAGGTCATCTTTCTCTCTTTGTACATGTAATTAGGTTCTAAAACCACTGTTGGAGAACTTAACAATAGTCGAGCCAGTGAAATAGCAGCGATCCAACTCATCCACCAAGAGAATGATTTGAAAAATCTACTTTTGTTCTGAGTTTAGAATGGTGTCCATCGGGTCTTGGTGTCTGCTTTCCTCCTTGAAGGTGATGGCTAGCACTGGGAAGCTAGGATAGAAGTGGATATTTCCAGCCAAATTATCATTCCATAGATTAATATCACAACTCCCAACCAGCCAGTGAGAGTGGTTTTGAAGGCCAAATAGATGTGAAAGCATACATTTGGAGAGGTTGGAACGGATCCAATTGTTCCTTAGACAGTCCTCCCATTTCTCTATGTTTCTATTCTTGATGAACCTTTTCTAAAATTAATACTCTTTGATAATTTCCCACACAATCCGAGCCTTCATAGATTACAAGGATTCAACCACACTACGTAGTCCCACACCACCCTCCTCAACTGATTTTTCCATGAGACACCAAGAAGCCCAATGGAATCACCTCAACTGGTTAGCATCCCATAAAAAAGTCATCATGGTGTTTTCAATATTTTCAATAATACCCTTATGTGGATTGACTATCGAGGGAACATGTGTGGGAATTGAAGTGATAACACTATTAATAAGGGTAACTCTACCTCTTAATGAAAGGAACTTATTCTTCCAATTAAAAATCCTGCTTGTAATACGATTGATGATACCATTTATGATACTCTTTTTAATTCTACCATTAGATATTGGGGATCCAAGGTAAGTTATTGGAAATTTACTCCTATGCATTCCCAATATATCTTGGATTAAAATGCAACACCTTCCAGAGTATTTATTGGAATTGAAAACTTTTCTCTTCTATGAGTTGATGAGCTGGCCGATTTCCTCCCCATTGGTCATCATGATATCTATGAGGTTTTGGAGAGAATTGAACCTACCAATATTAAAAATTAAAATATCATTAGTGAAGATTAGGTGAGAGATATAATCCCCATATTTGGTTTCAAAAGTCTTGATCCTTCCATCCTCCACACTAGTGTGCAAATTTGATGAGAGGGACTCCTGAGCCAAGAGAAAAAGGAAAGGAGACATGGGATCTCCTTGCTTCACACCTCTGATATTTTTAAATAAACCAAACCCCTTTCCCATGATAGAAACTAAAATACAAAGAGAAGAGATGCATCTAAATAAAAGACCACCAAAACATTCCTAGAATCCAAATTTTTTCATCACCTTCTAAATGAAACCCCATTGAAGTATGTTTTATGCTTTTTCCATGTCAACTTGGATAATCACATTAGACACCACTATCTGCTTGTTAAATTCTCCCACCAATTATTTATCAATACCAATCACTCCCTGAATACTTTTTCTTTTCACAAACCCATGATGTTTAACATAAACAAGTCTCAAGATGATGTTGCTCAATCTTCTGGACAAAAGACTAGAGAGGATTTTTAAGAGAAATTAGAGAGGCAGATAAGCTGGTATTGGGAAATGTCATTTGGATACTTGAACATGGGGATGAGCACCAATCTAGAGGCACAAATCCCCTAGGGAAAGGGCCCCTCAAAAAAATATTTCAATTCTTGAACCACTTGATGCTTCACAAAATCCAACTCTACAACATAGAAGGCACCAGGGTACCCATCAAGAAGGTTATTCTTGAGGCACATAATTATCCATAGAAAAAAGTCATTATATCCTTGATCTCAGGAGATTACCCACATTGTGTTAAGACTCCCCCAAAAAATTATAACTGCTTCACTATTTTGGAGGATATTTCAGAAGATACGGATTTGGATTCCCCCTCAGCGTCCCATTCTAGCCTTCCTCAGTCTCCAGTGGAATACGGATTTCCCTCAAGGCCTATCACTCTCTCCCAAGCTAGAGAAGATTCTTTGTCCATGCATTCTTTCGGTGTGGTTTCCCTCATCCACGAGACCTCCTTGCTATTTTAAGTATGTTTTTGGTTATCATATGGAATGCTAGAGGTTTGGGGGCTTATGTGAAGAGCACATTTTCCCCATGAAGCCAAGAATCATCTCGTTTATATGGTGGTCATTCTTGAACCTAAGAAAGAGGTCATTAGTACGGCTATGTTTGGCAATAATATAGGCTCCAATCGTCATTTTCATGCCTTTCCAAGCAATTCCGATATTTGGGTCTTTTGGAAGCAAGGGTTGGAGGTGGAGATAGTTGACTCCTCAGGTCAAAGCATCACTACAAGAATTATATAAAGTGTTTTTTATATCTTCTTAACCTTTGTATATTGGAGGTGTAACTATTTTGAGAGTCTCACTCTTTGGAATCTTATTGACAGTTTTCAGTCTTTGAACAAACTATGGTTCATTGGGGGAGACTTTAATACAGTGGCAGAGGTGTTGGAAAATAGAGGAGTGGGGGGAAACACCAATGACATGCGTGAATCCCTCCTTCACTCTCATCTAATGATATCCACACCAAAAATCTATCTTTAAAAACCAACTAGATCTATTCAACTAGTCCAAAAAAATATGTAATCATTGGTATAGGGTAATGGTTCTTGGTTTTCACCTAATTAAATTGTCAACGTTCTACACACAACTACATACCATCGTCCACCTTCTTAGAGAATAACATGGGAGATTCCTATGATGACACACTAGGTTGGATGAATCCCTTTTGCATCAGTTAATCAACCTGAATTGTCAACTCTTGTAGCTAAAAATATGTCATTTAATAGGGAGTCAATGAAATTAGAGAGGTATCGAGTAGAAACTGGATCTCGAAGACGATATCACGCTAAGGGGCTAAAGCCATTATCTCCTTGAAAAAAACATCAGGGAACTCCTCCACGACTCTAGGAAACTCCACTACCTATGCCTCTTCTGAATCAAAATACAATGATATTAACTAATAAAATAATGAATATAGATAACTATGACCCATGTAATGCTCCTACTCACTAAATAACATCACACGCTGGTATTCCTTATCCTAGAACTGGACTATACTCTAAAAGAAATCGATAACCACATGAATATAATATAACCTATTGATGTTATGGATGAAATAATATGGCCAGATATAAAGTAGAAAGAGGTCCCAATACAACTGATATTACCCCATAATTAGATCAAAACCTTTACAAACATTAAGTAGTCATCTTACCTCCATTTGACATAGTCAACACCAAGGGAACTGTAAGACTCTTCACCATGAGTCTCAATGAATTGACCAAGGTGAGTTCAAAAAAGGAGTGTGATGCTCTAGAATCAAACATATCATAAGCCACAATATATGATAAACAGATTGTACCTTAGATGGTCTATAGTCCCTCTAGCATTGACACATCCATAACATGAAGCTGTCTATATACAACTCCACCACCTTGCTTATGAAAACCACCTCTATGATTGCACTCAACCCTTTTACCTTGAGGGTGGGGGGGGGGATCATGGGGATATCCTCTACCAGCTCCATAATCTCTCAATGGAAAAAATATCTATTGTTCCTACTACTGATATGACGTATGAGGTAACTATTGTTGTTGGGGTTGATAAGGGACCAGATCTCCCATACCACCCTGATCCCCGAAAACAGCCAGACACTGGGAATACCAATGATCTCAACCTATGTAGGAAAAACACATTAGGGTAAATATCTTAACAGGGGTACACAAACTATTGGCCCCAGAGAAATAAGAGGAATAAAATAATGGGGGTCGACTCCTAGCTAGCTAAAACATTGATTGCCCTGACACCTATAGTCCTCCACCAATATCCCTAATCCCCGAGGAACCTTGAAGACTCACCTCTTGAGATAATCCCATATGAGAATGTATCCCCTCAGCTACCTCATCCTTCTTTTACACTTCCAAGTATGTAGGAAATGTAAAAGAAGTGATCAAATATTCGATAATGGGGTACAACGCCTCCTCCAAGAACCGAGATTTGGACTCCTCATCTAGAAAAAGATCAAGAGAAAAGAGAAGAATATCCTTAAAACCAATCCTAATCTCTTACACACTTAGGTTCCCCTGCTGAAGGGAGAGAAACTCCTACCTCTTCACTGCCCTCATAATTGATGAAAGAAACTTTGCATAAAATTTTAATCTAAATTCATCCCATATAACATTCACCTCCCTTTTCTCCCTAAGATACATAATCCACCACCACTACTGGAAAATTGACTTTTTATGATGGATGAGGGTCCATTACAAATAGTTTTGAAAAAGGTGTCATTTGTCACAAATTTATATATCCTTATCAAATAAATTTTTCCATCATGGTTATTTATGATGGATATGGAATCTATCGAAAATTCATTTATAAGCTGCGTGCAGTGGCATGAGAAAAATATTTGGGATGAATCCTAAATTCTATCATAAATAGTCACATGCATAGGGTCTATTTGCGATGGATCCATCAATTTTTTTTATTTGAGTGAGAAAACTATTTTTGGTGACTCGTATTTGTGACAGATCATTTTGTATTAAAAAAGTAAACTATAAATAGGTGCTCATATCCCATTATTCGAAAATATCATCTTCTTGCTCCATCTTGAGTGGAAACTCTTCTTCTCCTCTCAAAAAGTAATTCTGAATTTGAATCCAATTTCAAATTCACTTGATTATTGTTCGGATCTATAAATCGGTTTTAGAAGTACAAATTACAATGTACTTTTTTCTTATTTTTTTAATAATCATTAATTTTTATATTTAATTTTTTATCATATAGTTTGTTAGTGAATCTAATTTATCAAAATTTCATTATATTAGCATGCCGTGTTTTTAATTATTTTTTATATTTTCTTAATAATCATATTAGTATAAATTATAATTCAAAATATTTTTAAATTATAGTAAATATTAATTTATAAAAGATTATTGAACTTTAATAAAAATAAATATTAAATAATAAATTAATAATCAATAACTGTTAAAAAATAGTATAATTTAGTATAAATTAGTATTGATTAATATACTTTAGTATAAATTCGTATAATTTAGTATAGATTAGAATATAATAGTATAAATAATTATAAATCAGTATTAAATTGGAATAATATACTGTAAATTGGTTTAATTTAATATAAATTATTATAAATTTAAAAAAGTATCATAAAATAGTATAAATTAATAAAAAAATTTATCCATTAGTATAAAATAGTATAAATTAATAAAAATTTATATCATTTCATATAAATTGTTACAAATTAGTATTAAATTGGAATTATTTAGTATAAATTGGTATAATTCAGTATAAATTAATACAAATTAATAAAAAAATTATTATGCCTTAGTATTAAATAATAATTTACTATAAATTGATATAGTTTAATATAAATATGTATAATTTAGTGTAATTTAGTATAAATTAGTATAATTTAATAAAAATTAGTTTAAATTAATAAAAATTATTATACATTAGTATAAATTAGCATAAATTAATAAAAAATTATATAATTTTGTATAAATTAGCATAATTCAACATAAATTAATATATATTAGTATTAAATTATAATTTATTATAAATTGATATAATTTAGAATAAATTTATATAAATTTATATAAATTAGTATAAATTAATAAAAAATATTATACATTATTATAAATTTATAAAAAATTATATTAATTAGTATAAATTGCAATAATTTAGTATAAATTAACATAAATTGTTACTAAATTGGAACACCCATGCACCAAATACACATATTGAATTGACGTGCCGCCTATGTTCTCCTTGTGTGTTACATTAGCCTCTCAAACTTACATGAGAGGAAAATTCCATCCCTAAAAATAATATCTTAAAATTTAGAAATTTATAATAATATTAAAAATGAAATATTTTTGTAAAATATATTATAAAAAATAATTAATTGGTCATTTACTAAGAATAATTTTGTAAAATAATTCTTTAACATTTTATATACAAAAATAATAATAATTATTTATTTGGAAATCTACGTACCTAGAAAATAAATAGCATTTTTATTATGAGATCATGATTGGAAAAATTATCAGAGAAATCGAAATGGTTCTCATATAAATTCAGTCTACATCGAGGGTGTCTACGAGTTTATATCATTTACATTGTCTAATTCATATTTTGTTAGAATGAACAATTAAGTTCCCATGTAAGAAGTGTAATTTCAGAAGATATGAAACATTTGATAATGTTGGGGTTCATTTTTTCATTTTGGTTTCAAAAATTATTATGTATTTCAATATCAATATAGTGAAAAAAAATTCAGAAAGAAATATAATTTTTTTGGTTCTAGAACCATCACTATCTCACAATTTAGTACATGATATCAATGGATCATCTTTTCAAGAAACAAAATCTCATAATGGAAATTAAAATCCCAAATTGAAACCATATGAATTTTACTATTTGTTTAAATTCTTCGAGGAGATCTTATATCCTAGATGCAAGATAAGAAAATTTGAAACTGTTAAAAAATTTATGGCTATTAAATATGATTTTAGGACATCAAATAGTTGTTTTGATCAAATATTTTTAATGGTTAAATCATTGTTTCATAGAGGGAATATGTTGCCTATAAATTTCTATGAAATCAAAAATTTGTTTTAAAATTTTGGTCTTAATTATCAAAAGATACATGCATGTTAGAATGGATTAATCTAATATTATGGTGAATATGAGTCATTAGTTAATTATAAAACATGTAGAAAATCAAGGTATAAGGAGGTAAAATAATGAAATTCAAGATTTATTAATATTATAAAATTGATGTATTTTCTAATTACATGTAGACTGCAACATCTATTTATGAATCATAAAACAACTTCATTGATGACATGAATCAAATCCAATGTTTCTTTTAGTAAAAGAATAAATTATCCTTGTGGTGATGGTTCTTGGACACACTTTGATTAAGTGAAACCATATTTTTCTGTATAACATCGTAACATATGGTTGAGTCTTTCTAATGTTGGTTTCTCTCCATTTGGTGCTTTCGATAATCAATATTCTTGTTAACCTGTTTTTATAAATCTTTACAACTTACCTTCTGGGATACTGATGAAGGAACTATATATATATATATATTTAGTATTAGTAATTCTCAGAAAACTAAAGAAGAATATTTATGTTTATTTGTATCTATTGATTGATGAGTTAAGTTTATTATATAATGATAATGCAACTACACATGATATAGCCATAGATAGAAAATTTACAATCAAAACTAAATTAATGTGGACAATAAGTTACTTTATAGTGTATGGTTTGTTATCTGGATAAATTAAACATGTTCCAAAAATATTTTACATAATTTACTGATGACTATAAATCATTTATAATATTTATTAGAATAAAACCTTGTTTTTTATTATCATCAGATATTTTTCCTTGCATATCATCCATTACAAAATTATAAAAATAATTTAATAAATTTATAATTAAAAAAGATGAACCTATAATAGTTCACTCAGGTATTCAAGTAAAATCTATTACTTCTTTATTACCTCTTATTAATTTTGGACCAACTATAAAACCAAAAATAAGGTGGTTTAAGAGAGATCATAATTTAATAACACGAAGTATTTTTTTGGAGCTTCCATATTGGTATGATTTTTTAATTCACATATTATATGTAATTAATATTGAGAATAATTTTTTTTGATAACATATTTTATACCATGTTATAAACACTTGGAAAGCCAAAGATACTATGAAGGCATAGTTATATCTTTCCCAAATTTCTAGACATACAGAACTTGAGTTATTTAAAAATGAATTATCACAAAATTTAATTAATCCAAAAAAACTTATGAACTTTATAAATAAATTTAGTTATTATTTTGTTAGTGTATTTGATATTATCATATTCCATTCTTCTAATTTTTCTCATTATGTCTGAAATAGACATATTATTGGGTTGAAAATTCATGTATGTCATGTAATCAGGAAAAGATTACTGTTTATTGGACTTAGAGGGATATTGAATTCTTTAATCTGGGATGTATTTACTGGGATATTATATTTATTCCATGGATTTTTCATGGAAACAATATACTATGATGCATTGAGTACATTGTAAAAAGATATTGTTCTAATTTTATGTAAATTGGAAAAAATATTTTTTCCAACCTTCTTTGACTAAATAAAACATTTAATATTTAATTTTCTATATGATGATAAATATATAAGGCTTGTAAAATTATAATAGATGTAACCATTCAAAAGATGTATTCAAAAATTGAAGATGGTATGTAATAAGGGATCAGTTTAAGGGTAAATTACTGAAGTTTACTTATAGAATAAAATTTCAAATTTTTGGTCTTATTATTTTAAATTTAAATATCCTTTAAAACATAATCAAATTGGTTGAAATGAGGAAAATATTGATAAGGTCACAATAAATTGTCTGTATTTAATCAACCTAAGTTTGGTTTTAGTTCCATCATGGACCATGACTTTTAGATGAAGAACCGCACAGTTCTAATACATATGTTCTACTCAATTGTGAATAAATGACATGATTTGTGTAGTAAGTACTACTTTTACTTATATTTTTCAAACAATTTATAAAAGTAAATTTATATTATTTTTTTAGATTATATGTTGATCATATCAAAAAATACTTCACACAAATTACCCCATATACTCTTGAATAAATTTGACAATGTAATTTTTCGTACTAGTTTCATATTTTGTTAAGTTAAATTGTTTATTATCAAACATATACAATCAATTTTTTAGTTTATATATTATTAATTTTTTTAATTTATTTAGTTATCACAATATGGAAATAAATTTGATATTCAATTATGTGAACCAAGTAATCTACCATAAAAATTGGTCAAATATTATAATGCTTATGTGGTTAATGGATTTTGATTTCACACATGAACACATGAAGAATCTAAAAAATAAATGAATAGTGTTTTTTTAAAAGGATATCATCAAAAATAAAGAGAAGTTGACTTTAATGTCATGGTGAATGAAATAATTTAGTTATGTTATCTTGAGAAGAATTATGTTATAATGTTTAAATGTCATTTATTTGATACTGATCGAGTGTTACATGTTCATCCATGACATGGAATCATTGATATTAAATATTAAAGTCTTATAGAAAACATACCATTTATACTATCATATTAATCACATCTAGTTTATTATGAAAATTCCATGATACTTTGAGATATTTGAATAATTTTCAGAGTGTTAAAAATGAAATCTCATGACAATCATTTTATGTAAAATTAAAGCGGTTATGCTGAAGTGGAAATATTTAATTTTTTCAAGAAACTTCACCGAATATATCTCTTAATCAAATAGATATAAATATCAATGATGAGACCCCATAGTTAAGGGTTGATGGTATTGATAATATCAATGATATAACCAATGAATTTGATATTACAAGGGATGATGAAATTGAAGCTCACATGGAAATTGATGTTTTTGAGGAGGAAGATGAAGACATTAACACTGATGAAACTGAAGATGAAGAAGATGATGAAGAATGATATTTAATTTTTTTTCAAAAATATTTATTAGTTTTTTATATTTTATTTTTGTATTAAAAATTATTTATGGGTAACATTATTTTCACCTAGTTTCTTAAAAAAAGGTTCTATAGTTTTTAAATTATTTATATATTTTTATGGAATATAGATTTTTTGTAAAAATAATTATATGTTGTATATGGAATAGGATATTTAGAATGAATTGATTAATTACTTGAATGAGGATATGCTACTTGGTGATGAGCCACCTGATTCGTTAGTCGGGGGTGTTGATGCAACACCATCTACTAGGAGGGGTTAGGGCCTTATACGTTGATGATTTCAGATCCAATTCTGGAGCAGTGTCCATCTCTTTAATTTGATCCTCATCAGATAAAGTATGTTTAAATATGAATTTTATTTAGTTTTCATTTAGTTTAATTTATTTATTAATTATGTTACTAATCATTCTTATTTTCACAGTTTTTTATATCTAGCAGTTGGTCAGACTAGTGCTATTTTTCTGGTAACTATTTTTCTACCCCATGGGTTTCATGGGATTAGGTTTCTTGTAAGTTACATCATTGTATGTTCGACCACTGGTTAAGACATATAAATAATAAATGTATTTTATTTTAAATTTATATAATTTATATTTTACTATATTTATTAAATATTTATAGGGTTTATGGTCTCTTACTGATGAGAGCATTAGAACCTCAATTTGGGAGGCATAGTAGGCTTGAATGCATGATCATTTCTGTCATTTCTTACATAAACTTTAGAGGAGATCTTTTTAGAGATCATATACAACCACATTGAGTAGTCTTGTAGGCCTTATAGACTCGATTATGTCCTTAATCATTATTGGGAGGTATTTTTCACATACTAGATATGAGATACTTTCAAGAAGATATTTGATTCTGTTTGAAAGAATTAGGGGACATAGGATGTCACACAATGATACAAGAGTCGTATGTTTAGTATAAATAATATAAATTTGGTAAGTAATATTATTTAATATATATATATATATAGATGTATGTATGTGTGTATTTTTAATACTTAATGTCTATGATAAATTTATAAAATTTACAGTTGATCCAATCATTTCAAAGTTTGATGTGTACAAGTTGATTCACACTGATAGTAGTTTTGGATAGATTAGTGGTGAGATACAATGACATATTATGGTCAGAATTTTTTTATTGAGTTTTTTAAATTAACATAATTTTTTTAACTTCTTAATTTTTTATATAGTTTTAGGAAATATTAATCCAATTTTTTCTTGTTGTATTTATTTTTAATTATTTTTTATGATTTTCAATAAATAAGGAGAATTCATTAATTTTAATATGTGTAATAAAAAATTAAACTAAATAATACAATTGGTGATTATAATGTATTGATTATGGATTATGAAGATCCTAAGCTTGGAGAAGAAGGAAATACTAAGTATTGTGGTGTTTTTTAGTGCTTAATGCTCAAAAGATTAGTTTAAAGATTTGAAGTTCCATTTAGATTATATTATTATATATATGATAAAGGATTTTGCACAAGGTTTATCCTTGGATCCTTGGTTGAAGTAAACATAGTTGATTCCAAGTAAGATCTTCCTCATTGAAGTAATTATCATGATTTATTGATCATGATTCAGGCCATTCATAAATTTTGAAGAAGATTTTATGGTTAATATAAAGTTTACGAAGTGATGATGGCTCTTGGGATAAATAAGGGACAAGAGAGGAAGACCATTACCATGGTTAAGGGTGCGTCTATGTGATGATTTACCAACATAAGAAAGTGCACAACATAGAGATGGTTTTGGTGAAGATAGATAAGAAGGCCAAGTGTGGCCATTCCTATAGAATTGGGAATTTTTAAGAGGATTAATGCCAAAAATGGGAAACTAGAAAGGGACCACACCCATTGTGGCCCCCTTGGTGAACTTCCCGGGTACTAGTGTGAAACACGCAAGCCATTATGGACATGGTGGTGTCATAAAAGGTCGTAGTTTAAAGGTGGGGTAATAAGAAAAAATGGGTTGAGGGAGGAGATCACTACTTTATTAGAAGAAGTCATGGTAGATAGGTAGATTAGTAGGCCAAAACATTCAGAAGGAGGATACCACTCCCATAGTGATGATGATTTGGAGGAAAAAACTAAGTATTTTTCTCCTAGACATGGTGCAAGGTGTTTCGATGTAGGATGTACTGATTTTAGGAGAATTTACTCAAGAGATTTATGATCTATATGTCTAATTATTCATACATCATGTGTCTCTATTTTAGAAAATTATCCAAGACAAATATCAAGGGAACTTTCAACATTCCTCAAATATGTTAATTGAGTATTAATTCCATGATGTAAGTTGAAGGATGGAGTCACGATCAAGTTTTTTTAAATATACAATATACATGCATGTATAAATTAAATAAATATGGATATCATGGAAAAATAAGAATGATTATTGAAAGTTTGAATGATGTGGATCCTACTAAAGTATTTACATTAATTTTACAAGTAGTTACATAAAGTATTTATAGTTAATTTGAAATTCCCAAAACATAGAAATTCAAATTCTATAAAATACACACAATTGGGAATGAAGGAAGATGTGTATAATGATCCATATTCTATGTGAAATATATAAATACATATTTATGTAGGTTGAAGGTAGTGGGTGAGTTAAAAATAAGGAGTTTGACAGTACAAAATATGAGAAATATTCTGGTGTCAAGACAAAAACTTGATATTGTAGAGAACTGAAGAAACTCTTTAGTATCAAATAATATAGAGCTAATGTAGTTTGTTTCTACAATAAATTAAAATAAGATAAGAAGAGAAAAAGGATAAGAATAAGTGTTGTAAAAAAGTAATTGTGAAGTGAAGAATAAGAATAGAATTATTACAACTAGTGTAAGAAAGGTAGTGACATTAATTTATATCATAGAGAGAAGATTTGTGTGCATTTTTATTTTCACAAAAAAATAAGTGAATAATTCTTTTTATGAATCTATACATGAAAAATAATAAAAAATGATAAGAAAGAAACACATTAACAACAAGGTAAGACTCTCAATTTGAAAGGCCCCAGCCTTAAACATTACATAATCTTAACTTAAGTAAAGAATTAAAATTGAGGATATTTTTAGGTTCATAGTTTTAGATAATTAGGCCATAACTATTACATAATAATCCCATACATTACATGTGGATAGTTACACTCAACATCCAATTTTTTCCACCAAAGGAAACCCTTTAAAAATATGATTTCTTTTTCTTGATAAAAATATTCTTGAATTCTTCATTTCTCTTACCCATCCTTATAACCTCTGGAAAACATTTCAAAAACTTTGGATGATCATAAAAAGCTCAGTAAGGAATATAAAATAAGGAATAAAACCGTTAGTCCATTAATATTTGAAACCCATGAAAACATTTTGACAAAATCATTCTTTTCACCCATAAAACATAAACTATTTATCTTATATCATGTAATCTTAATATTCTTATAAAACTTTATAGAAATAATACAACATAAAGGTATCTTGGGGCATCCATATCATACTTACATTGTAGCTTTCACAACTACATATTGAGTAACCTTCATGGTTACGTTTGGAATACCCATCACAGTATATTCCCGAAATATCTTAAGAGAAACCTTAACATTTACCTCCTTTATGTTACCCATTGTATTGGAGAGATATCACAAGCTCACCTTTCCTTGTTTTATCATGGAACCACCCATATACATAAAAAATTCCAAAGGACCATAACATAACACATAAAACAAGCATAAAGGAAAAATAACATTTCCAAATTCCAATCATAAGAGATCACTTAAAGATATTGACATAATAAATCCTTTATCAAAACCATTTTCATTACTAAAATACATATAAAGGGTATATGGTATTTATTTTTCTTTTAAAAACATTACATCTTGTAGAGGAATACAAATACCAAATAATTCTCATAGTGGAAGAAAGGTATTTTTCTCCGCATACGTTAAAAAGAAACATTCCTTTTGTCGTTTAGTAAAACGATTTGTGAAAAAATATTTATTTTGAATTTTTTTAATGAAATTAAAAGTAAAAGGTGTTTATTATATATCATATAAAATATAGTCATGTATAAATAAAAATATGCCTTAATGAAAGGAGATTGAGATGAAGTCCCTTACAAAGATAGCATCATTAGATTAAGGATAAATAAATGATGTAATTATGTGTGAAAAATATAAATACACACAATATAAGTGGATATTTAGTAAAAAATAATTAGATTTCATTCACACGTATTCTTGGAAAAATAAAACCAATGACATGGATATTTAACTCAATGAATGGAGAGTGAGTTAAGATTTCCCTTACCAAGATCATTTTGTTAATAAAATTGATCGATTATGTGTATTCACTATAAATCCCCATAAATAAAGTATAAATACAAGATAATATATCAAAATTAATTTCTCAAATAATTATATCCTGACATAATCATGAAATATAAGATCAACTCAAAGAATGAAAATTGAGTTAAGAAGTTCCCTTACCGTGAGTTTGACTCATCACGTACAATCGTTATGTTCCTAAATAATAAAATTAGGTTAATTTATACTTGATTTAAAATAAATTAAAGTTAATTATTCCTTTTATATCACTTATTACCATGTTGTAAAAATTACATAATTATTTAACTTCATATCGGTCGTTTTGTCGATATTCCGTACTTGAGTTTAAAATGAACTTGTTTGGATATAAATTGTCCATGTGGTCAAAAGTAAATCATCTCTAGAATATTATTAATTATTTAGATATCATATATGTTTAGTATATATGTATTTATAATAGTCCATAACATTTGGAGATAAGAAATGAAATGCACCATTCATGGAGACGGTAGGTCATACGTACACATGAACGCTACTTTAATTTATTTATCATATTAAAGGAATGAAGAGTAAATGATACATAGGTATATTATAATTCTAGTATAATATATATGTTATATAGGTTACATAAGTAATTACATCCTTTATACGTTCCATGTATGGCATGAACGAGTCATATCACTTTGAGGGGGTGGTAGTCCAAATTTCCTCAAATGAAATTATCGTATTTGCACATTATGGAAAGAATAAAGGTATGTTGTAAATAGAAATTACAGAATAATAAAGACAATATAAATATAATAAATATAATATATAAATATATTTTTATCATAATGGCCACTATGAGAGGTGGTAGGAGAATATTGAACAATCATCATTTCCTGAGGCAGTAGTTCACCGTACACAGAAACAATATATTCTATATACATTAGATGGAGGTGTATGTAAGTGCAGGTAGAAACCTTATCATAACAACATACTATAATATTTAGTATAATTTTTTTGTCATGTAATCATATAATAAGAAGATTATAGGGATTGGATAAGGAAAATAAAGGAAATGAGCTTGAGAGAAGACGTTACCTCTAAATTGGGTAACTCTTTCTGATTTGAGCCAAAAGGCATTCTTGAATTGCCTTATACCAGAGATAAGTATTATAGGAGGAAGTTAGCGATGTTGGGAGATTATTTGAGCTGAATTTGGGAGAGACAAGGGTCTTGATAGGTGTGTGTAAGTGGGTTGAGGTGGTGTTCTTTTATAAGAGAGAGGAGGGGATCTTTAGAAAAGTCTTGAAATATTATTTTATTATAAATTGATTTTAGAATTTTAATAGCTACAAAGTGATATATTTCAAGTATAAGATGAGTATGGGTCTAAATCCTCTAATACAATAGGTTTTAGAAAATTTTAGGCCATAAATGTAACCTTATATTTTGGAATTAACCCTTAGTTAAATAAATTAACTCTTACCATGTCTTCTTGTATTTTTAAAGTATATGGTTAATATAGTTACTAGAAAATTCCAAGAGAACCTCAAGTGTATAATTAATGAAAATTTGAAAATTATATAATTTATTTGGACAAATATTATATTTTTATGACTATTATAGCATTTAATAAAATAATATTTGTTTTAAAAACTCATTTATGTCATTTTTTACACTATTTAGTAATTGATTTTTTTGAAAGTCATAAAAACTTGATTCATTCAAATGAACTAAATTAAATCAAATAAAAAATCTCATAATCATCCAATTTTTTTATGTCATAAAAATTTTCATATTACATTTTTTTAAATTTATAATATCATTTATTTGAATATTTCATTAATAAGGTAATAACTGCATCATCATTTTTTCATAATTAAATTTATTTATATAATGTTTAAAAATTATAAATAAAATTCCCTAATATATGAAATATTTTTAGATTTATAATGACTATTTATAGTCAAATATATCAGTTATATAACCCTGTATTAATTTTTTTTATTAAGATACTTGTTTATGTTATATTTCTCTTTACTTTAAATTAATTATTATAACATGTCATTATCACATCCACATGGATCCAAAATGCCAAAATTTTAGCGTAATTATTGTTTTGGAAGCACATGACTCAACCAATAATATTAGGAAACATGTTAGGGTACATTTATATTATTATAATATTATTTTTACCCTTATTTTCCTAATTTACCCTTTAACCGTGGTAAGTAAAAATAATTACTGAAGTTACTATTCTTAATGTCAAAAAATAAAAGGTACCTATTTACATAATTTTTAAATTATTATTCCAAATATAAAATCCATTTTTCCAAATTAAAAACACAGAATTGGAAGAAATTAATTTAAAATTAATTCCCATTGTCAAAATGAGAAAATGAGTTTTTAAGAAGTAAAAACTATCCAAAGATTGACATGTGTTTATGTCAAATTTAAATGTGAAATTACTTCCAATAACCAAAATTGGATTAAATGATAAAAAAATCCAATTAGACTTTAAAACCAATGAAAATTATAATATAACTATATAAATAATTTAGACGAAAAGGCAGTTTTGAAATAAAATGCAGTATTTTTCACTATTCATTAAAAAAATGAATTTTATCATAAAAATACAAAAATTAAACCAAAGTAAATTTTGATGTCCTGATTATAAATAAGATGTTTATTTTTTCAAATAGAACATATAAAAGTGACAAAAACTAGATTTAAAAAGGGTTCAGCATCAAAAGGTGGTAAAATGACCTTTTGAAAATATTAGTGTATTTTATGTTTAAAATTAGATTCATTCTCATTTTAATCCACTAAAATTTATTGGATAAATGTAAAAACATTTAAAAAACATTTGTAATCATATTTTAGTTAGTTCTATTTATTCTCACTCATACAACAGATCGATGTTAATTACAATTTAAAATAATAATAATAATATTGTATTATTTTTTAGTATAACTTAGTCTTGTGTGCAATGTAAGATTTTGGAGAAACCCATTGTTGCGTGTCAAGTAATCTATCAGAGATATCTTCCTCGTTAATATAAAAATACTATATAATTCATAAATATTAATAGATATGAAAAAAATTCTTATTCTATAATTAACTGGGATGTTACATCCTTCCCCCCTTTTGGAAATTGTTTCCTCAAAATTTTAAAATTGGGCTCGGTAACTTCAATGAAAGTCCCACATCGGAAAAATAGTAAATAAAACTACCACTTTAAAGAAGATAAAGATAAGTACAAAGGTCACATGAGATAACACATACTAGGATTCTATACAGGAAAAAATGGATATGGAATAAAAATAAACCCTCTTATTCTGATAGAGAGTGATAGAAAAAATGATCAGGAGAAAGTTAAAAATCTGAAAACAAAAAACTTGGGACGGGTTAAAAGGTTTTTGATTTCCCAATAGGATAATTAAATAGACAAATTTTTTGTTTTAAGTTCCTTTTCATAAATTTGAGGAAATATTTTACTACTTAGAATTAGAAAATAAGGAAATTTACTTACTTGAAAAGTAGAGTTTTATCCTTTAATCAAATTCCACCAAAAACTCATATTTTTTTCAAAATGACAAGTATTTAGGATGAATCAACTTATTAATCCATAAAATATTAACTTTCTATTTCTCCTATCTTGAAAAACTAAACAAACCCAAAATGGTTAGTAAAATATCAGATAATCCCTCAAAACAATAATCCTTTATAAGGGAAGGACAACTTTTTATCTCCAAAGTTCAATAGTAATACCCAAAGTTCAATATAGATCATTTAAAAATAAAATGTCCTTAAAATAACTCAAAATAATCCAACTAAGATTGAAACCCAAAACTCAGAATAATTTTATTACAAAGTCTTCCAAGGTAAATGTTACCATGTATCTCAAAATAAAATCGATCACTCATAACATCTCATACTGAAAAGTAATTAACCTAATCACATATTATCCATGATAGGTTAGTCATTTCCATAAATAACCTAATTATCATAATTTCACAATTAAAATCATAGATTATTCCAAAATATAATACCACCATTAATCGATTAAAATCCCATAGTGTTCTATTTACCTTTATCATATAAAGTTCCTAAAACAGTGAACGTATTCCAAAATACCATTTATCACGTAATCCCCAAATCATTCTCTAATACTAAGGATATCAATTAGATAAAATATATGTCTACCAAATAAAATTATTCTTAATCCATAAAATAATTTAACTAAAAATAATAATTCATACTAACCAGGGACTTTACGTAGGCCAGTTGTAGGCGATAAAGGCATGTCGCACACTTGTTGTGGGTTCAATTCCCGTTTCCTTGTCTGATGTGACAGGTTGTCACTCGGTCTACGTGTTTTCATTTTTCAAAAACTATATAATTCTTATAACATTAACAAAATGAGATAAAATCCTAAAAATAACCATAACATGTTTTAGCCTCAAAGGTTATTCTATACCTTTCATTTTTCATCCCCAAAAGTATTAACCTATAACTACCTCACAAATAAATGTCTCCAAAAATACCATTAATTACCTTGAAATTTCATAACATAAGCCTCAAAAGGGGTTTCAAAGACATTTAAATTATGATCATCATTAAAATAATAAACCCATGATGACATCCCTAACTCTTAAGAAAACATTCTCATCTCCAAAGTTGTCTAAACCATCCTCTGATACCAACTATAAGGCCCTAGCCGTAGACATTACGTAATATTGAGTTAGTTCAAGAATTTACATTGAGGATCTTTTTAGGTTTAGAGTTTTAGAGAATTATTCCACAACTATTACATAATAGACCCATACATTACATGTGGACAATTACACTCAGTATCCACTTTTTCCACCAAAGGAAACCCTTTAAACAAAACATGATTTCTTTTTCTTGATAAAAATATTCTTGACTTCTTCCTTTCTCTTACCCATATTTTTACCCTGGGGAAAACATTTCAAAAACTTGGTATGAGCATAAAAAGATCAGTAAAGAATATAAAATAAGGAATAAAACTGTTTGTACATGAATATTTAAAACCTATGAAAACATTTTCACAAAATCATATTTTCACCCATAAAACATAAAGTATTTAGCTTACATCATGTAATCATATGATTCCTACAAAACTTCATAGAAATCATAAAACATAAAGGTAACTTGTGGAATCCATATCATACTTACATTGTAACCTTCACAGCTACATAGGGAGTAACCTTCATGGTTACATTTTGAATACCTATCATAGTATATTCCCTAAATATCTTAGGAGAAACCTTAATGTTTAACTCTGTAACATTACCCAATGCATTAGAGAGCTATCATAGGCTCACACACCCTCAGTTTATCATGGAACCACCCATATACATAAACAATTCCCAAGAACCATAACATAACACATAAAAGAAGCATAAAGGAAAAATAAAATTTCCACATTGCAATCATAAGAGATAACTTCAAGAAATTGACATAATCAATCCTTTATCAAAACCATTTTCAATAACAAAATACATATAAAGCGTATATGGTATTTATTTTTGTTTTAAAAACATTATGGCTTGTAGAGGAAGCAAAATATCAAATAATTCGAGTGGTGGTGGAAAGATCATTGTCGCCACATACGTTAAAAAGAAACATTCCTTTTGTATTTTAGTAAAACAATTTGTGGAAAAAGATTCATTTTGAAAACCATTGAATGAAATTAAAATTCAAAGAGGTTGATTATATACTGTATAAAATATAGTCATGTATAAATCAAAATATACCTCAATGAAATGAGATTTAGACGAAGTCCCTTACAAAGATCGTATCATTAGATTAAGGACAAATCAATGACATAATTATGTATGAAAAATATAAATACACCCAGTATAAGTAGATATTCGGTGTAAAATAATCAGAGTTCATTCACACATATTCTTGGAAAAATAAAACCAATGACATGGATATTTAACTCAATGATTGGAGATTGAGTTAAGATTTCCCTAACCAAGATCATTTTGTTAATCAAATAGATCAATTATGTGTATTCACTATAAATCCCCATGAAGCAAGTATAAATTAAAGATAAGATATCAAAATTCAGTTTTACATAATCATAGCACGACATAATCAAGAAGTAGAAGATCAACTCAAAGAATGGAAATTTAGTTAAGAAGTTCCCTTACATTGAGTCTGACTCATCACGTACAATTGTTTTGTTATTGAATAATAAACTTAGGTTAATTTCTAATTTCTTTAGAACCTTTTCAAGTTTATTATTCCTTTTATATCAATTATTACCATTTTATAAAAATTACATAATTATTTAAGTGCATATCGTTCGTTTTGTCAATATTCAGTACTTGAGTCGAAAATGAACTTATTTTGATGTAAATTGTCCATGTGGTCAAAATTCCATCATTTTTAGAATATTATTCGTGATTTAGATGTCATATATATCTAGTATATATGTATTTATAATAGTCCATAACATTTGGAGATAAGAAAAGAAATACATCGTTCATGGAGACGGTAGGGCGTACGTATGCATGAACGCTACTTTTATTTCTTTGTCATATTAAAGGAATGATAACTAAATGATACATATGTATATTATAATTCCAGTATAATATATATGTTATATATGTTATATAAGTTAATTAACTCCATTCTTTATATGTTCCATGTATGGAATGAATGAGGCATATCACTTTGAGAGTGCGGTAGTCCACTATAGGAAAAATGACTTTTTGCGACAACTTATTTGCTACGGGAATAGATCCTATCACAAATTGACCGCCGAAGAGATTTTTTGCGACGGGGACATCAACCCGTCGCAAATAATGAGTTATTTGTGATGGGATTAGGGGTCCCATCGCAAAAGGTTAGGCGCAGTTTGCACACCAAACCGCGGGAAGTTTATTTTGGGATGGGGGTGCCTCCCCATTGCAAATACCCGGTGGCAGTAAATACTATTTGCGACAGGATCTGCCCCCGTCGCAAATAGAGTGTCGGCGAGTCACTATTTGCGACGGGACCCATTGTAAATACCCGGTGGTGATAAATACTACTTGCGACGAGACCCATCACAAATACCCTTTTAACCACTAACAGTAATTAATGCAGCCAAAGGTATTCGCTACGGGAGTGCCGTCTCAAATACTCTAACCCACATATACCTCCATTCGTTTTTTTCATTCTTCCTATCAATTCCTACTTTTTCTCTCTCTATAAACTCTAATTTTAGAGTTAAAATTCCTCTGAGTTAAATTTTTTTATGAACAATTTTTGAAGTCGTCAACACCTATAAGAGATCAAGTTTAAAGGTATTTATGTTTTATTTAATTTAATATTTATTTTATTTTTTATATTAATCTTAATTATTGTTAATTAGTTGTAATTAAATTAGATTTAGATTGTTTTTTCATCAGTATTTATTTGTAATAATAAATTTAAATTATTAGTACTAATTATTAATAATTAGTAGTAATTAGGAATTGTTAACGAGAATTACTAATGAATATAAATAATCAGCGATAATTAGTAATTAGTTGTAGTAATTTGCGGTAATTTGGAGTAATTAATAATAATTAACGCTAATTAGTAATAATTAGCAGTAATTAGTAATAATTAAGAATAAATAGTAATAATTAGTAGAAAATAGTAATAAATACTAATAATTAGTAATAAATACTAATAATTAGTAACAATTAGTGATAATTACTACTAATTAGTAATAATTAGTAATAATTAGTAATAAATAGTAATAAATAGTAATAAATAGTAAAAAATAGTAAAAAATTGTAATAATTAGCAATAATTAGTAATAATTAGTAATAATTAGTAATAATTAGTAATAAATAGTATTAAATAGTAATAAAGACTAATAATTAGTAATAAATATTAATGATTAGTAATAATTAGTAAGAATTAGTAATGATTAGTGATAAATAGTTATAAATAGTAATAATTAGTAATAATTACTAATAATTAGAAATAATTAGCAATAATTACTAATAATTAGCTATAATTACGAATAATTAGAAATAATTATTAATAATTAGCAATAATTACTAATAATTAGAAATAATTACTAATAATTAACAATAATTACTAATAATTAGCGATAATTACTAATAATTAGCAATAATTAAGAATAATTAGTAATAATTAGAAACAATTAGTAATAATTAGGAATGATTAGGATTAATTAGCAATAATTAGTAATTATTAGCAATAATTAGCAATAATTAGCAACAATTAGAAATAATTTGGAACAATTAGCAATAATTTGGGATAATTAAGATTAATTAGGAATAATTAGGAATAATTAAAAATAATTAGGAATAATTAGCAATAATTAGGAATAATTAAGAATAATTAGCAATAATTCGGAATAAGTAGGAATAATTAGCAATAATTAGGAATAATTAGCAATAATTATGAATAATTAGGGATAATTAGGAACAATTATGGATAATTAAAAACAATTAGGAATAATTAGGAATAATTAGCAATAATTAGAAATAATTAGGAATAATTAGAATAATTAGCAGTAATTAGGAATAATTAGGAGTAATTGGAAATAATTAGGAATAATTAGCAATAATTAGGAATAATTAGAAATAATTAGAAATAATTAGGAATAATTAAGAATAATTAGGAATAATTGGAAATAATTAGTAATAATTAGGAATAATTAGCAATAATTAGTAATAATTAGCAATAATTAGCAATAAATATGAATAATTATGAATAATTAGGATTAATTAGCAATAATTAGTAATAATTAGCAATAATTAGGATTAATTAAGAATAATTAGCAATAATTAGAAATAATTAGGAATAAATAGAAATGATTAGAAATAATTATCAATAATTAGAAATAATTATTAATAATTAGTAATAATTAGAAATAATTAGTAATAATTACGAATAATTAGTAATAATTAAGAATAATTAGTAATAATTACGAATAATTAGTAATAAGTACGAATAATTTGTAACAATTATGAATAATTACAAATAATTACGAATAATTACAAATAATTACGAATAATTACGAATAATTACAAATAATTACAAATAATTATGAATAATTTCAAATAATTATGAATAATTATGAATAATTATGAATAATTATAAATAATTATGAATAATTACGAATAATTATGAATAATTAGGAATAATTAGAAATAATTAGGGATAATTAGGGATAATTAGGGATAATTAGAAATAATTAGGGATAATTAGGGATAATTAGTGATAATTAGAGATAATTAGGGATAATTGTGGATAATTAGGGATAATTAAGAATAATTAGGGATAATTATTGATAATTAGGGATAATTTTAATAAATTGTAAGAACTTGGAACAATTTACAGTTGATTAGTGGCACTACTTTTACTGGATGACTCTTCTCATTTCAAATATCACTAACTCAAAACATTATAAAAAATGTGCTACCACATATGCATATCCAATCTCGTATGCACGAGATTGGATATGCATTCATAGGACCATATTTTTTGTATTGTTTTCAAGCAGTGACAGTTATACGAAGATGATTTATTGATGAAAAGGGGTCTCTTTTTTCCAAAGACTAATTTACTTGCATCTTTATCACACTGAAATCACAATGAATAATCTAGTCAAAGGTACACTTATGCATTCTTGTATGCACATGAATGGATATGTGTACCTCCAAGCATATTCTTCATTGTGATTTCAGTGTGATAATGTTTCAAGTAAATAAGTCTTCAGACAAAAGAGCAGCTGCCAATCCATTAGAAATTGTGTCACCCGTAATTAGTGTTAATTAGTAAGAAGTAGCTGTATTTATTTATCTTTTATTTTTTGGATAGTGTTTTTATTTTTTCAAATTATTCAAAAAGAATAATGATTTTATATTTTGTAGAAAAATATGGAACCAGGAAGTCGACTACAATCATTATTAGATGATCGCGCTTGGATAAATCACCACATCCATCCAACATTAACTTTTTATTATTATTTCAAGATGGGAAAATCCCTACAGAGAACAAACCTAAGGAGGTCGAAAGTATTGGAGACCCAATGCATCTGCCCTAACAAAGTTACCACATGCATGTGGAAGAGACCCCAGCCTGGAAAACAAAAAATTACGATCACCATTAGTAATTCCTGAGGCGAGGAAGTCAGCCACCATGTTCCCCTCGCGCCATGTGTGACTAATAATCACCTGTGGATCCAATAAACATTTTCACTTACGAATGATGTAGACAATGGTCCAAGGGATTTGGAACTTACCCTGCAGCAAACCATGGATGATATCCGAATCGGTCTCGATCGATTCTAACTTAATGTTTTGCTAGTGAAAAGGCTCAATACCTTTCAGCATCACGGAAGCTTCCGCCATGAGGGAATATCCCGCTCCAAAGCAATCACTGAAGGCCAGAATCACTGCCCCTTGGGGATCACGAACCACTACCCCGACCCTCATAAAACTAGACACACATGACCCGTCCACATTCTACTTCAACCCACTTCTCGGAGGATTCCATTTCACCCATCTGCCTCGCCTGTTAGCATCCTGTAAGGTGTGAACAGCAGAATTACCTGCCATGAAAACTCTTAATGTAGGAATATTTGTCCATCCTTCGATTAAAGGGACCAATTCGACCGCGATGCGCCTAGTTCTAACCATCATGGCCAGGCGCGAGCAGGACGTGTCCCCGTGACGACTTTGGTTTCGGGTATTCCAGATGCTCCAACAGCCCGCAACAAGCAGCACCGCTCGCGCCTTCTTCTATGAAGCGTTATCTTCAGAACCCAAGAACCAAAGTTGCAGAAACGTGGCAAGTGTTTCTTCCCGAATTCCCCACCCGAAAGCCTCTCCCAGGTAACTCCAGACTGTAGTCACCCAGTCACTGGCAAAGAATAGATGATCGACCGACTCCTCCTTGGAAGTAATATAGCAAAGACATTTAGATGCCAAAGAGATCCCTTTGTTCCTCACCTGTTCGTCGGTTGGGAGAGCGTTGTTCCGAAGACGCCACAAAATAAAGTTGTATTTCACTAAAAGGTCGCCGCACCAAACCGTTCCACTCCATCGGTCGGGAATTCCATGGGCGGAAGACACCGAGCGGTACCCCTTAGCAGAGAAGGCACCCAAAGCCGATCCCGTAAAGATGAAATTGTCCAGTTCCTCGTTCAAGGTGATGCCGTCAAACACCTTCAGCTGGTCGGGTGTGAGGATGGCCTGAATAAATGGCCTGAAATTGCTTGCCTGAGAAAATGAGATCATCGGGCCCAGATAGCCTGGGAACCCCAGCGGTAAGCCAACCCAGTTCTCCTTCTAGAAATTAATTTTCCCACAACCCACAAGCCACCTGGAATTCATGTAGATAACTGGTAAATGTTTAAAAATCATGAGACAGAGTCGCGAGGAAGTCCCTCTGCCGATGTCCATCTGTTTTCCATGGCGATTACTGATAAATCTTTCCCACATCGATTTTTTTTCTATAAATTCCCATGAAACTTTAGCTTGCATTCCCAACATTTCCCCTTTGACACTTTGAATATTAATACCACCATCAGAAATCTCCCTAGCCATCCTGTCCCATGAAGTTCAGTGAAGTCTGCCTTCATTGTGTGAGTCCCATATGAATCCTGTCAGCACCTTTTCAATATTGTTCAGCACTGCCTTTGAAGCTTTCTTATCATTTGCATCATCAAAACCAGAATTGTTTTAGAAGGAACAATTAAGTGTCCTTGTAAAAAATGTGCTCTGAGAATGTTTGACACATCTGAAAATGTTGGGGGACATCTCTTGCATTTCGGTTTTCAACCATATTATGTTTTTTGGTATCAACACGGTAAATGACATTCTATAAAAGATACAAATAATTTGATTTCAGATCCATCACTGTTTCAAAATTTAGTACATGATATTGCAGGACCATATGTTCAACAAAATGAAACTCGCGATGATATTGATTTAACCCCTGAGTTAGCACTATCTGAATTTTATGAGTTATTGAGTTCTACTGAGGATGTATTATATCCTGATTGCAAGATAAGAAAATTTGAAGAGGTTTCAAAATTTATGGCTATTAAATTTGATAATGGAATGTCAAAAAACTATTTTGATCAGATATTTTCTTTGTTTAAAAAACTATTGCCTAAAGGAAATGTGTTACATGCAAATTAAAATGAGAGAAATAGGCTGGTTCATAATTTGGGACTTAGATATCAGAAGATTCATGCATATGAAAATGATTACATCTTATATTCTAGTGGGAAAGAGTTGTTGAATAGTTGTCCCACATGTGGAAAATAGAGATATAAAGAAGCTAAACTAGGGAAGTATATATTGATTCCTATAAAATAGTTGAGATATTTACCACTTACACCCAGGTTACAAAGTTTATTTATGTCTCAGAACACAGTGACGATGATGTCATGGAACAAAACCCAGATTTCAACTTGTAAAAGCTTGAATGATCCATATGATGGTGATTCATGGAAACATTTTGACCGAGTGCATCCATGTTTTTCTTTAGAAGCCTGGAACGTGCGATTGGGTATTTCTACTCATGGTTTCTATCCGTTTGGTTATTATGGTAGTCAGTATTCATGTTGACCTGTCTTTTTAACTCCGTAAAATTTACCTCTATGAATGTTGATGAAAGAGAATTATATCTTTTTGACCTTATTAAACCCAGGACATCCGAAAAATAATACTGATATTTATTTGAAACCATTGATTGATGAGTTAAATTCATTGTGGAGTAACGATGTTAGTACATATGATGTTGCTACAAAACAGAATTTCCTTCTAAAAGATGCATTGATGTGTACAATTAGCGACTTCCCAAAATATGACATGTTATCTGGCTGGAGTACACATGGTCGGAAATTATGTCCTTATTGTATGATAGAAAAAAAAATTATGCTCGTCAATGGAAAAAAACATTGTTATTTTGACTGTTATCACAAATTTTTTCCAACCGATCATCCTTTTCGGAGGAAGAAATCTCATTTCAAAAAAGGCACAATTAAAAGGGATGGAACTCCAAAAATGATCTCAGTTATAGAGCTAAAATTAGTTGTATTTTCATTACCCCCATCACATTTGGATCAACAATAAACTGACATAAAATTAATGGCTTTGGGAAGGAACACAATTGGATAAAACAGATCATTTTTTGGGATCTACTATATTGGTTTGATTTGTTAGTCCACCACATGTTGGATCTCATAAATATTGAGAAGAACTATTTTGATAATTTATTTCATACAGTTTTTGATACAACAGGTAAGACAAAATATAATGTAAAGGAACAATTAGATCTTGCCCAAATTTGCAGGCTACCAGAACTTGAACTATTTGAAAATGTCAGATCACATAGGTTAATGAAGCCAAAATCATCTTATAAACTCTCTAAAGAGAGTCACTTATTGTTTTGTTAGTGGATTTCATATTTGAGACTTCCAGATGGCTATGAATCAAATTTGGGAAGATGTGTTAAGAATGGTCATATTACCAGATTAAAAAGGTATTATTGTCATGTTATAATGGAAAGACTTATGCCAATTGGATTAAGAGGTGTTACGACCCGTCTCCCAGGGCCATGCCGTGACTACCCTAGGCCCGCCTTCTATAAGCCAGGGGCTGGCGACTAGCACCAAAGGTGTGAATCCCTAAAACAAGGAATTCATTTTCTTTAAATCCTAAAAACGCACACAACAGAGTACAAGTTGGAAGAAAAACACTAAGTAAAACAATATAACAAAAGAGTGTTGAAAAGTAAAAGGGGCTAGAAATACAATCCCAACTATAAAGTACAAGAAACTAAAAGTACAAGTACTGGAAAAAGGGAAAACAACTCCTGGATCATCCATCGGGAAATCTTACCTGAAGGGTAGGTACAGATAGCCTCTGTAGCACTCCACGTCCGTCCATCACCCCCGTGTATCGTCATGCCGTGTGATCCACCTCCGGGTACAATCCAATCCTGATATACTCAGCCTCGGTCAGTGCTGTCTGTCATCTACATCCAACATAATGAGGTACGAGCATAGCCCATGCAGGGGTGAGTATAAGGATACTCAGTAGGGACCCCTAGACCCTCAAGGTCTCACAAAATCCAACAAGGATAAACCACAAGGTATGAAATCAACAGTTAACCCCACTTAGGTATATGCCCATACATATACCTAAGTTATCAAGTAATCCATCTCAATCATGAGGAAAACACAAAAGTTACTGACTCATCTCACACAGGTATAAAACTTATGTAGAGAGTTAGAGATGATTAGATGTATCCACTAAATCATCTATTCTGTCGAACCCACATAGGATCCAGGAACAGAAGTTAGAGCTATCGAACCCACACAGGATCAAGGAACAGTAAACAGAGCTCTCAAACCCACATAAGATCTAGGAACAGTCGTCAGAGCTTTCGAACCAACAACGGATCCAGGAAAAATATTCAGGGATGTCGAACCCACATAGGATCTAGGAATAGTAGTCAGATCTGTCAAACCCACATAGGATCCATGAACATTAGTTAGAGCGCAGTGAGCCACAAGGTTTCCACACAAAGCACTCTTGATTCTGGGAGGGTCTTCTCCCCAATCCAAGTGTCGATACATGAACTTCCAAAAAGTACCAAAAAGAAGTATCCCAAAGGTCTACCACATCACAGGGGTCTCAACGCAATAGAAGACATGTCAATCAGACATTCGGTCTGTGAGTTATTATCCTTTTAGTTCCTGGGCCCGGTTGGATTCGTGCACGATCCAACCTGACCGTAACTCAACTATACCCCGAACTCCAGTGGGGTATACTCAAAGGGACCGTCATGCTCCAAGATTACCAGCGCCACTGAAGTTTCGTCAAACGGACGTTCGGTGCCAAAGATATGGCCAAAAGAAAGTAAAGGGTCGGTAGTAGGTCTGGGTCCGGTCCGACCCGGTCGGACCGACCTGACCCGACTTAGTCTGGGCTGACCTGGTTCGGGTTGAAACTTCCTGACCTATTGGGTCCGGCCTGACCCGTTGGGCAGGCCAGCCTGTTGGGTTTGGCCTGACCCACTGGGCCCAGCCCAGCAGGCCGCGAGGGAAGTCCCACTCGGGTTCGGGGCTGGTTCGGCTTGGAGCGCCATGAGGGCACAACCCAGCATGGATCAGCCAGAAGTGTGCGGCCGAAGCCGGTTTCGATAGGGTTCCACAGGCCGGCTTGAGAGGCCAGTGCAGCCAGGGTGCCGCTTCGGCCGGTTTGGCCAGTACAGCTTGGCGGCTGGGAGGGGCGCTGGTTCGACTAGAAGCTGTGGGGCAGCTTGGGAGGTCGGGTGGCCGAGAGCTGGGAGGCGGCTTAGGAGGCTGGTAGGCCGAGATACGGGAGGCGGTTCGGAAGGCTGGGAGGCCGGCAGGCAGGCTGGGTGGCTTCCGAAAAGGCTGAGAGGCGACTGGGTAGGCTGGCGGCGGTGCGGGATGCCACGGGGGCAGTGCGTGTCATGAAGGCCGTGAAAATCACGACCTTTGTCTTCGCCGCCTTCTTCGCCTCGTCGTTCCATCGCCATGCCGAATATCATCATAAACAAGAATGATAGAGGGGTTAGTCCATGTTGCTTTGGCCCGCACCCTCCACGTTTAGGGTGGTAACATTTGGCTCATCAAGTTAAAAGAAATATGAACTTCAATTTTTACAACCACCGCAACGATTCCTTTCCAACCGAAGAAGAAAATAAGGATATTAATATTACACAAATAAACACCCTACCTTTTTTCGTTATTTGACGATGAAGTCGCGGAAAGAAGATGGAGGAGATCATCATTCTTTGTGTCCGCCGCACACTTCCAATCTCGAGCTCGTGCATCAGCTTGTTGATGATGATGTGGAGGGAAGGTTGGTTGAAGACATCCCACGTCGGTAGGATACGGGGATGAAGGTCAAAGGAGATCATTGCTAGCATCCTTCATTGGAAGAACTCGTTCTTCGTTCTTCATTTGGAGCTTTCTGCCAATAATCATCCTTTGAAATCACCCAAGTGAAAAGTTGTTCCAAATAATAGATTATAATATCTATTATTTCATTGGAAAGAAATTTAAAAAGAAAAACTAAACACTTGGTTGGAACATTAAAAAAAATAAAGGGGAGGATTTGGCACCATTAATTTGGTGTGTTGGCAACATTAATGTGGAGGAAGCTCAAGGGGCTCCTCCACATTAAAGAGGGGGTTGAGAGGTTTTCCTCTCCTCCCATTTAATAGGGGGCCAGGTGGTCCCTGACCCTAATATTCAAATTGGGAGGTTATGTGGTCTCGGGTGGTCCCCACTTACAAATTCCACATGGAGATTATAGTTCCAGTGGGTCCTACCTCCCAACATCCACATGTTGGCTCAAAAATAAAATAAAGTTTAGTTTAGTTTATTTTATTATTTTCCACAAAAACCCAACAACTATCTTTTATTTCCGACCATCTTTCGTTGAGGTGAAAGTCTTCTTAAGTGAAAATCGGCACTATGAGTTCAATGGTGCCCTCAAATTTCAATTCCGAGCACCAGTTCAAAAGTTATAAAAACCCACTTGTACGTTTACTAAATGTACCCGAAAAAAACTTCAAAAATTTATTCCAGCCACACCGAGCCTCGGAATCACGCACCGTCAATTTTCGCAGACTCGTAAAATTCCAATGTATTTAAGAAAAAAATTTCCATGGAAATTTCAGGTCTTTAAATTCTCCCCACCTCAGGGATTGACATCCCCGTAATATAAAACTCGAACTAAGAGAAAAAGTGGGGGTACTGAGCACGCATCTGAGCCTCCCTCTCCCACGTGCTCTCCTAAAGGTTCCCGTGCTACTAGAAAATGCACACCAGAGGTATCGATCGTCCACATATGACCCACTCATGTTGATCCTCAATCTCCATTGGAACCTCTGTAAAATTCACCCCATCGCCAACGTCCAGCTCTCCATGGTCGATGATGTGAGTAGGATCATGCATGTATCTCCTCAGCTGGGATACGTGAAAAACTTCGGGCACCCGGTTCAACTGAGGGGGAAGTTCCAGGCGGTAAGCCACCTCACCTACTCTGCTAAGGACCTAGAAAATTCCAATGAATCTCAGAGATAACTTGCTTACTCAGTCAAATCTCCTTAGTACTCATCGAGGTGAGATCCATAGAAATATGTGGTCGCCACCCTCGAACTCTAGAGGTCTCTGTCTCCTGTTAGGATACGACTTATGCCTGCTCTGTGCAATCTTCATCTTCTCCGGCATGATCTGCACCTTCTCCGTGGTAGCTCATACCATATCTGTTCCCACTGGATCTGTATCCCCAGGGTCAGTCTAGCACAAGGGTGATCTGCAAGGTCGCTCGTACAATGCCTCGAAAGGTTCCATCCCTATGGTGGAGTGATAGATATTGTTTTATGAAAACCGCACAAAAGGTAAGTGATCCTCCCAACAGCGACTGAAGTCAAGGACTCAATCACGCAACACATACTCAAGGGTCTGAATGGTTTGCTCAGTCTATCCATCTATCTGATGATGGAAGGCGGTGCTTAGACGAAGCTTCGTCCCAAAATACTCATGTAACCCCTTCTATAGTCGAGAAGTAAACAGTGTGTCACAATCGGAGATGATAGAAGACGGTACTTCATGTAGTCGCACAATCTCCTACATGTAGAGGCGTCCCAAGACCTCTACTGAACCCTGCTCTCTAATCGGAAAGAAGTGGGCCGACTTGGTGAGTTCGTCGACAATCACCCAAAAAGATTCATGAATCCTAGATGTACGTGGAAGAACCGTTAATAAGTCCCTGGATATCCCATCCCACTTCCACTCTGGGACCTCTAAAGGCTGAACCAAGCCTACTGGTACCTGATGCTCCGCCTTCACTTGCTGACAAGTGAGGCATCGAGAGACAAACTCTACAACTACCTTCTTCATTCCCAGCCACCAGTGCTATCGTCGAAGGTCCTAGTACATCTTCGCCACTCTTGGATGTACCGCTAGAGGGTATCTGTGAAACTCCCTCAACAATTACTCCTGAAGTGACACTGGTACTGTAGTACGTCCTCTGAAGAGGATGATGTGCTCCCCACCTTCAGAAAATCCATCTGGTGCCTACCCTGTGGATATCTGAGCACTTTGTGTCTCACATTCAATGTCCGCACGCTACACCTCCCTGACTTGCTAAATAAGTGGGGGTGTGACTATGAGAGATTGTATGAAAGCTGATCCAACTCTATCCCCAAAGGATATCTGCAAAGCAGCTAGCTACTCTGTCGCTTCTCCTAACAGCTATATACCAGACCTTCTACTGAGTTCCTCTACAACAACATTCCACTTCCCAAGAGTATATACTATCTCAAAGTCATAAAACTGGAGGAACTCAATCCAACATCACTATCTCAGGTTTAGGTCCTTCTAAGAGAAGATATACCTAAAACTCTTATGATCAGAGTACATAGTAAAACACTTTCCCATCAGATAGTGTCACCACATCTTCAAGGAAAAGACCAATGCTGCTAACTCCAGGTCATGGATAGCATAGTTCTGCTCATTCTGTCTTCGCTTTTGAGAACCATATGTGATCACGGCTTGCTCCTACATCAGGACACACCCGAGTCCCATCCCTAATGTGTTGTAGTAGACTACATACCCTACGCCTTCCTCTGGAAATCTCAAGATGGGGGCACTAGTCAGCCTCTGCCTCATCTCTTGAAAGCTCTGCTGGCATATCTCCGAACACACGAAGGTTTTACCCTTCTTTGTTATGGCTGATAGTGGTGCTGTAACTCTGGAGAAGTATGGCATGAATCTCTGGTAGTAACCAGCCAATCCCATGAAACTCTATACCTCCTTCGCACTCATGGGTGGATCCCAAGAAAGCACCGCCTCAATCTTTGATGGATCTACTGCAAATCCAGCCTCCGAGAAGACATGTCCCAAAAATTCTACCTCTTGGATCCAAAACTGGCACTTTGAGAGCTTACTATAAAGCTGGTGCTCTCAGAGTGTGTCCAGTACTACCTGCAAATGGTAGGCATGCTTCTCCTCAGTAGTCGAGTAGATTAGAATGTCATCAATGAAGACTACGACAAAGTGATCGAGGTATGGCTGGAATATACTATTCATGAGTCCCATGAACACTACCGGAGCATTGGTTACACCAAATGGCATAACCAAGAACTCATAGTGTCCTTAACGACATCTGAAGTCCGTCTTCTGCACATCCTCATCTCGAAATCTGATTTGGTGATAGCCTGATCTGAGGTCTATCTTCGAGAACCACAGTGCTCCATTCAACTGATCAAAGAGGTCTTCAATACTTGAGAGTGGTTACTTGTTCTTCACGGTCACCTGGTTCAGTCGATGGTAGGTGACAAAAATCCTCAAGATTCCATCCACCTTCTTGGTGAATAGAATCGGGGCTTCCCAGAGAGAAAAACTGGGCTAGATGAATCCCTTCCCCTGCAGGTCCTCTAGCTGTAACCGCAGCTCACGAAGCTCAGTGAGAGATATCTGATATATTGGTGTAGATATCGGTGCCGTCCCAGGGTAAAAGTCAATTTAGAAGTCCAACTCTCTAAGACGAGGTATACCTGAGACATCATCAGGGAAAACATCTGCACACTGGTCCACCACTACAGGATAAGTTAGACTCTCCACATCAACTGCCCTGAGGGTAAGGAAAGTCAACTGATGAGTGATCAGCTTCACTCTCCTCCGAGAAAGTCCATCCTGCACTGCAAAGTCTCCCTTCTCGTCGGTGAAGGTAAAACCAGTCCCATCTGTGTAGACACACCAAACTTTTCCCCTAATACAGTCGATCCGAGCATGGACTGTAGATAACCCTTTCATACCCAAGATGACATCGTAGGGCCTCAACGCCGCTACTAGGAGATCCCAGCCGAAGCTCTCGCCTCCTAGATTAAGCTCACACTACCGGCACTAGTGCGTAATCATCGAATATGCTCCCGTAGGAGTCTCTATCCATAAGCATCGAGCCAACAAATCTGTCAGAATCTCCGAGCTCCGAACGAGGGTGGTGGCGATGAAAGAGTGACTGACACCTGTGTCTATAAGTACTGCAGCTATGGTGGAGTAGACATAGATCATACCTCGAATCATCTCTGGATCTCTATGATCGTACGCCTCACCTGCCAGGAGCTGAGATCTCCCCTGTCCACCTACTCCCTGCGGTCAGGGTGGACCTCCTGGTGGTGGTGGTGGTAACACCTTGTAACATCATCCACAGCTAGCTACACGACCAGCTCATCTTCCATGTCCGCATGTTCCTTAAGGATTGCCTCGATCGAACCTATGCCTCTACCCCGAAGGTACCTATACTATCTGTTGATCATCCAAACGGCGGGTCGGACAGTCACGAGCCATGTGACCCTACCCGCCGCATGTTAAATACTGCATGTTCCCCATATGATTGGCTCTTTCTCATGTGCCACACACAATTTAACCTGATTCCTGAGGTCATCCACCGGATGGTATGGTCCTCTTAGACCTCTGCAACATCTGCCTGCTGCCAGCTGCAGAAGACTCCGCTATGTGATGCCCGGTTGTGGGCCTCCCTACTGGTGACTGCTCAGCAAGGAAACTCTCCACTAAGAGGGCTCGCTCCAACATCCATTCCTGTGTTGGGATGCTGAGGGAGATCATCGAATCCCTGATATCTCACCTGATCCTTTGCTCGAAGGTCCGTGCTTTAAAGAATGGGCCCTTCACTATATCTGTGGAGTAGCGCGAGAGGTCGGTGAACCTCTCTAAATACTATTCCACCATCATGCTACCCTGCTGCAGATGAAGTATCTCCTGTATCCGCACGATACCTAGGGTGGCTGGGACAAACTCTGCCCGAAATAGGCTCTTGAATTCTTCCTAGAGTAGTGTTGCCTCATCATGCACCTGGAGCATCAGGCTCCACCATCTGCCTACTGCTACCTGAAGAAGACTCACCGCATGGATAGCCATAAGGTCGGCTAGTGTCCCTACCAGTCTAAAGACTCTCACCACAGCCTCAAGACAATCCTCAGCAGCCTGCGGGTCCGTTTCACCCCTTAACCTGGGTATCCTCTAGTGCTGGAACTTGTGAAACGCGCTCAGGCAGCGTGCACTCTCTACTGCTGGGGTTGGTGGAATCGGTGGCCCAATAAGTAGTGGAACCACTGGTGCCTCCGTTGTGATAGGGCCCTGTACCGAGGCCTCATCGCTCAGTGGGCTGCCATCTTGTTCGACTCTCAGAACCCTAGATAGCTGTCTGCATGGAGGAATCCTGAAAAGAAACAGGTGTTCCATGGTCAAAAGTTATACCTGGTGATCTTACTCAAATAATTCAAAGAAAACTCTTCAAAAAACACACTTAATCAGTGTTTTCGTGCACTGAGTCAGAAATCAGAAGTCAGGGTCCTGGTGTATGGATACGTCAGCCACCGCACCAACACTGGACTCCCTAAACTGAAAACCACACTCAATACCCTTAACACTATTGCTTCATAGAAAAGATCAGATTCTTATGTTCTATGGTAGAACCAACTCCTATGATACCAATTTGTCACAACTCATCCCCCGGGGCCCATGCCGTGACTACCCAAGGCCCGCCTTCCATAGGCCAGAGGCTGGCGACTAACACCAAATTCATAAATCCCTAAAACCGGGAAGGCATTGCCTTTAAATCCTAAAAGCGCACACAACAGAGTACAAGATGGAAGCAAAACACTAAGTAAAACTATATAAAAAAAGAGTGCTGAAAAGTAAAAGGGGTCGGAAATAAAGTCCAACTATAAAGTACAAGAAACAGAAAGTACAAGTACTGGAAAAAGGGAAAACATCTCATGGATCATCCACCGGGAAATCCTACCTAAAGGGTAGGTACAGATAGCCTCTGCAACACTCCACGTCTGTCCTTCACCTCTGTGTACCATCGCGTCGTGTGGTCCACCTCCGAGTACCGTCCAATCCCGGTACACTCAGCCTCGGTCAGTGCTGTCCGTCATCTACATCCAACACAATGAGGTGCGGGCATAACCCTTGTAGGGGTGAGTATAACGATACTTAGTAGGGACCCCGAGACCCTCACGGTCTCACAAAATCCAACAAAGATAAACCTCAAGGTATGAAATCAACAGTTAACCCCACTTAGGTATATGCCTATACATATACCTAAGTTATCAATTAATCCATCTCAATAATGAGGAAAACACAAAAGTTATTGACTTAGCTCACACAGGTATACAACTTATGTATAGAGTTAGAGATGATTAGATGTAGCCACTAAATCATCTATTCTGTCGAACCCACGTAGGATCCAGGAATAGAAGTCAGAGCTGTTGAACCCACATAGGATCCAGGAATAGTAAACAGAGCTGTCGAACCCATACATGATCCTGGAATAGTCTTCAGAGCTATCGAACCCACATAGGATCCAGGAACAGTAGTCAAAGCGCAGCCAGCCACATGGTTTGCGCACAAAGCATGCTTGATTTCGGGAGGGTCTGCTCCTCAATCCAAGTGTTGATACATAAACTGCCATGAAGTACCACAAATAAGTATACAAAAGTTCCAATATGTATTAGGGGTCTCATGTCAACAGACGACACGTCAATCAGACGCCCAGTCTTTGAGTTATTAGCCTTTTAGTCCCGAGGGCCCGATTGGATTCGTGCATGATCCAACCTGATTGTAACTCAACTATACCCTAAAATCTAGTGGGGTATACTCAAAGGGACCATCATGCTCCAATATTACGAGCATCGTTGACGGTTCATCAAACAGATGTACGGTTCCAAATATATGGCCAAAAGAAAGTAAAGGGTTGGTAGTAGGTCCGGGTCCGGTCTAACCCGGTCGGACCGAACCGACCCGACTTAGTCTGGGCCAACCCAGTTCGGGTCGACCAGGCCTAACCCACTGGGTTTGTCCTGGCTTGTTGGGCGGGCCCTGTTCGACGAGCTAGCCCGTTGGGTTTGGCCCGGCCCGCTGGACCCCGCCCAGTGGGCCTCGAGGGCAGTCTGGTCCGTGTTCTGGGCTGGTTTGGACCAGAGCGCCGCGAGGGCGCGGCCCAACGTGGGTTGTCCCGGAGGGTGTGGCCGGGGCCAGTTCGTCCAGGGCGCCATGAGGGGGGTCGCGGGATGGCTCCAGAGGTGGGCGCGACCATGGTGCCAGTTCGGCCAGGAGGTCAGCGTGGCTTGGCGGCCGGGCGGGGCACCAGTTTGGTCTAGAGCCATGTGGTGGCTCGGGAGGCCGGGCGGCCGGGAGTCTGGAGGAGGCTCGGGAGGCCAGTCGGATGGGATCCGAGTGGCTTCTCGGAAGGCTGAGAGGCCGATGGGCAGGCCGGGTGGTGGTCGGGCAGGCAGTGAGACGGCCGGCAGGCCGGTAGGCCGGTGGGTGACCGGGAGGCGGTCGGGCAGGCCGGCGGTGGTGCGGGATTCCGCGGGGGCGGCGAGGGTCATGGAGGCCGCAGAAAGCGCGACCTTTGTCTTTGCCGCCTTCATCGCCTCATCATTTCGTCACCATGCCGAAGATCATCATAAACAAGAACGATGGAGGGGTCATTCCATGTTGGTTTGGCCCGCACCCTCCACGTTTAGGGTGGTAACATTTGGCTCATCAAGTAAGAAGAAAGATGAAATTCAATTTTTACAACCACCATAATGATTCCTTTTCAACCGAAGAAGAAAATAAGGAAAGCAATATTACACAAATAAACCCCCTACCTTTGTTCGTTGTTTGACGATGAAGTCACGAAAAGAAGATGGAGGAGATCGTCGTTTGTCATGTCTACCGCAAACTTCCAATCCTGAGCTCATGCGTCGGCTCATTGACAATGATGTGGAGGGAGGGTCAGCTGAAGACGTCCCATGTTGGTAGGATCTAGGGATGAAGGTCGAAGGAGATCGTTGCCAGCGTTCTTCATTGGAAGAACGCGTTCTTCATCCTTCGTTCTTCATTGGTAGCTTTCTCCTAATAATCCTCCTCTCAAATCACCCAAGTGAAAAGTTGTTCCAAATAATAGATTATAATATCTATTATTTCATTAGAAAGTAATTAAAAAATAAAAACTAAACACTTGGTTCGAACATTAAAAAAAATAAAGGGGAGGATTTGGCACCATTAATTTGGTGTGTGGAAACATTAATGTGGAGGAAGCTCAAGGGGCTCCTCCACATTAAAGAGGGGGGTTGAGAGGTTTCCCTCTCCTCCCATTTAATAGGGGTCAGGTGGTCCCCACCCTTAATATTTAAATTGGGAGGTTATGTGGTCTCAGGTGGTCCCCACTTACAACTTCCACATGGAGGTTATAGTTCTAGTAGGTCCTACCTCCCAACATCCACATGATGGCTCAAAAAAAAAATAAAGTGTAGTTTATTTTATTTTATTATTTTCCACGAAAACCCAAAAACTATCTTTTATTTCTGACAATCTACTGTCAAGGTGAAAGTCTTCTTAAGTGAAAATCGATGCTGAGAATTCAACGGTGCCCTCAGTTTTCAATTCCAAGAACCGGTTCAAAAGTTATAAAAACCCGCTCGTACGTTTACTGAACGTACCCAAACAAAACTTCAAAAATTTATTCCGGGAACACTGGGCCTCAGAATCACGCGCCGTTAATTTTCACGGACTCTTAAAATTACCATGTATTTATGAAAAACATTTCCACATAAATTCCGGGTATTTACAAGAGGTTTGTTGAATTATATGATTTGGGATTCAATAATAGACATATCATATTTTTTGAGAGATTTGTATGGTGAAAATAGACTATGATGCGTTAAGAAAACTGGAAGAAGATGTTGTTTTAATTATATGTAAAATGGAAAAAATATTCCCACCAACTTTCTTTAACTCAATGAAATATTTGATATTACATTTTCCACACGAATTAAATTTTGGAGGTATGGTATAGTTTTGATGGATGTACCCATTCGAGAGATGCATGCATAAATTGAAGAAAAAAGTACGTAACAAAGCATTAGTTGAAGGCTCAATTGCTGAAGCTTATTTCCAAGAGGAAATTTCTTTTTTTCTTCTCTCATTACTTTGAATCTGAATATCCCTAAAAACAAAAATGCATGGGATAGAACAAGGGGAATGCTGATGATGAAATTGAAAATAAATTATCAATTTTTAATCATCCAGATCTTGGCTTCAGTGGAGTTCATGAATAATGACTTTCAAATGATAAACATCACAGAGCTCATATATATGTTCTGATCAACAGTAAAGAAATGACATCATTTGTAATGTGAGTGCTTCTATCACTTATTCTATAATTTATGTTATAGTAAGTAAACTTATTTTATTTGTAGGTTATATGATAATCAGATCAAGAAACAACTTTCGCAAATTACAACAACTGCTCTTGAAGAAAGCCGATAATTTTTTTCCTCAATGGTTTCAAAAACTAGTAACATAAATTATTTATGGTTTAACATATCAATTAAGTTTATTATTTGTTATATTTATAACAGTTTGACAAATTTTTATGTGTCTCAACATGCTGATAAAATTGATAAGAGACTGTGTATATTGAGTAAAAAACCATCCAAAGTGGTTAAATCTTATAATTCATATGTGGTGAATGGTTTTATATTTCATACACGTGCATATTGAGAATAAAAAAAACAACGAACAATGGATTTTTCTTGAGAGGATCTCATCATAGATAAACTGAAGTTGACTTTTACGGTATGCTGAATGAAATTATTGAACAATGTTATCTAGGAAAAAATTACATAATGATGTTTAAATGTTGGTGGTTGGATACTGAGAGAGGCTTGGATGTTCATCCAACTCATGGAATCATTGATATTAAACATAAAAGTTTTCTTTTAGTAAATGATCAATTTTTACTGGATCAACTAGCACATAAAATTTATTTTGCAAAGTAATATACTACTTTAAGAGACCTGAGTGATTGGTGGAGCATAATAAAAATTAAATCTTAGGAAAATCAGTTTACTCAAAGTGAATTTGGTTCCACTGAAGTGTAAGGAATAGAAATTATTCAAGAGACTACTCAAAATCCATCTTTTTCACAAATAGACATAAATATCAATGACGACACCCCAAAATTAAGGGTCGATGATGATGATGATGTTACAAATGAATTTGAAAGGGAAAGAGATGATGAAACTGAAACTCATATAGATATTGATGATGCTGAGGAGGAATATGAAGACATTGAAATCATCATATATGAAGATGATGATGAAATTAAAAATTTACATAGTTAAATGATGGTTATAATCATAACTAATATATAATAGTTATTATCAACTATTTTCTAACAAAAATAATTTTGTGTTCCAGATGGATGATGATCTATTTTTTTAGTTTCAGGAGGGTGAGCTACCTTTGAATAAGGAGGATTTGGGATCATATGACCCTCATCCTATTGGCAGTTCAGGGGGTACGTGGAGGGGGCGTAGTCTTACGCGACTAATGATTTCTGACCCTATCCCCAAGAGACGTCCATATCTTGTCTTCGATCCATGCATGTGGAGGTATGGTAACCTGTGTATTTTATTTAACTTTCATTAATTTATTTATATACTAATTGTTTGATTATTTTTTATTTTTTCACATTTTTGCGCATATAGCTGTTGGACAAGGGAGCACTATCTTGCACAATTATTTTTCTCAGCCATGGATCACATGGGAATAGATTTCCATTGATGTGCAACTCGAAATGTTCGATCATTGGATGGTACATAAATAAATAATAATTATTTTTAAATTTATTTCACTAATAACTTGATATTATAAATTATTTGTAGGGTTTATGGTATCCCATCGATGATAGCATGCGTGACACAATCCACACAGCATGGGAGGTGTCTATGCATGAGCATTTCAGTTTTTTCACAATTTGAGTAGGAAGACCATGATGAAAGAAAGAGTTACAGTATTTGATGAGTCTTGTAGAGACCACTAACCAGAGTAAATTTCATCTCATGTTTGGGATGGATTATGTTCATACTGGTTGGGTGGTGGATTTCAGAGGAGATATTTATTGGGCCGATAGAACCGGGGGAGACAGGAGGTGATGCATCGAGATGGTAGTTATACATTCAGTACGCATAGAGAGCATCTAATAAGTACTTTTTTAAATATTTTATAGAACTATAAATATAAATAATTTATTTATATTCATATAGGTAGTCGAGAAGTCTGATATTACAGAGTACAATGTTTATCATAGGATGTACATAGATCCATCCACTGGAGAGATTAGAGGGGATTGCCGGTGTTAGATTGTGGTCAGTATTATTTCTTTTTCAGTTTGAAAAATAACTGCATATAATATTTTCACTATTTTAAATTAAAATTGGAATTGAAGGAGTCATATGAGGCCACAACCTCTCAGTCACATGCTGAGAGTCAGGCCAAGATGGTTGATCAGACTAGTGCCCACCATTTCGATGAGGCGGCATGGATGTAGGTGACCCAGTATGGCTTTGAGAAGGGCTGAGTAGTTGGTATTAGCTCTCATTTGACTTATGGGACTTATTATGGTACTATTGTGATATTAAAATCCTTATCGAGAGGATCTCGTGGAGATGCATCATTTTCTGGCTCACAATATCTGGAGCATCTATAAGCTCAGAGTGAGATTATAGAGAGTTTGCATAAGCAGTAGGAAGAGATGCTTCAACAACAGAAGCAATAGGAAGAGATGCGTCATCAGCAATAGTAGCAATACGAGGAGAAGATGTGTCGATGGTAGCAACAAAATCACGAGCAGATGGAGTACATGTGTCGTCTGACTCTTAGTTTTGGGATGAAGTTTCTTCCATCATCTCCTCCACCTCTTCCAAAATACTACCCCCCCAGTGATTTTTTATCACGTTAAAAACATTTAAATTCAAATTTTGTTGTAATATTAACTATTTATAGTTTCTGTCTTTTATATTGGTGCAAATATCGTATAATTTAATTATATTTAATTTTTTATTTTTTTTAATATTTTAATATTTTAATATTTATTATTATTATTATAATTTTTATTGTTTTATATTTTATTAATAATAATAATAATAATAAATTATTATTATTATTATTTCAAATATTAAGAATTTCAATATTTTATAGTTTTTTTATTTTAATAATATTAATATTATTTTTTTCATAAATATTAATAATAATAATAACACTATTATATTATTAGTATTATTTTGTTATTAATATTATAATAATATAATTTTTTGTATTATTAATATTAGTATTATTACTATATAATATTATATTATTTATATTAATAGTATTAATGTTATTAACATTTTCTAATATTAATTTATCATAATTTTATTGAATATATATATATAAATATATATATATATATATATATTATTAAGTATTTTTAATGAGACTTTTTGCAATGGGTTCTTGTCACAAATAGTTCATATATATTTTTTAAATAACTATTTGCGATAGGAAGACAGGCCCATCATAAATACCTTTTTGCGACGGGCCCGTCGCAATAGGTTTTTATATATATAACATATATAATCGGAGAACTATTTGTGATGGCAAAACAGGTCCGTCACAAATACTTTTTTTCGATGGGCCAATCACAATAGGTTTATATGTATATAATATATATAATCGGAGAAATATTTGTGATGGGAAACCGTCCCGTCACAAATAGTATTTTTTTGGGACGGGCCCATCACAAAAAATAATATTTGTGATGTCATTTTCTGCAATGGGCTATTTTCGATGGGACCCCATTGAAAAATCTCATTTATACTGGGATCCCATCAAAAATAGCCTTTCGTAAATACCTCAAATTCTAGTAGTGCTCCACACTTCCTCAAATGAAATTATTGTATTTACACATTATGAAAAGCACAAAAGTATGTTGTAAATAAAAATTACAGAAGCATAGAGATAATATAAATATAAATATAATATATATAAATATAGTTCCATAATAATGGCCACCATGAGAGGTGGTAGGGTAAAATTGAACAATCATCGTTTCGTGAGGCAATAGTTCGTCGTACAAAGAAATTGTATGTTCTATATCAATTAGATGGAGGTGTTTGTAAGTGTAGGTCAAACAATTATAATATAAAAAACATAGAATATTAAAGATACTAGTGTTGTTATTTAATCATAGAATAAGAAGAGTAAAAATAGTGGTGAAGGAAAATAAAGGAAAGGAGATTGATAGAAGATTTACCTCTAAATCGGGTAACTCATTTTGATTTGAGCCAAAAGGTTTTTTTGAATTGACTTCTCCCCAAGGTAAGGATTCTAAGAGGAAAGAAGAGATGTTGAGAGATTATTTTATTAGAAGTTGGATGAGACAAGGGTCTTTAGAGGTTTTTGTAAGTGGGTATTGGTGGTTGCCTTTTATAAGAGGGAGAATGGTCACTTTAGGAAAGTCTTGAAATATTATTTTATTATAAATTTATTTTCAAATTATAATAGATCTAAAGTGATATATTTCAAGAATAATATGAGTATGGGTCTAAATCATCTCAACTAATTGGTTTTAGACAAGTTTTGGTCACAAATTTACCCTTATCTTTTGGCAGTAACCCTTAGTTAAATATATTAACTCTTACCACGTCTTCTTATATTTTTACACTATATGGTTAAAATAGTTATCATAAAATGGAAATAGAACCTCAAGTGGATTATTAAAATCATTTGTAAAATTATCTAAGTTATTTTTCTAAATCTCAGATTTTTATGACTATTATACCATTTCATAAAATAGTATTTTTTTTAAAAACTCATTTATGTCTTTTTTGAAACTATTTAGTAATTGATTTTTGTTAAAGTCACAACAACTTGATTGATTCAAAAAACTACATTAACTCAAAGTTAAAATTTCATAATAATCTATAATGTTTTTGGATGGAATCATAATTTTAAAATTTCATTTATTTTAATATTTATAATATCATTTATTTGAATATTTCATTAATAAGGTAATCATTGCATCATCATTGTGTCATAAATAAATTTATTTATATAATGTCTAAAAATTATAAATAAAATATCATGATGTAGGAAATAATTTCAAATTTATAATGATTATTTACAATAAAATATATCAATTATATAAACCAATATTAAAACTGTTTTAGTATAAAGATACATGTTTATGTTATATTTCTCTTTACTTTAAATTAATTATTATAACATGTCATTATCACATCCAAGTGCCTCCAAAATGCCAAAAGTTAGGAATAAGGATTTTTTTGGTCTCCCATGACTCATAAAATAATATTAGAAAACTTTTTAGGGTAGTTTTATATTATTATAATATTATTTTTCACCCTTATTTACCTAATTTACCCTTTAACAGTGGTAAATAAAAATAATTACGGAAGTTACTATTCATAATGTCCAAAAATAAAAGGGACCTATTTATATAATTTATAACTTCTAATTCCAAATATGAAATAAATTTTTTCAAATTCAAAATACAAAATTTTAAGAAATTAATTTAAAATTAATTCCCTTTTTCAAAATGAGAAAGTGGATTTTTAAGAAGTAAAAACTATCAAAAGTTTGACTTGTGTTTATATCCAATTTTAAATTTAAATTTATTCCAATGAACAAAATTGGATTAAATGATAAAAAAATAATCCAATTACAATTTAAAACTAATTAAAAGGATAATATAACTATATAAATAATCTAGATAAAAATATAGTTTTGAATTAAAATGCAGTATTTTTCACTATTCATTAAAAAAATGAATTTTGTCATAAAAATACCAAAATTAAATCAAAGTAAATTTTTATGTCATTATTCTAAAAAAGAATTCTAATTTTTCATATAGTGGACATAAAATTGATAAAAACTATATTTAAAAATGGTTTTCCATCAAAAGGTGGTAAAATGACATTTTGAAAATATTAGAGTATTTTTTGCTTAAAATTGGATTCATTATCATTGTAAGCCTCTAAATTTTATTGGATAAATGTAAAAACATTTAATAGACCTTTTAAATCATATTTCAGTTATTTATATTTATTCTCTCTAATACAATGACTAGGCGTTAACTATCATTTAAAATAATAATGTCACGACCCGTCCGCCAGGGCCCGTGCCAGGACTACCCCAAGTTAGCCTTCCATAGGCCAGGGGCTAGAGACTAGCATTGAGTAGAAATATCCCAAAAATGGAAGACATTTTACTTTAAACCTATATACACACACACAACACAAACTATGGAAATTTAAACACTAAGTAAACCACAACTGTCACAAGATAACTACTGTGAGTACAATAGAAACTGAAAGTAAATGGGCTAGAATACAAACCCAAAAAAATAAAACTGCAAACAAAAACGGAGTACAAGATTGCTGATAAGTCGTCCGCTAAAAACCTCACCTAAAGGGAAGTTTCCTATAGCTATAGAAGTATGAACGTTCATCTCGTCTCACTGATCACCACTTGGTCCCAGACCACTAATGTCTTCGTCGAAGCATCTTCTCGTCTCGTATCACTGAGCACCACCTGGTCCCAAACCACCAAGGACTCCATCGAAGCATCCGTCCGTCCCGTATCACTGAGCACCACCTGGTCCCGAACCACCAAGGTCTCCATTGAAGCATCAATCACCCACATGGGACACGAAACATGTGGGCGAAGCCCATGTAGGGGTTAGTAACATAATACTCAGTAGGAGCCACAAAACAAAAAGGAAGAATGCACAACAAGACCAAAAAGAAAAGATAGCTCACATAGGCATTGTCAGCTCGGACAGGTATAATCTAATGCATGTAAGGAAAAACTATTAGTCGTACATTGAACACCTTAGCCTACTAAGGTACTCATCCCTGATGTATACCGTGGGTGTACTGGGTCACACAGAGATTCTCCCCACTACAGGCTTACCAGGTCACACAGAGCCTCTTCCCACATAGGCCATCATGCTGAGGTAGTCATACCTGATGAGTAACATGGGTCTATCGGGTCATACAGAGCCACTCCCCACCGTGAGCCTACTGAGTCACATAGAGTTGTTTCCCACTTTGGACATCATAGCTGATCCACAGAGGGTCTCTTGTAGCTAATTCACAAAGGGTCACTTGCCCGTAGTTTTTGGGTCTCAGCCAGTTGCAGGGTTCCAGCACATAGTACGCTTGATTCCGGGAGAACCAACTCCTCAAGCCATTAGTCATATTTCAACTTCTATAAAAGCCTCCTTAGAGCATGCCAAAAGAACTGCCTCATTGTGATAGTTTTAATGCTGCAAATGGCTTGTCAATTAGACGCCTAGTCTGAAAGATATTGGCGTTTTAGTAAATAGGGACCAGTTGTGTTTGGGTCTGGTCCAAATCGGTTGGACCGACCCAACCAACCCAGCCCGAGGGTCTCGCATGACCCGATCTGGTTCAGTTGACCTGACCTGACCTTTTTGGGTTTGGGTTTCCTGGATCCAGTCTAGCTACTAGGCCAGACCCATTGGGCCTTGCTGAACCCAGCCTAGTTCCGTCGTGGGTCTAGCTTGCCGGGTCACCTAACGACCTAGATTTATTTGGCCTGGCCCGCACCGGCAGGTCTGTTTTCATTCTCAGCCCAGACCTCCCAGTGTCCTGTCTTTATCCTATTGGATGAGCTCGCAAAAGGTGGTCCGACTTGAGTTCTAGCCCGGGCCGCCCGGTTCATATCCCCTAGTCCGACCCACAACAAGCGGGACAGTTTCCTCTAGCCCGAACGCCACCTGGATTTCAGTTCGGTACCCCACGACCATCTAAAATGACCTCCCCTTTATTCCCCATGTTATCCCTGCTAGACCGTGTGCTAGCGTACCACACTACGACCCCAGCTGTGACCCACTCCACCAACACGATTGGGTGGCCGCGTCCGTGTCTTCCAGCTGCCGACCCGCTCTCGACGGCTCTTATTGCAGCACCATGGCCCAAGATGGTCATGCCATCATTGCGTGCCGCTACCCACCATCACCCGCCGCCGGTCACCCACACCAGCACGCCGACATGATTTTCCACGGACCACTAGGTCAGATCCTGTAGTGTGTTCTTTGAATTTTATGCACCTCTGACCTCCATGGGGTATCATCTTCCATATTACGGCCTCAAAAATTCTCTATCGTCAACTAAGAGGTTTGGAAATGAATAACACACAAGAAAGCCCATGTCGTAAGGGCCCGAGCCTTGTTCACATCGGCCCGCACCCTCCGCTTTAGAGTTTAAAACATGGGGGAAGAAGATTTAGGTTATATATCAACAATTTAACCCCAATGAAAACCCCCGAGAATAAGAACCCTCCCGCAGGAACAAGTGATTCATGGATCAATCTATTCATGGGTTGATCCGCATTCATTGTTTTAGAATGAGTAATAGAGGAATTCAAATTATAAAAATCAACCCTTACTTGGGATAGGTTTATTGCTGAAGTGATCCATCCGTGGGGATTCACGTTCCGTTTGAAGCTATTGGAATTCATCGATCTCTGGTCTCGTTCTTCAAGGTGCATCGTTGTCACTAGAAATTCACCGACATTATTCACTGGAGAGAATTTCCACTCCGTCCATCAGAGAAACTATAGCTCTGATTCTCCAACCCGTTATCTCATTAAAAGATAAATGCATCACAACAATTCTGTTATATTGCGTCATCGCGTCATTACGTTGTTTCATTTATGAAACAATTTTTCTGTTAAACTATAAATTAATGAGTCATTATGCTGCACATTTATGAGTCTCCTTAATGGGATTCTTCATTGCCTCATTTCCGCACTGCGGTGTTGACATTCCACCTATTAATGGTGAATAAAAACAAATAAAAAAACTTTTAATGTTATTTTATTTTTCTTCTGAAAAGTCTGAGAACTATCTTTTATGGTCAACCCTTGTCGGTCAAAATTAAGTTTATTCTTATGTAAAGTTGTCATTCCAGATGCAAATGTGCCCTCATATTTTTAATCCGAGCACCCGTTTCGAAGTTTCCAAAACCACGCATGCACGCCATTATAATTCGCTTAAAAAATCTAAAAAACTATCTTTCACCCTCAACCTGCACCAGTTGAGGTTAATCGTCACCTAAGAGAAAAACGCCCTCACGAGATCAATGGTTCTATCAGATTTCTAATCTGAGTTATCATTTAGGAGTTATCAGGATTTGAAAAGAAAATAATTATTACTTAATTATTTTATTTATAGGCAAAAACTAACTTTCAATATTGGCCCATGCTATCTAATGTTAGGAACTTTTTAGGAGAATCCCAACACTATGAGTTCAATGGTGCCCTCATATTTTTGATCCGAGCACCGGTTTAAAAGTTATATAAACCTGCTCATATGTTTATTTAAATGAACTTTAAAAATAGTTTGAAAAAACAATACGAACACTCTAGGGATCAGAATAACATACCATCTTAGAGTCTAGTCTCGAAATAATCCCATTTAATTAAAAAAATCATGGAATTTCGAGGTATTACAAATAATATTAATATTTTATTATTTATCGGTATAACTCAGTCATGTGTGCAATGTAAGATTTCAAAGAAACCCTTTGTTATGTGTCGAGTAAGCTATCATAGATAGCACCTCTATTAAGGTAAAACCACTATCTAATTCATAAATATTAATAGATAAGAAAAGGTATTATTTTATAATTAACTTGGATGTTACACAATTTGTATCCGATTTTCTTATCGTTATTCCACATTATAGTAAACTACCAAGATAACAGTACGAAGAATCAACATGATGCTATGGAGTACAGGATGTACCAAACATGGTAATAAGGATAAACGCGAACCAATTGTTTTCATAGTTTTATACTAGTAGATAATATGATCTTCATGAAATCCTGACCATACAAAGGATTACCCTTTCAATTTGAAAGGAGAACATTGTAAATATTCATGTATCTTGTGTGTGTGTGTTTGATAGTGTTGATTAAAAGAACAAAGGAAAAGGGGGAGATAAAGAGAGATAATAATATAATCATAACCTAATAGTGAAAGAGGTAAAAGTGAGAATAAGGGACTAAAAAAGTGATAATTTTGACACTTAAAATACCCCCATCTCAGCGTATAACATATCCCCAACCGGTCCTCTCAAGTGGTATCATAGCTAGGTTCACCTCTTTTAGATTCTCAAGTTGAATTTTTTCCTCATAAAGACTTGAAGTTTATTTTATGTAATCATTTTCAAGTATAGTTCTGGATAAGTTATTTCTATGTCAAATCATAATTTAGTTTCTAATAAGAATTTTCTAAATAGGAAAAATAAAGGGAAGAAGAATATGAGGAATATTCCCCTCTTTTCAAAAGAGGGATAATTTTAAAGTGATTAAAGAATGGAATATATATCTAAATTGGAAGGAGAATAATAAGTGGTTAGATATACCACAAAATATATAGACAATATCTTTACCTCAAATGGATCAAGGGATTCATGTGATTCTATGGTGTGTGAAAATTATGGTTTAAACTTTCCACAAGAAGAAGAATCAAGTGGGTATGATCATATGTCAATATATTTATCTATTGAAGCATTTAAATATTATATATATTCTTTTCCACAATAAATAGATTATTTTATCCATGGGGATTTTGACAATATTCAAGAAGAAGTTACTCAACTTTAATATGAAGTAAATAACATGGAGAAATATTTAAGGGAAAGAGAACTAACTTTCATAAATATATCTAAACAAGTTACCATTAAAGAAGGGGAGTATTAGGTGTTTGCAGGAATATACTCCAAATTTTAAGATAATTGGATCAATAAATCTTGAGATAATTATGAGGCCACGAAATAATTTGAGAAGAAGATCCATGCATTGGAAGAAAATCTAAAACATACCATTGATGTCAAGAATGTACAATTGGATATCAAATCATAGTGGATAAAGAAGCTTGAATTATTGTTATAAGATAAGGTTGTAATGCTTGAAGATAATATTGAGAATATTTAAAGAATTATCTCAATATAAAGTGTCTTAAATTATAAATCATGTTGGATAATTTGGAAATGAAACATATTGACTATTCAAAATTAGAGAAGTATGGAGTTGTTGTCATAGAAAATTATAAAGAGGATTCTAGGGTCAAAATAACTTTCTTATGTGATAAGAAGATCATGAAATAATTTTATGATCTCTCTCAAGAAATCTCAAAGAAGGAGGTACCATCCATATTCAAATTTTATGATTATGCTGAATCTATTTTCATGAAAAGTACAAGTCTAAATATAAAATCTATACAAGAATGGATGATACAAAGTGATAAAAAGCATACCACAACAATTATGGTGGATATAAGAATTTTTTAATAAGATAATTCCCAATATCATCTCAAAAAGTGGTGAAAAAGGCTAAAAAACAACTTGGTCATAAATATATAAATTCCAGATAGTAAGTAGTTTTGAAGAGAAGATCAATGTATTTTGGAATTTTCTAGTGTTGTAATCAATTTGGAAATTTTACAATGGATTTTTGGTACAATACGTTATGTTAAAAAGTAAAAAGGAATCCTATTTCAAGGATAATCAGGTTAAATAATAATAAATATTCATATATGATGAAGAATCCATCCTACTCAAATAGATTCAAAGCACTTGATGATTTTTGTGATGATTAAAATTATGGTGGTCACAGAGGTGATTCATGTTCATCATAACATGTTTCTAATACAATTAATCTAATAAGACCATATGGGAAGAATAAATAGGTAACCTTTCATAAGAATATGAATAATATTTCTAATCTGATCACTCTTAAGAAGTTTTATACTCGTAAGAAATCCTTACATAAGAAAGAAAATAAAGATCATATTCAAGGAAAGTCTAAGAAGACTAAGAAGAGTGTAACATCAAAAGTGAATGATGTGAAGAATAAAACTCATATGTTTCCATGTGGAGACTCTAAGAAGTCTTTTAATGACCTCAAAGTTATATTATTCATTTCTATAGAAGATCTGGAGAAGGTAAGAAATATGGTTTAATCATAAGATAAATATAGTTCCAAAGGAAAAGAATAAATTCTATATGGAGAATTCAAATTTCATGAGAGTTTTTTAATAAATTAAAACCCTTGTGTTGAATAAATTACGTGTGTGAGGTACAATATGGATAGAAACACTCTTAGAAATTGGTTTATAATAATTCCAGCACAAGAAGAGTTCCTAAAGAAGGTGAAAGTTGTATTTAGTGATACAAGTGACATAAAGGATCTTGAGAAGAGAAAATTCATACATAATGAAATTTAATAATTGATGAGTAACATGCTACATCAAGTTAAATAAAAATTAATTTCCATACATGAAAGTATAAAGAATAGAGGAAATGAATCAACTTGGATGAGAATATCTCAAACTTTCTATTCCCATTGAAGTAGAAATGACTTCCACCTTATTCCTCATGTGTTTTATTTGTTCTTATAGTGTGGGGAATTTAAGGTGATGCAAGGTCTTAGGGAAAGTTCATTAGAAATGAGGATCATCACATCTTGAATATAAGAAGAAGGATATTCTAACTTAGATGTGATTCCTCAAATTAAATACTAAAAAATATGATGGAGAATTATCCTTTATGAAGTTGAAGAATGTGATATCAATATTGTAAAATAAGAAGATGTAGAGTCTATCTTGGAGTGATCTATTTATTCTCAAGAGTATGCATTAAAGAATATCAACCTTGGTGAAGATGTAGAATTTTTCAAATATGAACAACCATAAAAAGAATTATATTTTAGTTTATTCTCCATATTTTTACAACTTGAAATCCATTCTTGAAGAGATTTATAATTATGAATATGTTTATGAGTTCTTCCCTTGATGGAGAGACAAGTGAAGAATGATGAAAAAGATTCTAGAAAATATTATCTCACATAAATATGAATTTGTAGGGAAGGTTCTATAAGTTGGTGTCATTGAAAAGGTATGATATTATAATCTATCATATTTGATAATCAAAAATCATATTCTAACATAAATGGAAGAATTTTAATCAATGAAAAAAGTGTAAATTTGAAGAAGTGTTGAGGCTGTTATCAAATCCTTTGATGTTTAAAATGTTTTAATTTGTGTATCGGAGTGATATAAGAAATTCCATATTGGAATATCTTATAAGAATATGTATATAAATAGACATCTATCGCTAATATTAGGCTGAATAAAATTTTAACAGTTCTTAAATATTGATTTTAAGTGGTTTTATTGATGATTTGTATCAAGTTCAATTGATTATGGAAAATTTTGTTCTCTAAATAAAACCCTATTATTTTATACACAAATCATTTCTCAATATACATAGAGTGGAATAGTTATTAACACTTATATAAGTATAAATTGATACCCTTTTCCAAATAAATTTTATTACTTATCAATATGGGGAAAGAAATTACAATGAAAAGATTGATGATAAAGGGGGAGAGAAATGAAATATAATATGATAAGAATATTTAATGAGCACATATTTATATATCATTATTAGATGGTATTGATAATAAATATAAATTGAATTTTATGAAATCTACTTTGTGTGTGATGTATTTATTATAAATGAGTTTTGATTATATTTAATTAATAATAATCATTAATTGATTTCAATGTTTTGAATGAGGAATTTAAGTAAAGAATAATCTTGGTGATTATAATGTATTGATTATGAATGATAAAGGTCCTAATATTGGAGAAGAAGGAGATCATAAGTATTTTGGTTCTTGTTTAGTACTTAATGCTTAGAATATTGATTTGAAGATTTTAAGTTCCATGGATATTGTATTTATATATATATTATGAAGGAGTTTTCACAAGGTTCATCCATAGAACTTTGTATGAAGTCAAACCAGTCGACACCAAGTAAGATGTTCCTCATTAAAGTAATTATTATGATTGTTTGATCATGATTCTAGCCTTTTTTAAAGTTATAAGGTTCATCTATGGTTAATATAATGTTCCTTAAGTGATGAAGGCTCTTGGGAGTGAGAAGGGCCAAGTGAAGAAGACCACACCCATGGTGGAAGGTGTGTTGATTTGAAGATTACCCAACATGGGAAAGTCCACAACCTAGAGGTTGTAATGGTGAAGATGGAGAAAAATTCAAGTTTGGCCATTCCCATATCTCATGGTGTGTTGAAGAGGAGAAATTACCGAAATATGAAAATGGAAAGGGACTACACCCTTTGTAGTCCCCTTGGTGGACTTCCAGTGTACCTATGCGAAATGGGCCAGCCACTACAGTCATGGTGGTGTTGAATTAGGCCATGGCTGATATGTGTAGCAGTAAGCCAAAATGGGAAGAGGTAGAAGACTATACCTATAGTAGAGGAATCCATGGCTTAAAGGTGGAGTAGTAGGACAAAATGAATAGAAGTAGGATACCACTCCTATAATGCTCAACATTTTATAAGAAAAATGGAAAAGTATTTTGAACCAGGATATAGTGAAAGGCGTATCAACATAGTTCATGCTAATTTTAGGGGAATTAACTTAATAAATGCATGATTCAGATGTATAATTATTCATACATCAATTAATTTATTTTAGAACTTTATCAAAGCTAAATATTAAATGAACTTGAAACATTACTCAAATAGATCAATTGAGTATTAATTTTATGCTGCAAGCTGAAGAAAAAAATCCATTATCAAGTTTTCAGTAATATATAACATGCATGTATTTATGTTCATATTAAAGTAATATGGATATCATGAAAAAAATAAGTATTATAGGTTTGAATGATGTCTAACCCACCAATGTATCTATATTCAGTTTACAGGTACATATATAAAGTAGTTATAGTGAATTTGAAATGCATGGAAACATAGAAGTTCAAATTAAAAAAAACAAACAAGTGGGAATGAAGAAAGATGTCTACAAAACTAAATATTCTATATGAAATATATAAATATATATTTGTTCATGTTGAAGGTAGCGTGTGAGTGAAAAATAGGTATTTAAACACTATAAAATATGAGAAATATTCTGATGTCAAGAGATAGACTCGATACTATAAAGAATTTAAGAAACTATTTGGTATCAAAGAAGAGAGATCCAGTGAAGGATGTTTGCGCACTGAAGTATAAGAATATAAAAAGTGAAATATGAGAAGAAGTGTTGTGAAAAAGTGATTATGTAGTGAAGAAGAAAAAGAAGATAATTCTTGTAACCAGTGTAAGAAAGGTAGAAACATTACTTTCTTCTATGAAGAGAAGAGTTGTATGCATTTTTATTTTCATACAAAATAAGTACATAAGTCCTTGAATACTTCTATGAAAGTGAAATAATAAAAAAGTAGAAAGAAGTATCACATCAACAATAAGATAGGAGTCTCCATTTTCATTAGGCCTTATTGTTGTTATTCTGCTTTGTAGTAAATTGTTGATATGATAGTATGAAGAATTAAAGATGTGTTTTAGAGTGTTGGATGCACCAAAATTGGGTACAAGGATAAACCCTACCTAATTTATTCTCAAGTTGATACAAGTGGATTATATTATCTCAATGAAATCTAGATCATACAAATGATTAGACTTTCATTTTGAAAGGTGAACCTTATAAATCTTTATGTCTCTTGTGTGTGTGTGTTTGATAGTGATTCTTGAAAGAAAAAATGACTAGGGAGAGATATATAGATCAATATAATCATCACCTAATAGTTAAAGAGGTAAAAGTTAGAATAAGAGACTAAAAAATTGATAATTTGGACACATAAACTAATTCACTCCCTCTCAGTGTATAATATATCTTCAACTGGTCCTCTTAGGAGATATATGAGAAAAAGGTTTTTGATATGCATGAGAGTTAATTTGAGGAAGATGGGGGGAATTGGGGTTCATGAAATTCATGTTTTGATAAGTCGACTTGGATATAGGTGATGGTGAGTGGTCTTAAGAAAGGCTAAGTGATTTGTATAGGTTCATGATTGAACCTAACTAGTTACCATGGAATTGAAATAATGAAATCATATGGATCATAGGGAGGATCGTTAGTGTCATCATCATTTCCTACTACCGAATATGAGGTGAGGAAATGAGCTTAAGATGAAGTTATACAGATATTGACTAGGGAGTAGGAAGAGTTGCAACACCATCAGGAAGTGCAGCGATGAAAGAGAGAGTAGTAACATGAGGTCAAAATGGAGTATATGCCCCAACTTGCATGTGGTTTAGGGATAGAGATCCCTTCACCATCTCAACATGATTCCCCACCCCCATAGTGGTATTATTATTATATTTATTTACATATAAATTTTTATGTAACATATTGGTTGTAATTTTATAATGAATGTTTTATTTTATTTTTAATTTCATTATTTAGCATATTTTAATATTTTTTTTAATTTATTTGTGATGGAATTATTATTTTATCATAAATAATTATAAAATATTATTTTTAATGGAATAAATATTCTAGCATAAAATAGCATGAAAAATATTTTTTTGATGGAAAAAATAATCCATCATAAATAATATCACCATTAGGTTAATTATTATAGTCCATCAAAAATAATAGTATTTTCGATGATCTCTTCTACAAAAACTATTTATGATGGAATGCCATAAAAAATAACCCATTGTAAAAACTCTATTTTTCTATAGTTCACTACTTCGTTGCTCCCTGCATATGTATAACATCTAGAAAAACTTGATACTTAATCTTAGCTCGGATCAAACTGAAAGTGATCATGAGATCAGTAACAATCCGTCCTATAGGGCCCGTGTTGAATCTACCCCAATCCCTCCTTCTATAGGCCAGGGGTTGGTGACTAGCATCGAAAAATAATATCTCAAAAAGGGAAGGCATTGCATTTCAACTTGTACACACACACACACATCCCATACTGTGGAAAGTAAGCTAAAACTAGAACCAACAAAAAGTACAAGTACTACAGAAAGTAAAATGGACCGAAATTCAAGCCCAACTTAAAGGAAAGTATAGAAAAATAAATACAAGCTATGGAGGTCATCTTCCAAGGATCCCACATGAAGGGTAGGTATAGATATCTATCGGATATCACTACAGTACACCACGTCTATCGATCCACCTCTGAACAAAATCTATCCCTAGCTCCCCAAAGTCCCAGTCAAAGATGTCTGTCATCTGCAAAAGACAAAACAGGTGCGGGCGAAGCCCATTCAGGGGTGAGTATAACAATACCCACTAGGGAACCCGATACCAACTCGGGTCTTATAGAAATACACAAAGGAAAAATACAACAAAGAAAGATCTCAAAGTAAAGCACCAAGAAAAAGACATAGCTCACATCAGGTATAACTTAAGAACAGAAGTAAAGATGATTAGTTGTAAAGATAGATAATATTATTCTATTGAGAGGCTCTAATACTGATCCAAGAAGGGTCTCTCTACTGTTGATCCATGAAGGGTCACTCTACTGCTGATCCATGATGGGTCACTCTACGAATGATCCATGAAGGGTCACGCTACGGCTGATCCACTAAGGGTCGCTCTACTGCTGATCCATGAAGGGTCGATCTAATTTTGATCCATGAAGGGTCGCTCTACGGCTGATTCACAAAGGGTTTTTCTACTTCTGATCCATGAAGGGTCTCTCTACTATTGATCCACAAAGGATCTCTCCACTACTGATCCATGAAGGGTTGCTCTACTGCTGATCCACGTCACAACCATCCACTGGATTCCTGAACTTAGCACGCTTGATTCCAGGAGGATCTTCTTCTAAATACATTGGTCATATCTTAATTGTCATAGAGTCCCACATAGAGTAACCCAAAGGACCATCTCCTCGTAAGGGTCCCCATGCAATAGACGACACGTCGAACGAATTCCCAATTTGTATGATATGGAGATTTTTATAAAAAGGTCCCGGTTTGATTCGAGTATGATCCAACCCAATCATACACCAACCTCCAAAAAACCTCACGTAGAGTATCTCAGAAGGACTACCTCATCGAAAGCGTCCTCATTTCGCAGATGGTGCGTCAATTAGACTTCTGGTCTGTTAGTTATGACCCTTTCTGTAAACAGAGGCCAACCGAATCTCAGCCCGGTCAGATTAGGTTGGGAAGACAAAAGTATTTCAAAAGGACTGTCTCATCGCAAGGGTATAAAATCTACTAACAATGCAAAAATAGGATTCCTAATTTGAGAGATATCGTCATTTTTGTAGACAGGGGCTGGTTGCATCCAGGCCCGGTCTGACTTAGTCGGACCGACCCAACCAATCCCGGCCCAGGGTCCCGCATGACCCGTCTTGTATTCCTGGCCCATTGGGCCTAACTGGGCCTAACCCAGGTTGGTCGTGGGTCCAATCCACCAGGTCACCTAGTGACCCGAAATTATTTGGACTAACCCATACTGGCGGGCCAATCAAATTCCAACCCGGTCCGCTCAACGGCTTGGTCATTTCCCCCCATCTCGGTCTGACTTAATCGGACTAGCTCAAAAAACCATCCGGGATACCCAGTCCGATTGGGTGTGTGTGTGGCCGGTCAACCCATCCGCCCCCTTTGGCCAAATGTGGCCAAAGAATGTGGGCTACTCCTTCACACAATGTCGGGTGGCACTGCGTCTCCAGTGCATCGCCGCAGTCGACGGGTCATGATCTCCTATTGCTCCACCGCGGCGCGAACTGGGTGTTCCGCTCCCACCTTCCACCAGCCCATGCCAGTGGCACTTTCTACACCAACACTACCGATCGGGCCGCAACTTATTCCTGGAATTCCACCACCCGCCCACAACCGCCGCCACGGGCCCCCACTGACGGTTCCTTACGTGGACCACCAGGTCTGTACTGGTGGTCCATTGTTCACATCCTCTACACTTCTGGCCTTCGTGGGGGTGTCACCTTCACTGCGAAGGCATCAAATTCTCCTTGCCACCATTTTGAAAGTTTGGCCACAAATAACGCACAAGAACAAAAAAGGTAGAGGGAATCAAGACTTGTTCATGTTGGCCTACGCCCTCTGCGTTAGAGGTGTATAATCAAAGGGGAGGTTTGGGATTTCAACACATGAATCTACCCCACCATTCATGTCCCCAAATTTTACAACCCTCCCGCAAGAACACATGATCTGCAGTTTAACCTATTTGTGGGTTGATCCACATTCTTTTTTTTAGAACTAAGAATGGGAAAGAACAACAATTAAAAAGAAATAATAAACCCCAACCTGGATTTCGGATCTATCGTTGATGGTGGATGGAGATTCATGTCATCGTCAATCCATGATCCGCTGGAGTTCACCGCCATTCGTTGATCTGTGATCCACTAGTGTTTTCCGCCGCTCATCAATCTCCAGAACAGATCTCATTCTCCACAGGAATTATTGCTGCATTCCGATCCTCCAGCGATCATCGTCATTGGAGAGAGATAAATAGAGAGATAAGTTCTCCTCGTGAGAGGTTTCCCCCCAGGTTTTTTTGTCAACCTTGGATCTCTGATTAATCACAGGTGGGAAACACATTTCATGTCACCACACTGATTCATTAATAAGATTCATTAGTGATTCAACATTTCCTCGTCGCTGTACCACATCACTGACTAGCCGATGGGTCATAGATTTAAAAATTCAATAGTGCCCTCAAGTTTTTGATCCTAACACTGGTTCAAAATTTAGAAAAATCTGCTCGCATGTTTACTTATGTGAACTTTAAAAAAAGTTCAAAATTCTGTTCCGGGTTCACCGGGACTCAGAATCATATGCCGTCAAAGTGCGTGGTCTCAAAATAATTCCATATAATTAAAAAAAATTATATGGAAATTATGAGACATTATACCTCCCCACATTAGGGATTTACATCCCTGAAAGCCAAAATAATGGATAATTAAACAAATGAGGGTACTGAGAACGAATCTAAGCCTCCTGCTCCCATGTGATTTTCTGGAGACTCCCATGCTGCCACCGAATATGCACCAGAGGAACCGACCATCCATGAATGGCCCACTCCTGTTGATCCTCTATCTCTACCAAGAACTCTACAAACGTTTCCCCATATTCAATTTCCATCTCACCCCAATCGATGACATGCGATGGATCAATCACATACCTCCTCAGTTACGACACGTGAAAAACATCGTGCACCCGGTGCACCTGTGGGGGAAGACCTAGGTGGTACGTCACCTCACCAACTCTTCTTAGCATCTGAAAAATGTCCGATGAACCTTGGATATAACTTGTCGCCCTGGACAAATCTCCGCAATACTTGTTGGGGTGAGACCCAAAGGAAAAAAAGGTCTCCCTCCTCAAACTCCAAGGGTCTCCGCCTCCTATCAACATACATTTTCTGCATACTCCGTGGGGTCCTAATTTGCTCCTGGATGATTTGCACCTTCTCAGTGGTATCCCATACCAACTCTAGACCCATGAGCGAAGACTCCCCTTGGTCTGTCCACCATAGAGGTGATCTTCATGGCCAACCATACAAGGCCTCAAATGGTGTCATTACAATGGAGGAGTGATAGATTTTTTTATATGGAAACTCCACCAATGGTAGGTGGTCTTCTCATTTGCAACCAAAATCAAGGACACAAGCATGAAGCATGTCCTCCAAGGTCTATATAGTCTGCTCCGTATGAACATATATCTAAGGGTGAAAAGATGCGCTCAAGCGTAGATGAGTCCCGAACGCCTCCTACAAACCCTTCCATAATTGGGATGTAAATCTTGCATCACAATCTGAGAAGATCGTTGAAGTAACCCCATGAAGCCGCACTATCTCCTGGACGTAGATGCATGCCAATCCCTCTACTGATCCCTTCTCTTGGATGAGTAGGAAGTGAGAATACTTGGTGAGTCGGTCAATGATCACCCAAATAGAATCATGGACTCTGGACGTGCATGGTAACTCCATCACGAAGTCCATGGAGATACCATCCCATTTCCACACTAATACCTCAAGTGGATCTGACAAGCCTACTAGGACTTGTTGCTTTCCATTCACTTGCTGACCAGTGAGGTATCGTGAAACGAGATCTGCCACTGCTTTCTTTATCCCTGGCCACCAGTACTGACATCAGAGGTCCGGATAAATATTCTCTACACCAAGATGTACCGCCCAAGGGGATGTATGGAACTCCCTCATCACCTCCTCCTGGAATGTCACTGGTACTATGACGCGTCTTCTGAAAAGGATGACATGCTCCCCACCTATCAAAAATCCATCAAGAGCCTATCCAGAGGATAACTGAGAACATCAGGTCTCAAAGTCAACATCTACAAGTTGTGCCTCCCTAAATCACTGTAAGAGTGAAGGAGTGACAGTCATTGACTGTAGGTAAGATGCTTCATCATCATCCATGAGGGATATCTTCATCGCAACTAGATGCTCCATCGCCTCAATCAGTAGATGTAAACTAGACCTCCTGCTGAGCGCGTCTTCCACCATGTTCCCACTACCAGGAGTATAGACTATCTCAAATTCATAGTCCTAGAGGAACTCTATCCATCATGTAAAACCCCAATATTTCATAGTATGTTATCTCTTCAAAGTAATTCAATAACTTAGGCTACATGCAACACCGAGTTTGAGCGCACCATGACTTACCAAACTAGCCGTTCAAAAAACTGGTTATGAATAATATTAACTAAATTTTTAATTTTATATACTCCATTTAATTTTATAATCCATATTATTTTTTTATTAGACATAATATAAGAACGAATTCCTTTTTTCAGATAAAAGAAGTATTTTCCAAAAAATGCAATTTTATCACCTTTTAATGGAGAACCCTTTTTAAAACCAATATTTGACACTTTTATATATTAATTTTAATTAAATTAAATTATTATTTAGAAGCGGGACATAAAAATTTAGTTTGGATAAATTTTTGGTACTTTTCTCATAACTTTCATATTTTGATGAATAATGAAAAATACTATGTTTTAACTAAAAACAACTTTTTTAATCAAAATAATTTATAGTGTTAAATTATGCATTTGAATGGTTTGGAAGTATAATTAGATTATATTTTTATCATTTAATACAATTTAGGTCATTATAAGTAATTTTAACTTTAAATTTGACATAAACACATGTCAATCTTTTGATATTTTTACTTATTAAAAACTCGCCTTTTGTTTTTGACAATGGGAATTAATTTTAAATTAATTAATGAAACTTATATGTGTTTAATTTTGTAAAATATATTTCATTTTTTAATTTGGAATATCAAAATTATCTTAGGGTGAATTTTTGGTGTTTTTTTGAAAACGTTCAATTTTTGATGAATAGTGAAAACACTACGTTATTATTTAAAACCAACTTTTATTTAAATAATTATTTATTTTATTTAAATTTATTTTATGTAAAAATAGATATATAATACCTATATAAGTTCAATGTAATTTATTTGAGTCATTTTATAGTAAAATTAGATGTATAAAATTTTATTGAACTTTTTAACGTCTTTTACACACCTTCTAGGCACATTTGCAAAATTGCATAAAACATAATTTTACCACTTCTGTGAATTGAATTTAAAAAATCTTAGAGACATGGTTGGAATCAGTAAGTAAAATGTGTTTCAATAAGATGAAAATAATTTTTGGTGAATAGTAACTTTTGACTTTTATTTACCATGGTTAAAAGTAAATCGGGTAATTAAAGGTAAAAATGATATTATAATTACCCTAAAACTTTTCCTAATTCTATTGGATAAGTGTATTTCGACAAAAAACAACCTTAATAATAATATATGATACTTTTTATTCACTTGGACTAGATTAGGACATTTATTAATATTTTATTTAAAAAAGAGTTAAAAGTGTAAAATTCAAAGTTTAATAACTAAACTATTTTTAATATAAGGTAATACTTAAGATAAATTCAACTATTAATATTAATTACAAAGATGAAAATATTTCATACATCATGGTATTTTATTTATAATTTTTAGACATTAAAAAATTAAATTTATTTATGACACAATGATGATGCAGTAATTACCTTAATAATAAAAGAATCAAATAAATGATATTATAAATATTAAAATAAATATAATTTTAAAGTTTTGATGCGTTCAAATAATTTTATAGGTTAATATGACATGTTTGGGTTGATTAAATAATTTTTTTTGAAGTGATAAAGTTGTTATGACATTAACAAAAATCAAATAGTAAATAGTGTCAAAATTGACATAAATGAGTTTTAAAAAAAATACTATAATATTAAATTATATAATAGTCCTAAAAATATAATGTTTAAAAAAAGGACTGATATAATAATAGAGATTTCATTAATGAACCACTTGGAGTTTTCTTGGCATTTTATAGTAAGTTTATTAACCATATAATATAAAAATACAAGGAGACATGGTAAAGGTTAAACTATTTAACTAAGAGTTAAATCTAAAAGATAAGGTTAATATGGTAACATAAACTTGTCTAAAACTTATTGTTTAAGTTTATTTCGACTCATAAACACCTAAGTCTCGAAATAAATTCATTTGGATCCATTAAAAACCGAATATGATTGTATAATAAAATAATATTTAAAGTTTTCCTTAAGGTGCCCCTCACCCCTCTTATAAAATGGAACTTCCCCTTCTCTCAAATTCACACCTCCAAATCCATTTGGCTCGGCCAAATCCTACCCAAATATCCTTATAACTTCCCTCAATTAAACCTAGAGGCCTTATCTTGATCCGAAATCCAACCTAAGGATCCCTTTTCTTTAAATCAAAAGGAAACACCTGAAAAAAGTAATTATTTTATCACCTCTTTCAAAGTTCTTTTCTTCTTCCAGTTTCTCTTTATTTGTTATTTCCATACCAAAATAATAACTCTAGTACCTTCTACATACTATTATGTTATTATAAATATGGTACAACCATATTAATTATTCTATCCATCATATGAAAGATAATTTCAACATGCGTGCGTACGTACGACTTACCGTCTCCACGCCGTGGTGTAATTTGTTATTCAACACTATGTTATTTGGATGGATATTATGATGAGTAATATGTATATAAATCATGAAAATAACATGATAATTTCTCTATAGAATTAATATAACATCCAATTCCACATCTTTTAATCATTAAGGAAATTATATCGTCGCTCGTGTGTACGTAAGACTTACCGTCTCCACGATGCGATGAGATTCATTTCCACATTCACTATTCAACAATGATTATAAAAATATATTATTAATAATTATATAATATATTAAATAATAATTCTACTGGATATATATATATATGTATGTATTTACTTACATATATCTTATTCACTTACTTCTTTTCAATACGATATGAAAACGGAAACAACATTTATGCGTACGTACGACCTACCATCTCCATAAACGGTGTTTTCAATTTCATATATCTATCTATTATAAATATTTATATTATATATATATTATATATAAATAATTTTTTATATTCTGTAATTATTTAAATTATGATCTAAGTGATACGATCAAGAATAACAAGTTAAAGCACATACGATAAAGAAATCGAATATTACCCGAAATGTTAATTTAACATAGAAATTATTATTAAATGGGGAGTATAAATTCATAAATGAATAATTTATGATATCATAAATATTAATATGGTTCTGATATAATTTAATAACATACTATGGTCATTATACAGTAGGTTAAACGTACCCTCTACTAATGGAAAATACAAGGTAATGGTTAGTTCCTCAATCTCATTATTATCCGAGATTGTTTATATGTATGTATTTACTGGGACATATTTATCATCCATGTCCATGTTTCATAATTTTTTTTTCAAAAAGAATCTTTTAAGGTTTTATGGAAGGGAATCTTTAACTAGATCATCATTTTAAATGGTTTAAATATTTATTCTTCTAAATCATTCTAATTAATGTCCATGTTTTCAAAATGGTTTTTAAGGATAAATTTATATGAACATGAATATTTTAAAATGTTAATTCATTTCAAAAGTTTCAAAGTGGTATGAGAAACTTTTATTCAAAAATGTCTTTAAATTTCTTCCTTTCTAAATTGCGTGACTTTTAAAATTTTTCATGAAAAAGGGATATTTCTCTCAAAGAGTTTTACTAATCATTTTCAACTATGTCAACATCCTTTTTGGATATTATTTTTGATTGAGGTTGATTTATTATAAATAAAATCTTCAATATTTTATTTAATGAGTTATGATATGTTTGATTGTGAATGTACTATTTTTTATACCATTCATGGTTTATGGTTAATGTATTGACATTTCGTATGCTAGTTTTAATATGAATGTTTATATTATGTTTCAAAATTTTCATATGAGGAATGCAATGGACTTAATATGTGACAGGTAGAGCCCGCTATAGCTCCTTGATGCATCGGTAGGTCTCATGAGACAAATTAGCGTCTTGTCACAAGGCCTTGACAAAGATTTTATTTGTAGTCTTGGCATGAGGCCTTAACTCTGTGGTAAGGATGTATGGCATTAGGCATTCCCTCATTATGAAATTAGTTATTAGACGTGATTATTTGACTAGTAGAACATCCATGTGCATGTTTATATGGATATGTTTGATTTATTTTTTCCATATTATGTTCATGATTATGTTTAAAAAGGCTATTATTTTTATTACACATGTTTCCTTAAAATTTTATAGCTTCTGCTAAATTATTTACCCTTAATGAGAATCTGATCTCACCCATTTCTTATGTTTTATTTTCCTAGGATTCCAAGAAGTGTATTGTGATTGATAGACATTCTCAAAGAACTATCTATGCTGTATTTTATATTTGAAATTGTAATATAAAGTAAATGTATGTAATCTATTTTCAAAGAATGTTAAACTGATCGGTCCTTCGGGACTTGATTCCTTGTAATCATGCCAATGTATTAAAATAATGCACCGGCTCTGAGCTTCTGGGGTCGGGGCATTACACATCGCCGCTGTCTCAAGTTTAGGTCCTTATGTGAGAAGATATACCTAAGACTCTTGTGTTCAAAGTATATGGTAAACCGTTAAACCATCAAGAAGTTCTGTCACATCTTCAAGGAAAAGACCACCGCTGCTAACTCCAGGTCATGGGTCACATAGTTTTTCTCATGATTCCTCAACTGATGTGAGCCATATGCGATCACCACTCACTCCTTCATTAGTAAACAATCCAATACGGTTCCTGATGCGTCATAGAAGACTACATACCCAATGACCTATTCTAGTAGTCTCAAGATGGTGGCACTCGTCAGTCTCCACCACATCTCTGAAAAACTCTACTGGCACTTCTTTGTCCATATGAAGGGCTTTACCTTCCGTTTCAAGGCTGATAAAGGTGATGCTACTCTGGAAAAGTTAGTCACAAACCTTTGGTAGTATCCAAAAAACCCCAAGAAACTCTTCACCTCCATCACGCTCCTGAGTGGACTCCAAAAAAGAACTACCTCTATCTTCACTGAATCCACTACAACTCCAGCCTTTGAGATGATGTGTCCTAGAAAGTGGACCACCCAAATCCAGAACTGGAACTTTGAGAGATTACCATAAATCCAGTGCTCTCAGAGTGTATCTAGGACTATCCATAGGTGTGTAGCATGCTCCTACTCTGACTCCAAGTACACCAAGACGTCATCAATGAATACCAATATGAACTAGTCTAAGTACTACTGAAAGATCCTGCTTATGAGTCCCATGCATACTGATAGGGTATTTGTCATACCAAACAACACCACTAAGATGTCCTCCTATTCGTCCACCACTATAGAAAACTGTGGACTCATCTCATTAACCATGCTGAGGGTCACGATATCCAAATAAAGGGTGATCATCTGCACCCTCCAATGTGTGAGTCCATCCTACACTGCTTCATTTTTCTCCTCACTAACAAAGGAAAACTGGTTCCCATATCTACGGATACACCACACTGTGTGCCTAAAATAGTCAATCTGAGCATGAATTTTGGTAGTCCATACCCAAAATGACATCATAAGGCCTAGATTCCAGTACTAGGAGATCCCAGATAAAGATATCACCTCTTAGAGTAAGCTCACATTGTCAACACCAGTGTGTGATCAATGAATGCCCTTCTGTGGGAGTCTGTAGTCATAAGAATCAATCCAACGACTCGATCAGAATCTCTGAGATCCGAACAAGGTCCATGTAAAGGAAAGAGTTATTGGAACCTATGTCTATAAGAACTGAATATAAGGTGGAGAATACATAGGTCATACCTCAGATCATCACTGGGACGTCAGGATCATAGGTCTCCATTGCCTGAAGCTAGCCTCGACCGTATCCACATGCTCCCGGAGCTCATGGTTGACCGCTTGGGGGTATTGGTGGTATTACCTCGTATCTATGCACACTTCCTGTCGTTCTTCCCACTCTTCTTCTATGTAAACCTCTCTATGAACCACCCTATTAGATCCTCTTCCTCTGCCTAGGTCTCATTGGTCTTTCGACCGTCTGTTCAGCCGCAAGAGTAATAAACTATGCTCCCCTGATAGCTCCCTCTCCTATTGGAGCACTGTACTGCCGACCCTAAGTCATGTGGTCATCCTCTAGAAGGTCTGGAGTGTCAAGATCCATCATCTACCTGCCATACCCTGAATAAGGGAAGTGGCTAGAACTGCCATCTGGTCTGAAGGTGTCCACACTAGGTGGAAAACTTGCATCTCCACCTCTATAAAAAACTCAATTGATTGAGGATCTATCCCACCTTGAAACCTCAGAAGTCTCTACCTCTGTAACTCATGAAATGTGCTCAATAGATATGCATCCTCTTCTAGAAGAGATGGTAGAAACTACTTCTCAACAGGTGGTGGTTCCTCTGGTACACCACCAGAAGGTTCTATCTCTAGAACTAGTCCCATCACCGATGCCTCATTGCTTGGTGGACCATCATCGTGATCCCTCACTAGAATCCTAATTGGATATCTATGCGAAGGAATCCTGAGAGAATTCAAGATGGACCATGGTCAGTTAAGTTATACCTAGTGAGCTGACTCAAAGAGACTAAGAGAAATTTTTTTCCAAAACACATGAAACCACTGATTTTGTGCACTGAGTCGGAAAACAGATTTCAGGGTCTTTGTGTATGGATAAGTCGGCCTCCGTACTAACACTAGACTCCCTGGCCTGAAATCATAACTCAAAAACACTTAACACTATTGCCTCATCAAAAATATATACTCTTAGTTCTTATGGTAGAACCAACCTTTCTCTGATACCAATTTGTAATGACCCATCCCCCAGGGCCCATTTCATGACTACCCCAAGCCCGCCTTCCATATTCCAGGGGCTGGTGACTAGCATTGAAAAGGAATATCCCAAAAAGGGAAGGCATTGCCTTTCAACCTGTACACACACACACAACCCATACCAAAGAAAGTAAGCTTAAAATGGAACCCAAAACAATTACAATTACTAAAAAAAGTAAAATGGTCCGGAATACATGCCCAAATAAAAGGGTAGTACAAAAAATAAGTACAAGCCCTGAAGGTCGTCCGCCAAGGATCCTACCTGAAGGGTAGGTATAACTCTTTTTCAGACGTCACTACAACACACAACGTCTATCGATCCACCTCCGAGCACTGTCTAGCCCTGGATCCCCAAATTCCTCGTCAAATTTTTCCTTTTTCTAGACAAGACACAACAGGTGCGGGAAAATCATGTGCGTGGTTGAGTATAACAATACTTAGTAGGGACCCTAATACCAACTCGGGTCTCACGGAAATCCCGAAAGGAAAAGTACCACAAATAAAGATCTCAAAGTAAAGTACAAAGAAAAATACATAGCTCACATCAGGTATAACTTAAGTAAATAATTAAATATTATTATTCGTAAAGCTAGATCTTCTTATTCTGTCGAGAGGATTTCTTGCAGATCCACGAAGGGTCACTCTGCGGCTAATTCATGAAGGGTCGCTCTGCCGCTGATCCACGATGGGTCATTCTACAACTAATCCATGAAGGGTCACGTTTCTACTGATACACAAAGGGTTTCTCTCCTTCTTATACATGAAGGATCTCTCTAATGATGATCCATGAAGGGTCGCTCTACTGCTGATCCATGAAGGGTCGCTCTACTGCTGATCCATGTCATAGCCAGCCACTAGATTCCCGCACTGATCACACTTGATTCTGGGAGGATCTTATCCTCAAGAAATTAGTAATATTTTAACCTCCACAGAGTCCCACATAGAGTAAACCTAAGTACCTTATCCTCATAAGGGTTCTCACGCAATAGACAGTGCATTGAATGGATGCCCGATCTTTAAGATATGTGCATTTTTGTAAAAAGTCCCGAGTTGGATTTGAGTCCAATCTAACCGGGATGTATACCAACATCCTCCAAAAATCACTTAGAGTATCTTAGAAGGTTCACCTTGACACAAGGGTCCTCGCACTGCATATGGCACATCAATTTGACACTCGGTCTTTTTATTACAACCATTTCTGTAAATAGGGGCCAACCACATCTCAGCCCGATCTAACTGGGTCAGGACGGACAGAGTATGTAAAAAGGATCATCTCATTTCAAGGGTTCAAACTCCACTAATGGAGCATCAATCATATTCCCGGTTTGATAGATATCATCATTTTTGTAAATATGGGCCAGTTGCATTCGAGCCCGGTCCGACTCGGTCGGATCGACCTGACCAATCCCAGCCTGGGGTCCTGCATGACTTGTCTTGTTTTCTAGTACCATTGGGCCTCATTCGGCCTGAACCTAGTTGGATGTGGGTCCAATCCACAAGGTCTCCTAGTGACCTAAAATTATCTAGCCCAAACGGTATTGGCGGGCTGGTCAAATTCTGACACGGGCCGCTCGACGACCTTTTCATTTTCCCCTAGCCCGATCCGACTTGGTCAAACCAGCTCGAAAAACCAGCCGGGCCGCTCAGACGGCCCAGTCTACTGGCCTGGCCTGACTCGGTTGCCCAACCGTTTCAGCCTGGCTCGATGGGCCATCCTGGATCAGCCGGAACCGGTTCGGCCGGTTTAGTTGGGGGCGCACGCGATCAGTCAACCCGACCACCCTCTTCAGCCAAATGTAGCCCGCGATGCTAGGTGGTACTTCGTCTCCAGTGCACCGCCATGACCTCCTGCTGCTACACCATGGTGTGCTACTCCCGCCTACTGCCAGCCCATCCTGGTGGCCCTTTCCACACCATCATGGCTGATTGGGACGTGGCTTATTCCTAGTGCACCGCTACCCGCCTGTGGTCACTGTCCACGTCAACGTGCCAGTGGTTCATTCTGCGGACCTCTAGGTCTGCACCAGTGGTCCTTTCTTCTCGTCGTCTATGCTTCCAACATCCGTGGGGTGCCGTCTTCACCAAAAAGGCCTCAAATTCTCCTTTCCACCATTTTGAAAGTTCATCCACGAATAACGCACTAGAATATGCAAGTATGATGGACTCGAGCCTTGTTCGTGTCGGCCCACACCCTCCGATTTAGAGGTGTATAATCATAGTGGAGGTTTGGGATTTCAACACATGAATCTACCCCGTCATTCAAGTCCCTGAATTTAACAACCCTCCTGCATGAAAATACGATCCAGAGATCAACCTTTTCATGGGTTGGTCCGCATTCATTTTTTTAAAACAAAGAATGAGAAATAACAACAATCACAAAGAAATCATAAACCCCTACCTGGATTTCAGATCTCTCATTGATGATAGATGGTGATTCGTGTCATCATCAATCCATGATCCACTAGTGTTCACCACCGTTCGTCGATCCGTGATCCACTGGAATTTTCCACCACTCATCAATCTCTAGATCCGATCTCATTCTCCTCAAGAATTGTTGCTGCATTCTGATCCTCCAACATTCATCACCATTAGAGAGAGAGTGAGAGATTATCCTCATCAAAGGTTTCCCCCAAGTTGTTTTTCAACCCTAGATCTCTGATTAATTAGAGGTGGGAGATGCATTGATTGTCATTTTAGCTCTTTTTACTAGCGCTGATAAAGGGTCCCGCGGATTTGTTAAAAACCCGCGGGTCCTCTCCCTCCTCCCCGCACACAATCAAGCTCTCGCGGAAGCCCTCGTCTGCGCCGCTGCCGCCACCTCCTCCTCCTTCGCCGTGGCCTCCTCCTCCTCCTCTGCTTCTGCTCCTCCTCCTCATCCTCCACTGGCCTCATCCTCCTCCTCCTCCGGTGCCTCCGGTGCCTCTGCCCTGCCTCCGCGCCGCTGCCGCCGGTGCCTCCTCCTCCACTGCGGCCTCCTCCTCCTCCGCCGGTGCCTCCTCCTCCTCTGCCGGTGCCTCCTCCACCGCGGCCTCCTCCTCCACCGTGGCCTCCACCTCCTAAGGTATGTTCTACTATCACATGTTTTTCCAAGGTTAGAGTGGGATTATGAGCCCTGTTTGATGCCTCACCCTTCATCAGTGTATGCTGCTAATCCTCCCAAGTGGAATAAAGAATGTAGGATTTCTCCAGTAAAACAACTTGATAATGATAATCAGAGTGTTGAGTTGTCTTGACTATAGGGATAAGAGTATTCAGTTATCCCATCACCTCCAATAATGTTGGGATATGTTGGTGGAGCTCTTCAGCTGTTGTTAAAATGTATTGGAACTTTAACAAAGTGTGTAAATAAATATAATATTACATTTTCTATGTTTCCATAGCCTGTTGACAGATGTCTTTTATTGAATTGGGGATATGTTCCCACATTAATCTTCCATGTTCCATCAAGATATGTCAACAGGATTCATTCATGTGGGTAGCAATATGAGCGTCCCCCATGTGTTCTGCAGGAATATGCCCATATACTTATTCCTAGGGAGTAGTGATGTGAGCCTGATGGTGGTTCCATGATAGAGTATGTTGGCGGGTGTTGTTAGTAGGAGCGGGGATATTAGACCTCTCCCAGATATCCTATGCATTCCTTTTCTGATGAATCTTCCTCAGTGGATCCTGTGCATGGGCATCCGAGATGGCTATCTGTCATGAGGTGCCCTCACCAGAAGGTTGATCGGTACCTGTATGATAATCCTAACAATGAAGGTTAGTAGGCACCCTCCTTGGAATTGATTGATCTGTTTGAGATCTGAATATGTCCTCCTGATACACCTTCATTAGGTAAGGAAGGTGGTGGTTTTCACGCCGCGGTCACGCGGCGGTCACGCGGCGGTCACGCCGCGCGGTCACGCTGGTGCCTCCACGGCCGCCGCCTCCTCCTCCTCTGCAGCGGCCTCCTCCTCCTCCTCTGCTCCTGCTCCTCCTTCTCCTCCTCCACCGGCCTCATCCTACTCCTCCTCCGCTGCCTCCGCTGCCTCCGCTGCCTCCGCTGCCTCCGCCCTGCCTTCGCCTTGCCTCTACGCTGCCGCCGGTGCCTCCTACTCCACCGCGGCCTCCTCCTCCTCCACCGCGGCCTCCTCCTCCTCCTCCGCTGCCTCCGCTGCCTCCTCCTCCTCCGCCACGGCCGCTGCCTCCTCCTCTGCTCCTGCTCCTCCTCCCCTCCACCGGCCTCATCCTCCTCCTCTGCTGCCTTCGCAGCCTCCGCCCTGCCTCTGCCCTGCCTCCGCCCTGCCTCCGCCCTGCCTCCGCGCTACCGCCGATGCCTCCGGTGCCTCCTCCTCCATCGCGGCCTCCTCCTCCTCTGCCTCCTCCTCCTCCTCCTCCACCGGTGCCGCCAGTTCCTCCACGTCTCCTCCTCCTCCGTGGTCACGCCGCAGTCACGCTGCGGTCACGCTGCGGTCACGCCGCGGTCACGCCGTGGTCACGCCGCGGTCACGCCGTGGTCACGCCGCGGTCACGCCGCGGTCACGCCGGTGCCTCTGCGGCCGCCGCCTCCTCCTCCGCCGCCGCGGACGCCGCCTCCTACTCTGCTCCTACTCCTCCTCCTCCTCCTCCACCGGCCTCATCCTCCTCCTCCTCCACTGCCTCTGCTGCCTCCGCCCTGCCTCCACCCTGCCTCTGCGCTGCCGCCGGTGCCTCCTCCTCCACTGCGGCCTCCTCCTCCTCCACCGATGCCTCCTCCTCCTCCGCCGGTGCCTCCACGGCCTCCTTCTCCTCCGCGGTCACGCCGCAGTCACGCCGGTGCCTCCGCGGCCGTCGCCTCCTCCTCCTCTTCCGCGGCCGCCGCCTCCTCCTCTGCTCCTGCTCCTCCTCCTCCTCCTCCACCGGCCTCATCCTCCTCCTCCTCCGCTGCCTCCGCTGCCTCCACTGCCTCCGCCCTGCCTCCGCCCTACCTCTGCGCTGCCGCCGGTGCCTACTCCTCCACCACGACCTCCTCCTCCTCCACCGCGGCCTCCTCCTCCTCCTCCGCTGCCTCCGCTGCCTCCTCCTCCTCCGCCGCGGCCTCCTCCTCCTCCTCTGCTCCTTCTCCTCCTCCCCTCCACCGGCCTCATCCTCCTCCTCCGCTGCCTTAGCTGCCTCCGCCCTGCCTCCGCCCTGCCTCCGCCCTTCCTCCGCGCTGCCGCCGGTGCCTCCGGTGCCTCCTCCTCCACCGTGGCCTCCACCTCCTCCGCCGATGCCTCCTCCTCCTCCACCGGTGCCGCCAGTGCCGCCAGTGCCTCCACTTCTCCTCCTCCTCCGCGGTCACGCCGCGGTCACGCCGCGGTCACGCCGCGGTCACGCCGCGGTCACGCCGCGGTCCCGCCGCGGTCCCGCCGCGGTCACGCGAGTGCCTCTGCGGCCGCCTCCTCCTCCTCCGCCGCCGCGGCTGCCTCCTCCTCCTCTGCTCCTGCTGCTCCTCCTCCTCCTCCACCGGCATCATCCTCCTCCTCCTCCGCTGCCTCCGCTGCCTCCGCTGCCTCTGCCCTGCCTCCGCCCTGCCTCTGCCCTGCCGTCGGTGCCTCCTCCTCCACCGTGGCCTCCTCCTCCTCCGCCGATGCCTCCTCCTCCTCCGCTGGTGCCGCCGGTGCCTCCGCAGCCACCTCCTCCTCCGCGGTCACGCCGCGGTCACGCCGCGGTCACACCGCGGTCACGCCGCGGTCACACCGCGGTCACGCCGCGGTCACGTCGCTGTCACACCGGTGCCTCTGCAGCTGCCGCCTCCTCCTCCTCCTCCACCGGCCTCATCCTCCTCCTCCTCCGCTGCCTCCGCTACCTCCGCCCTGCCTCCGCCCTTCCTCTGCGCTGCCGCCTGTGCCTCCTCCTCCACCGCAGCCTCCTCCTCCTCCACAGCGGCCTCCTCCTCCTCCTCCTATACCTCCTCCTCCTCCGCCGCGGCCGCCGCCTCCTCCTCTGCTCCTCCTCCTCCTCCCCTCCACCGGCCTCCTCCTCCTCCTCCTCCTCTGCCTTCGATGCCTCCTCCTCCTCCTCCTCCTATGCTCCTCCTCCTCCTCCTCCTTCTCCTCCACCACAGCCTCATCGTCCTCCTCCACCAGCACTTCCTCCTCCTCCTCCTAGTCCGCTGCCTCATCCTCCTCCTCCACCGGCGCCTCCTCCTCCTCCTCCTCTGCCTACTCTGCTGCCTCCTCCTCCACCGCGGTTTGAGAGGTGCCTCAAGTACTCAGGTGAGTCTCACAAGCTTTATTTTAGTTTTATATGATGTTTTTTTGGAGTTTTTTCAAATGAAACATGGTTTTGTGTTCATATTTTTTGAGAAACAATGTAGAACCTTGAGCATGAGGAGGTTTTCAGTCCTCTTTATAAATCACATAGTTGACTTTCATGGTTAGTGAAGGTTAACCATGAGATATCTTAGAGGAAACCATATGAGGTGGATTTTAGTTAGGGATTAAGATACCATTTTTTCATGATTTCATACGAAACATGTGAGGTGGATTTTAGTTAGGGATTAACATAAGAGACATCATGATGGTATCTGCAAGTCACCAATCATTATGAAGGATTTGTGTTTCCTTTTGTAGTTTTCATGGATATTGGATCAAATTATATAATGTTGTCTATGGATTTGGTTTGGTTGGGTATTTTTCCTAAGATGGCACTAAGATCCCACTTCAGATCTTATATGGATTTTTGGTCTTGGTTCTAACATGAAAAGTCCAAAAGATGAGTTTCTAGTGAATATAGCAAGTTTAAATTGATTTGGATAATTAATTATAAATGTTATAATTTAATAAGTTTGGTTTTTTGGAGAGAGGAAGGAGCTATATTGATGAGTTGATCTTGGGGTAGACAAATGGACGAGGCTTAGCGAGCCTAGGAAAAGTTTTCAACTTGGAATTTAAATAGTAGAAACATATAAAATATGTATGTGGTCCTGGTAATTTCTTTATGGATTTATAAATTCCTTAATTGGTGTTATTAGAGTGAGTGTGACTTAGAGGACCTTGTTAGGGGGAACCCGGAGACCTCTTGGAATACATTCTGTGACTTTTATGTATTTTTTCCCGTAGGCCACACATGGAACTAGTGATACATCAGAGCCCTTGGCCTTATTGAATTGAACCTAAAGTGTGTGAACATCCCCCTTGGGGATGTGACTACTTGGGTGGGTATAACTTTGTAAGTTTGTTGATAGGATGGATGTGTAGACTGACCCAGAACAAACCTATATATTGAAATGGGACATGAGCCATCTCTTGAGACTATTTATAGTATGGAATATTACCATGTAAATATTATGAGGCTATACCATGTAAGACACTGATAAATAATATGATGCTCTCATGCGATGAGTGTTTCACTACATCATGTGCTTCTGTTGGATGGTGACGTTGCAATGATGGTCTTCATTCTTAACAGCTTATTGATCCAAACCTTTAATGGTTTTCCTTTCTAAACATTGGTTTTAATGTATTAAGGTCTTTATTAGGATTCATTTCAGCCCTTCATTTTAAAATAACAACTGTATAACAGCATGAATAACATAGTAGTGAGGTCTATGATACTACTAATAGGGACATTTATTTTGCGTAGTGATTATATTTGTTATGAAAAGTGGATAGGTGAGAGATTTCAGTCCTTATTGTGTATTTGGCCTGTTTGGTTGAGTGTCCTGCACTACTGGGTTTTAGAGATCTAGATGATGTGAGGCTTGGGGATTGTAGTGGTTCCCAATATATTTTTTGTTTTGGTATTTATTTATTCCTTTATTTCTTTGAAGTATCTTGTTTTGTATCTAAATTATACTCATATTCCTTCTCCTTTAACCTATATACTTATCCTATGGATTTTAAATAGGATGAATATAAATAAAGAATGGATGAATGCCAATCGGTTGACAAAAGAGTATGAAGAAGGCATGAAAGAATTTATCATGTTTGCAATAGATCATGCATGTGACTCTTCTCAAATCCTTTGTCCGTGTTTACACTGTTGTTATTCAAAACAAATTAGTCCAGATGAGTTGGAAGAACACTTGATCTATCACGGAATAGATCAAAGTTAAACATTTTGGAATAAACACGGGGAAACAACGAATGTAGGTAGTGACTGGGGTGACACTGCGTTTTATGGATCATCTGATATGATTACAAACATGAAAAATGAAGATGACCGTATGGAGGATGTGATTAAAGATGTGAATGATGATGAAGATCGTATTGAGAAAATGACAAGGACCTTTGAAGATGAACTTCGTGATTTCCCAAAATTGTTTGAGAAGTTAAAAAGTTGTGAAAAGACGCCATTGTATGCTGGTTGCACTAAATATACAGCATTGTCAGCCGTACTAAAGCTGTATAATTTGAAAGCAGATAACGGGTGGAGTGACGACAGTTTTACGAAACTACTTGCCCTCTTGAATGACATGCACCCAGAAGATAATGAGCTCCCGAGCCGAACATACGATGCCAAACGAATGCTACGCTCTATGGGTATGATCTCTGAAAGAATACACGCCTGCCCGAATGACTGTATACTATTTCGGAAGGACCAAAAATCACTTAAAGAATTCCCAAAGTGTGGTGCTTCTCGATACAAGAAAGATGAATCCAGTCCTACTAAAGTTGTATGGTACTTTCCAATAATTCCAAGGTTTAGACGCCTATATGGAAGTGAGGAGACTGCAGAACAATTAACATGGAATGCAGATACAAGAATTAAATATGGGATACTACGTCACCCGGCAGACTCTCCTCAGTGGAAGAGAATCGATCATGAGTATCCTGAATTTGGAAACAAGTCGAGAAACCTTTGTCTTGCGTTATCTACAGATGGAGTGAATCCTTTTGGTTTTCAAAGAAGCAGTCACAGTACATGGCCGGTTATGTTGATAAATTATAACTTACCACCGTGGTTATGCATGAAACGAAAATACATCATGTTATCTATGCTTATATCAGGACCAAAACAACCGGGTAATGATATTGATGTTTATTTAGCTCCATTGATCGAAGATTTGAAATTATTGTGGGATTCAGGTGTTACATTGTATGATGCTTACAGAAAGGAAGATTTCACTTTGAGAGTCATGTTGTATGGGACGATAAATGACTTCCCAGCTTATGGAAATTTTTCAGGATATAGCATTAAAGGAACTCAAGGTTGTCCCGTTTGCGAAGAAGGTACACAATCAATTAGGTTGAAACATTCATCGAAAACTGTGTTTCTAGGACATCGCAGATTTCTACCGTGACGACATAAGTACCGTTCTTGGAAGACATCATTCGATGGAAGTTCAGAAGAATGTACAACACCATCTCCACTAACAGGCGATCAATTTTTTGAGAAAGTTAAAAATTTGGACACTACTTTTGGTAAACCGGCTTCGAAAAACCTTACGAAAATCGGTTGGAAAAAGAGATCAATTTTTTTTGAATTATAATACTGGAATTGTCTGTATTTAAGACATTTTATTGATGTTATGCATGTAGAAAAAATGTATTTGACAGTGTTATCGGCACGTTGCTAAATACATCTGGAAAAAAAAAAGATGGAATTAAGGCTAGGTTGGACATGGTTGAGATGGGAATACGAGAAGAGTTGGCACCAGTAAAGGGTGAAAAATGAACATTTCTTCCTCCTGCTGCTTACACTCTTTCCAAGCAGGAGAGATATCAGTTTTGCAACTTCTTGAATGACGTAAAGGTTCCAGAGGGGTATTCGTCAAATATCAGTAACCTTGTGTCAATGAGTGACTTGAAGTTAAAAGGTCTGAAATCACATGACTATCATGTTTTGATGCAAAATCTCATTCCAATTGCTTTACGTTGCATTTTTCCCAAGAATGTCCGCCATACATTAACGAAACTGTGTTTCTTCTTCAAATCTATATGCAACAAAGTTATAGACCTAGCAAAATTGCCAGCTATGGAAAAAGAAATTGCCGTCATATTATGTGAATTATAAATGTTCTTCTCGCCTTCATTTTTTGATATGATGGTTCATTTGATGGTCCACTTGGTGAGAGAGATTCGAATATGTGGTCCTATACATTATAGATGGATGTACCCCATTTAACGGTATATGAAGATTTTGAAAGGGTATGTCAAAAATCGAAGTTGGGAAGAGGGTTGTATTGCAGAGCGATATATTGTTGAGGAGGCCGTTGAATTCTGTACCGAATACTTGTCTGGTGTGGAAATCATTGGCTTACCGAAATCTCGTCACACTGGGTGGTTAGAGGGTGAAGGAATTTCTGGAAGAAAGGTTGTCACAATCAATATTACAGATCGGGAGCAGGCCCACCTTTATGTTTTGAATAACATTTTGGACCTTGACCCATATGTTGAAATCCACAAATAAATTCGTAGGCAATTGAATCCATCAAGGGCTGAAAAATGGATATCAAATACACATAATCGACATTTTACAGGATGGTTTTGAGATCATATTTTTAAGAAGTCAGATGAAAATCCAAGGTCTATTTCGGAACGACTTCGATGGCTAGCCGGAGGACCAAGTGTGTATGCATTATCTTACAATGCTTATGTAGTTAATGGTTATACATTTTATACTAATGAACATGATAAAGACAGTACCATGCAGAATAGTGGGGTTACACTTGTGGCTGAAGCGATGCATGTTTCCGGTTCTAAGGATAGAAATCCAATTTATGCGAATATGTCATACTTTGGCATCATCAAACAAATATGGGAGTTGGATTATACGGAATTTAAAGTTCCGATATTTCAATGCAAGTGGGTTGATAACAGGAGTGATGTTAAAATAGATGATTTGGGATTTGTGAAAGTTGATTTCAGTAAGGAAGGGGAGAAAGACGAACCATTTATAATGGCATCACAGGCAGTGCAAGTATTTTATGTTCCCGATCCCGCAAACCGAAACTGGTCAATTGTTCTGTTATCGACCAAAACAGCTGAAGGGTCATATGAAAATTCAACGGAAGATGATCCTTTCATTGGTATTTCGCAATCATTTCGAAGTGGTCCCAATGTAGACGACGTTTTCTATGTCAGAGGAGACCACAATGAAGGGATATGGATAGTTGATAGAGGGGTCAAATCCCTTCAGCCTTTTAAAAAAAAGGAGTTCAATAATTAGGTTATTGATTTTTATTGTAATATAGATTGTGTTACATTATGTTATTATCTGTTCGCTGCTGGTTTTATGTGATCTAACTTAAATTTAAAACCAGTTTTGCAGATAATGACTTCTTCACCTGCTGATGCACCCAATCCCGAGACACAACACGTCTCTCAACCTGTTGCAGCTGGTCCCACTGCTGACGTACAACAGGTCTCTCAACCTGTTGCATCTGCTCCCACTGCTGAGAGACAACAAGTCTCTCAACCTGTTGCAGCTGGTCCCACTGCTGACGTACAACAGGTCTCTCAACCTATTGCAGCTGGTGTCAGTGCCGAATCTAGTGCTTCAGAGAAACATAATGATGATGCAGAAACCGAGGAAATGGTAGGCGATGAAACCCCCGCGACACAAAAAAAACAGGTGCGCCGTAGTTTGACAGTTTTAGCAAAAATCCTAAAGGCAAAATCAAAAGTCATCAAATATGAGGTGGGATGGAATAAGCTAGGCCAACATGTAAACCCCAACAAAGCCATGTTTAGTAGCTACATTGGAATCGTCACTCGACAACGCGTGCCGATTGACGTAGAGTCGTGGCACCATGTTGTCAGCGGGTTGAAAACATTAATGTGGGAAGAGATTACGGTAACATTACGATATCATCTATTTAATTTATTAAAATAAAATAAAATATTGAAATATTGACTAACCCTTCATCATCTCTTGCAGAGTGCATTTATAGTAGATGTTTCGAACAAAGAATATGTTTTCAGACTGGCAGGAAGGATTCATAGAGGCTTTCGCACCATTTTAACGAAAAATCATCTAAAATATGCCGAAGGGAAAATCAAGCCGCACCAGCCTCCTCTTTATGCAAACTTGATATCCCAAGGAACATGGGATGCATTTTGCAACCGTCGTGCGGACAAGAATTTTCAGGTACATTGTGTTTGGTTACACGTTGTGTAACGTTGCTTGTATTCATCACATTGTTTGATAGGTTTTTATTTATGAAACAGCAACTGAGTGCTGAAAATAAAGAACGGGCAGCAAAACCAGCGTACCCCTACCGTAAATCAAGGTTGGGGTACGCTTCAATTGAAAAACAATTGGTATGTATTTTAAAAGTACTGTAATAATTTTATGTGACATAAAACAACACTTTAACCATGTTTCTCTGTTTATAAGAAGATTGATGAAGCAAAATCTCAAGTCACTTCAATTCCACGCCATGTGCTATGGAAGGAGGCTCGTGTTAATAAAGAGGGGAAACTGATATATGAAAACACACAAAAAGTGTGGGAAACATGTGTAAGTATGACATAATATAAACTTGTTTTTCTTTAAATCACTATTACATAACGATGCTTACTTATTTTTTCATATTTTCTATTTGACATAGTCACAGGAAACATCAACACCCGCACCAGATGCAGACATACTTTCAACGGCCTTGAAACAACTAGAACAGTATGGTCGCGTCAGAGGTGTGGGTTTTGGGGTGTCACCCAAGACATATTTTAAGAAAAAAAACAAGAGGATGAACAAACTAAAGAATTTCATGTAATGAGAGATAAAGTAGCTACCCTTGAAGAACTAATCAAAACACAGGGAGAGATGCTAAAGAGTTTGATGGAGGAGAGGCGAAGAGAACAAACAACTCAAGAACAACCCCTGCGAGAAGATCCACCCCTCACCAGCTTTGAGGAGAGCCATTCCCCTCAAAGACTTGACTTAACCGAGGTAATCAATGTTATAATATTTGTTTTTGTGAGATTTGAATCACATAGACACTGATACCTTTCATTTAATGATATTCTGCAGGGTGAAAATGACTATGATTTATATCTGTCAACTCCCACCCATCACCTTGTAGCGAGGGCTACGGTGTTCAATATGCAGAATGACACGCTACACTCCATACCACTTCCAACCGGTCATGTCAATGTGTCGATTAACGTAGCTCATGAGCCGAGCACCGAGCTACCCGTGCCAAATGACGATGACGATATTCATACGGTGGAAAAAGCTATTGGGACATTCGTTGCATGGCCGTCGAATCTTGTAAAAAAACACGTCGAGCAGGAGGTATTCATTTCCAGTTCATTTTTCAAGAATAACCTTTAACATTAAATTAGAAAATGGCTGAACCGATGAATTTTATTATAGAAGGATAAAATGGAGAAGCTACAACGAAAGAGCGGCTCCGAGATTGGATCAACCAACCGATCAAAACAATCTACTGAGATCACGTTCACCCCGCCCGTTCTATATCCACATTTAATATCATTGCAAGATCATGTGGATAAGAAAATGAAAGACAGAAAGAATCATACAATTGTTTGTGAAAAATATATGTACGGAGAGGAAACAATGGATTTTGTTAGTGCAGACGCTGTTTCTGAGATCATCACATATGACTGGCTAGGCGCCTTAGTTATAAATGTATACATGAGGTATGTTTTCATGATTTGATTTTACAAAAGCTGATATAATTTGATAATTATGGATAAATACATCTCATATTTTTCACAGGCATATATATGAAAAACAATTGAATGGATTTTCCCATGAATACAAATTTGGACTCATTAGTCCCCACACCATTTCTACACAACGAACAGAAATAGATTCTAATTTTCAGGCTGAATTGATGTCAAATCTACTCAGAACATTTCAAAGAAGAATTACGACTGACATGATCTTTTTAATACCAACGATGCAAGGGTAAAACTCTACATTTTAATCATATCAATTATATTTTCATTTCTATCAGTACTTATTTTTTTTTGTGTTTTTCGGGAACATTGGATGCTCATTGCAGTCAATTTGGATACTCCAAAAATTTATTTTCTGGATTCACTGCATGGATATCCAACTAACTGACCACAGATGATGGTGATTTTCAATTTTTAATACACTAGATCCAACATTTTAGAACTAAATATCTAGTTATATAATTTATATTATCTTTTAATGAGGATTTTGTTATGATAGGGCGGTGTATGAATATCGTCTAAAGGCTGGAATGAATCTAGGGCGTAAGGACGACAATGCCCACAAGATCTACAAATGGAGAAGTATCTAGGTATATATAATTATATTTCACTATCAAAATACAAATCAAAACAAATTACTTATTTTTCTCGATGTTTATGCAGTGTCCGAAACAAACAAATGACAAGGACTGCGGTTATTATGTTTGTAAATTTATGAAAGAGATCGTATTTCATGGACAAACTAGCATCCCTGAAGAGTTATTTTTAAAAATAATTACTACTTTATTTAAAATAATTATTAATCCTTTTTGTATTTATATTTTTTCAGTACTACTATGACTGTCGCAAAAACTCCTATTCAGAAGATGATATAAATGTCTTTAGAAACGAATGGGCAGCGTACCTGATCGAAGAATGTAAACAAATAGGACAATGAAGGTGAATTCCTAATACTTATGTTATCTTTATATGGTCATTGATATCTCCCTTTACACTTATTGAGTATCTATGATCTCCCTTTCTTATGTTTCATATCCTTAGATTAGTGAATTCCTACTACTTAGTTTGAAAATGACATAAACTTTGGAAAACAACACCAATGACATATTCCAAACCGAGAAAATGCCTTCGGATTGTTTTGATACTTTAGGACAACTATCCAAGAGCCATTTGTGACATGTACGAATTGACCGCACCTCAATCCGACGCACAGTGTGACCGGTATGGCTAAAATTGTCTGATATCAGTTTGAAAATGACATAAACTTTGGAAAACAACACCAATGACATACGCCAAACCGAGCAAACGCGTTTGGATTGTTTTGATACTTTAGGAAAACAATCCACGAGTCATTTTTGACGTGTACGAATCGACCACACCTCAATCCGATGCACGGTGTGACCGGTATGGCTAAAATTGTCTGATATTAGTTTGAAAATGACATAAACTTTGGAAAACAACACCAATGACATACGCCAAACCGAGAAAACGCCTTCAGATTGTTTTGATACTTTAGGAAAACGATCCAGGAGTCATTTGTGACGTGTACGAATCGACCGCACCTCAATCTGACGCACAGTGTGACCGGTATGGCTAAAAGTGTCTCATATCAGTTTCAAATTGAGAGAAAATTTGGAAAACAACACCAATGACATATGACAAACCGAGCAAACGCCTTCAGATTGTTTTGATACTTTAGGAAAACGATCCACAAGTAATTTTTGACGTGTATGAATCGACCGCACCTCAATTCAACACACGGTGTGACCGGTATGGCTAAAAGTGTCTGATATCAGTTTCAAATTGAGAGAAAATTTGGAAAACGACACCAATGACATACTCCAAACCGAGAAAACACCTTCGGATTGTTTTGATACTTTAGGAAAACGATCCAAGAGTCATTTTTGACGTGTATGAATCGACCTCACCTCAATCCGATGCACGGTGTGACCGGTATGGCTAAAATTGTCTGATATCAGTTTGAAAATGACGAACTTTGGAAAACAACACCAATGTCATATTCCAAACCGAGCAAACGCCTTCAGATTGTTTTGATACTTTAATACAACGATCCACGAGTCATTTGTGACGTGTACGAATTGACCGCACCTCAATCCGACGCACGGTGTGACCGGTATGACTAAAATTGTCTGATATCAGTTTGAAAATGACAGAAACTTTGGAAAACAACACCAATGACATACTCCAAACCGAGCAAACTCCTTCGGATTGTTTTGATACTTTAGGAAAACGATCCACGAGTCATTTGTGACATGTAAGAATCAACCGCACCTCAATCCGACGCACGGTGTGACCGGTATGGCTAAAATTGTCTGATATCAGTTTGAAAATGACATAAACTTTGGAAGACAAAACCAATGACATACGTCAAACTGAGCAAACGCCTTCGGATTGTTTTGATACTTTAGGACAACGATCCAAGAGTCATTTTTGACATGTACGAATCGACCGAACCTCAATCCGACGCACGGTGTGACCGATATGGCTAAAATTGTCTGATATCAGTTTGAAAATGACATAAACTTTGGAAAACAAGAACAATGACATACGCCAAACCGAGCATACGCCTTAGGATTGTTTTGATACTTTAGGACAACGATCCAAGAGTCATTTGTGACGTGTAATAATTGAACGCACCTCAATCCGACGCACGGTGTGACCGGTATGGCTAAAATTGTCTAATATCAGTTTGAAAATGACATAAAATTTGGAAAACAACACCAATGACATACTCCAAACCAAGAAAACGCCTTCGAATTGTTTTGATACTTTAGGAAAACGATCCACGAGTCATTTGTGACGTGTACGAATCGACCACACCTCAATCCGACGCACGGTGTGACCGGTATGGCTAAAATTGTCTGATATCAGTTTGAAAATGACAAAATTTGGAAAACAACACCAATGACATACGCCAAACTGAGAAAACGCCTTCAGATTGTTTTGATACTTTAGGAAAACGATCCACGAGTCATTTTTGACATGTATGAATTGACCGAACCTCAATCCGACGCACGGTGTGACCGATATGGCTAAAATTGTCTGATATCAGTTTGAAAATGAAAAACTTTGGAAAACAACACCAATGACATACGCCAAACCGAGCAAACGCCTTTGGATTGTTTTGATACTTTAGGAAAACGATCCACGAGTCATTTGTGATGTTTACGAATCGACCACACCTCAATCCGACGCACGGTGTGACCGGTATGGCTAAAAGTGTCTGATATCAGTTTGAAAATGACATAAACTTTGGAAAACAACACCAATGACATACGCCAAACCGAGAAAATTCTTCCGGATTGTTTTGATACTTTAGGAAAACGATCCACAAGTCATTTGTGACGTGTACGAATCGACCTCACCTCAATCCGACGCACGGTGTGACCGGTATGGCTAAAAGTGTCTGATATCAGTTTGAAAATGACATAAAATTTGGAAAACAACACCAATGACATACGCCAAACCAAGAAAATGCCTTTGGATTGTTTTGATACTTTAGGAAAACGATCCACGATTCATTTTTGACGTGTACGAATCGACCACACCTCAATCCGACGCACGGTGTGACCGTTATGGCTAAAAGTGTCTGATATCAGTTTGAAAATGACATAAACTTTGGAAAACAACACCAATGACATACGCCAAACCGAGCAAATGCCTTCAGATTGTTTTGATACTTTAGGACAACGATCCACGAGTCATTTTTGACATGTAAGAATCAACCGCACCTCAATACGATGCACGGTGTGACCGGTAAATCTTTTCATTAGATAAAGAATCAGTATTTATTAAATGAGATAAATCAATCAAAAACATATTGATTTTATATTATTCCCTTTCATTGTTATGAAAATGAAAACTTTTGAGTTTAAAATTTAATATTTTAGTTTCAAATTTCCATATTAATGTATTCTTTCATATTACTGTTTTAATTTCTTTCATTATTGCATTACCAACATAATATTTGTTTTCTTATATAGGTGAATTTGTTTCCTTGAGTTCGGATGCTTTGTTCGGCAATAAATACCATCGAGAGCGGATCACAGATATCAAAGGATGAAACATGAATGTTTATAACTGTTGTTGAATAATTGTAAATGTAACCGTGTAAAACAACGTTTGAAATGTATATAGCAATGCGTTTTTTTTGTATTCATGATGTTAAGTAAATTTATATACCGTTGTCAGTCAAAATATTGGGTGCGGGTGATATGGTGTGCAGGTGTGCATGTGCTACTTTGTGCAGGTATTCTGGTGTGCAGGTGTGCAGGTACTTTATTTTAGGTGCAGGCGCTGGGGCCTTTATCAGCGCTTTTTTAGCGCTGATAAAGGACACCTTTAACAGCGCTAGAGGTGCTCTGATAAAGGGGACCTGTATCAGCGCTCCGAGAAGCGCTGATATAGTTGACCTTTATCAGTGCTCCACCACGCGCTGATAAAGGACCCCTTTATTAGCGCTCCGAGAAGCGCTGATATAGGGGACCCCCCCTTTATCTACACCGGAATTAACAGTGCTTTTCTAGCACTGTTAATGCTGGTTTTTAGCGCTGATAAAGGGGCAGGTTGTAGTAGTGGCCACACTGATTCATTAATGAGATTAATTAATGAGTAAGCATTTCCTCGTCACTATACCACAACACCGACTTGCCGCTGCATCACAAAAAAACCATTCGAATAAAATAAACTTTATTATTCTATTAAGTTTATTTTATTTTTATTTAAAAAGGTATGAAATTTATATCTTTTTATCGAACGGTGTCAGTCGATGTCAAGTCGTTCCTAGGAAAATCATGGCGTTCGGAACTCAACGGTGCCCTTATATTTTCAATCCAAGCACTGATTCAAAAGTTATAAAAAACCGCTATCACATTTACTTAAGTGAACTTAAAAAATGTTCAAAAATACATTCCGGGCTCATCGAGCCTCAGAATCATGTGTCTTCAAAGCGTGTGGTTTCATAAATAATTCCATATAATTCAAAAAAAATATATGGAAATTCCGGGATATTATAATATCCTAAAACTAATGCTCTATCTATAGATAGAATATGCTCCCTTCATACTTAGCCATACCTTAATGCTGGAACTCACTCAACATATTCCTCTATAGCTCATACTTCTCAGCTAGATCCAACCTCTTATAGTCAGTAGGGTCAGCCTGCTAAACCTCACAAACCTGAACCACATGTGGACGATGATCAATATATATCTCTACAAACAATAACACAATTCCTAAGCCATATATCAGGAAATTTATTTAACTAATTCATTTAATTAGATTCATTTCAATTACCTCAAAATATCCCATTTCAAACATAATATAAATCAAATATGATACATGTTCCACTCTAAGTTTTTACCCTACAAGTGACACCATTTCACTTGGTTGTTTAGTAAACTTAGAGTCCTTTCATTGGATCCTGGGGGCCATAAATTTTTTTATCCTAGACATTATCCATGGTCTATGTCATGTACCAATCTTAATTGGTACCATTGAGTTATAAACCCATTCAATTATCATAGTGCCTAACTCCAATCTTCAATCAAACTCTCAACCAAAATCTTTGATACCACTTTATCATGACCTAAACCCACTAAGAATGGCTCCTTATCCTACAGTAAAGATGAAAGTAACCAAGGAATCCCACCTCTAATAGGCCCTGGGTTAGAGACTATCACTAAGGGTATAAGTATTACAAATGGGAGGAATTACCCCTATATATCCTAATAATACATAAATAAACAACCAATCAACACCATAATATAAATAAACCAAGATCCACCATTATCCTACAATGCATTAATATGTTATAAAAAATAAACATCACAAATAAATTACCAAGAGAATCCTAGGTTGAGACTCCATAACAAAACCTAAATTCCAAGCTAGTATGATCTTACATAGTCACTAAACTCACCCTGGAAACCTAAAAAATAGGTTATATATACACATACACTGGGTGATAATGACATGTATACTCAGTAGGATCATACTCAAGACCTTTTATGTAAATGTAGAAGAAACATACTAATGCATAATTGAATAAAAAACAAAATCAACAAGAACCTATCAGGTCAACTATCCCTCTTCCTCACTAAGTCTCACTCACCAAGTAAATCTTCCAAATGAATTAATCAAAACATCAAGAGATATAATCAAAGGTTCCCCTTAAACACTATCCCAATGATTTTCTTCTCTCATTCCCCAATGCCAAACATCCTATGCTATCTTCCAATGACATATAATGTTGGTTGGGTCACAACCCTACCTACCCTAACTTCCCATATGGTCTAACATCCTGTTCCAATATTATTCGAACCATGCCATCACTAAAACCATACCACAAGGCTCATCCATATCATCCTCATTATTCCATATCCACTACTATATATCATCCACACACATCATATCTTGTATTGTAGTGTATCTTGAACATTAATGGAATCAAACTTGTGCCTTCCCTCACCATAGATGACCCCCACCATATATCATCTCACCATTAATATAAGAAATACATTCTACCACACTTAATAGGATGAGTGATGAAGAGGGGGTAGACAACCATATATCCTCACCAACTTGTATGTTGGAGAAAACATATGGAAGCAAAAACATTTAAGAATTAGTAAGGATATACTACTTGGGTGATGTGCATAAAGAAATTAAAATAACATACATTATATATATATAACTGTTCACATAATTTTCCTAAAGGTGTCACATCAATAGAACAACATTACCATCCACTATTAACACTATACTACTATCACCACACTCCACCATCACTATCACCTATCACACCATAACCATCCCACTTCCTTATAAAAGGAAACCATTAAGTATTTAAAATAACCCAAACATTCATAATGTTATTCTATTTTCATATTAATCATTAACAAACACATTATTTTCATTATGATTTTAATTTTATATTTAAAAACAAACCACTCACTTTCATTTATCCACTTTTGTTTCAAGTTCATTATAACCAATTATATTCCACTATTATTGGAAAACTACAACAAACCCACAACAACCAATCATGCCATCATCTCACAAATAACTCCACTTCCTAACTTTCTAACCAAAGTAGGACCATTGAAACCCCAATTCACAACCCATGATATTAACCCATCCATCATCAACTAACCACCATAAAACTATTCTACAATGCATCCCATTCTAACCATCACAATCTTGCTTCCCATCACTCACTAAACAATGCAACCACATTTCCCAACACAAGCCAATAAACTCAAATGAATCCAACCACAATAAGTACCTCGTAATAGCTCCCACACATCCAAATAAATACAAACACAAAAAAACTACACAATCATAATAAACACATAGTGACCAAATTTAGCAATAATACCACAGTGACCCCTTCTTATTAGAAATCATCGACATTCAATTATCATACTTCATGAAACCAATTTGATTAACCTATTTATGTTATTATAATTTTATGAAAGGTGAATTAAAATAAACAATTAAGGTATCAACTATCCATTCTCAACATCAACAAATATTTTCAACAATAGCAACGAACAAGAATCATGTGCCTAAACAATACCGTGGAAGATAGTAAAACTCACACCAATACCCCTTCTATATTAATTTCATTTAAGTACATTTCATTATCTTCATTAGGTAAATCTATAATACTTACCCAAAGACAAAAAAAATCATGATAATCCTATAATTTACATATAATAAATGAGAGTTCTCTAACCCCTTACCTCAACCAAAACTTTTCGAATCACTTTGTGAGATAAAGTAAGGAAGAGGTGATATCAAATAAATATCACACCTAGAGGAACTCCAAAAATATAAATCACATCATCCAACGTCAACTACTTTCTCCAATACCCACATACATACACATATTATATCCACAACCTTCTTCAGATGATAAATAGAGAGAAAAACAATAAGTAAAGGGGCGTGACTCACCTTAAATCACCAAAACTTGATCTCATAATCCAAGGATAAAAATCCAGAAAAATGGGGATAAAAACCTTCCAGGGATTCACCCAAGTCTCCTAAGAGTGAGGGTATAGTTGGAAGAATGATGAGTTTGAAATAAGTTCATAAATTTATACCCATAATAATTTTAAAAGTCCACAATACAATACCATAGGTCACAACACAACCCTTATGTGTTCCTATAAAATTACAATGCAACCTATTATTCCATGCCACAATGAACATGGTCAAACCAAATTTTAATAATTACATTGAAATATATTCCATATCCTATATATCTAGGGTAAGGATATGACACAACCCAAGAAACTATGTTGTAGATACCCCTAGATAAATAGAAGATTAAAACTAGTCATCTAAGCTTCCACATTGAAATACTTATCTCCATGACATAGAAACCAAATGACAAGTCCCTCTATAGTGAAACCTAAACCCAATAATATAATAACCCTAAAAAAATAGAAGAAAAAACTTCACTTATCTAGCACTCCATTCCATAAATTACCTCTACACCACATCCATTCCCAAATTGTAAGAGTTACCAAAAATAACATCTCAACCCCCTATACCAAAATCCATCAATTATCATATAAGGGCCTCTACTATGCCATATCCTAAATCCACATGCTGAAAAACTCACTAGTTGAAATTTCATCTCTAACTCCACCGGTTTTCCCTCAAGCATACTCCAATAATTTCCAATATCCAAAACTCAAAAAGTAATGGTATGGAAAGGTATGAACCATTAAAAGTTTTATAGTTCAACCCTTACTTGTGAGATGAACTATAATATGTTTCCCTTTTGTTTTTGGGGAATCATACCGAGTATTTTTATAGCCACCCTTACATAGGTTCATTCCCACACATGTTTTGTTTGAGAGAATGAAACATAAGTTTTTGGTGATAGTGGATTCAGATATTAGATGATTTCTATGGTGTTTGGTGTTGGTGGTGATTTAGTTGGTTTTGACATGACATGGTGATCCCCAATTCCCAGTCACTTGAGGCTGATTTATGTTTTAGGATATTGGGACTTGTATTTTTTCTCGAGTATACTGTCATTTGTTTTGTAAGTCATTGATATGTTTAACATAGGTTTCATGCATTCTTTATTTTGGTTAGTTATGCATATCTTCTTTGGTAGTGGTTATTATAGTTGTATGGTGATATATATCTTTTATAGAATGTATAGGATAAGTCCTCCCATATATGTTTCATTCCTTCTTGCTACTAGTCCTTATCTCCCAAACTATTATATGAGGTCTTGGGGTGGCACATTGATCCTATCACTAGCCCAGGTGGGGACCCGATGGGTTAGGTTATGTCATATTGGTATCATAGTGGGTCTATCTTAGGGATTAAGTTTAAAGTTAGGTGTCCTGTGTTATTGATTCAATATATGCGGGGGAATAATTCTTTAAGTGCTTAGGTCTAGTTTTTATACTAGGGTTCCAAACTAGAGTGTGGTAGTAGATGAATTCTTATGTAAGGACCCTGATAATCTTCTAACTAACCTAATATACTAGGGTATTTTTTATAGGTTATGGTCAAGTTGATCCATTCATCATATAGTGGACTGTTAAATATTAGTTTCATAGTGTGATATCCAGATTTTGGACATTCCTTTATGCGATGAGAATGTTTATTCCCTCATGAAAATTATTTTTCTATATGTGTGAAATATTAATTTTACGGATGATAAGAGTAATGGGATCACACATAGTGGTGTGATTTCTCAGTTGATTCTCTCCTGATATTCTACTGGTTTGATTCCTAGAACTTTTTTGGAATTATCATAGAACTAGGAAAGAGATTCCCATAGCTATGGTTATTTGGTTAGGACGGGGTTAGTAACTCCCCATACGGTGTATATACCAAGACAGGGTGCTCCACACACTCTACAATATTCACATGGTATTTGGGTACTCCCTTAGGATATAAGGTATGAATCCCTTGAGGATATGTTGATACTAGGTTTTTGGTCCCCCATTTGGTATTATAGAGTCTGGTACCCCCAGAATATAGGGGCACATACTACCATATGTGGGTGCATGAATCTTTTATCTCGGTATGGGGTGGGTACTTCATTGTCCTCGATGAGGTATAACTACCCATACTAAAATGGAGTCAGTAATCCCATACTAAATAGGGTGTAAGTACTCTATTGGTAGTGGTTTATTTTATTTTCAAATTAGATTGTGGTTTATTTAATAATGTGAGTCAGTAATCCCCCATGGGGTGGGGTTTAGGTCCTCCATTGGAGGGGTAGGAACTACCTTGTTGATGCGTACTTCTATGTGAGTTGTGAGTCCCCTGTATGTATTGTGGAGATGGGTACCTACCCACAGATACATGAGTGCATACTACCATTTGTATATGTGAGGATTTTTTATTTGGTCTTGGGGTCATGCTCCCTCAATACCAAAGATATGTGGTTCCCTCATACTATAGAGGATTTGGTACTCCTATAATAGACATGGTGCGGGTATTCCATATGTACATGTCAATGTTCAATGGGATATAGGGTATAATTATTTTACCATTATTGTCTGGTAATCCCCACATGGTTTGGGGAACAAGGTGCACCACCAGTTAGGTCAATTAACCCCTTGAACTATTTATAGACATTCTATGAGGTTTAGGTCCCTCTATATGGTTTAGTAAACATTTCATGATGTTTGTTTGAGATATAATAAATGAGGGTGTATCCTCGAGATGATCCCTTTATTGAGGTCGATTTAGCCTATCAACCTATTTCATCCAGAGGATAATGGCTATGATGATATAGGTTCAAGATAGGGTATCCTTTGTGGAATGTGATTGATTGGATATCCCCCACCCTCATTCACATGGGGTGTCTTTTTTGTAGAGAGTTTTTCCCTTGATGGGTTGAAAAATGGTGTATGGCGATTGTCATGGTGATTATATATCAGTATAAGGTGAAAAATACATCGATCCACTTAATCTCCCACCATTTCTAGGAGTTCCTCAATTGAATTAGGGAGTTTTTGGATAAGATTGTAGATATGTTTTATATATGGAAGGATTTGATCAGGAAGCACCTGAGGTGTCTTGGGATTTGATCCACTACCTTTTTACCTCATCCCACATATTTTTTAGCACTAGTGAATGTTATTATTTCACTGTTTAATCATTGGTAATATGGATATAGATCCCAGTAAAGTCTTTATACTAGTTCTATATGACCGAATACTTCCATTGTAGGCAACCATCTACGCTTGTTTCTTCCATCAACATGATTTGACTTTGGTAGTGAGGTTTTTATTGGGGTCCTGTCATGGTGGAGTGAGATTTAGTGATGATATCGATAGGGAGGAATAGATACCCATAGTTTGATATCAACTGGATAAATATATTTTTGGGTTATTTTTTTCGATAATATGGAAAACTCTCCCCTTAAAAATAATTTTTTGGAACCCTCAGGATGATTAGGGACCCTTTTAGGATGATTTGGGATAACCCTCAGGAGGCTGAAACCAATTCTCTCATTGGTTGGAAATATTAGCTTTTTTCACCATGGTTTTTTCATGGTATCATTAATAAAACTATAGATCAAGGTACAATACTTACACTGATATATATTACAGGGTTTCCCCTTATTGGTAGTTTTATCTTTTAATCGATTTTTGTTCGGGACTACATCGATGTCTTTTGTGGTCTATTGGATGTCTCTATTGAGCTTGGCGAGCTGAGTGCTCTGATTTTATTGATTAGCCTGCTTTAGGGGGAATTTTAGGAGCTTAATTATAGGTTGATCTACTCCCCTTATATACATTATCTATAGGATAGTGGCATGTGTGTGGCACTCTGTCATGTCCTTATAGACGGATCTAACTATGTGCTAGGGTGAACTCTAGATAGGTAATGGGAGTTTTACTACTCCAATTATCTGACTGACCAAGTTTTCCTTCATCTATATTATGTGGGAACCTTGGTGACATAATGATAGATTTAGTGGGAAATTTCTAATGTCATCTATGATGAGGTGAATTGTTCCACAAGATCATAGTTACGATCACTTGAGTTTTAGGAAGATGTTGACCTCAGGATCAGAATAGACGAATCAAGTCATCTATGGTGGATGAGAACCTGGATAAGGTTAGTGATTAAAAAATTTCTTCCTTGTAGGATATAGGGGATGTGAGTATTTATTTCATCCTCTTTACCTAAGCTAGATAACTCCTATGTGTTCCCTTTTTCAGTTGATTAAGAGGAGTGGTAGAAATACCTTTTAATGTGTTATTAAACACTTATTGAGGTACCTAATGGTAGTGTTTGATATGATTTGACTCTCTTTCTATATTATATTATTTTGTGTCATCCTTTTTGATGATGGGGATCTTAATTCCCTCATGTTAAGTACCTTGGTTAATGATCCATCTCTAATTGATACCAATGGCTTGTGGTTTTGCTTTGTGCTGGTGTTGATGGTCATTTCATGGTTAGAGGAAAAATGATTTGGGTGTAAATATTTGATTAATTCATGGAAAGAAAGTTAAGATTGTTTTGGGATCATCCCATGTAATGGGTTGAGTTTGATTATCATTCACAAAGGAATGGGAATCTCAGGTGTGAAATCTATGATCTAAGTGATTAAAAGGATAGTGGGTTTCTTTTTGGATCCTTATATATTTTTAGACCTTTAAAAGCTAGAGGAGCTCATGTGAGGGTGTGTTAACTCCTATCATGAAAATGGTTTATGGGATTTTGGGTAAGACACTACAACTATATTATTTTTGAGGATGAAATTTTTTGAAGGTGAGGAGGATGTATCAATTTTAGTTTTTCCCTAGGGAAGACTTATCTCATTTTTGAGTTTCAGAGCCCCGAGCCACCAAAAAGGATAAATGGTAGATTTAACTTAGTAAAATTTATATAAAATATTTTATTATAGTTTAATTGTTCTTGGAATAATATTTTTACATTTGGAATGAAATTTGGATAGATTTGGAACCGGTTGAAATTTTCAAGATATTTAACATTTCTTAAATAAATATGATATATTCTCACACATGATAATGCCAATATCTTCTAAATTTAGTTTTGGATAAAAATTTTGATTTAATGATTGAGTCTAGAATGGATGATTTTACATAGGTGAGGTGTAATCTTCAAATGGGCTTTAGGTCCCGAGCCAAGTCCCTTTTTGGGGATTTATTTAATTTTTAATTTTTATTTTCCCATCCCATTTACTCTATTCCCCTTTGAATTATAAGGAGTATACCTACCTTTTTGATCCCATAGAGCTTGTGGGAGAATGGTATATGGGTCGAGCCTCATTAGAGTATGGAGATCAGACCTGGATCAGGACACAACAACCATTGAGTGAAAATTGTTGACATATGGACCTTGAAGATTCAACAAATCACTACGAGGCAAGACTCGCTATTTCTATTTTTCCATGTTCTCATTTTTGGGTGGTTTTTGTTTCTTGTTTGGGGATTTTTACTACTCTTGGATGACTAAAGGATGATGGAGGTCCAATTTCAATGAAACATGCTGACCGTGGTGGTTCATAATGTTTTGGTGTTTGGAATTGATGATCACATGGTGTGTAGTCCGATAGAAACATTTTATATTATTCATAAATTTTTGTTTGGTAGAAGATGATGAGTGTTTGTTATTACAGATACCATGTAGTTCGATTAGGAACACAATTTCGAGTGTGTCACAATGCACTACCACACACCCCATATGATGGACATGGTTTGTAGTAGTACACACCATATGGGTCTATATGATAGTGGTAGTACTCGATCCCCACACATCGTATGGACGAGAGTACCTGTAGTGTAGTTCAGTAATACATGACTCGGGGTCTTGGATATATATTTTGACTAATACCCTCACCTTAAAATATATATTGAGTAAGGGTACATGGTATTTAATTTGAGATTACATGATGATATGGTCTTGGTAAAAACCCAGATAGAGGCCTTGGGTATACACATTGTTTATACCTATGTTATCATTGCATAACATTCCATTGGTGGGGTTTTATGAATTTTCTCATTTGGTTGTTAGATTTGGATAAGTGAATATTCTACTCTGATTATATTTCTATATATATCATGATGGTGGGGTACTATTTTCCATCTAAGGACATTTATGAGATGTTTTGAGGATTTATAAAAATCATATCCCCATGGTGATGATGACTGAATCTGGGTGATGATTCAAAGCATGTATGAGGATGGTAAACCCCATGAAGCATTCTAATGTTAGGGTGTGTGACCCTTAATTTTAATTTTTGAGTTTAGGACTCTCTAGGGATTCATTTGTAATTATGGATCCTTAACATAGAATGAATGGGTTTCATACACTATAGTTTGAGAAATTCCTCAGCAGTACCCTCATTATAGTAGGGAATCTCTAGGGGCTTATAGATCGATGTTTAATTCAAGGATATTTCTTTGTTCCCATACAACTTAGTATTGGTATTTTTGAATGTGTTTTTAGTATGAGGACAATGAGTTGGTCATTAACTCATATTACACTATGGTATTTATATCTAATTAATGATGTAAACGATGGAAATTATTTATCCCTTTTATAACCTTAGGAGTTTTCATGTGATATTGAGTAATAATTTTATAAAACTCTTAATGGGCCTTTCATCAAACCCTATGTTTTGATGAAAATAAGGTGAGAGAAGGATGGAATCATGTTTGGTTACTCCTTTGGGATTATAATATATTTTAAGGTGTAGGTAATTCCTTACTTATATGGATATAGTATTCCCCTAAATATGTGGGGTGTAATTTCTCTATGCGATGCTATAGTTTCTCAGAGATCCCTTTGAGGCATGGGCTAACCCTTTCATGGAAAGAGGTAGTACTCTCCTAAATTGATCTTTTCCTTTAGTGAGGCATGAGGTAATCCTTATGGGGATGGTAACTCTTTCTAGTGGTTTATGCATTTTGGTGAGGCATGGGTACCCTGTTACAACCATGTAATGGTTCCATAATAGTTATGGTAGTTGAGTGGTGTGGATAGTTCAGATGCTTGGGGACTTGGGGTACATAGGGTGCTCTAGATTTTTACTTTAGCATGATTCTCTAGTGGAGGTGGGATACATGGGTGGTGATGCACCTTAATATTGGTTTTCATCCCCCCCTTAAAGTATATTTAGGTTTAAGTACTTCCTTTTTGATCCTTATACTATTAAAGTGTATCATTTCCCATCTTAGATGATGAGATAGAGAAATCCATCATGAAATGGGGTGTGGGTCACCCATCTGTGGGGTCGGTTACTCACTCAACTGGTATGCATCCCTTTTAGTGAGGTGGGTCCCACTTTGATCAGACTATCAATGCAGGACTCTAAGTGAGAGATGTTTAGATAGGACTTCTATGGCATGCAGAGTAGTTCTAGAAACAATGATATTTTGATGAGCTTAGATTATCACCTTGTGTGTTTAGTGATTGGTGATATTGGTTCATGCAGTGCAGCTCAAAATTTGATGACCCCCTTCTATGTGATATCTTCCTAATCAGATCCCTCTTGGGTATAATGAGGAGATATAGATTGAATTCCCCATGTGGTGATAATTTTTTATTGACCTGTTTGGTGCTGTATGAGTAGAGAAGTAGAGTTTTACCCTATAGTGTGGGGTTTATTTTCAGAGACCTCATTCCATTTCACAAGTATACTTTTAAGATATCCCTTGTTCTATTTTGATATTGGTTTGGGGTCATATTGGAAAGAAAATATATGAATTCTTTCTTATCTTATGGTTTTCCCTTCTTAACCTAAGTTGGGTGGATGTAAAGTTCAGAACTTTATTGTTAGATAACCTATAACTTATTTTAATTTTTTTTTGGTGAATTTTTCTGGTTATTTTTATACCTACCCATTCATGGGCTTCATTCCCATGCATGTTGTGTCTATTTAGATGATGCACAAGATCGTGGTGATTTTGGTGGATGTGTTGATAGTGAATACAGATCTTAGTGGATCCCTATAGTGTTCGATGCTAGTGGTTCTTGGGTTGGTTTTGGAATGACATGGTTATCCCCCTTTCCTATACTCTCTATTTTGGTTTATATTTCTTGATATAAAGCCTTTTATTTTTTCCCATTTACACTAGAATTTGTATTTAAGTCATTGGGATGTTTGGTAGAGGTTTAATGAATGTTTTATTTTAGTTAGTTATGTACATCCTAAATGGTTGTAGTTGTTATGTTTTGATAGTGATGTATCTATTACAGGTTATATAGGATAAGGAAATCCTTATATGTATCATGCCTTCTTAGTGCTAGTAAATTTACCTTGGCCTATTGGAGGTGGTTTGGGGTGTCACACTTGGATTAACACCAACCTAAGTGTGGTTCGATTCATGTCATGAATGCTTAAATATAAATATAGATTTATTTATCCTAAAAGGGTATACACATACAATTGTAAATATACCTTGTAAATAATATGAGGTCTTATTACAATGGATTTAATGCAATGTAATTTTATTCTTCTCATCATTGAGATATAGAGGGTACACAAGATTACTTATTCCAAAATTTAGAAGAAAAATTGGTTATTTATATTAATAATAGATATTTATCTACAGTATATAAAACTAGATTTCATACTAGATATTTATTAACATATGGTGGAATAAAACTCATTGGTAAAAAATGGGATCACCCTAGGGTTATGCAAGATGATCTACATTGGCTCCACAAAACTCTACAATCATTGTAGAAGAATGAATCCACATCAATGTTGTTGATGACATCCACCATGATCGCTATTGGCTCCACAAAATTCTATATTCATTGGTTGTTGATCTTTGATCCTAAGATCACCCTCCAACACACTCTCCATCAGATATCTCTCTCCATCCCCTCACTTCCTCTAGGTATATGAAACTAACCCTAGGGAATTTTTCAAAGGTGGATTAAATATATAATTTGTTTGGGTTAGACAATTAAATGGTAATTAAATTAATCAATTAATTTAATCTATTTAATCCTCCCAAAACTTCACTCTAATGAAATACATGATGTGTAAAAAGATTATATTGTACTTAGGGTAGAACCCATATTCTAGATTTAATAGTGGTCTTAATTTTCCCATCCAAGACATTATTATGGATTTATTCCATTATTTATGAAAAAACTACCCTCATGTGACATAATAAATTAAATATTTTTAATATATAAACCACAAGGATCCATGGGATCCATAATTATGGCCGAATATATAACTTAATTTGAAAATATTATTTAAAATATTCAAAATCCAAGCTTTTATTTGGTTATTACACTCCCACAATATCTCATATAGGTTCTTGTGTTGTCTATGAACATGCTTCAAGGGACACAGTCACCCACAAAGGATCTTCTCTTACTAATTCCTCAAACACTACTAGGAACCCTAAAGAGGTAACTCCATCCTCAATGTCCAGCTCACCCTAATTGATAATGTATGATAGGTCATGCACATATCACCTCAGCTTCGATAAAGGGAATACATGTTTCACCCAATGTAATTGTAGTGGTAAGGCTAAGTGGTACTTCAACTCAGAAACCATGAGTAATATCTGTAGAGGGATAATGGATCCCATAGATATATTGACGCCTTGAACAAATATCTATAGTTCTCATTGAGGTGAGACCTTGAGGATAAAATGACCTCCTTCATCAAACTCCAAAGGCCTATGTCTTCAATCCACAAAGGGCTTATTATGGTTTTGGGTATTCATCATCTACTATTTGATGATCTAAACATTCCCTTTCATAACTCACACCAACTCTGGGCCCACAAGTGCTATCCCTTGGCTCTAACTAACATAGCAGAAACAACTATTAAATCCAGAATATGTGTTTTATAGAAAGTGTTACATTATCTTTGCATGCATTGGGTGTTTTGATATAGTGAAATCATTGAAATATTAAATGGATTAAATTAATTTATTAATTTAATGACCATTTAATTGTTTAACCCTAATTAATTCTCTATTTAATGCCTCTTTGGAAAATTACATAGGTAAATCCGCATAACCCTTAAGGAAATGAGTGGATAGAGAGAGATCTCTGATGAAAAGTGTGTTGGTGAGTGATCTTGAGATCAAAGATCAATAATGAATGAAAATGGAGTTTTGTAGATCCAGCAATGATTGTGGTGGATCTCATTAATTACATCAATACTAATTCATTCTTTACTAATGATTGATCAAAACTCGAGGTATGGAATTCAATTTTATGGGATTATTTACCCATTCTTGTTTTTCCACGATGAACACAAATTAATTAATCACAAATTAATTCATGTATTGAGATTGTTAAATGAATGTTGGTTATTTATATTCTTAGAATAAGGATTTTGAAATTTAATTTTTTTATGTTATGTTTTGATAATCCTCCCACGTTCTTAAGTTTTTGTTGATTATGGTTGAACGGACAATAAACAACATTTATTCTCACTTTTTTGTTTCTTGGTTTTCTCCCTCTATTATTCATTCGTCATAAATATTTAATTTGACTAGTGATTTGAATTTATCCAAGAACCCAATTTGATGGATGATTCTCAGGATCCCTGAATCATTATTTCAGAAACAATAATGTTGATTTTGGTAGCAGAGGATTATTGATAATTATTATAGAAAAAAATGGTGGATCAACAGTTTTTGACTACATGGGTTTTGATGCGGGAGACTTTGGTCGACCAATGAGGAGGTATTTTTTGAGAAAAGGGTTTCCAGAATCTGGAAACCAAAATCCTTGTATGTTCAGTCAACCAAGATATGGAACTTTTTTAAAGATCATGGTATACTTAAATTCAGTGACGTTATGAGAAAGATTTATGGAATAGACTCGAGTTTCTGTGAAAACCCAATATAAATGATGAGTATTTTGAAAGAACACATGCCATGGGGACGCCTCTTTGAGATAGATTGGGTTTATGTGCTGATTTAAATATAAAATTCCATATGGGGGACCCACATGATATGTGAACCTTATCTAACTAGCTTAGCATGTATATATAGAACACACCCATGAATCCATGTGAACCTAAATTCCATGTGTGATGAGGACACCCCATGTACTTCAGAAAGTCCACGGGCATTGGAAGATGACACATGTCGAGTGATGTCTCAACCTCTACACACCATGTATGTAATAGCACACTGTTTATCAATAGAAATACATATCACATGTGACAAAAATACACAAGCCGTGCCAAAATTAGTGAGACACACTATGTACACTAGTAAACACACTGTGCACTCTTTCTAAGGTAGGTTAGATTCCTTTATCTTCTTAAAACACCTAAAGTATGAGCTTGTGTGAGTTCACTTAAACTGTATCAGTGTGGGTACATTCCTTTGGCCCATCCCTAAGAGGGAACAATGAGGTATCCCACCTTGATCATAGGATGAGTGATCCCCTCTATGAGTTATTTTTAGATGGAGCCAAGTATCCCTCCATGTGGCCCAGGGAGTGATCCTCTATCATTAATCCCTAGGTTGGGTTAGATATCCCATTTACAATATCTAGGGTGTGTGATCCCCTTTCAAGTGGGTTATCCCAGATAGGGTTGGGTATCCCCAATAGTCCCTAGGCATGATCTCTTATCCATGTCTCAACATTTTTTATATTCTGGTGTGGTTATTCTGATCAATAGAGTACCTCAACATATCCTTCTTAGTTCCTACATGCTTCTTCATGGAAATTTCTGATGAGTGTGACCTCTCAAGTGAGTTCCATCAACTTATCAAGACATTATGATAGGATTATCTTGGAAGAATGTTACATTTGATCCTCTACTAGAATCCTAGGTTGGTGGCAAGGACATTACCTTACCTTGAGTTTGGAGTCCTCCTTTGAGCATACGTTGGTTGTCTTTTTTATTCCCTTTTCTTTGTGATATAGATATGAATACCTATTTGATGCTTTGTGTTTGGTGATTTTGAAGCATCCTATTAGGTATGTTTATACTCACCCCTACCTGGGATATTCCTTCACATGCCATGTCTTTTATAGATGAAAATACTTTCAATGGAATCACATGAGGACCAAGATATAATATATATTAATTGTAATAGATGGACCATGAATGGTTCTAGGAGTTTGAATATTAATAACAATAACCTTTTATTATAAGGTTGGACTCTTTTGCAATTTTTTTGGGCTTGTATTTTGTCCTTTTTTCATTTTCTATACTTCTTGATGTACTCTAATGTGGGATAGTTGTTATTTATGCATTTACAATATGGGTTATTTAGATTTTACACTTTAAAAAAGAGTATAGATATGTGTGCATGTGTATAGGTACTTTAAGACAAGGCCTCCCATGTGTGTGATATGACTACTAGGTGCTAGTCTCCATCCCTTGGCCTGTTAAATGTGGGATTGGGGTGTCATTATCAACATACCATCAGCAAGGTGGGACTTAAATGCATGTAATTTCCTCAATTATTTCTTTGGAATGTCATACTCACTTCACGTCATGATTATGGAGAGGCTTATAGGAGTATTTTGGACTCAATTGAGGTAGAGAAGGATATTCCACTCCTCAAAAGATAACCAGATAGAGCAGACCATTTAGGTTCTAGAGGACATACTTTAGGTTTTCATGTTGGATTTTGGAAATAGTTGGGAGGATCATCTACCATTAATGGATTTGTGTGAAATAACCGTTACCACTCTACCATCTGTGTGAAACCATTCGAGGACTTTTATGGGAGACCCTAAGGGTCACCACTATGCTAGTTTGAGCCAGGTGAGACAACACTTATAGGACCTAAGATTGTGTGAGTGACAATAGGAAAATTTTAGATCATCCAAGAGTGGATGAGTACTCCCAAGAGCCATCAAAAAATCCTATGAAGACCAATGAAAGAGGCCTCTGGAGTTCGATGATGGAGTCGATGTTATCCTAAAGGTTTCACCTCGATGAGGACTATGGAGAGTTTTACAAGGTGATAAACTATCTTAGAGATTCATTGAACCTTTCTAGATACCATAAAAGGATGGTGAGGTAGAATACTGCTTAACCTTACAACCATAGTTAGATCGTGTGTAAAATGTATTCCACTTGTCATAGTTGAGGTGATATGTGCATGACCATTCACAAATGATCGACTGAGGTGAGCTAGACATTGAGGATGTAGTTACCTATTTGGGTTTCCCAATGGCGTCCAATGAATCAATAGTAGAATATCCTTTATCAGTGATTGTTTCCATTGGTTCATGTTTTTAGATAGCTTGGGATACTTTAGGAGAGCACATGGGAGAAGAGCAATGAAAAGTGAGCTCAATTTCCTCACCTGTATGAGTATTTTTTTTCTTTTCAGGATGAAAATCCTTAAAAGTGGGGAGAATTTATAAACTCTAAAATTTAATTTTGACATATATTTCAAATAATATTTTTTTACTAAGGTGAATAACAGATGTAGAATTCTAGGTCCCATAGAGCCTTGATATTGATATATTAAAAATATTAAATTTATTATGTCACACAAGAGAAATTTTTATGAAATAATGAAATTACTTATAAAAGGTATCTTAAATTGTAAAACTAAGACCTATATTAAATCTAGAACTTGGGTTTTATTCAAGGAGTGACATAATATTTGTACACATTGAGTGTTTTTTAGAGAATAGTCATGGATGGATTAAATGGATTAAATTAATTTATTAATTTAATGACCATTTAATCATCTAACTCTAATAGATTCTCTATTTATTCCCTCTTTGGAAAATTCTTTAGGGTTAACCCCACAACCCTATAAGAAATAAGGGTATGGAGAGAGAGCTCTGGTAGAGAGTATGTTGGCAGGTGATCTTGGGGTCTAAGATTAATAATGAACAAAAAATGGAGTTTTGTGGAGCCGATGATGATCATGGTGGATCTAATAAAAAACATTGATAAAGATTTATTTTTCACCAACAATAAAACCAAACTCATGGTTGGGAATTTTATTTTGTTAGATTATTTCCCCGCTATTATTTTTTGATGATGAACATGAATTAATTCATCATAAATTTATCCATGGATAAAGATTATTGAATTTCCTTTTCTTATTTCTGTTCCTAGAATAAGGAATTTGAGATTTGTTTTTCATTTTATGTTTTTATAATACAACATTATTCTTAAGTTTCCTTCAAATATGGTTAAATGAACAATGACCAACATTCACACTCACTTTTGAGTTTTTTAGTTTTCTCCCTCCATTCATAATTCACCATCGATATTTCATTGGATCGGTGATTCAACTTTATCCAAGAACCCGATTCAATATGTGATTATCAGGATCTGTAGATCATTATTATGTCATCAACTTCATGGATTTTGGATATAGATGATTATAAATGATGATAATAGAATCCCAAGGTTGATAAAAAATTTAGGACTACATGATTTTTGATGTGTGAGATTTTTTTGGACCAACAAGGAGGCATTTTCCTAGTAAAGGGTGTCTATAATACATCCACCAACATCATTATGAGTTTGTCTTACCTAGATATAGGATTTTCGGTGAATATAATGATAAAATTGAAGGTGATGGAGGCATGGGTGAGATGCGTGAAACAAACTTGAGTTCCTGTGAAAACTTGATATTCACGACATGTAGTTCGGAAGAACACATGCCATGTTGATCCATCTGTATATCGTCTAGGGTTTATGAAGTGATTTAAATATCATACACTATGTTGGGGACCCACATGCCATGTGACCCTTAGCTAGAAAAATCAGTGTGTATAGGGAGTACATGCCCACAAATCCACGTGACCCCACACATTGTGTGTGATGGGTAACACCCTATGTACTTATGATATTGTATGGGAATTGGAAGAGTCAAACGATGAGTTCCAACCCAACCTCTATGTAATGTATCATAATAACACACCATCTTTTTAGAGAAAGATATCCCATGTTAGATGAAAGGAAAATTAAATTTACATACTCAGTGAGACATGTTGTGTACCATAGTAGACACATAATATACTACTTTTAAGGTATGTTAGAGACATTTTTTTATCTCAGACTGGCTGTGGTATGAGCTTGGGAGAATTCACTTAAACCGTGTTAGTGTGGGTGTGTTTCCTTGATTCGTATCTAAGATGGTATGGTGAGGTATCCTATCCCTAGAATAGTATGAGTGATCCTATCTATGGTTTAGTTATTGATAGAGTTAGGTATCCATTTATGTGTATCTATGTGTGATCCTCTATCATTCTTCCCTAGGTTGGGTTAGGTATCACATTTTCGATATCCAAGGCATGTGATACCCTTCCTAGGGAGTTATCCAAGATAGTGTTAGGTACCCCCCATAGGCCCTGGGTGTGATCCCTTATCTTTGTATCAACATCTATTATAACACCCTAATAATTTACAATATATTTCATTAATAATATATCTAATTTTGTTGATAGCTTGTGATGCACGCAACACTCGGTTTAAACAAAACACTGTTTCGTCATGTTTCGCAAACCAGATTTAAAATTAAATTTTAATAGTTTTATAAAATTTATTTGAAAAAATAAACATCATTTTTAAAATAATCATATAAAAATTAGTTTAGGGATAATTTTTTGTGATTTTTATGAAAAGTTTCATTTTTTGATGAATAATGAAAAATTCTAAATTTTAATTGAAATATTCCTTTTAATTTAAATAATTTATAATACTAAATTATATTTTAAATTGGTTTTAAAGAAATATTATTTGAATTTTATATCAATTAATCCAATTTAGTTCATTATAATAATTTTCATATTGAATTTAGATAAAAAAACATTATAAACATTCAAACATTTTCTCTTTAAAATTATATATTTTAAATCATAATAATTTATAATGTATAATAAGGTTAAATTATTTTTTTACCAAAATGAATAGTAAAAACAATAAAAATTATTTTCCATGGTTAAGGAAACATATGGATTTACCAGAAGCTTAAACTTGAATGATAAGAGTAAAAATGACCTAAAATATTATCTTAATTTTATTGAATGAGTTTATTTCAACCTTGGAAAAAATATCTAAAAAATGTAAATTCATTGACACTTTTTATTGAATATCGTCCATAAATAAGTTAAGTAAAAAAGTCAAAAAGGATACTTTTCTTACTTTTAAAATTTATAAAGCTTTTGGATAGGGTAAAACTACAAATGTTCGTTTATAAGTATTATTTTGAAATATAAATTATTTTTTTATAATGACAATTTGTCTTAATTTTTTGGAGATGAAATAATCAATTTAAATTCTTAATAAACACCAACATAATAATTATTTATTTAATAATTAACTAATAAAAATGATACTAAAAATATTAAAAGTGAAGTAAATTGAGTGAATTGTTGTATTAAAGTTTTCTTATAGTTTAATATATCATGTTAAAAATGTTTTAACCTAACATATTATAATTTCATCATTGTCTTGATATTTTTAAATTCATATTAAATGAATAATGTCAAAATTGACAATAATGTTATTTTATAATTAATTATATTTTATTAAATTATTTTAAATGAATAAAAATCCCATATTATTCCAAGTTATTTTTAAATTTTAATAAATATAAAATATGATCAATTTATGGGACAATTTTTATTTTATAAAGAATATATTGACCCATAAATAGTAAAAACCATGTTAGCACAGTTAATGTTAAAGTGTTTTTTTGTACGTTACACGAGTTTGTGTTAAAATTAATTTCCAATACACATTGGATTTATATTTTTTAATTTAGATATTATGTTTATAATCATTGGGTATAAATTATATAATAATTATAACATTAATTTAGTCTTAAAGGATAAATTACCTAGGTTAGAAAACTAGTTACCATAGTGAAAAGCCAAAATGGTAAAATTAGGGAAACTTATAACTTATGAGAAAAATGTTTAAAAAATGTGTTTTAATGTATGATTGATTTTTTATTGAAAATATAATCCATCCAACCCTTTAATTATTAATTTTGGATCCAATTTAGGTAATATTGACCTCCCAATAGTGAATACTTTTGTGTATTCACAAAAATGTCACTCCTCCTCAACTATAAAAGGAAAATCACTCCCCTCACTTATTCACACCTTAAAAACGATTTTAATCATCCAATAACTAACCAAATAAATTCAAAACATCCATAATCTCATTATATAATGTTTATTTTGGATAGTAAGCCAACATAGGAAGGATTTAGTGCAAACCTAAGGAGGATACCCGAAGAAGAGGTAACTTTCTAGTGTTTTTAATTTAATTATTTCTCCACCACCTTAAATTATTATTAAAACATGATTATATAATAAAATAATTATATTCCATATAATTATATGTTTTTATTTAAAATTGATTACCTAAAAATATCTCTACTTCTATCAAATTGGTTATGAAACCATCAATCATGTGTACGGTGGACTACTACCTCACGAACCGATGTTGTTCATTTTTGCTTTACCACCTATAAAGGTAGGGTATGATGATGGATATAAAGTATAAATATCATATTTATAACATAATTATATCTTTTAAGTCATTATATCATATATAATACTTTTTAAATTCCATTATGTAGGAGACATGATAACGTCACTGTCTGTACGGCGGATAACCGCCTCACGAAGCGATGTGATTTTTCATTCACTAATGCTTTATGTTGAAGGTGATAAGGTTAAGGTTAATGATTATATGTGATATAAATGAAATAATTATATATTCATTGACATATTTATCATTATTTATAAATAATATATATCATTTTATTTATTACCTTTTCACTAAATGAAAGATGATAATGTTGTTCATGTACGTGTGGACTACCAACTTCATGAAATGATGTGACTCTCTTTTCATCATCATACCACATGGATGATATATATATATATATGTATATTTAAAGAAATAATATTTTATTTATTATATTATGATAATCATTTATGGATAAAACATTACATTCCTTCTTTCCATAATGATCATTGAAAAATAAAAAAGTTACTCATGCATACGTACGGCCTACCGTCTCCATGATCGTAACATATTTCATTTTTCATAAAAATATTTCATGATTGATCATAAAATAATAACTGATATATAAATATTTTAATTATTTCATTATTATTATTTTGGAGATTATGGAACTATATAATATGCACATGAAAAAAAATCTTTTATTATGAAATACGCATGTGAAATAAGACAATTAACACTCGAAAAAATGAAAATAATGAAAGATTATTAATGAAACTGTGATAAGATGCTATAAAAGGATCATATATAATATTATAAATATTAATTTGGTTCTTTTTTAAATTAATAAAAGGTTTAACCACAATACAGTAGGTTAAATAATGTTCCGTTAAAAGGAAGCTTAAGGTAAGGGATTTCATCTCAATTTACATTCCATTAAGACTTATTTTTTATTACGCACCAATTAACTTTTATGTAGTGTATATAATGAAGCTTTTATATGTAATATCATGATTCATTCATACTTCCTAGCATTTAGGTTTAAAATTTAATTATATCATCCAAGTGGATTTGACTTTAAAATTAACAAGTGGTAAAAGTTATTATACAATCTCACTTCCTTTTGTGATTATTAACTTTATCTTATAAGAATCTCTTTATTGTAATAATTTTCATTGGAGATTAAATTTATATTGAATATCTATATTTTTTATGATGGATATAATTATTTTCTAAACTGTATACCTCTTTTACATATGGTGTCTACTTTGAATGTTATTTGATCAACTGAGAAAATATTGATAAATCCATATTCTTTACTCAATACAGATATTTGATAAAGCACATTATTCATGAATTAAATCTATTATTTAATATATGAGGAATTATTTGGACCTATAGTGATGGTTTTTTCATGGTATAATATAACCCCTCGATTCATCGGTAGGTCTCATGAGATAAATTAAGTTAGAAAAATAAAATGAGTTTATACATGTAGTAGTTAAACTGTCTTGTGAAGGGTCTTTATATTAGAGGTATCATGATGGCTGAGATTATGATGTCCAATAATTAAAATTTTCTTCCATCTAGAATTTAGTTATTATTATTATCCATGATATTTTCATAATGATATTATCTTTGGATGAATTTCATACTCAGTTTATTGATTAAATGGAAAGCGTTTTTAGTTGTTTACCTTTCCATATTGATTATTCCGTATCTATTCAAGAATTAAATTTATTTAAATGGAATGTGTGTTCAGTTATTTACCTTAACATATTTATTATTCACTATTTATTAATGATATCTTCCATTTTACTTAACAATTACTAAGAATTTGAGCTCACCCATATTTTTTTTCATTTCACTAGGATATGAATAAAAGATATTTGAATGAGTTTTAAAAGATGCAGTTCACTTGTTTTTGTTATGTATTATATTTCATTTTCTTTTACAAATATAAAATGGGTTTCTTGTATGTATATGGTTCTCTAAAATTGTCAAACTATTCAGTCCTTTGGGATATGATTCCGTGTATCTATTCCAATGTAATAAATCAAGACATCAACTCTAGGATACGGGGTCCAGGGTCATTACATTTGTTGTCAGAGGAATTTTAGTAGTAACCTTGGGAACTTTATTTAGAAAAAAATATATTAGAGAACATAACCCAACAATAAAATTTGAGGATAAGTATATAAGAACATCTTAAAGTATTTATAAGGTATATATATGTGGGTTTTACTTATAATACATCTCTAGATGGATACTACTAATGGACATGGTTCTAGCATAGATTACCTAGGGGTAATAACTCTGAAAAGGGTACATTGGGCTGGACTCAATCATCACCTGGTGTATTAAAATGGACCTTACTGTGTACTTGGTTTGACTCTCTCTAGGAATATTCCTAAGATAATTAAAATTTTCTTTACAAACCATTATGAATGATTTTAAATAGAGATATCCCCAAATAATCCATGTTTATGATTATGAGATTAGTTATGCATGACTTTTTCAATTTATGTTTCACTATTTTAAGGATTATACATTATGTTTCATAATGATATGATCTAATATAGTGCATTCCATCATTTAGAAATGGAACTTAACAAAAGGAATGAGAACTGCATCAATACACATGATCCAAAGAGTAAGAATGATCATTTCTTAGATGGTCTTAAGATAATATTTATAAGGGAACTAGTATCCTAAACATTCTCATCATATAAGGAAATAATATCATGTTCTAAAAATATAGAGAAATAATTTTCTAAGTATTATAGCTTTAAATGTAAGCAATAATAGAATAGGATAGAAGGGAAAAAATTGATAAATAGAAGAAAGTAAAGAATAATTTTCCAACATGTTATAATTATAGAAAGAAACACCTCGGTGCTTTCATAAAAATAATGGTAGTTTTCTACAAGTGTATATAGAAAGGTAAGTATTCTCATGATATCAAAAGAAAGAAAAAGGTTTCCAATATTCATTTCTTCAACTATATAGATATAAGTTACCATGAAAATGAATTCCCTAATCATAATATGAATATACCTCAAAAGAATCTAATAGATCATGGTCAAACTTATGATATTGATGCAATCGAAGAGGAATGATTAATGTTCCTGTTTTTGGATTAAAAAATTATTTCATTTGAGTATTATATCAATTATATCCTAGTTATAATAATGATGAAATATATAAGGATTGTATTATAGTTATTTTTCATTAAGGATTTGAAAACCTATGATGTATGGTATCAATGACCAAGAAAAATGATTTTGTGGAAATTTTAACATCTTTTAAAACACATGATTAGGGAAAATATTACTCTTAATATTTTCATAATGTTGAGATAATTATTTTGGGATAAATTGATAATTTATATGGAGAAAGTAAATTAGACAGTACCGACTACCTTGGAACTGAGTAATGATTTGTTGAAAAAGCAGTTTATGCTATCATTGATGGAGTTTATAACATTTTTAAGTAATATATCCAATAATAAGTGTTTTACTTAAAGAATAAAAAATCATTAATGTTTTCAATATGGTTTTATGGTAATTCAGGTTATTACCATGTTTTAAAAGAATACATGATGAAGGTATTGACATGTTTGATAGTGATGATTAAGATATATTTCATATTGTTAATGGGATTAATGGTAATTTCATTTTATAAAATTTATTGACCATCTTTCTAAATTTATGGATCTTTATATTTTTATGGTTCATAAGGTTAACCGTTTGTGAAATGGCTTAAGTTTAATTTCAGATGAGGATTTATATTTTAATGTATTACTTCACAATATGAATATTTATACATATTGGATAACATATACTAACCATTTTTTTATAATAATAACTAGATATTGAAGGAATGAATTATCATTATATTATTGATATTATAAAATTTTAAAAGGAAATTTTAGTGATATAGGAATAAAAATTAATCTCAGATATTCATTTTTTGTAGTAATAAATGAAGTGGAAATTGATTGATGTGAAACCAAAAGATAAAATTGTGCTTATGAAATATAAATTCATCAAGTAAGTATATTTCATTATATTTTTAGAGAGTAAAATAATTCTTGTAATATATAAAATGGATCTTAAAAAAATGTTGTCCAATCATCATTATTTTTTATGATATCAATGAACTTTTTCATATCTTTTGTTTATGGCCTTGCCGTCATCAAATTCCTCCTGACCATGTTCTCTATTAATCTCCATCAGTATTTGAGTATTAGTTTTCTATTCTGTTTCCATGTTTTTACTTCCCAATTATGTTATCATACATGGAAACCTAGTCATGTGATTATTCTGAATGACCTTCATACTTTCCATTATCTCTAATTAATAAGATGTTTTATTAACCCTTTCATGATGTTGGTTTTCAAAAAAATATTTTTAAAATGGAAAAACCTTGATTACTGAGATCAAGTTTGAATTCTGAGGAAAACATTTATTAATGTGGGTAGAATGTAACACCCTAAAACTTTACAATATATATATTTTTAAGAATAAATCTAATTTCATCCATATCTTGGGATGCATGAAACACCGGGTTAAAAATAATATTTAGTTATGCTTTAAAAACCTAATTTAAAATTAAATACTAACACTTTTAGAAAATTTATTTTAAAAAACAAAATTCATTTTTGAAATCATAATATCAAAATTATCTTAGGGTGAAGTGTTGGGATTTTTCTGAAAAGTTTCATTTTTTGATGAATAGTGGTAAATACTAAATTTTAATTGAAAACTTTATTTTTGTTTAAATAATTTATAATGTTAAAATATATTTTGAATTGGTTTTAAAGAAACATTAGTTCAATTTTATATCAATTAATCCAATTCAGTTTATTTAAATTATTTTCATATTGAATTTAGATATAAAAACATTGTAAACATTTATACATTTTCTCTTTAAAAATATGCTTTCTCATTACGTATATCGACCCTAGCATTTTTCACATATCATTACATGATTTTAAACATAATTATCTATAAAATTAAAAGCTAAGGATTGTAAAGTCTAGTGTATTTAGATGAATAGGTACATAAAACTAAAAACATGGGACTAAATAGAACATTTATTTATTTATCATCCATTATGAGCTCCTAAATTCCTTTGAGCCCTTACATCTTCCTAGGATAACCTTGGGATAACATGAACATAGGGATGAGCTAAAAATCCCAGTAAGGGAATAAACATAACAATAAAGCATAATAAATGGGTTAAGAGGCATAATAATATGATATAAAATACATGGATATACATAAGGAATCACAACATATGTAATCATGGTATCACAGGAGACGTGGAAACAACATACAACATGACATAAGCATTAGTCAAGGCTCATTACACATAAAGGAGAACGAGTCAAGGTTAACCACCAAGACTATTGTACATGGAGAATGAGTCAAGGATAACCACCAAGATCGTTGAACATGAAATATCATGGGAATAAACATTAACCAATTTGTTAGAGTTATATTTTGTCTCACTGATCATATCATGTTCATGAATATGTGTGCCACATGAAAAATACACTTAAGGGTTACCCATAGAAGGAAATGGGAATCATAATCATGTTATAAAGCATAATAAATGGGCATATCATAAAAGTGTCCATGAAATAAAAGAATTAAATCGTACATGTACATTCATAAATGAAAAAATGCATAGATCATGATAATTTATGTCAAAATGAAATGATAATATGTAAAAAGAGTATTTAAGAAAGTTTAGAATTAAAACATTTTAGTGCGGTTTAAGGAAAATACTAAAGATAATTTAAAACATAAAAGGGAATAATATTTTATATAAAACCAAAATTGAACTAATAAAGTTCTTATAATAAATTATTTATTTTAGAAAAATAATGGTGGCTTAAAATATATTATGTACTGCACTTAAGAATGGGTAAGAATTCAAGAAGTTCTCTTAAATCGGGCTTGATTATCGAGAAATATTGAGTAGGGAACCTTTTAAAAACATGTATATCCCAAAACATAATGATAAATGATCTTGATAAATGATTTCGGAACATATACACAACATTTAAATATGTAAATAAAAATAAAATATAATTTCATTTGGGTGAAAAGAGAGAAAGAGTAACCTGAAAGAATAATGGAGGTTTAGGTAGATTCCCTTACCTTATGTTTGAAGGTTCTATTCACTTGATCTTAATGTAATAAATAATAAAATTAAATTAATTAATTAATTAATAAAACTTTTATAAATTTATTTTATTTATTATAATTTTGTTAAGTTCATTTATGGTTTTTTTGATGAGTTATAATGTTCAATTTCAACATTCGGGAGTGTTTGTTTTCTTAGTTTTTAGGGTTGGTTCGCTTATATAAGAGTATGGATGTTCATGTAAAATTTAAATATAAATAAAGAATTTAAGTTAAAAGTTATTAATGAAAATAAATAAGTTTAAATGACCATGTAAGTCATTTGGTTATTTGGGGTGAGGACGAATCATTAGATAAGATGTTAGTGATAATCATTTGGATTATTTTTGGCGGTCTTCGCTCAAAAAACACTTGTTTTGTTTTATTATTTAAAATCATGATTATATAATTATTCGATAAAATTACATAGGATGTATTACATATATGATAATTTATTTTTACCATAGGAATTTTTTTATGACCATCTTTGAATGCGTTAATGGAAAATGAAAAACTTTCATCCTTGGGGGCATAAATTAACACCTCGCAAACAGTGTTTTCATTACTAGAATAAAAGAGAGAAGAGATGGGTTTAATGTTTGATTATTACATTAGAATAATAAAATTTCATTATATGTGAGGTAATGGAATTATCCTAAAATTTGGATGAGGGGAGGTGAGTAAATAAAAATAAAAGAAAGGAACTTGAAAAGAAATTAAAAGAAAAGGAAGAGGGTTTTACCTCTTGATTACTTCTTCTTGAGAACCTCCTTAGGGGATTGGTTTTGGTATTTTGTTAATAAAAAATGATCCTAGACATGGGGAAGTGTATTGGGAGGATATTTTAGAAGAATTTGGATAAGTCTCAAGGCTTGAGAGGTGTAAGGAGAAGATGTGGTGAGAGGTGGTATTTATAGTGTGTGTGTGGGGGGGGTGTTTTCTCATTATTTTATTCATTATTTTATTATTTTTTTCTAGTAATATTTATAGTTTGAGAATTATGATAAAATATAATAAAATAATGAATTATAGTTTTATATTTTGGTCTTACATCAGCCTTACATCATCTATGACTCCATAATTCATGTATTTAGTTTTTATCATAAATTATCATATTTTATTATTCACCAAAAATTCAAATATTTTATAAGAATAAAAAAAATTCACCCTAAACATTTTTCAATGTGTATAATTTAAAAATTAACTCCATTTTATGAAAATAATTGTCTAAATATGATAAATTTAATTTTTAAATAAAATCATCACTTACTCAAAAAATACAGATTTTAAAATTATAACTGATTTTATAACACTTTGAAAAAGTAATTAAGGTCTCATAAAATTATCTTAAAATCATAATAAAAAAAATTAATTTCTGAATACATTTTATGTGAATAAAGTTTCTTTTAAATTATTAAATTAATCATAAAATTGTAAATAAATATTTATGACCTATAAAAATACCAACACTAACCTAATAATTTTTAAAACACTTATTTACTTATAATATGACATAATTATATCATATTACCATTAATAAGATTATTAAATTTTATTTATAATTTCATAGGTGAGGTTACTATTCTAATGTCCAGTTTACTATTCATAATGTTCACATTACTATTCCAAAGGCCAAGTTACTATTTTCTTGGAATAAGTTTTTTAACTTCTATAAATACTTATTATTTCATTAATTATTAATTTATAAAGAATACATTATTTTCTTTATGTGATTTAATGTGATTTATACTATATGGAATAATTATAAGAAGTGAATTTTCATTGATAAAACTTTAGGTCGTTACATTCTTCCACCTTATAAAAATTTAACCTTGAAATTTTGTTTTACACACTAAAGTTAAAACATGTGTAGGTACTTATCTTTCATCACTTGATCTGGTTCCCATGATGCCTCTTCGTACTTGTAGTTTTTCCAAAGTAATTTTACTAGGTGAGTGGTCTTGTTGTGTAGCAATTTATCTCTATGATCCAAGATCTTCACTAGCTGCTCCTCATAGGAGATATCATTCTCAAACCGTACCACATTTAAATTTAGTACATGTGAGGGCTCAGGTATGTAATTCCTCAAGAGGGATACATGGAATACATCATGTAATTGAGACATGGTTGGTGTATGTGCTAGTCGATAATCCGCAACTCTAACATGATCAAGGATCTTGAAGGAGCCGATATACCTTAGACTTAGATTTAATTTCTTTCTAAATCACTTGATTCTCTTCCATAGAGATATGTGGAGGAATACCATATCTCTAAACTTAATCTTGATGTCCCATCGATGATTATCTGCATAAATATTCGGTCGACTTTGGGCTGCCTTAATGTACTGCTAAATAGTTTTCACATTTTCCACAATTTCTTTGACCATTTTAGGTCCTAGTAGCTTGCACTCACTGAATTCATCCCATCATGCTAGTTTTCTTCACCTTTTACCATAAAGGGATTCATATGGAACCATTTGGATACTGGAGTAGAAATTATTGTTGTAAGAGAACTCGACTAGAGGTAGATGTTTGTCCTATTAGCCTTTGAAGTCTATAGAAGACACTCTAAACATGTCTTCTAGTGTCTGAAGAGTTCACTCATATTAACCATCAATTTCAGGATGATAGGACGTACTGAAGTTCAACTCAGTTCTTAGAGCATGTTGGTGACTTTTCCAGAACATTGAGGTGAATCTTAGATCTTGATTGGATACAATATATAATGTTACTCAATGAAAACTTACCACCTATTTGATGTATATTTGTGAAAATTGATCTAGTGATAATTACTCTCAAATTTTGATAAAGTGAGATATCATTTTATGATGATCCACAATAACCCATATAACATTGTTTCTGTAAAGACCCGTAAATTTCAAGGAAATTTTTTTCTTAATTTTCTTTGGAATTTTACAAGAGCGCAGTTTCTGACGGAACCTGATTCTGAGGCCCGGTGTGCCCAGAATCATTCTCCGAAGTTTGGCTCCGGTACGTTCAGTGAACGAACGAGCGGGTTTTTATAACTTTTGAACTGGTGCTCGGAATTGAATTCCGAGGGAACCGATGGAATCGCAGTGCCGGTAATTTCTTAGAAACGCCTCTTCCGGAGTTGCGTTTACTTGGGTGTGGTTTTTAAAATTTTGGGAGTTAAGTGAAGAAAATAAAATAATGTGGTGCGACAACTTTATTTTTTTATTTCACTTAAAGCCACTTAAAATCCACTTAAAGCTGCTTAAGCTGAGTTGAAGTGGATACGGTACAATCCAAAATATCCTACCCTCTTGGTAGGATATTTGTGAGGCGGGGCCCACATGAGCCCCACCGTTTCTTTTCCCCTAAGTAACGCACCCGCAACCCCCCTCTTAAATGAAAGTCAACTGACGCGTTTTCTAAAACTCTTAAACGCTCCTATTAATTGGGGGGTTAATTTCATTGCAATTAATTCTATTAATTAATTTGTTCGTTTCTTATCTTTGTTTTTCAAATTCTTTAGTTGATAATAAAATAAGATGAGGACTTATTTTATTATCTGGTTGTTGTGTTAAACCTTTAGAGAATCTCTAAAGATCTTCATCCTCCTTCGCGGAGAACGCGAAGAACGCGAAGAACGCCGGACTCCGACGAAGGGCGACGAAGAACACCGAGCCCTTGGAGATCGACGACGCGACGCCGAGTACCGCGACACCGACGATTCTTCCGCGACGATCCATCCCCGTGACAGTCTTCGATCGACATCTTGAGGTAGGGGATTGCGGTCCTTTTAATTATTTATGGACTATAACGTCAACATGGATTTAATTGTTATAATTAAATCCGTATGTTCTTGATCTTCGGAGTTTGTCTACGCGACGCCGAGTACCGCGTGACAGGGATGCCCTTCCGTGATGCGACGATCCTTTTCTTCCGCGATGGTCAATTCCGCGACGAGCTCGCGTCCGACGACGACGTTGAGGTAGGGGTCGTTTTGAAAATGATAATACCCATGTTTGTTTTCCTCCAAGGAAAGAACGCAGACCAACCAATTAACAAGTTGGTCCATGGATTATTATTGCCGGTCAAGGTTTACTAATTGCTGGGAATTATGGTGTTGTTTCAAACTGCTAACGCGGTGGGTGCGGACCAACGAACAAGTCCGAACCCACCGCCCTTTGTTTGTTGGTGTGCAGAACGGCGGACGATGACAAAACATGACGCAGAGACGATTTTTTGATTCCGCAGTGATGAACGGGACCCGGGATGAGCTACGACGCAGACGGAAATGAAATCGGACCTCCGGAGCAACTCCGGTGGCCCGCAGACTCCACCGGGGGCGCGGCGGCGCCGGCGGCCGGAGGCGGCGGCGCCCCAGCGCGCCGCCGGACAGACCCACCGCTGCCGTAGCAGCGTGGTCCCTCGACCATGCGGGACTGGAGGAGCGGGACGCGGCGGCCCGACCATGTCCGCTGGCGAGGGCGTCCCTACGCGGGGCCGCGACTTCTCTTCACGCAGGGGCAGCACGCCCCCCGCGGTTTCCCTTGCTCGGCCGCTCGGTCAAGCCGAGCCAAGACGACCCACCGGCCGGGTCACGCCCAGGTCGGGCCACCCCGGCCGGGCCGGGTCGCGCCCAACCGGGTCGGTCCGGGCCCAGACCCCCCGTTTTCATATCGTTTTCGGTCTTTTTCCCATATCTTGGGCTACGGACCTCCGAACGATGCGCCGTCAGCGGCGATGCGATCCTTGGATCGAGACGGTCGTCTCGGTATACTACACCCAAGGTTTCGGAATACTTTGGGTTCATTCGGGTTGGTTCGTACACGAAACCAACCGGGCCCTTGGAGCGGAAACGCTCATATCTTGAGCTCCGAACGTCCAATTGACGTACCGTCGACTTTGATGGTTTTCTCTAAGTGAGACGGATCTTTTGGATTACTCCACTTGAGGTTTGGATGCAGGTGGAGTACGGTCGGGTTGGTTTTTCCTTAAAAACCAACCGGGCCCCTGGGACGAAAAAGCCAATAACTCTCAGACCGGGCGTCCGATTGACGCGCCGTCTGCGACGTTGAGTTCCTGTTGACGATACAGAACTTTTGGATACATAAACTCTGGACTATGTGTCAGTTGATGTATCAGCCTCTTAGCTCGTGGAGCGGACCCTCCCGAACGATCTTGGTGTGTATGGGAACCCTAGAGCTGGCTGCAACTGCTACTGTGACGACGACGACTATACAGAGATCCTTAGTGGATTTGACTGCGACGATGATGAAAACAGTACGGGAATCCTCCATGTTTTCGACAGTGACCACTACGGTACATCTTGGGATACGTCAACTCTGGACTACATGTCAGTTGATGCATCAACCTCTTAGCTCATGGAGTGGACCCTTCCGGAACGAGCATGTTGTGTGCGGAAACCCTAGAGCCGGTTGAGACTTGACGACTGCTGACCGAACGACTCGGTGTGTTACGGATAGCCCAGTGGAGAGAGCTTGGTTGTAGCGGTAGACCCACGTCGGAAGAGCGCTTGGTTGTAGCGGCAGACCCACGATGGAGGAGCTCTTGGTTGTAGCAGCATAGGGGAGCGCTTGGTTGTAGTGGCAGACCCACGACGGAGGAGCGCTTGTTTGTAGCGGCTGACCTGTGGTACTCAACAGAAGGAGTACCTCTAGAGGCTATGAGGGGGAGCTCTTGGTTGTAGCGGCAGACCCATGGTGGGAAGCGCTTGGTTGTAGCAGCAGACCCACAGTACTCGATAGGTGGAGTACTACAGCAGTCCAAGGTGAGAGGGAAGTGCTTGGTTGTAGGGGAATAACCACTGTACTTGATGGAGAAGGAGTTTCCCAATAGCTTTGGGTTCAACTTCATGATCGATCCTGTGTGGGTCATTTCGGGGGTTAGTACCTACATATCCTTTGTGGGTCCGACGGCTTAGATGAATCAGTGTCTACATATGATCATCTCTAACGTCATACGAAGAAGTACCTCTGTGAGCTGAATCCTATTTTTTTTCCTTTGTGGATTGTGTTGTGCTATCCTATGTGGATTTACGTTTTGCTTTCTTGTGTGGACTGGGTTGTACTTGGGCTCGGATGTTGGAGCCGAACAAAAATTGATGACTTATGTATATGTATGGGCATATACCTAAGCCGTGTCAGATGTTACTTCGTGATTGTATATTTCTGTTGTGGATTATCCTTTGTGGATTCTGGGAGACCTTCAGTGGTCTCGGGGTCCCTACTGAGTAGCTTATACTCACCCCTGCATGGGCTATGCCCGCACTACATTGTGTTGGTTGCAGATGACGGACAACGCTGATCGTGGTTGAGGCTTGCGAAGCAGGACAGTACCTGGATGTGGACCACTGGGTGAGATGTACTTGGAGCGGACGGCTGGACCCGAGGAGCTGTGGAGGCTATCTATACCCACCCTTCTGGTGGGATTTCCAGTGGATGGCTCGACGTTGCAGCTTTACTTTTCAGTTGTTGTTTTCCCTTTCGAGTTGTACTTTACTTTCAGTTTGGGTTTGTATCCTGGCCCACTTACTTTTCACACTTACTGTTGTACCAGTTTTTACTTAGTGTTTACTTCTGCCTTCTTGCTCTGTGGTGTTTGTGGTTTACTATTCAAAGGAAATGCCTTCCCTTTTTCCGGGATTTATGCCTTGCTGCTAGTCACCAGCCCCTGGCTTATGGAAGGCGGGCTTGGGGTAGTCACGACATGGGCCCCGAGGAAGGGTCGTGACAAATTGGTATCAAAGTAGTTCGGTTATACCGCAGAATATTATCTTTCTTATATGTGAAGCAGTAGTGTTATGTGTATTGGGTGTGGTTATCAGTCCAGGGAGTCCGGTGTTGGTGCGGCGACCGACGTATCCGTACACCAGGACCCCGACTTCTGATTTCCGACTTAATGCACGAAAACATTGATTGCATGTGTGTTCAAGTTTTCTTTGTGATTACTTTGTATTAGCTCACCAGGTATACTGTTCTGACCGTGGCACACCTATTTCTTTTTCAGGATATCCCCACGACGGCAGCCAGCTAGGGTTCCGAGAGTTGAGCGTGACGACAACTCATCGAGCGACGAGGCCTCGGTGCAGGGCCCTTTGATAGCTGAGGCACCGGCGATTCCTTTACCCGTCGAGCCACCGATGCTTCCAGCCCCAGCCGCTGACGATGCACGTCGCCTTGGAGCTCTGCACGAGTGTCAGTGCCAGCGACCGCCTAGGTTCCATGGGGAGATGGACCCCCAGGTAGCCGAGGACTGTCTGGAGGCAGTTGTATGAGTTTTCTGGTTAGTGAGGACACCAGCAGACCTTATGGTGGTCCTGGCAGCGAGCCTCCTGCATGCGGAAGCAGGAAGATGGTGGAGCTTGATGCTCCAGGTGCACGACAAGGCATCACTTCTTTGGACGGACTTTGAGAGCCTTTTTTGCTCAGAGTCCGTCCCAGCCACCCTCCGAGCGGTGCGAATCTAGGAGCTTCTACAACTACGGTAGGGCAGCATGACAGTAGCCTAGTATGCGGCGAGGTTTACCGACCTCCTGCGCTATTCCACGGACATGGTACGAGACCCATTCTTTAGGGACCAAACCTTCGAGCAGGGGCTGAAGCGAAAGATCATAGCTTCAATTGTTTATCACAACATTCCGACACAGACAGGGGTGTTGGAGAGAGCCCTCTTAGTGGAGAGTTTCCTTGCTGAGCAGTCTCCAGCAGCAGGACCCACCACTAGCCGGCATGCAGAAGTGTCTTCTACAGCGGGCAGTAGACAGATGACGCAGGGGTCCAAGAAGACTAGACCTACTGGTGGTCGACCGCATGACACAGGATTGTTTGTGCGAGGCACCCGGGGTGGACAACGACTTACCATGAGCGGACAATGTTACTCCTACGGTGGGGTTAGTCACATGGCTCGTGACTATCCGACCCGCCATACGGATGACCAGCAGATGAACGAAGGACCTCCCAGGCAGAGGCAGAGGTTCGATCGAGGCAGATCGCATGGAGCAGGAGACCGTGGCAGGGGAGCTGGCCATGTAGCTAGAGGTGGACGACGCTTCGAGGTGTTGCCACCACCACCACCAGGAGGTCCACCCCGACCGTAGGGAGATGGTGGACATGGGAGAGCTCAACTTCAGGTAGCTGAGGCCTACGATCATGGAGATCCAAGAGCAGATGGACTGGAGCGGGACTAGCTCCAGACCTAGAGACTTTTGTTTTTGCTGCTTCTAGCGTTGTTGATGTTTGTTTGTAGATGTTTTGTGTCTTTGTACTTTGAGCTGCAGTAATAAAAGACACTTTTCTTGTGGCATTTACCTTCCTGTCCTCTCTTTTAGTTGTTACTAAGAGGTTCTGGTTTAAAAACCGTTGACTTGAACCTCACTATGAGATACCTACTGGAGGAGACCCAGTGACCACACACTGATGCCGACAGTGTGACTCAACCCTTGGAGGCGAGAGTAATGGTTGGATCTCTTGGTAGTAGCGTCGAGGCCTTACGACGTCATCCTTGATATGGAATAGTATCATCCATGTCAGGATTTACTGTATTTGGCGAAGAACATGGTTCATCCAGGGGATGAGACCAGATTTCTCTTATCGGCAAAGAAGAAATCTTAGCAGCTCTTGTAGGACCAGAAAGGTCCAAGTCATCCATTAGCGGATGAGGATAGCTCAGAGCCGGCAAAAGTCTTGTGCTGACAGAAGGCGGAGGCCACTAGAGTTTGAGGATGGAGACCACGTCTTCGGGCGTGTCTCACCTCGACGTGGATTACGGAGATTTGGACGAGGCAGAAAATCGTCTCCACGCTTCATCGGACCATTCCAGGTTCTCAGCAGGATTGGCGAGGTGGCTTATCGCCTGGCTCTACCACCTCAGTTGCACCGGGTGCACGACGTCTTCCACGTATCTCAGCTGAGGAGGTACGTGCATGACCCGACACACATCATTTACCATGGGGAGATAGACGTTGATGATGGGGCGACTTTTGCGGAGGTCCCGGTGGAGATTGAGGATCGATAGAAGCAGGTCCTATGTGGAAGGTCGATTCCTCTAGTGCGCATTAGATGGAAGCATGAGAACCTCCAGGAGAGCACTTGGGAGCGGGAGGCTCAGATGCGTGCTCAGTACCCGCATTTGTTTCCCTAGTTTATGATGTATCTTTACGGGGACGTAAATCCCTGAGGTGGGAGTGATGCAAAGACACGTAAATTTCAAGTAAATGCTTTTCTTAATTTTCTTTGGAATTTTACAAGAGCACAGTTTCTGACGGCACCTGATTCCGAGACTCGGTGTGCCCGGAATCATTTTATGAAGTTTGGCTCGGGTACATTCAGTGAACGAACTAGCAGGTTTTTATAACTTTTGAACCGGTGCTCAGAATCACATTCCGAGGGCACCGATGGAATCGCAGTGCCGGTAATTGCTTAGAAACGCCTCTTCTAGAGTTGCGTTTACTCGGGTGTGGTTTTTAAAATTTTGGGAGTTAAGTGAAGAAAATAAAATAAAGTGGTGTGACAACTTTATTTTTTTACTTCACTTAAAGCCACTTAAAAACCACTTAAAGCTGCTTAAGCTGAGTTGAAGCAGATAGGGTACAATCCAAAATATCCTACCCTCTTGGTAGGATATTTGTGAGGTGGGGCCCGCACGAGCCCCACCGTTTCTTTTCCGCTAAGTAACGCACCCGCAACCCCCCTCTTAAATGAAAGTCAATTGACGCATTTTCTAAAACTCTTAAATGCTCCTATTAATTGGGAGGCTAATTTCATTGAAATTAATTCTATGAATTAATTTTTTCGTTTCTTATCTTTGTTTTTCAAATTCTTTAGTTGATAATAAAATAAGATGAGGACTTATTTTATTATCTGGTTGTTGTGTTAAACCTTTGGAGAATCTCTAAAGATCTTCATACTCCTACACGAAGAATGCGAAGAACGCGAAGAATGTGAAGAACGTGAAGAATGCGAAGAATGCCGGCCTCCGACGAAGGGAGACGAAGAACACCGAGCCCTCAGAGATCGATGACGCGACGCCGACGCTTCTTCTGCGATGATCCATCCCCGCGAAAGTCTTCAATCGACATCTTGAGGTAGGGGATTGCGGTCCTTTTAATTCTTTGTGGATTATAACGTCAACATGGATTTAATTGTTATAATTAAATCTGTATGTTCTTGATCTTCAGAGTTTGTCTACGCGACGCCGAGTACCGCGTGACAGGGACGCCCTCTGCGACGCGACAATCCTTTTCTTCCACGACGGTCAATTCCACGACGAGCTCGCGTCCGACGACGACGTTGAGGTAGGGGTCATTTTGAAAATGATAATACCCATGTTTGTTTTCCTCCAAGGAAAGAACACGGACCAACCAATTAACAAGTTCGTCTGTGGATTATTATTGCGGGTCAAGGTTTACTAATTGCTGGGAATTATGGTGTTGTTTCAAACCGCTAACGCGGTGGGTGCGGACCAACGAACAAGTCTGAACCCACCGTCCTTTGTTTCTTGGTGTGCAGAACGGTGGACGACGACAAAACATGCCGTAGAGACGATTTGTTGATTCCGCAGTGAAGAACGGGACCCATGATGAGCTACGGTGAAGACGAAAATGAAATCGGACCACCGGAGCAACTCCGGTGGCCCGCGGACTCCACCGGCGGCGCTGGCGGCCGGAGGCGGCGTTTCCCCTGTGCGCCGCCGGACGGACCCGCTGCGGCTGAAGCCGCGGCGGCAGCAGCGTGGTCCCGCGACCGCGCGGGACCGAAGGAGCGGGACGCGGCGGCCCAGCCGCGTCGGCTGGTGAGGGCGGGCCCACGCGGGGCCGCGACTTCTCTTCACGCGGGGGCAGCACGCCCCCCTGCGGTTTCCCTTGCTCGGCCGCTCGGCCGAGCCGAGCCAATCCGACCCGCCAGACGGGTCATGCCCAGGCCGGTCCGGGTCATGCCCAACCAGGTCGGGTTGACCCGGTTCGGGCCGACCCAGGGGGCGTCGGGCCGGGTCGGTCCGGGCCCAGACCCCCGTTTTCGGTTCGTTTTCGGTATTTTGCCCATATCTTGGGTTACAGACCTCCGAACGACGCGCCTTCAGCGGCGATGCGATCCTTGGATCGAGACGGTCGTTTCGGTATACTACACCCAAGGTTTCAGAATACTTTGGGTTCAGCCGGGTTGGTTCGTACACGAAACCAACCGGGCCCTCGGAGCGGAAACACTCATATCTTGAGCTCCTGACGTCCGATTGACGTACCATCGACTTTGATGGTTTCCTCTAAGTGAGAAAGATCTTTTGGCTTAATCCTCCCGAGGTTTGGACGTAGGTGGAGTACGGACGGGTTGGTTTTGCCTTAAAAACCAACCGTGCCCCTGGGACGAAAAAGCCAATAACTCTCAGACCGGGCGTCCGATTGACGCGCCTTCTGCAACATTGAGTTCCTGTTGACGATACGGAACTTTTGGATACATAAAATCTGGACTATGTGTCAGTTGATGTATCAGCCTCTTAGCTCGTGGAGCGGACCCTCCCGAACGAGCTTGCTGTGTGCGGGAACCCTAGAGATGGCTGCAACTACTACTATGACGACGAAGACTGTATAGAGATCCTTAGTGGATTCGACTGCGACGATGACGAAAACAGTACGGGAATCCTCCGTGTTTTCGGCAGTGACCACTACGGTACATCTTGGGATACGTCAACTCTGGACTACATGTCAGTTGATGCATCGAACTCTTAGCTCGTGGAGTGGACCCTCCGGGAACGATCATGCTGTGTGCGGAAACCCTAGAGCCGGTTGAGACTTGACGACTGCAAACCGAACGACTCTGTGTGTTACGGATAGCCCAGTGGGGAGCGCTTGGTTGTATCGACAGACCCACAATGGAGGAGCGCTTGGTTGTAGCGGCAGACCCACGGTACTCAACAGAAGGAGTACCTCTGGAGGCTATGGGGGGGAGCGCTTGGTTGTAGCGGCAGACCCACGATGGAGGAGCGCTTGGTTGTAGCAGCACAGGGGAGCGCTTGGTTGTAGCGGCATACCTACGACGAAGGAGCGCTTGGTTGTAGCGGCTGACTCGTGGTACTCAACAGAAGGAGTACCTCTAGAGGCTATGAGGGGGAGCGCTTGGTTGTAGCGGCAGACCCATGGTGGGAAGCGCATGGTTGTAGCAGCAGACCCACAGTACTCGATAGGTGGAGTACTACAACAGTCCAAGGTGAGAGGGAAGCACTTGGTTTTAGCGGCATAACCACTGTACTTGATGGAGAAGGAGTTTCCCAATAGCTTTGGGTTAAACTTCATGATCGATCTTGTGTGGGTCATTGCGGGGGTTAGTACCTACAGATACTTTGTGGGTCCGACGGCTTAGATGAATCAGTGGCTACATCTGATCATCTCTAACGTCATACGAAGAAGTACCTGTGTGAGCTGAATCCTGTTTTGCTTTCCTTTGTGGATTGTGTTGTTCTATCCTGTGTGGATTTACGTTTGCTTTCCTTTGTGGATTGTGTTGTGATATCCTATGTGGATTTACGTTTTTCTTTCCTGTGTGGACTGGGTTGTACTTGGGCTTGGATGTTGGAGCCGAACGAAAATTGATGACTTAGGTATATGTATGGGTATATACCTAAGCCGTGTCGGATGTTACTTCGTGATTGTATCTTTCTGTTGTGGATTATCCTTTTTGGGTTCTGGGAGACCTTCGGGGGTCTCGGGGTCCCTACTGAGTAGCTTATACTCACCCCTGCACGGGCTATGCCCGCACTACGTTGTTTTGGTTGCAGACGACGGACAACGCTGACCGTGGTTGAGGCTTGTGGAGCAGGATGGTACCTGGAGGTGGACCACTGGGCGAGACGTACTCGGAGCGGACGGCTGGACCCAAGGAGCTATGGAGGCTATCTGTACCCACCCTTCAGGTGGGATTTCCAGTGGAGGGCTCGACGTTGTGGCTTTACTTTTCAGTTGTTTTTTCCCTTTCAAGTTGTACTTTACTTTCAGTTTGGGTTTGTATCCTGGCCCACTTACTTTCCGCACTTACTGTTGTACCAGTTTTTACTTAGTGTTTACTTCTGCCTGTTTGCTCTGTGGTGTTTGTGGTTTACTATACAAAGGCAATGCCTTCCCTTTTTCTGGGATTTACGCCTTGGTTCTAGTCTCCAGCCCCTGGATTATGGAAGGCGGGATTGGGGTAGTCATGGCACGGGCCCCGAGGACGGGTCGTGACAGTTTCCTCGGGATGTCTTCAAAATTTTAATGACAAAGTCCATGGTGATTTTCTCCCACTTCCAGGTTGCTGTGGATAATAGTTGCATCAAACATTTAGAATTTTTTCTTCAAGACTTTACTTGATGACATACCAGGAACTTTTATATATATATATATATATTCAGTTATCTCCTTTTTAATATTGTCCCACCAATAGTTTTCTCAGAGATCTAGATTCATCTTTGTTCTCCCCGGGTGAATAGAGAAAGGTTGATCTATACGCATCCTTCAGAAGCTATTTATTTACCTCTAGATTGGATGGTACACATATTCATGACCCAAATATAATTAATCCTTCCTCATCTATTTGGAACTCTTAGTATTTACCATTTCTGATAGCTTCCACCCTTTTCTGAATTTTCCCATCATTTCATTGAGCATCCTTTATTTTCTCCATTAGAGATAGTTGAGAAATCATTTGAGAAATGATTGATGATGTTCCTCCCTTAATGATTCCCATTTACATCCTCTATAAGTCTAATAAGATTGAATCCTTCTCAATTCTCATCATTTATAAATATACAATATACGTTCCACTTAGAGCATTCGCTAACTTATTTTCTTTACCATTATAGTAGTGGATTGTGAAGTTATAATCTTTGATGAGATCCAACCATCTTCGATGGTGCATATTAAGATCCTTATCTATGAATATATATTTGAGACTCTTGTGATCAGTATATATCTCACACATATCCCCAAAGAGATAATCCTACCAGATTTTCGACCCAAAAATCATATTTTTCAACATCAGATCATGTGTAGGACAGTTTTTCTCATGAATTTTCAACTAACTTATGGTATATGATATCACATTTTTATTTTTCATTAGCACACATCCTACAAAATTTTTTGAAGCATCATTGTACACCAAAAATATTTCATCACTTGTTAGGAGTGTGAGTACAAGAGTAGTGATAAACCTCTTTTTGAGCTCCTTAAAGCTTTCCTCATATTCTCGAGTCTATAGAAACTTCACTCCCTTCCATGTTATCTTGGTTATTCAGTTTTAAAATCATGAGAAGTTCTTAAAATATTGTCGGTAATACTCTTTTAGACCAATAAAGATATGAATATCTGTTACAGATGTTTTCCTCAGCCACTCTTCGATAACCTTTGTGTTTGAAGGGTCTATAGGTATTACTTTTCTAATGATAACATGCCCAGAAATAATACTTCCTCCATCCAGAACACACATTTACTATACGTTGAATATAGTTTCTCCCTTTGAAAAGTATTTAGCACAGTATTAAAATGATATTCATGTTCCTCCTTTCTCTTAGAGTATATCATAATATCATCAATAAATACTAACACAAATTTGTTCAAGGTAATCTATAAATACTATATTAATTAAGCCCATGAATATTTCCAGAGCATTAGTGAGTCTGAAGGGAATCAATATAAACTCATAGTGTCCATACCTCATTCGAAAGGCAGTATTGAGAATAAATTCCTTCCTCACATTTAATAGTGATACCCCATCAGAAGTTCCACCTTAGAGAAATAACTATCCCCACATAGATGATTGAATAAGTCATCTATTCATGGTAGGGGATACTTGTTCTTTATCATGATTTTATTGAGCTCATGATAATCAATAAAGAGGCGTATTGAACCATCCTTCTTCTTGAAAAATAGGATTGACACACCCCATGGTGAATCACTCTGGCATATAAAACCCCCATACAGATTCTCCTATAACTACTTCTTCAGTTCTTCCTACTCAATGGTGACCATTATATAAGTTGTCTTTAATATTGGAAAAAAAATCCTGGAAAAATTTCAATTGAAAACTCTACCTCTTGATCAGGAGAAAGATCAGGTTACTCTTTGTGGAACAAATCAGTGTAGTTCCTCACAATGGGAATGTCTTCGAGCATGATTCTATCCTTTTTCTAAATAATTTGGTATCGATATGCTTTCTCATAAGGTAATAATATGCACAGTTGAGATGATTATTCTAAAAAATATTCATCTTTTTCATTACACTTGTATAGAATTGAATAATTTTTCGGGATGTGATGTGTGATCTCCCTTTCCCAATAGTTGATGTTGTCTTTGTATAAATATAACAAATCCATTCCCAATATGGCATCTAAATCCACCAAAAATGTAAGAAGGTGTTTTTTGAGAGGTTTAGTCCACAAGCATTATTTGGGGAGGAGTTATATACATTTGATGCAATAATTTTCCCATTTTATATACTTATAGAAAACTCAAACTCTATATTTTGAGGTGGTGTTTGAATATTTCTACTAAACTTTCAAGATATGAAAGAATGTATAGAACTAGAATAAAATAGTATGTTCTATATTCTTGAATGAATAACCAGCGAACCTGTCACTACATTATCATCTGGATTCACCTCAGTAGTAGTGATAACATATTCTCTTCCTTGTTTCCTTGGAAATTGTTGTTGATTTACCCTAATAAACCTGAGTTTAGATAATTGGTTTGAAAAATTCCCATGTTCCTTGAAGTTGAAACACTTCACTATAGGTTAAGTGTTTATTTGAACCTTCCTTTATTCTTCTACCTTAGATGAAATCTTCATATATATTTGGTATTTCTAAGAAAGATGACCCATTCTTCTACATTTTAAGAATTACCTGGTTCCCTTTATAAAATTCCAAGGATTCTTATTTTCATAATTTTTGACATGAGGGATATTAGTTATTATTTCCATTATGGGATTTATTTATTGATCCACCCATATTAGACACAATTTGACACTTTTTTTCACTGGGCCCATGAGACCACTGGGAGTCTCCATTATCCATTTTAACTTTGAGGGAACAATGTACAATCTTCTCAAAACTATCGAAGTCTCAAATCACCAACACTATTTATAGACTTAGATTTATTTTTCTAAAGAATTGATACACCTTGATTTCAATGTTCATGAAAAATCCAGTTGCGTATCATGCAATCCTTGTAATGTTTTCTTCATACGACCCTATAGACGCACCTTCCTTCTACTTAATATTGAAGAACTCTCTTTATATCTTGAGATGGAGGGTTCAGGGAAAATATTTATTGAATTTTTTTCTTCAATTTCTTTTAATATGTGGAATCAATTTCCTCGTTGTACTTCATGTTTTTGTTTAGTGTCCACCATTTATCAGCTTCCCCATCAAAACAATAGACCACAAACACAACTTTCTCTTCTTATGAGAACTATATGAGAGAGAATATGTTTTCAACGGAGTTAATCCACCGTTCTGGGAGGAGGGGATCGAAAGATTCACTAAATATTGGAGGCCTTCTCCACATAAAGGATTCCACTAAAACTTTATCTCTCTTAGGAGAAGGAGGGTTTTCCACATGATTCAAATTATTATCTATAACTTGTGCCATTTGAGTAAGTACTGCCATGAAGTTTTGAGAACCCATTCCCATCATATTTAGAATATCATTAGGGAAATATTCAAATTTCCAATAAAATTTATTGTTCTTACAAGTTCTTTTATTCCCATCCATTAAATAAGAAAAATAAAGTATAATTAGGGGGATTTAATACTTAACTATTAATAATAATAAAAGGAAACTACAAATATAAAAGGATAAACTTGTAAAGGAAAAGTATATCTTAACTTGTGATTCCCTAGGATTCAATCTAGGTTATTCATGATCTGTTTCCTAACATATATTTTCTTATGAGAGTTTTTTGTTCTCTTAATAATGGTTTGTGATGAGTTTATGAATTTACTAAAGAATATCCCCTGGGAGTGTCAAACCAAGTGTGCAGTAAGACCCATTGTCGTGTACCAGGTTACCACAAGTTAGGACTAGAACACCTTGTCAAATTTATTACTCCTAGGTACATCTTTACCAAAAACACATACACTTGTAGTATAAATACATGGATGGATTTTCTTGATAAACCAATTTATATTTTCCAAAATCTTGGGATGTTTTCTTAGACTTAGTCTTATCCATAAGGTTATTACTAAAGTTATCTATTCTTAATCTCAAAAAAATAACTAGAACTTCCTCTGATAACAACTATATAAAACATACCCTTTTTCAATTATTATTACAATATTTCAACATAATTAACTATCAAATTACAATCCAATGATAGTAAATTCTAGTGTATTTGGAAGACTAGGAACATAAAACTGAAAACATGAGACTAAATAAAAAATTTCATTATTTATCATCCATTATGAGCTTCTAAAATTCTTTGATCTCATATATCTTCATAGGATAACCTGGGGATAACGTGAACAACATGATGATCTAAAAAGCCCAGTAATGGAATAAGCATAAAAATAAAGCATAATAAATATATTAGAAGGCCTAATAAGATGACATAAAAGGCATGGATATACATAAAGAATAAAATATTAAATAATGATATCATAGGATATGTGTAAAAAACATAAAACATGACATAAGTATGATTCAAGGCTCATTGCACATGAAGAATAACAAGTTAATGTTAACCACCAAGACCGTTGCACAAAGATCACAAGTCAAGGATAACAACCAAGACCATTGCACATAATTTCTCATGAGACTAAACATTACCCAATACATTGGATGAATTTTTGGGTTCACCCATTATAACATGTTCATTAATATGTGTGACACATGAATAATAAACAAAAGGGTTACCCATATAAAGAAATGGGTATCATAATCATATTATAATGCATAATAAATGAGCGTATCATAAAAGTTTACCTGAAATAAATTAATTAAATAATAAATGGAAATTAATAAATAAAAATTGGCATATATAATGAAAATTTATGTCAAATTTAAGTTATAAAATGTAAAAAGAGTATTTATTAAACTTTACAATTAAAACATTTTAGTACAGTTTAAAGAAAATATGAAAGAGCATTTAAAGAAGAGAGGGAATAATATTTTATATAAAACAAAAAGTGAGCCAATAATTTTTCCATAATAAAATGATTGATTTTAGAAAAATAAAGGTGCCTTAAAATATTTTATGGAGTTCACTTGAAAATGGGTAAGAATTCGGGAAGTTCCCTTAGACTGGGCTTGCTTATCGGGAATAATTGAGTAGGGATCCTTTTAAAAACTTTTATATCCATGAAAAAAGGATGAAATGATATTGATACATGAGTTTTGAACATATACACAGAATTTTAAATATGTACAAAAAAATAAAAGATAATTTCATTTGGTTAAAAAGAGATAAAGAGTAACCCGAAGAAATAGTAGAGGTTCGGGTAGAATCCCTTACCTTATTCCGAAGGTGTTATTCACTAGATATTAATGTCATGTATAATCAAATTAAATCTATTAGTTAATTAATTAATAACACTTTTATACATTTATATGATTTAGTGTAATTTTAATAAGTTAATTTATGGATTTTTGATGAGTTATAGTGTTCAATTTCATCGTCTGGGAGTGCCCATTTTCTTAGTTTTCATGATCGGTTCTCTTATATAAGAGTATGGATGTTCATGAAAAATGGAAATAGAAATATATAACTGAATTTATAATTTATTAATGAAAATAAAAAAGTTTAAATGAACATATACTCCATTTGGTTATTTTTGGATGAGGATGAATCATTAGATAAGATGTTAGTGATAATCATTTGGATTATTTTAGGCAGTTTTCGCTCACAATGAACTTTTTTTGTTTTATTATTTAACATCATGAGTATATAATGATTCTAGAATATTATATAGGATATAATACATATATTATAATTTTTTTAACCATATGAATGGTTTTATGACTATCCTTGAAGGCATTAATTGAAAATTAAAATTTGTTGTCCGTAAAGGCGATAAATTAACACCTCATGAATGAAATTTTTATTACTAGAATAAAAGGGAGATGAGAAGAGTTTAAAAATTGATTATTATATTAGAATAATAAAATTCCATTATATGAGAGTTTCTAGAGTGATTATACAATTTGGATGAGTGGAGGTGAGAAAATAAAAAGAAAAGAAAGGAACTTGAAAAGAAATTAAAAGAAAAGGAAGAGGGTTTAACTCTTGGTTACTTCTTCTTGAGAACCTCCTTAAGGGATTGGTTTTGGTATTTTGTTATGAAAAAATCTCCTGGACGTGGGAGAGGGACTTGGGAGGATATTTGAGTAGAATTTGGACAAGGATAAAAGTTTGAGAGTTGTGAGGAGAAGAGGTGGTGATGGGTTGTATTTATAGTGGAGGAGGGGAGTGTTTTTCTCATTATTCTAATCATTAGTTTATTATTTTATGTCAAGAATATTATTAGTTTGAGAATTATTATCAAATATAATAAAATAATTAAGTATAGTTTGGTACTGTGGGCTTACATTAGCCTTACATCATCTACGAGTCCATAATTCATGTATTTAACTTTTATCGTGAATTGTTGTACTTTATTATTCACTAAAAAATAAACCATTTTAGAAAAAACCAAAAAATTAACCCTCATTTTTTTATGTTAATAATTTATAAATTAACTCCATTTTATGAAAATAATTTTTTATATATAAGAAATTTAATTTGTAAATAAAATCACCATTTACCAAAAAAATACAGATTTTAAAATTACATGTTATTTTATAACACGTTGAAAAACTAATTAAGGTATCATAAAATTATATTAAAATAATAATAAAACAAAATATTAATGTAAGAATATATTTTATAAAAATAAATTTTATTTTAAGTTATTAAATTTAATCACAAAATTGTAATTAAATATTTGTGACTTATAGAAATACCAACAATTAATTAATAAATTTTTAAAAACTTATGTACTTATACTATTATATAATTATATCATATTACAATTAACAAGATGTTTAAAATTTATTTATTATTTCATAGGTGAGTTTACTATTCCATTGTCGAGTTTACTATTCATAAGGGCAATATTACTATTCCAAATGTCAAGTGACTATTTCATCGGTATAGGTTTTTTTAACTACTATAAATAATTATTATTTAATTTATTCTTCATTTATAAAGTTTATATTGTGTTATTTATGTGATTTAACATTATTTATACTATATGACATAATTATAAGAAGGGAATTTCCATTGATAAAACTTTGGGTCGTTACATCACGTATACGGAGTTAATTTTAAATTAAATTTTGAGTTTTCTATGAATTGAATTTGGAGAAATGGATTCCATATTTGGAATCTGAATAATTTATAATTTCTAAAAATTTCAACTTAATATTTGATAAAAAAATACTTAAAACAATAATAAAAAAATTCTGCACTTAAGAAAAAAACGGGTTTATTGGGGGTTAAACTAGAATGATAAGAGATGAAAAGACATAAAATATCATCTTAATTTTATTTAATGGGTTTATTTATACCATGGAAATAAAAGTATTTTAAAAATTCCAATTAATCTCCACTTTAATTTTAATATAACCCATATAATAAGTTAAGTAAAGAAAAATACAAAAAAATGCATTTTTCTTATTTTTAATACCTATAAAGCTTTAGGATAGGGAAAAACAAAATATGTTTGGTTATAAGTATTATTTTGAAATATAAATTATTTTTTATCATGATAATTTATTTTGATTTATTGGAGATGAAATAATTACTTTAAATAATTAATAAATGCCACCACATTAATTCTTTAGTTAATAATTAACTAAAATAAAAGCTACTAAAAATATTAAAAGTGAAGTAAATTGAGTGAATTTTTTTTGTTAAATTAATGTATTTATATGAATATATAATGTTACATAGGTGTGGACATAATATATTTGAATTTAATCATTGTATTGATATTTTTAAATTCAAATTAAATGAATAATTTTAAAATTGACTATAATGTTATTTTATAATAAATGATATTTTATTAAATGATTTAAAATGAATAAAAATACTATCTTATCCCAAGTGATTTTTAAATGTTAATAAATATAAAATATGTTCCATTAATATAATAAATTTTATTTTATAATTAATATATTGACCCCTAAATAGTAAAAACCTTGTTAGCGAAGTTAAGGTTAAAATAGTGTTTTTGCACGTTACATGCGCTTATGTAAAATTATTTCCAAAGCACATATGATTTATTTTTTCAAAATTAGATATTATATTTATAATAAGTGGTTCCAAATTATTTAATAAATCTAACTTTAATGTATTGATAAAGGATAAATTATCTATGTTAGAAAACTAGTTACTATAGTGAAAAACCAAAATAGTAAAAGTAGATAAATTTATAAGCTAAGGACTGAAATATTTAAAAAATGTATTTTAATTTGCATTGGAGGAATTTATGATCTATATCATCCCTCCATACCTTTAATTGTAAATTTTTTATCCACTTGAGGTAATATTGACCTACCAATAGTGAATACTATAGGGCATTTATAAAAAAGCCACACCTCCTCAATTATAAAAGGGAACTCCCTCTCCTAAATTATTCAAATCTTAAAATCACTTTGGTTCAGCCAGGAACTACCAAAATAACTTCCCAAAAATATATCCTATCATCCTAGAAGCATTATTTTTGGCATAAATACAACCTAGAAAGGCTTTTGTGAAAAACTAAGTAGGATACCTAAAGAAGAAGTAACTTTCTTCAAAGAGAATTTTTATTTTATTCCACTCTACACCTCCTTAAATTATTATTGATCCATGATTATAATATAACCTCAGATTATTCTAGATATTTATATTTTTTATGTTAAGGTCTTGATCTACAATTATATTCACTTCCATCAAATGTGTTAAGAAATCATCATTCATGTGTTTGAAGGACAATCGCTTCACAAACCACATCATTCTTTTTTCCATTACCACCTCTCAAGGTTAGGTATAATGATGGATAGAAAGTATATATATGATATTTATAACATAATTTTATATATAAATTTATTATATCATATATAATGTATAAAGACCTCGACCATAGTAGCTCGAATCATGTGCATTACTTTATTTCATTGGTATAAGATATAAAGAATCACATCCTAAAGGACTAAATAGTTTAGTAGTTTTGGAAAAATATATATAGACATGAATATTATATTAAATTTGAAAACATAAAATACAACATATAAATTCCTTTGATAACACCATTAATACCCTAGCTTATCTCTGTATATCAATCATAATAAACTTCTTGGAAACCCATGGAAAATTAAAAAATATGAAAGGGGTGATCTCAAATGATCAGTTAGGGTATATAGTGTGGAATCTATATTAAATTTGAAATAAAAATTATAGAAAGGTAAATAAATAAAACATATTCCATTTATTAAATAAATAATAATTAAATGAATCCATAGATAATATCATAGTGAAAATATCATGGATAATAATAATTGAAATCTTAATGAAGGCGATGCTTAATTATTGGATACCATGATATCAGGAATCATGGTACCTATACCCTTAATAAATTTCTCAAAAAGATTGAAAACTTCTTTATACAAGTCATTTAAGTTTTTATAACTTCATTTATACTGTCAATGCCTTTCAAAAGATAGTTTAAAACTATTGGGTACAAACCAATAAGGTTTTTCAAACTTATTTGTCTCATGAGACCTATCGATGCATCGAGGGGATATCTATACTTGGTCCCCAACCATGTATTTCATGTCCAAAAATTTCCTCATATGAAAGGGTAAAACTAAATCAACTTACACATTTTTATTTAAACTAACATACATAATGTAAATATCTTTCCCAATTTAATAAACACAATCAAAAAAATCTAGAGTAATATAGTGAATGATATCAAAATAGTACATCTTTAGTCAAAATGATCCGTAAAATTTTAATAAAATATGGAACATTGTATTATAAGAGATCAAAATAAATGAAGCATAATATCCAACAAATGATGTTAACATAGATGAAAATACTTTAAATGAGATCATTTAAAAATTATTAAGGAAAATACCCTTTTTCAATTTGAAAATCAGTTATGTTTAAAATGCCAAACAATTATAGAAGAAAAAATTTCTTTGAAAATACCATGTAAATTTGTAAAGTAGGATTTAATAAATTAAGGAGTTATGATGGCATGAAAATAAACTCATGAAAATAAGTAAAAAAACATTCATTCTGTATTTTTATTGAAAAAGTATAAAAAACCTTATTTCAAAAATGAAAAAATATAACTTTCAAAATGTTTCGTAAAAAGTAAAACATGAGTAAAAATGGATTTAAAAAATAATAGGAGAATATTAAAATCAATTTTGTTAATTTTTTTAGAAAAAACGAACATGGAATAAAAATATATTTTTAAGGGAAACATTAAAATGATAATTTTTTAAAAAAATAATCTCCCTTGTAAATATATTATGTGTTGAACTCATTGTTTTAATGATCACAAAATCATGATTCTAAAAATAATGAATTTCATATTTTTTGTAAGTATTTTATAATCTGAGACAGTTGATAAAATTGAATAAGTATGAGTCTTCGTCAGCCTCTACTAATGATGATTCACCATTGAGGATAAGACACCAACAATATTTCATACTAACAAGAAAGACTCGCCACTAGGATATCACACCATTATAATATCATACAACTGAAGTGAAAAATTAAATTTTTTTGAGACACTATCACACATGAGTCACCATTGTCTATGACTCACTACCATAATATAAATCTTGCTAATTCTGAGACACTATTAGATGTCATAATATCAGAGTAAAAAAAATAGTAAAGTATAAGACACCGTCAGGATGTCATTTCATCAAGATGACATACCACAAGAGTGAAAAAATGGTAATGTTTGAGACACTGTTTGGATTTCAAGCCAACAGTATGAAATGAATTGAAAATAAAAAAATAGAAAATTATTAGACACCTCTAGTCCGAACTACCGCTAGAGCGTGACACTTCTAGAACCTGAGACACCACTAAGAAAATTCACTGCCAGACTAAGATAACTCTATTGTTTTCATAGATTTACTTATATTGAATTATTTATAATTAATATATTATCAAAGTTAATGCTGATTTCAATTTTAATGATTGTATCTTAAATGATCAACCAAATGCATTGAAGAATGATTTATATGCTATACGAGGAAGCAAGATATCTGGATACATGTTGATATTTCTCCTACTACTAATAATAAAATAGAAGAAGACTTCATCATGTGGGAAGTGGAAGTAGACTGATTGAAATATGAGAACTCATGCTTACTAAACATTCACATTGATCGGAAGAGTTAATTTGTTGCATCCTAGAAAACTCTCGACTAGGAATCCAAACAACATCATTAAATAAAAAGGACTTATTATAGTTAATAACATGAGTCCATGACACTCTTTTCTTTTGATTTTTTCAATAGAAATCAAATAGAGCTTCACTTCAAATCAAATCAGGAGTCACAAGCCGCACTACCAAAAACCAAGCATTTATAAACCCTATTCTATAAGATTACTCAGTTCTGTTTATTTATTTTTATATATTGAGATTTGTGTGGTATACTCTATTTTATATACACATGTTGTCTCCTATGTTGAACTAGAAGATACTTGATATCATATTATATCTTTTACATGTATTCCCATGAATAATAGAGGTAGAGGTCCTTGTGTGGAATGTTTGTTTTTTACTCCCATGTATAACTCTGGAAGAGGTCGTGTGTAACCTAGACAACTTGTAAAATATTATACAACCTGATCCAGGTTGTCGATCAAATTTTTTATTTGATATAAACTACTTGGTGGTAGGTGATCTCCAATTGTAGAGGACTAGGTCTCGACTTGATTATAAACCTCTTACTACAATTTCCACTGTATATTTTTGTTTAATTTATTTATGATTTTAAAACTGAAAATCATTTTAACTATAACCAAAATATTCACTTTGATAGTTTATCTTAAATTTTGTTCATATAGTATTTTGATTAAGTAAATTGATTTTAAAGGTTTGAATCATATTTTATATTATTCATCTGAGAACTAATAAATATTTAAGAAATATTTAAAAAGATTAATATATATATAATACTATATATTTTGATTAACTGGGCCATTTTAAAAAAATTAGGGGATTTTAAATTATTCTATTTTAAACAAAAAAATTTATTAGGTACTCCATTCACCCCCTCTTTATGTACTCAATATGACCAACATTTGGTATCAAAGGAATATGTTTCTCTAGTATTAAAGTTTTCAAATATTTTTAACAATGATTTTAGTTAATATTTAAAGACAATTTTTTGTTATTTAAAAATTCGGTTCTTTAAATATGGATAATCATCAAGAAGGTTCTGCTACTAACAGACCTCCCTTTTTCAATGGTACAAAGTATGTTAAATGGAAAATCAAGATGATAATAAATATATAAAGAAAGGGTTTTGATATATGGTCTACTATAGATGATGAATATGTTATACCTGATACTTCCAGAAGTACATGGGATGATACTACAAAGTTAGCTTACAATAATAATTGTAAAGCTATGAATTCCCTTTACTGTGCACTATGAGATGAAGAGTTTAACCAAATTTCTATATGTAAAACTTGACATGAACTTTGGTACACTTTGTCTATTTCCCATGATGGAAATTAAAATGTTAAAGAGATGTGGCTTAATACTTATAATATTAATTATGATAATTTTAAGATGAAGCTTGATGAACATATTTCTGACATGTACCTTAGGTTCAATGAAATTTTCTACATAATGATCTCACTTGAAAAACCTGTATCTAAAAAGGATCAAATCATGAAACTATTAAGATGACTACCTGAAAGATGGAGAGAAATATCTGTGTTAATCAGAGAATATTGTGGAATTAGCAATATGCTAGTTAAGGAGATAATAGGTAATATTATTATGTATGAAGAACAGCTAAAGGAAAACCAAAAATATAATGAACATCCTCAAAGAAAATCTGTAGCCTTTAAGACTGCTACTTCTAGACATAAGAAGAAAGAAAAACAAAAGGATAAATCTCAAACTGTTATTTCTAATGATAATGAATCCCTTACTGATAGTGATGATGAGATGTCTCATCTATCTAGAAGATTTAAGATTTTTTATATGAAAAATATGTTTTTCAAAAAACAAAAATACAAATGAGAATATGATTCCAAAGGAATTTATAAGAAAGAATAGAATAATTATAATGATTTAAAAGAAGTTTTATACTAAGAATGTAAAATGACATATAAAATCAGATTTTCTAAATCTGAAGAATAAAAAGAAATATGAGGACAAGGAAAAAAGATACAAAAAAGCCCTGAAATCCAAATTGAGTGATTCTGAGGATAGCTCCATAGATTTAGATTCATCACATAGGGATAATTTAGATAGAGAAAACATGTGATTCATGAAAAACATTTCTAAGGTACCTAAAATATCTACTTTACCTACTATACCTACTGTTTCATCTATGAATGTTTCCAATAATTATGAAAATTAACTTAGTGATAATGAAATATACAGTGAATAATTATTTGAATATTGAAATATGTTAGAGGACATGTGTAATGAATTAAAGGATAAGTATAAAAATCTCAAAAGACAACTTGTTTTGACTGCTAATAGAAAATATGAACTATCTATTGAAAAAGAGAAAAATGAATAACAGTTGAAAGAGAATATTGAACTCAAAATTTATAATGAGAAACTTAATAAAGATTTAGAAATGTTTAGAAATGGTATAGAAAATATTACTCATGTTTTATGAAAAAAGTTTCACCTAAGTATGTAACTCGAATTGGATATCAACCTGGATAGAGTAAAATAGCTAAGAGTACTTTTGTTCCTAAGTACAAACCTGAAAGTTCTTATGAAAACTATTTTTCTAAGGGACTTAATAAATTATTTATTTCTAAAAGTTTATAATTATTTTATATGATACTTATTAGTAAAATATGGGTTCCCAGATCCTTTATTACTAACATCTTTGGACCCAAATGAAATTGTATACCAAATTCATTTCTTGTATAAATATTGTTTTGGAGGAAAAATATTTGAAGGCCTCTTATAATAGTCTATAATACTTGGATATCAGTTGTTCAAGGAATATTACAGTAGATTATTCATGCTTCAAGATACTTATTAAGGTTTATGGTGGTCATGTCACCTTTGGTGATAATACAAAAGGAAAAATCATCATCCTTGGCCAAATCGGTAACCATAATTCATTTTTAATTTCTAATGTTTTATATGTTGATGGATTAAAATATAATATTATTAGTATTTATCAGTTATGTGATGATGGTTTCTATGTTACTTTTGATAATTATGCTTGTAATGTTTATGATTCCAAAAATTCTTTGGTTTTTACTACTTTGAGAAATGATAATGTTTATGCTGTTGATTTATACTCTTTAGTTTCTCAAAATGTTTCATACTTAAGTGCCTTTGATGAAGAATCTTGGATCTGGAATAGGATACTAGGTCATTGTAATATTAAATTAATTATGAATCTAACTAGGAAAGGGTTAGTTAAAGATCCACCTAATCTTGAGTTCCCAAATGAGAAAGTCTATAACCCCTATTAAAAAGGGAAACAACACAAAGTTTCTTTTAAATTAAAGAAATAAGTGTCAACTTTTCAACCTCTTGAGTTGGTTTACATGGATTTGTTTGGACCATCTAGAGTTTCTATTCTTAATGGTAATAATTACGTGTATGTTATAATATATGATTTATTCAAGTATACTTGGGTATATTTTCTAGCTCATAAAATTGAAGTTTTATCTTACATTACCAGTATTCTAAGTCTGTATAAAATATTAGTGGACTTTGGATTAAGACCTTATGAAGTTACCACGACCGTGAGTTTGAAAATCAAGGTTTTTAATATTTTTTCTCACAAAATGGATACTCTCATAAATTATATTCTCCCAGGACCCCTTAGTATAATGAAGTTTTATAAATGGGAAATAGAAATTTATAAGGGATAGCCCAAACCATGTTGAGTGAGTATGAACTAACTCTTTATTTCTGGAAGAAGCTGTCAATAAAACATGATATATTATCAATAGAGTCTTAATCAGACCTATCCTTAAGAATACCCCTTATTATATTCAGAATAATATGAATCCCAAGGTTAATTGATTTAGAGTTTTTGGATTTGAAGTATTTATTCTTAATAATAAGGATAATATTTACAAATTTACCTCCAAAAGTGATGAAGGAATTTTTTTGGGTTATTCAATCTATAGAAAAGCCTATAGAGTTTTCAATAAGAAGTCCAACAATGTGGAAGAATTAGTTCATGTCAAATTTGATGAAACTGATCCACATGATCCTAAAAACACATTAGAAAATTTTGAGGATGATTTATATTCTCTAAATTTAAACTCAAAACCCTTAGATTCTTCTTTCAAATAGTTAAAAAAATCATACAGTTCTGAAGAATTACCATAAAGTCCCAAAACTATAAAACCTAAAGTGACCAGTCCGTCTTTATCTCAAGTAGTTAGAACAATCAAGTACCATCCTTTAGATGCTATTGTAGGATACCTAAATAGAGGAACAAAAATTATGAATTCTCTAATAAATTAGGTTGAACATCAAGATTTCTTGTCTCAACTTGAACCTAAGAACATCAATAAATCCATTAATGATGAATTCTAGGTAATAGCTATGCAAGAAGAATTAAATCAATTTGAATGAAAAAAGTGTGGGAACTTGTAGATAAAACCAAGAAACCTTGACTTTGGGCACTAAATTGGTGTTTAGAAAAAAGGTTTATGAGTCATGAACTATAGTTATAAACAAGGATATACTTTTTTCACAAGGTTATAGTCAAGAGTAAGGGATATACTATAAAAAAAAATTCTCCACCTATAGCCATACTTGAGTCCATAATAATACTGCTCTCTTATGAAACACATCTATATTTCAATCTTTATCAAATGGATGTCAAAAGTGTCTTATTTAATGGTTTTACAGTTGAGGATTCTTTTTTGAAAACCCCATAGTTTTCAAAATCCCCATGTTCAAAATCAAGTTTTTAAATTAACAAAGCCTTATATGGTTTAAAAAAAGATCTTAGATCTTGGTATGATAGGCTCAAAAACTTTATTATTTAAAAAATGTTTTTCAAAAGGTATAGTTGATACTACTCTTTTCATAAAAATAATTTCAAAAGATATATTATAGGTACAAATAAACTTTGATGATATTATTTTTTGGATCATCAAGAAATTCTCTTTGTACTAAATTTTCTAAAATGATGCAAAATAAATTTGAAATGACTTTAATAGGTGAAATCAAATTATTTCTTGGATTTCATAATTTTCAAAATAAAGAACGAATTTTTTTAATCAATGTAAATATAAAAAAGATATAATAAATTTTTTAAAATTAGATTGTAGTAAAAGTAGTGATAATCCCATGATTACCACATGTAAATTAAATCTTGATGATGCTGGGAAACCATTTGATCAAACCAATTACAGAGTTATGATTGGAATCCTTCTCTACTTAACTCTTATCTGACAATATATAATGTTTAGTTTGTATATGTTTTCTCATTTTCAAGAAAACCAAAAAGAGTCACAATTGGTTTCTTTTAAATGAATTTCCAAATACCTCAAGTATACGAATAATTTAGGATTGTTTTAGCCTAGAAGAAAATCATTTATCTAGTGAGTTATTCAGATTCCGATTTTGGTGGATTTAAGTTAGATAGAAAAATAACCTCTAGAAAATTTTATTTTTTGGAAAATTCTATAGTTTCATAGTGTAGTAAAAAGTAAAATTTTATAGCATTGTCTACTACTGAAGCTGAATACAAAGCTACTGGTAGTTTCTATGCACAAATTTGGTGGAATAAACACACTATACTAGACTATGTATATCAATTTTGACATGTCCCCATAAATCGTGATAATACAAGTGCAATAAATATTTTTATGAATCTTGTTTATCATTCTAAAAAAATCACATTGATATAATCACTTTTTGAGAGATCATTTTCAAGAAGATGATATCAATCTCGAGTTTATTAGTATAGAACATGAGTTAGATGATATATTTACTAAGAATTTGAATTTTGAGATAATGAAATATATCAAAAATGAGTTAGTAATGATTAATTTTGGTTAATTTACATTTTTTGGTATGACACTCTGTTGGTATTACACACTATTGGTATGAAAAACTGTTGGTTTGGCACACCATTAGTATGACACACCGTTGGTATGACACACCGTTGGTATGACACACTGTTGGTATAACACACCATTTGTATGACACACCGTTGGTATGACACACCATTGGTATGACACACCATTGGTATGACACACCATTGGTATGACATGTCATTGTGGTGACACACCATTGGTTTGTCATGCCATTTCTTTTTCATTCCTTTTAGATTTTTTTTATTTCTCTAGTTGGACCTTCGATTTAATTTCTTATGGTTTATTTTTATTTTATGAACCAATTCATATATTTTCATGATACAAATTTCAATCTCAATTTTTTAGTATCATTGTGATTTTTATTTTTATTTAAATCCCAAACGACAAAAAAATGCCTTTTGTCTATTTCCAACAAACCTATTCTCATGCCTTTCTCTCTCGAGCCTAGTGCAACCCATCACCTCCTAGATTTCAAACTATTGAAAACTTTTTTTTCTTACCCTTGATCAAGCTTTCCAAAATAATATACATTCCAAGGATGAATCACCCTTATATGTCTTCTCAATATGAATAGAGATTAGATAAGAAGCAAAATATAAATTCAAGTGTGCCAACTACTATAGAACCACTACACCCCAAACTTCCAAACAGAGTTATAGTAGTTGAGAGTGAAGTTGAATCAAAATGAATGTGTCAAGAAAGTCTCTAGTTCTTAAAGTTATTCAAAACCAAGGTAAATTGGATTGGTTTTCTTCAATTGAAATACCATTTTTTCCTAAGGTTTTTTATGAGTTTTTCCAATATGTTTATTTGGGATTCAATAATGAGGAAGAATAATAGATGATATCAAGAGTGAAAGGTCATAGATTGATATTTTCCTCAAATATGTAAGCCAAATGTTTGGGAGATCCTAATGAAGGAATTTATGATGATCATGAAGTATCTATTATTGAGGATAATAACTTATTTATATATGAATATTCTTTGAAAGATCTAAAAAGTGATAGTACCACAAGAAGACTAGTGCCTGATAAACTAGCTGGGGAGTGTAGGCTACTTTTCAAATTTATTCAACACATGATCTACCCTAAGAAATGTTATTTTCCACCTTGAGGTACTAATATTTATATATTATAATTCTTATGAAAAGAGGACTGAATATAAATTTTTGTAGATATCTCATGGTTCATCTATATGAGATGATAAAACCCTATTCAAGTTCTAACTCCTTGATTTATCCAAAAAATATTTCATCCATTCTAAAGAAAAAATTATTTTTTTAGAAGATGTTGAAACATTTTTTGACAATGGTGGTTTCTTTATTTCAATGGTTATCTATTTAATAATGAAAAAAGTTGTAACCCCTTGAAGATACAATGGGTTGTAGACAATGAGAAGCTGTATGCTGAGTTTAACTGAATGAATCATCCTACCAGACCAAGGAATGTTGTTGACCCTGGCTTGGAGCTTGATAAAGTTTCTATTTACTCAGATGAGGATAAAGAGGTAGCTACCTCTAGAGAATAAGATAAATAACCTTGTATTTATGAAGTAATTGATCTATACCTGTCTCCAAAATATCCACTAATTACCTTTGGTGATCCTAGACCTCATATGATACTACCAAAAGCGAAAATCTTATTAAAAGTGATGAAAAGGTAACAAAAGTTTTAGGAGAGGATCAATTTAAAAGTTATTCCAAAATTTAGGATGAAGAGGATGATGATGATGATGAGGAAAAAGAATATGATGATGAAAAATAGAAATGGTAATAATTGAAATGGGAATGATGTTGATGATGATGATTCTAAACTAAGTGGTTTACCTGGTAGAATTAGAAGGAAAGATGCTGAGATACCTCCATAGCTTCTTTATTCACCTTTTAAATCTAATGTGAAACTAGATATGTCTAAATAAGTGGATTCAGAGCCCAAATACAAAGATTATTTTATTTAGGGGGATAAATACCCATCTATGGAGATCTATCATGATGTTCCAGTAGCTGATAGAGCTAAGGGAAGCTCTGTTTCCACTTGTCAGATAGTTTTTCAATTTTCTATGGTAGAATAGATGAGTGTGATTACTGCTATGGAATATCATATGGATAAGCAAGATAAAAAATATATGCCTTCTTATGAACAAGTAAGTGATGTATATTTTGTTGTTTTGGATACTAAGGAGCCTCAAGTAAATAGTCATATAGAATATGAACCTGTTGTTATCCAAAAATTTGATGTACAAATCTCAAGTGTTTAGAAAGATGATGTTCAAATGGTTAAGGTAACTCATGTTAATAAACAGACTAATATTTCACAATATGTTGAGAGATGTTCAATTGTACTAATAGTTTTGGTAACTATTGCTTCTTTACTTTCTATTATTGAGACTTCAGACCAGTGGATTGATCCCATTTTTGAAGAGTGGGATAAATTCTCATGAAAAGTAATGAGTACACTAATGGATTGTGGACCCATGTTTCGACAAGAAGGAGATCCTAAGGTATATTTGATAGCTCAAGTTGATATTGATGGGTTGTTGGAAAATTTTTCCTCTACAAGATATCATGCTCCTAAACCTTCTGCTCCACATCCTCCTTCTATTCTAGCTAATATAGTCACAATAAGTGACTTTAATTCCATTAGTGAAAAGCTAATTTCAGACTTCAATAAGTTGTTGAGAAGTTATTATCTTCTTCTGACCAATTTTAGTTACAATTATACTCAATATTTGATTGAATTGGTGATTAAAAACATACAACCTAATATGTTTCATCCCATAAAAGAAGTTGAGATAGAAAATAATAGAATAATTGTTGATTTGTAATCGATAAATTATTTGATTGAAGAATTAAAATTATCATTTTCAATCTATTTGGATGGAATTTTTGAAATTCTGGATGATATATCTTCCAATACATCCAAAAAACCTCTTATAGTTGATGTTGATCAGATCCAGATAGTGGTTAGATAATAAGTTTAGCTATGTCTAGTAGGCCATCTAGTGGAGAACCTCTGATTACTTTTTAAATTCTAAGAAAGATTGAGCAAGGAACTGAGCTTGATTAAATGATGAGTAGAAAGTATGATAAAGATATGGATTATGATAGAGATACAATTAATAATCCCATAAAATAATATCTCTCCAGTATTTATGCAAAGCATTCCATGGATGAAAACTTCATGTTTTTGGATGAGAATCCACAGATTCCCCCAATTACACATGATTTTAAGGAACCAGTCAGACAACTAAAGGGGATGAATCCAGTATTGAGTCAGTTTGTGGAAGAAAAGGGTGAATTATTTATTGAAAGGGAAATATGTTTCTAGATTATAATTAATTTAATTAATATTATGAAGCACTTTATTTTTGTTCATGGCCAAGTAGTTATTTATCAGGAAGCCATTCTTATCATTCCTTAATTATCCTTCAGAACAATTATTACCAAAGACCCCCTTACACCACTGCTTGCATGATTCCAACCTTTCCCTATGTCTCTTGAACAATCTTTGAAGTAGCTAAAGTCATTTTTTAGTACCTTTTATGTCATTTTCTCTATTTGACATACCTTAGATTCCATGATTTGTGATCATCAAAAAGGAGGAGATTGTTGACCTCCTTGTTTTAATGATAAAAAAATCACGATTCTAGTAATACTGAATTTCATATTTTCTATAAATATTTCATAATATGAGACAGGTGATAAAATTGACTAAGTATGAGTCACTACTAGCCTCTACTAAGGATGAGTCACTATTACGGATAAGACACCTTTAATCCGTCATACCGCTAACACAAACTCACCACCAGGATACCTCATTGTCAGAATGTCATACCACTAAAGTGAAAAATTCAAAAATCATGAGATACCATCACACCTGAGTCACCATTAAACATGACTCACTACCATCATAGAAATCTCACTATGTATGAGACACAGTTAGATGTCACACTGATAGAGTGAAAAAAATGGTAAATTATGATACACTGTTTGGATTTTATTCCTTCAAGATGACATACTTCTAGAGTTAAAAATTTGTAAAGTATGAGACACCATCAGGAGGTTATGCCATCAGGATATCATGACGTTAGGATTAAATTCCACCATAACAAAAAAAAAAGAAAAGTGTGAGATACCACCAGCCTAACATACTATCAGAGTGAGATACCATAGACCCTGATACACCACCAAGATAACTCACATCCAGACTAAGATACTTCTACTATTTTATTAACTTTAATTATTTTTAATTATTTATAATGAATATATTATTGATGTTAACGATGATATATATTTTAATGATTGTATCTTAGATAATAAAAATAACACATTGAAGAAATTGTTAGGTTATTTGTTTCATCATGGAAAAATATTGATTGGGAATCCAAATTACATCATTGAATCAGAAGGACTTTATACAGTCAAGAACACAAGTCTCTGACACTCTGTTATATTGATGTTTTCTGGAGAACTCAACTTGAGATTCACTAAAAATAAAATCAATAGTTACAATCCGCACTACAATATACAAATCATTTAAAAACTATATTCTCTAATATTTATTAGTTATATTTATTTATTTTTACGTATTGAGCAGGGTGTGGTATACTATGTTTTATTTATGCATGCTGTATACTATGTGGAACTTGAATATACTTGATATCTTCTTATATATTTTACCTTTATTCCCATAAATAATAGTGGTAGAGGTCCTTGTGTGTCCTATTTATTTTTTACTCCCATGTATAACTATAGAAGAGGTCATGTGTGACCTGGAAAGTTTGTAAACTATTGTAAAACCTGATATAGGTTGTGGATCAACTTTTTTATTTTATATAAATTTATTGGTGGTAGGTGATCACCAAGTGTAGAGGAATAAGTCTCAACATGATACTGAACCTCTTATTTCAATTTTTTCAGTTTATTATTTTTTTACTTTATTTTTACTTTTAAAAATGAAAATTGTATTAATTATAAAAAAATACCCACTTTTATAGTTTATATTAAATTGTGTTCATTTAGTATTTGGATCAAGTAAAATAATTTAAAATGTTTGAATCATATTGTATATTATTCATCTGAGATCTAATAAATATTTAAGAAATATTTAAAAAGACTAAGATCTATATCTTACTACATGTTTTTATTAACTGAACAATTTTAAACAAATTGGGGGATTTTAAATTAATCCATTTTAAATCAAAAAATTTATTAGGTACTCAATTCACCCCCTCTTGAGATACTCACTCCGACCAATAATATCTTTGAAGCGAGAATTAATAAAATGAGTCAAATATGTATATATTTATTTTTTTGAATCCATATAAAAAAGTGGAAATAAAACTTAATATATTAAAAAGTCATTTCAAAAATAATTTTAGTATGACATAATCAAGGATGTATAAGTTTAACCCAAAGAATAGAAATTGGGTTAAGAAATTCCTTACCACTTTTTAATTAGTCAAATCATATACCCCATAAAAATAATAATTATCAAATAAAAAATTGTATATAATTAAGATAGTGATGTTCATGATGTGATATATCAAAGGTAATTATATACATCAAATGCAAGAAAAAAGTGGTGAATATGGAATATATCACACAAAAGTAAAAGTGAGACAAGAAAACCCTTAACTCACACTCCCCTTTAGTTTTTCATAATTTAACGTCCTATATAAAGGTATAAATAATGTTATTAATTCATCACATAACTATTCTCACATTTATAATACCCTATATGATACTTTTATAACCTATTACCACATGTTCATTAATAATATTTCATTATATTAATTGTCTCAAGTGAATTCATTTCAGGGTTTCATGATCGGTTCATTTGCGTATAATTATGGATTCTCCTGTCAAATGGAAATAAAACTCAAAAAGTGAAATGAAACGATATTCATGCAATTTTATAAGTTTAAATGTTCCTATATATAATTTTTATTTCTAACATAATGATGATTCATTTTATAAAATGTAAATGATAATTTTTTAGTTTATTATGGAGGTTTTTCCAACCATCACAAACTAGTTTCATTTTATTTTATATTATGTATATATTTTTGTTTCAGAAGAAGAAATAGGTTATAATATATCTTTTAAAATCCTTGTTAACTAGAATAATAATTTTATTAATATCCTTTAAATATGTAATGGAAAATAAAAAATCACTATTCTCCAAGATGGTTAACCGCCATAATCTGGACAATGGTTTCGTTTATTTGAATAAGAGGAGGTAATAAAAGGGCTGGATATAAAATATTACATTATAAACATAAAATTATATCATTTAAATTATAATGGATTTATTATGACTTGATGGATGAAGGAGGTGAAGATAAGGTAGAATAAGAAAAGAATATAAGAGAGGTGATTTTAAAAAATTACCTCTTGAATATCACCTCTTTGAAGGATCCCTTAATGACCGTGGAATTGGTCTTTATGGAGTTTCTAGGATGTATTGATTGAGTGGATTATGGTCTCTGGGGGGGGGGATACCAATGATATATTTTATATCATTGATGAATATTTTAAAGTATTTTGGTGTTTTTTTATGATTCCTTTTCATCGGTAATGATGGTATTTTATGGTGATGACGATGTTGTTTTAATGGTGGTGATGATGGTTTTTGGTGGGTGATTCTCATGGGTGTACTGGTGCCTTTGGTGATTGTGGTATGAAGTTATGGTGATATGAAATATAGAGGTTATATTATAGTGAAGTGGAGGTGACATGGTGAACTCGGATATCAAGGGGTCCAGCTTGAGGCTGCTCATTGCTCGAGTTTTTACGACCTGAGGCATTTTAGTAGTGATGGGATCACTGTGTGGATCCTTTGAATTTTAAATTCAAGTTCTTGGTAGATTGAACTATTGTTTTTGAATTTTTAAATATATTGGTTTGTTTTTAATATAATTTTATGTGAGTTTACCACTTAACCCGAAAGTGTATTTTTTAAAAGTAACAAAAAATAGATTTGGATGGATGGCGTGGTTTTAAGTGGTTAAATAATGAATATTTTATATTTAAATCCAACCACATTTGGGTTCCATTAATTCCAATTAATTTGTTAATAATTAATATTTTTAGGTCTGTTTATGGTTGAGAAACACATAAAAAACCCATTAAATGTTTTATTTTTAGGTAGTTTAATCCTTTATCTTTAAATATTAACATGATACCTTATTTTAGCTATACTGTGGTAAATATTTTTTTACCACGATAAAATTTTTATGCCTAAAAATAAAAATGATATTATAAAATAATTTGGACCACCTAATTATAAATATGAAATCCATTTTACTTTCTTCAATTTATATAATTGAAAAAATGAGAATTAAATTTAACCTTACGGACGAGATGACAAAATAGATTTTTTAAGAGAAAATTTTCAAAAGATAGAATGTTTTTTGAAAAAAATTCAGTATCAAATTGATTTTAATGACCCAAAATGTTTTAGTAGATGTAAAATTTAACTATTGTGACTTTAAAACAAATTTAAAATATAATTTAACATTATAAATTTTTTTAGATGAAAATTAAATTTTCAATTAAAATTTAATATTTTCACTTTTCATCAAAAAAAGAAACTTCTTAGAAAGTTTTTAAATATTAAACCTAAGATAATTTTGAAGTTATTATTTAAAAAATATATATTATTTTTAAAAATAAATTTTATAAAAGTTTCAAAATTTAATTTTAAAACAGGCACGTGATTAAAAGGAGGTGAAATTGCCTTTTAAAAAAAATATAGATTTTTATGATTAAAATTGGATTTGTTATTATCTTAAGACTATTAAACTTGTTAGATTAATTTAAAACATTATATTTAATATAAAACAGATAAATTTCATTAATATATTTCTATAATAGTGATTAATTTAATTTATTGAGATAAAATTCCATATAAAAATAGTTTTTTATAAAAACACACCCTTTATGTTCAATTGCTTTTTATTTTAATTTATAATTAATTAGTAACCAATGAATTAATTTTATAAACATGTGTAGAGTATATTTTCATAATATAGTTAATCTCATTCATTCCCTCCATTCCAATGGTTGGGGGATAACTATCATAATTAAATAATAATATTTAATAATTCCATCCTAAAGGACCGAATAGTTTAGTAGTTTTGGAAAACTAGATACATAATTGAATCTTACATTACATTTGAAACTATAAAATAAAAAATATCGATTCCTTTGAGATAAGCATCAACCATCTAGCAAATACCTGCATATAAATCATAATAAACTTCTTGAAAACCTGGGAAAAAATAAAAAATAAGAAAGGGGTGAGCTCAAATGCTCAGTAAGGGTATGCATAGTGGAAGCTATATTAAATAAGGAATAAAAATTATGTAAAGATAAATAACTAAAACACATTATATTTAATTAATAACTAATTATGAAATGAATCCAAATATAATATCATAGTGAAAATACCATGGATAATAATAAATGAAATCTTAATGAAGGAAATGCTTAATTATTGGATGACATGATCTCAGGAATCCTGGTACTCTACCATTAATACATTTAAAAATAAATTTTAAAACTAATGGGTTTAAACTAATTAGGTTTTTCCAAAATCATCAATACTGTAAAAACCTTTCACAACATAGTTTAAAATTTATAGGTACAATCCAATTAGGTTTGGTCAACTAATTTGTCTCATGAGACCTACCGATGCACCAAGGGGCTATCTATAACTAATACCCACCCATATCTTTCATTTCCAAACCATTACTCCTAGGAAATGGTGAAACATAATAAATATATAAAATTTTATTGAAACTAGCATATGAAATATAAATAACTTTTATTATTCAATAAACATAATCACAAACCATCTTGAGTAATATGGTTAATGGTATAAAAAAAAGCCCCTGTCGAACTGATTAATAACCATTTAATAAAATATTGAATATGGTATCATAACATATCAACCTCAATAAAGTATAATATTAAACAAAGGATATTAACATAGATGAACATTATTTAAATGAGATCATTGTTTTTTAAGAAAAATGCCCCTTTTCACTTTCAAAATCACTTATGTTTAAAATGTCATGAAATTATAAAATAAAAAAACATATATAATTTTAAATTAAGATTTAAATCATTAAGAAAATATGATGATAGGAAAATTTTCTAATACTGTATAAGTTAAAAAAACATTCCTTATGTATTTCTGTCAGAAAACTAAAAAACCTTATTTATAAAATGATAAAATAGACCTTTTAAAATGTTATATAAAAACTAAAACATGAGTAAAAATTAATTTAAAAAATTGTAGGGGAATATTAAAAAAAATTAGAAATAATTTTATAAAAAATATACATGGAATAAAAATAGAGTTTTAAGGTAAACTTTAAAAAGATACATTTTTAAAAGAAAGTCACTTATAAATATCATATCATTGGTGTGAGCATTAATCAAATGAATAGAATATGAGTATTTTCAGTAAATACACATAAAAAATTTGAAATAAAACATAATATATTCAAAAGTAATTTAACAAAAAAATTCAGTATGACATAATCAAGGAAGTAGAAGTTTAACCCAAAGAATAACATTTGGGTTAAGAATTTCCTTACCACTTGTAATCAGTCGAATCTTATGACCCATAAAAGTAATAATTATAAAACAAAACATTTTATACCATGAATATAATGAGATTAATTATATAATATATAAAAGGGATATATATAACTCACACATAATAAAAAAGTGTTGAAAAAGGTATATATCTCACAAAAGTAAAAGTGAGATGAGAAAACCCTTACCTCACGCTTCCCTCTTGTTTTGCATACTTTATCCACATATATAAAGGTTTAAATAATGTTATTAATTAAATAAAAAATATAATCATATTTATAATATGTTATATGATACTATTATAGCATCTTACCACGAATTTATTAATAATATTTCATTATTATCATTGTTTCGGGTGCATTCGTTTCATGGTTTCATGATCGGTTTATTTATGTATAATTATAAATTTTCTTGAAAAATGGAAATAAAAATATATAACTAAAATTAAATGGTATTAATTAACATAAAAAATTTTAAATGTTCACATGTATCATTTTTATTTTTTACATGAGTATGATTCATTTGACAATATTTTAATGATAAATGTTTTGTTTGTTTTGGTAGTTTTTCTAACCATCATGACATTTTGGTTTAATTTAATATTATTTATATATATTAGTTCCAAAACATGAAATAGGTTATAATATATATTTTAAAATCTTATTTAACCAGAATAATACTTTTATTACCATTCTTGAAGGTGTAAATGAAGAAAATCATCACTTATAGAGATGGTTAAGCACTATAATTTGGAAAATGGTTTCATTTATTTGAATAAGAGGAGGTAATAAAAGGGAAGAATATAAGATATTATATTATAAAAATAAAATTATAGTATGTATATTATTCTGTAGTTATTATTACTCGATGGATGAAATATGTGAGGATAAGGTAGAAGAATAAAACAACTAATAAAGGTGGTTTGAGAAAATTACCTCCTCAATATCACATCCTTAAAGGATCCCTTAAAGACCTTTTAATTGGAATTTGGGTGAGACAATAAGAAATTACATGTTGGGAGAGTGGGTAGGATAGTTTTTTAAATATATTTTGAGGATATTCAAGTATTTTTAGGAGAAATGTGGTGGTGAGGGGTGGTATTTATACTTTGTTAGGGGTGGTTTAAAGTGATTAAATAATGATTATTTTTTATTTAATGCCAACCAAATTTGGATGGAATTAATTAAAATTTTTTAGATGTATAATTAATGTTTTAATTAATTTTTAATTTAAATAAACACATAAACCACCCATTTAATTTTTCATTTTTTTAGGTATTTTAAGCTTTTACCTTTTAGCTTTAACCCGTTACCTTATTTTACCTATAATGTGGTAAATATTTTTTTTACCATGGTAATGTTTTTATAACTAAAAATGAAAATAAACTTAAAAAATAACTTTTAGAAACTGATTCTACATATAGAATCAATTTTAATTGATTAAATTCAGATAATTTGAAAACTGATATTTAAAATTAATCTTGTGGAGGAGACGATAAAGCGGGGTTTTAAAGGGAAAATATTGAAAAGATTGAAATGCTTTCATATCAAAATCCAATATAAATTTGATTTGAATGACCCAAATTGTATTAATATATTTATAATTGAACTATTTTTATTTCAAAACCAATTTAAAGTATAATTTAACATTATAATTTATTTATATGAAAAGTATTTTTTTAATTAAAATTCAATATTTTTCACTATTCATAAAAAAATGAAACTTCTTAGAAAAATACCAAAAGTTCACCCAGAGATAATTTTTATATTATACTTTTCAAAATGAAAACATTTTTTCAAACATGAAATTTTCAAATTTAGTTTTAAAATAGGTGCACCATTAAAAGGTTGAAAATTTTCCATTTAGAGAAATATAGTTTTTTATGCTTAAAATTGGATTTATTCTTATCTTAAGCCTGTAAAACTTATTAAATGAATTTAAATTTTTTTATTGAATATATAACATATACATTTTTTTAATATATTTCTATAATAGTGATTAATTTAATTTATTAATATAAAATGCTAATGTGGGCCTATAAATATTTTTTTATAAAAACACATCCTTTATGTTCAATTGGTTCTTATTTTTATTTATAATTATTTATTAATAAATGAATTAATTTTATAAACATGTTTAAACTACATTTTCATAATTTAGTTAATCTAATTCATTCCCACGATTCCAATAGCTAGTTTATAACTGTCATAACTAAATAATAATATTTAATCATTTGTTTAAGATTAGTATTTTGTATAACGCAGGATATCAAACATGGTGTTATTTGAAAATATTTGGGTGTTACATTCTACCTACTTAAATAAATTGAGTCCTCACAATTTTAAATTTCACTTTGAAAATCAATATTTGATATTTGAAAATTCATTTGTGGGAAACCCACATTGTAAAAAGGGTTAATAAAACATCCTCTTAAAAAGAAGGAAATGAAAATGTGAAGGTAACCACAAAAATAAGTTTATGAATAGGAGAACATTAGTGGATAGTAAAAACATGAACATGGAAAATAAATACAACTATCAAGTTATGATGGAGAGTGATATATAACTTTACCATTAGAATGTTTACCATGACAAAACCGTAAATATGTGATGTGTAAAATGGCTATTGATTACTTGGTAATAAAATTAAATGAATAACATTTTTGTTCCCAAAATACTTTTTATAGATATTTGTAATTATTTTACTATATTGATAAATAACTCAAGAAATAAACTTACTTGATTTCTAAGAATAATCTCATACTTTAGTTGTGCTTCGATCTATTTATGCTTCATCTCTTACACCAGGAAAGGGATTTTCAAGGTCATTTTTTAAAAACTATAAGCCCTTTAATGAGTCATAATATCCAAAAGTCATTTCTTCAACCTATAAATATATATGAAAATCAAAATTTTTAGAAAAGGTTATCCATTATGATAAATCATATTTTAACCTAAAAAAAATATCTAGATTTCAACTTAATCCATTCCAAAAGTAGTTAACCTTATGACTCATCCAAAATACATATATCCAAATTAAATGTCTAAAAGTATTCAGAAGGAAGGTCACTAAATTTCAAAATCAACTTAACACTACATTCTAGAAACAACATAATGTAACTCCTAATGTTATATATCAAATATATGAATACCTTTATCATAATAAGACCTTAATGAAAACATGAATTCTCCCAAAAATAAAATATCAGGTTGTTGAATATATTCTTTAAATCAAAAAATCTAGTAAACCATACAAAGATAAAAAAACCATCAAATCACTAACCAATTTCATGGCTACGAATACTATCCCATAAACATCCCTTTTTAATTATTATCTTAAAATCAATTACATATTTATGGTTATATTCCCGAAATCATGTGATTTCAGAAATATAAACTTACAACACAATCACTTCCTTGGTTACTAGTATGATTTTAGAACATTCTTCCAAATCATTAAAGAAAAAGTACTATAGTACAATCCTTATATATATATATAATGATTGTTAATTTCATTGATAAAATACTTTTACAACATAATTATTGAATCCAAATACATATTCACTTAATTCTTAAAACATTAACTATACTTAATCATCTCATTCATTTTTTCCTTTCATATATATTTTATAGAAATATAACCATTACTCATACAACATTATTGATTCTACACATGATATTTACCCATAGTAAATTAATTTTCATAATACCCATAATTCCCATATTTAAAACATATTACTATCAATAATAACTTAGGGGGACTATTATTCCAAACTTTTCTTTTTTCCACCAAAATTACTTACTTTATATCCTTATTTCCAATCCCAAAAAATCTTTATATTCCTCTAATACATTCACATGGGTGTTTCTTCTCAGATTCAGAACATATTCTTATTTTATCCATGGTTTATACCACCCAAACTATATCCCTATTTTATTTGATGAGTCTGAGAGTTAGTTAAGGTGCAAGTTTTTAATCATATATCATGATAATCGATTAGTAATGATAATAATATCATACACTCATGTCATTATTCCATTTTTTTCTCATCAATACATTTGATATCACATTCATCATTAACCCAGTTTCTTCTGGTTCCATCCATTAACTAAAACCAAAAATTACAATGTGATAAAAAATACCCACATATTCATGAAGAATAATTTATAGGATTTGTAAAGTATGAAACTTTCTCAATCTATGAATGATTAGGTTTAACCCAGGTTATCCATGTTCATTACCAAATATATAGGATATTATCCTATACTTAGACATATCCTAAAAGTTATTTATTTGTTTATATTCACTAATCCATGTTTTCCTAAATGTTTTCCCAATGTTTATACTAAACATTCATTAATACTAATTATAAAGACCCCAACTCCAGAAGCATAGAGCTGGTGCCTTAGTTCATTAAATTGGAATAAGAGACAAGGAATCACATCCCAAAGGACAAAATAGTTTATTAGTATTGGAAAACTAGATACATACATTAATCTTACATTACATTTGAAAACATAAAATACAAAAAATAAATTCATTTGGGAGTGCAATTAATTTCCTATATTATCCCTGCATATCAATCTTAATAAACTTCTTGGAAACCTGGGTATAAATAAAAAATAAGAAATGAATGAGCTCAAATGATAAATAAGGGTATGTACAATAAAAACTATCTTAAATAATAAATAAAAATCATCAAAATGTAAATAACTGAAACACATTCCATTTAATTAATAAATTATAATGAAATAAATCCTTATATAATATAATAGTGAAAATCTCATGGATAATAATAATTTAAATACTAATGAAGAAAATGGTTAATTATTGGATTCCATGATATCAGGTATCATATAACTCTATTACCAAGACATTTCTAATGATGATTTAAAACTACTGGGTACAAACCAATTATTTTTTCCAACTTCATCTCAACTATCAATAGCTTTCATAAGACAGTTTAATACTACTCAGTACAAACTGATTAGGTTTGGCCAAATAATTTATCTCATGAGACCTATCAATGCATCGAGAGGATATCTTTAACTAGGCCCCACACCCTATATTTTTATGTCCAGATAATTCCTAATATGAAAAGTTGAAACATAATAAAAATATACATTTTTATTGAAACTATCATATAAAATGTAAATAACTTTCCCCATTCAGTAAACATAATCACAAACCATTCATAGTAATATGGTGAATGGTATAAAAATTGTACATCCCCAGCTGTATTGTTCAATAAACATTTAATAAAACATGGAAAATGGTATCATAATATATCAACCTAAAAAAATCATAAGATTCAACAATGGATGTTATCATAGATAAAAATACTTTAAATGAGATCGTTGAAAAGTTCTCTAGGAAAATACCCCTTTTCACTTTGACAATCAGTTATGATTAAAATGCCCCAAAATTATAAAAGAATTTTTTTTATTTAAAATAACTATGTAAACATTTAAATTAATCTTCAAATAATTAAGTCATTATGATGGTAAGAATATATTCTCATTCTTTATATGTAAAAAACTTTCCTTTTCTTTTTTTGTCGGAAAAGTCTAAAAAACCTTATTTAAAAAATGTAAAAATATACCTTTCAAAATGTTTTTTAGAAAGCCAAAAATGAGTAAAAATGAATTTAAAAAATAATGTAATAATATTTAAAACATTTTTGGAAACAATTTTACAAAACACAGACATGGAAGAAAAAAAGAGTTTTAAGGGAATATTTGAAAAAGATATTTTTTTAAAAGAATATCCCATATAAATATCATATAATTGAAGTGAGAATTAATAAAATGAATAGAATATGTATATTTTATTTAAATAAACATAAAATATGTGGAAATACAAAATAATATATTCAAAATTAATTTCAAAAATAATCTTAGTATGACATAATTAAGGAAGTATAAGTTTAACCCAAAGAATGGAATTTGGAATAATAATTTTCTCACCACTTTAAAATTAGTCGAATTGTATGCCCTATAAAAGTATTAATTACCAAATAAAACATTTTATAACATGAATATAATTATATTCATGATATTATATATATCAAAGGGTAGTGTATACACCAGACATAAGAAAAAAGTGGTGAATAAAGAATATATCTCACAAAAGTAAAATTGGCATGAGAAAAACCTTACCTCACGCTTTCCTTTAGTTTTACAAACATTAAACTCCTGTATAAAGGTTTAAATAATGTTATTAACTAACTAAAAAACTATAATAATGTTTATAATACCTTATATGATACTTTTATAACATTTTACCACCTTTTCATTAATAATATTTCTTTATTTTCATTGTTTTATGTGTGTTCGTTTCATGGATTCATGATCAGTTCATTTGCGTATAATTATGAGTTTTCAATCCAAATGGAAATAAAAATATAGAAGAAATTTTATTCATTAAATTACAAAAGTTTAATTGGTTCCATATATCATTTTTATTTGTTACATGAGGATGGTTTATTTGATAAAATGTAAATGATAAATGTTTAGTTTATATTTGAGGTTTTTCCGACCATCACAAATTAGATTAATTTTATTTAATAATATGTGTATATAATAGTTATATACATGAAATATGGATATATTATATTAACATAGAAACATAAAATTATAGTATTTACATGATCTTTGAGCTATTATTCCTTTATGTATGAAGGATGTGAGGAGAAGGTAGAAGAATAAAAGAAAATAAGAGTGGAAGTTTGAGAACATTACCTCTTGAATATCACCTCCTTGAATGATCCCTTAAAGACCTAGGAATTGTTAATTGAAAAAAAAAGTAGAACGTATACATGGAAATATTTACGAGGAGGTTTTGTTTCATATATTTGTGAATATTCAATGCTTTTGAGGAGAAATGGGGTATCAAGGGGTGGTATTTATACTCGAGGAGGGGTGGTTTTAAGTGATTAACTAATGATTATTTTATATTTAAAGCCCACCACATTTAGGTAGAATTAATTCCAAAGAATTATATTGATAATTATTTTTTTAATAGATGTTTAAGGTCAAGAAACACATCAATCACCAATAAAATATTTTAGTTTTTAGTAATTTTAAGCCTTTAACTTTTAACTTTAACCCGTTACCTTATTTTACCTATATTACGGTAAATGTTTTTACCACGATCACATTTTTAGGAATAAAAATTAAACTGACCATATAACCTACTTTTGACCTCTTGATTATAAATATATAATTCATTTTACATAATTCAATTCTTATAATAAAAAAATGAGATTTAAAACTAATCTTTCGGATGAGACGACAAAACAGGGTTTTAAAGAGAAATTGTTCAAAAGTTAGAAATGCTTTTATATCAAAATTCAATATGAAATTGATTAAAATGAGAAATATTATATTAATAGATTTATAATTTAACTATTTTTACTTTAAATAAATTTAAAATATTATTTAACATTATAAATTATTTAGATAAAAAGTCTATTTTCAATTAAAATTTAGCATTTTCACTATTAATCAAAAAAAAAAATTATTAGTTTAATACCAAAAATTAACCATAAGATAATTTTTACATTTTGATTTAAAAATTATTAATTATTTTTTCAAATAAAATTTATAAAATTTTCAAAATTTTGTTTTAAAATAGGTGTGCCATTAAAAGGTGATAAAATTGACTTTTAGAAAAATATAGCTTTTATGCTTAAAATTGGATATATTATTATCTGAAGCCTATAAAACTTAATAGATTATTTTAAAAGAAATTATTTTAAATATATAACATAAAAATTTCATTAATATCTTTCACTAATAATTATAAATTTAATTTATTAAGATAAAATTTTGTTGTGGGCATGAAAATAGTTTTTTATAAAAGCATATCCTTTATGTTCAATTGGTTTTTATTTTAATTTATAAATAATTTTTAACCAATGAATTAATTTTATAAACTTGTGTAAAATATATTTTCTTAATTTAGTTAATCTCATTCATTCCTGTTATTCCAACACCTAGGAGACAAATGTCATAATTAAATACTAATATTTAATTGTTTGTTTAAGCTCAGTGTTATGTGTAATGTAAGCTATCAAACATAGTGTTGTTTTAAAATATAAGGGTTTTACCTACCATATTTTACTTTCCATTCCATAGGATACATGATAAAGTCACTCATGTGTATGGTGTACTACTGCCTCACGAAGCGATGTGGTTCGTCTTACACTAAGACTTTACATAGAAGGTGATAAGGTGAAGGTAAATGATTTTATGTTATATAAGTGACATAATTATGATATTAATGAAATATTTATAATTATGTAAATATGATATATATCATTTTATTTCTTACCTTTTCACTAAATGAAAGATGATAACGTTGTTCATGTACGTGTGGACTATCGCCTTCACGAAATGATGTGACTCTGTTTTCAAAACCACACCACATGGATGATATATATATATATATACTTAATGAAATAATATAATATTTATGATATTATGATCATTATATAAGTATAAAATATTAAATACCTCATTTCTATAATGACAACTGAAAAATGAAAATGTTACTAATGTGTATGTATGACCTACCGTCTCCACGATCATAACGTACATAATTTTTCTTAACAATATTTCATGATTTATCATAAAAGTATAATTGATTTATAAATTTTATAATTATGTCATTATTATTATTCTGAATATTATGTAATGATATAATATGTGAAATAAATGGATCTTTCATTATGAAACACGTATGATAAAATAACTCAATTAACACCCGAAACATTGAAAATAATGAATGATTATTAAAGAATGAGTTATAATGTTATAAAAGGATTATATATTATATTATAAATATTAATATGGTTCTCGTGTAATTTAATAACATGTTCAAAACCACTGTATATAAGTTTAAATAATGTTCAATCAAAATAGAATCATGAGGTGAGGGATTTCGTCTCAATTTACATTCCATTGAGACTTATTTGTTATTATGCACCAATTCACTTTTATGTGGTGAATACAGTACCAATTTTAGATGCAATATCATGATTCATTCATGCTTCATGGTATTTTAAGTTTAAATTTTAATTATCTCATCCAAGGGGATTTGACTAGAAAATTACCAAGTGGTAAAAGTTATTGTGCAATCTCACTTCTCTTTATGATTATTAACTTTCTCTTATGAAAATAACTTTGTTGTAATAATTTTTAGTGGACATTACATTTATCTTAAATATACATATTATTTTATGATAGATATGATTATTTTTTAAACTATATACCACTTTTACCCATGTTTTCTACTTTGAAATTTATTTGATTAATTAGGGAAATATTGATAAATACATATTCTTTACTCAATAAGGATATTTGATAAGGCACATTGTTAATGAATTAAATTAATTATTTCATATATGAGGAATGATTTATACCTACATTGATGGGTGGATCTCATTATAATATAGCCCATTGATTCATTGGTAGGTCTCTTGAGACAAATTAAGTTAGCCAACTTAAATGGGTTTCTACCTCTAGTATTTAAACTGTCTTGTGAAAGGTCTTGGTAGTTGAAAGAACATAAATGGTTCTAGGAGTTTTCAACTTGATAGAAGTCCCCTCTTGTTAGCGGGTAAGAATATTTTGTAGTTTTTATGAACTTGTATTTGGCCTTATTTATTTTTTTCGTATTTATTAATGTACAATAACGTGGGATATGAATATATCCCAACCTGACCCAATGAAGCTCACCTATCCATTGGTAATCTGCAAGTGACACCCCAATCCTACCGACAAAAGGCCATGGGCTGGAGAATAGCACTGAGTAGTCTTATCACACGCATGGGAGGACTTATCCAAAAGTATATGTACACAAAAAAATCTCTATACTCTAATATATATTAAAAATATAAAAACTCATACTATAAATGCATGCAAAACAACTATCCCACATTAGAGTACATCAATAAGTACAAAAAAATCAAAAGGATCAAATACAATCCCACCAAAACCATAAAAGAGTCCAACCTGCAAACAAAAGGGTTCACTTATCAAGATGAAAACTTCTAGAACCATCCATTTATTGTCTATCACAACTAATCTCCACATTCTCCAAGTCCTCCTAGAACTCCATTGAAAGTCCTTTCATCTACATAAGACATGACGTGTATGGACATATCTCATGTAGGGGTGTGTATAAACACACCTATTAAGATAACCAAAAATCACCAAATGCAAATAATCAAAGAGGGATTAAACTCAATATCAAAAACATAACTTAATAAAAAAGATAACCAAAATATGTTCAACGCAAGAATACAAGTCTCAAGGAAATGTGACACCAATATCGCCAACCTAGGATTATACTTGAAGCTCAAAGGTGACATTTGTTCAAGAGAACTTACTCATTGGGTCTTGATAAGATAATGACACTCATCCAAGTGGTCACACTAATTATTTATTTCCATAAAGAATCATGTAGTAATTTAAAGGGCTCATTAGATGTACTCTCTCGATTAGACTACACCACAATGGAAGAAAAGAGATACTGATACACATATAAGGGATAACACCTAGGGACTATGGGGGATACTTAACCCTATTTGCGATAACCCACTAATAAGGGGATCACATGACTTGTATTTCATAAATGGGATACCTGACCCAACCTAGGGAATAATGATAGAGGATCACACCCTGATACACACATAGGGATACCTTACTCTATCTAGAACTAACTCATAGAGGGTATTACTCATTCTTTTATCAGGACATAATACCTCACTATACCCTATTAGGGATGGACCAAGGCAATACACCCACACTAATATAGTTTGGGGGAACTCACCCATGACTATACTATAGCTAGTATAAGAATAAAAATGGATCTAACCTACCTTATAAGGAGTACACAACAAGTCTACTAGGGTACACGACATGCCTCAATAAGTATAGCACTTCCCATTTCCTTCCATAACACACGACTTGTCTTTCTCTATATACATGGCATTATATTATGATAAAAGACATGTAGAGGTCAAGTTGTCACTATTTTCATGTATCCTACTCGTTCCTGTTCACTTTCCAAAGTACACGGGGTATGCCTCATCACACAAAACATGTGGGTTCACATGGATTCCTGGTTGTGTTCTCCCTTTACACACTGAGCTTCCTAGATAAGGGTCACAGGGAATTTGGGTCCCCCACATGGTGTGTGATATTTAACTCACCATGTAAACCCTAGTTTTCATATAGAGGGGTCCATAGGGCATGTATTCTTTTAAGACACACATCGTGTATGTTAGGTTTTCACAGGAACTCTACTCTGTTTCATGTGTCTCACCTACTCCACCACTACCTTAGATTCCATAATGATTTTACCCCAAAATCCTAGATCGGAGTTAACCAAACCCACAATAATGACGGTTCCCAGATTCCAACTACCCTTTTCTTAGAAAACACCTTATCATCAATACACCAAAGGCCTGCACATCAAAACCCATATTTTCAGAAACTATTGATCTAACTCAGGATTTCTTCATCATCATCATTGATAATCATCCATTTTCAAAATAAAATTTTTTTATTCCCCAAAAATCATCCATAGATCATGAGAATCATGCATTAAATTGGGTTCCTGTACAAAGTTGAATCATTGGTCAAACAAAATACTGACGATGAATGAAGAATAAAGGGAGAAAAACAAAAAACACAAAATTGAGAGTAAACATTGGTCATTTTTTATTCAACCATTTTCAATGTAAATCAAAGCTCAAGGGTGTATTATCAAAAAATAAAATACAAAAATAAAATATCAAATTCCTTATTCTAGGAAGAGAATTAACCAATGACAATTCAACAACATCGATATGCGTATTATTTTTTATGAGTGAATTCATCTTCGTCATGGAAAAATATGAACACGGAAATAATCTAAAAAAATAAAATACCCTACCTTGGGTTTGGATTAATCATTGGTGAAGAAAAAATCTGCATTGATTCCATTGATGAGATCCACCATGATCATTATTGGCTCTACAATAGTCCACATTCATTCATTGTTGATTTGTTCTCTTGAGATCACCCACCAACATGTTATCCACTAAAGCTATCACTCCACCCTCTTAATTACTCTAGGGTCGTGTGGATAACCCTAGGGAATTTTTCAAAGATTTATTAAACATAGATTCCATCGGGGTTAGAAAATTTTAATAGCCATTAAATTAATAAATTAATTCAATCCATTTAATACACTCATGACTACACTCTAATGAAACATCCAATGTATACAAATATTATGTCACTCATGTGGTAGAACCTAAAATCTAGATTTATTGAAGATCTTAGTTTTCCTATCTAAGATACCATTCGAGAGTTATTCCATTATTTCTAAAAGACCTCATTCATGTGACATAATTAATTTAATATTTTTAATATATCAACATCGAGGCTCCACAGGCCCCAGAATTCCATGCCGACACTGTACCTTACTCAAAAAATATTATTTTAAATATTTTCAAGTGTCAAACAGAAATTTACGAGTTGATAATGAGGTTGTAAAAATTGGCATGAAATTCAATTATTTTTTCTTTAATTTTATTTTTCATATAAGTTTTTTCTATAATAAAGGATAAATAATATTCCATGAAATTGATGAAATACAAAGGGGATAGTTATAGATAAATAATTAATGTGGATTTCATGTTTTTAATAAATTTATATTTCCTAAGTATATAAATTACCAATTTTAACCTCTATTACTCCAACATTTTATATCCTTACTGTTTATACTATTGTATTTAGCAAGTGATATATAAATTAGTCTTGAGAGTTGATTATATTATCATACATCCTATAATATGTGGTGATATGATAATAAAATAGAACTTATAGAATATATTAATCTTTATTTTTTTCTTTTCATTGTGACTGTATACCCAAATTTATTCACCATCATATTTTCCTTCGATTGACATCATGATTTTTCTACGATCAATAATGAGTTTCTGGTTTTGTAATATTTCTCAGTTTTAAATGATATTTCGGTCTTGTTTCATAATAAATTTTAATTTATGAATATTTTTTAAAAAAATACTTTAATTTTTAGAAAATGTATTATAAAATGTTTTGGTTACTAAAATGCACAACATCATTTTGAAAAAAAATAAAAACATAGAATAAGGATTTTAAAAACTTATTTTCATGTTTATAAAAAATGAAAATAATTGAATATTTAACCCACTTGTTTTCTTATTTTTCTATTTATCATCCTTTAAACAATTTTCTAGCATGATTTATAATACATTTTAAAAAATAATAAGTAGAAAACATTTAACATATCCAAACACACACTTAATTTCCTTTTCCTACTATTTTCAAATTAATTAAATCCTTATAATATTTTTGAGTATGAAATGAAATGAGTTTTTTTTGAGTATTTTTGGGAATATTTTATTAAAAAAGTATAATAGTCTACTATTTTTTTATTTCTATAATTATATTTATTTTTTAATTATATTTTTATCCTTTGTTTTTATGATATAAAATTGTAATTGGTTTTCTACAAGTCATTTCATCAAAAATATTTAAAGGGTTTTAGGGACATCTAACATGTCTAAAAATAGTTTTAAAAAACTAATACCATATATTAAGATCAACTACGAGTGATTTATAAAAATATAATGAAAAACAAAAAAAGTTCCCATGTTTTACTTTGATGATCTATATATTTGTATCATCAATGTATTTGACAAGGATCATTAAGAAGAAAAAGAACACACTTCTCGCCCCAATAAATTCACCGATTATATGAATCCTGAATTATATGCAAAAAAAATCTCTTATAATCAGAAAATATTAATACCTTATAATGTAAATTAGAGATAGTGAAGATAGATGGGCATGACAAATAAATTATATCATCATAGGAAATTATTTTATGTAGTATTTGTATTCTATTTAAAGAAATCATTAAATAAATAAAGGTGGATCCAATGAACCTAACATTAATATAAAGTTAAATGTGTAAAGGAAATACTTAAAAACTTTTTTATTGCATTGTTACATGAACTATAATGGTCCATGATCATATTAAATTAAAAAAGATATTATATTGTATTTAATTTGGGAATTTAGTAGTGAAAATTCATATTTGTTTGAAGTTTTTAATCCTTATTAAGAGAGTGATACTTTTTAGTGTTTTAGAAAGTTTAAAGTGAGTATTTAGTGATAATAAAATGGTTAGAGAAGGTTTTAAGGTGGTTTAGTTGAACATTAAGAGAAAAGGGAAAAGTGAGTTTTGGTGTCTAAGGGATACTGGGTAACCAGTGGAATGGTACTAGGTTCCTGGTGGTATATGGTGGAATTTAAGAATATATTATCGTAATTAATAGGTAATCATTGATTATTTTAGGTACTCGTTGGCCACTTAGTTACTGGTATCCCCCCCAATTGGTACCTGATAGTGATTAAGTTGTTTTTTAAAACCAGGGGCTATTTAGTTCTCTTACCATTTTTATTTTAACACAAAATTGGGATGTTCTCCTTTAAAACCAATGAAAAAGGGGGAGATACCCCATACTATTATTTCCTCCATTTTACCACTCTTTAATCTATTGTATTTTGGGTCATATTTGGATTACTCAATTAAGGTATCTTGTTCCCTTTCTTAAATTCTTCTTTTCTTGGCTCTTATTTTATTTTCATAAGTTTGATTAGGTATTTTAGATTTTATTTCACATGAGTGTTGTTAAATTAATTTTAGATCAATTGTATTTCACATGTGATAGCTGGATAAGGATATGGAAAGTTTAATTCAAACCCTTGATCATTATTTTGATGAAGGTGAGTTTTTCGGTGGATTGTTTAGGCATTTCTTCAATCTTTCCACCAGTAGGGACCACACAATATTATCACCACCACTAAATTATTATCCAACCATAAGGAACTAAGTAAACAAATATCCATAAATAATGAGCTATCCACCCTCAAGGAACTCACTAAAAACATATCCATTAATATGTACCTATCGAACCACAAGGAATTCACAATTACAGCTCCATCATCAAGTATCTATCCACCTATAGAGAACTCGCTATCACTTCTATATCTATTGGTTGGTTAATTTTCCACCCATAGGGATACTTGATGATTTTATGGGAATCAAACATTATAGAATCTATCTATAATAATCCATATTGTCTAGGAAACTATCCACCTTGGGGCTCATCACTATATTATAGAGTGTCCACCCTTAGGGACTCTTCCCACCCCAACTAATGTCACCACCACCACAAATATTACATCTACTATGGTTTTCCATATAATTCATATCATCATAACTATTATCCTCCTCCTCCTCCTACTAATTATCATTATCATCATCACAAATCACAAACTACTCTAACATAACTAGTCACATCTACCATATCATTATTACATACCACAAATGAATTAAGGGACCCATAATTTATTTATTCTCCCAATAAGACCACCACACACAAAAAGGTACTAGGAAATATAATCAAACTATATATATATATATATATACTAAAATCCTACATAAATCCACCATTACTTGTAACATCCAGTGTTTTGAACCGGATAAAAATCCAAAGAATTTTTAATTTTTTCATTTACTAGATGGTCCATTTTTAAAATCAATATTCATAACTTAATTATGAGAATTTAGTCACTTAAATGTGTTTTTTTGGATGTGGTTTAAGGGCCCGAGGTTCTTTAGGTGTTCTATCAAGTATGGGAAACGTTTGGATCCAAAACCTCAAGTTAGGAGGAGCTGGTAGGGGTGTATGGTTAGTCTGAAATTGTGTGCCCCTCAACAGAAAACCATGAAGTGCATTTATTTTTAATAAATTAATTAATTAAATAAAAATAAAAATAAAAATAAATTAAATGAATGTAAATGGGGAAATAAAATAAATAAATAAATATTTTAATAATAATAATATTATTATTATGCTTAAGATTATTATTATTATTATTATTATGTTATTTTTGTAAGAGACTAAGGGATCTCCCTCTCCCCCTCCATCTTGAAGCTCCCTTATCTCTTTAACCTTCCCTAAATCACACAAGTCTCCTCAGTCAAACTCCCCTAGCACAACCCCCTTCCTCATGGCCTCATCTCTTTATGCCATTTCATTTGGATTCTTTGGGTTTCACGTTTGATCCGTCGAGGTAAGGTCCCATCTTTCCATTATCTCTCGTTTTAAACTGATTTCCCTTCTCTCTATCACCCCTCTTGTGTTTCCAAAACCCTAGGGTTGGTATAATTCCTATTTTTTGGTTTTATTTTGGTGTTAGGTTATGTGAAGGATATTTTAGGACTCCTTTAGTTTTATTATGGAAACTTTTCCAAAGGTAACACAGTTTTGATCATTTTGGCTCTCTACCATTGATTTGTTGAATGTTTTTTCACTATCCATCATCTTCGCTGAATTTAGTTTTGTGGATTTCATAGTTACTGAGTGCAAAGTATTTTTTCATAATTGCATTGGCCTCAACACAATGGTTCTGGCTTGTTGTCATCGCTTTGACAGTGTTTGGTGACTCCTTAAAGGCTGACACTCATATACATAGGTATGTGTGTGTGTGTATATATATATTTCCTATAAATATTAACTCATAGAGGGGGTAATATATACATTGGATTAAGGGTTATATATATAGGAATGTATGCACATTCAAGTGTGGAGAGATCTTTGTCAAATATTTAAGTGATGAGTGTTATGATTGGTTCCTCTTTGAGGTAGGATCACATTTCCCTTTCCCCTAAAATTTAATAATTCATTAATTTATTGCCTTCAAACCTTTCTTAGAATTTTAATTAGTGCTCTTTAGTTTTTAGAATAAATGGCCCTTTAATTGAATTGTGATCATTGAATGAAATTATTAGTTTCGATAAATGAATTTTTGATAAACAAAGTCAGGGTTTTATAATAAAACCCCTTCAATGGAGGTGAGTTGTCTTTAAAAACTCACAGTGATGATTTATGATTTCTATAATTCTTAGCCATATTTCTTTTCCTTATAGAGTGGGTGATTATTTATGATTTTTTACTTTACTTGTACAATTAAATGGACTGATATGATGACTTTCCTTATTTAAATGTTTAAACGTTATGCCTCGACTTGATCAACATGTTCAATATGGGCTGTTATGCCTCAACTAGATGTCTTAAATGAATTAATTAAAATGGACCTTATTTGGGTGGTACGACCACACCTATTATTATAATTAAATAACCACTCTTTATGTAAAATGTTTCAATGATATGAATTGAATATATTCAATGACATGCATCATGGCGGTTGCATGCCTTGAAAGGAATTGATGTGAGTGGTCTAAACCAAAACCCTTTTTTCTTGATTTGATTATTTATAGTATATGAAATATATTTGATCATGCTAGCATGAAACGTGAGTGATAGAATAAGTTAAATAATACCTGTTAAATGACAATTGATCATTATAAAACTCCCCTTGGATCCCTTTGAGTTTATAAGAGTGGATACCCAGACCTGCGGCCACCCGATTGGTGTGCTATCCTTGGACATTATTAAGACTTGGTTTGTTTTAATTTAAATCCCTACAATAAATTCAATTTGTTTATTGATGAATTAGAATTTTAATTTGGAATAATAAAAAATTATGTGATTTATTATGGTATAATAACCTTGGATAATCTAGTTAATTATTATATTAAAGACCGTAGGTTTGAATAATTAATTAAATATGTTTGATATAATTACGATGATAATTAGGAACCTGGATTAATGAAATTAACTGGTTTGTCAAATGGTAATTTTTATAAATTGATTATTGTGTCTTATGATGATAAATATAGTATGTTAAATTCTAGACTTGTGAAGTTTGACATCTTATTTTTGATCTTTTGTGATATCGATGTGATTGATACCTGAGGGTTTGATATTGATTGTAATGTTATGTTTTTTGATATTAATCATGTTTATTCTGGATGCTTGAGGGAAAGGCGCATAGGTACTTGATGACTGATTGTAGAGTATATGATTTTATGGGATGTCAGAGGACTCATTATTGGTGTTGATGCTTGATGGAAAGGTGCATGTTTTCATACCACCAAAGGGATGGGTACACCAGTACTGAATGCCTGAGGTAAGAGTCTATTATTAAGTCAGATTTCTGAGGTCCAGATGCACAGTTACACAATGCCTAAGGGTGAGATTATAGTTATACATTAGGGCGATATTTTTATAAACATGAGGTCATAATCCATATGTTTATGGTATATTCTGAGTGATTCATCCTCAGAAAGAGAATATGCCACTAATTTGTGTGATCCATCCTGATGTAGGAGGATCTACCCTTAGACATAGATACCTGGAAGGGTGCCTAAATATGTATAGCCACCAGTTGTCCCTTAGAAACCTGGATGGGTTTCTATTTATTTATTCAACACTGATTGTTTATTTTTTATTCTTATACTTACTCACTACTTTATAATATATATCTAGTAATGGATTGGTCTAGACATTTTGGGTTCCATCCTATTGAGATTATTATATCACACCCTGCTCATGTGTTGTTTGGTACTTGAGTAGATCTTCTTGCTAATAGTGCTTTGGATTCATTTCTTATGCTATTATTTGTACATGGAAGATATAGAGCATAGGAGTAGGATATTTCTCATGATGCTCGAGGAGTTGACCATTGGGTTTTTCTTTTCTTTGGTAATTTTCTACTGATTGTACCTTGTTGTAACACCTAGAATTACATGAATCATTATATGGAATTGGTGTTAACCATTTTATTTTTATTTAGATATTATATTATTCTTCCACTAATATTGTCTTCCATTTGTTATACTATTTCTACTATTTATTTCTATTTGTTATATGATAAACCACTGTGCTACTCTAAAATGGGGGTATAGTCTCTCCCTATTACCTATTTAGACCCTCATTGCTAGTCATCAACCTCTAGAATATAGGGAGGTGTGCCTGAGGCCATGTGACCCACCAATCTGGCCACCGTCTTAGTGGTGAGTCGGGTTGGAACTTTACAAACTAGTATCAGAGGTTTCTTTTCCTTTTGTATTACTATTTTTGGCTGGTAGACAGGAGAATAGGAATGTTTTGGTGCTTGGAAAATATAATTTCCTAAGACTGATCACCCCACATATGAAAAATTGACCAAGTGTCTAAGGATATGACTATTGTTTATACTGTTCAATGTTATAGTTGATATGATTTCACATTGACTGAATGATGTATTTTATCACTTCTTATTGATTTATGATATTTATGGTTTTATGCCCATGTCCTAGTATGCAAAGGATAAAGCATTAAATGCATTATATTATGAATATAGATAATTTAAATTCCATGCATATTCCATGCCATGTAGTTTAATATGTAGTTTTTTTTGTTCGTTATGATTATGTTCCTTGAGTGTTATTCCATGATTCTATGTTTATTACATGTTTCTCTCTATCGGCTTCTTGTTATAACATGATTATTTTGATATATAAATGTTTTCATGGGTTAAATATAATTATTTGTATTATATTAATTAAATAGTTGTGATTATGATGGGATCCAGTTTTCAATTATGAGGTGTATAGGTGCCTTATAACCAGGAAAAGGCAACTCATGCAAATGAAATCATCCTTGAGATTTATATATATATATATATATAATGGTTATATAGACCAAAAAATATTTAATTTTTTGATATTAAATGATATAGTTACCTATCTAAATTAACAACTAGACATAAGTAGGTCAGTTGTGGAATGTTTCTTATGAGATAACCAGCTACAGGTGTTTTGAAACTACAATAACTAAGAAACTGCTATTGGGTTACTTTTTGGAGAAATCGGGTTGGCTTAATGGGACCCTCTAGGTTGCCTTATCTATTAAAAGTAATTTATATTGATAAATTCCCTAATATATGATGGAATTTCAATTAATGTAAAATGATAAAAAAGGAGGTCTGCCTATTTTTCTTTGAGCAGATTGATAAAAATCAAGTGCCTAACATTTTTGGTTTAAAATTTTACTTGATGTTTTTAATTAAATATTTTATATTTTTAAATTCGTAAATGTGAATAAATGTAATGGACATAAAATGTAAATCTATGTGGTGTCCTTTGTTTAAAAATTTTTGGAAGGGTAGCTTGAGATTTTCTTTTTGAGTTTCTTTGGAATGGAAATGTGAGCATTTTCCATAGTCCCTATTTTATTTTTTAGCAATGGATTATATTATATGATCTTGAGCTGGTGACTTTTGTTTGGCATGACATAGAGTTATGTTTGAGGCTTATTCTCTCATAAGGGTATAACCCATGGTAGGTAGCACCCTTGAGTTTAAAATCCTTACTTGTACTGTGAGATTTTTAACATTTGGTTCGTTTCAGGTATTGTTGTCCCTAGTATGAGTCTTTGTTTCTAAATGATACCCTAGTTTTGATGAGAGGTCATGTTTTCCTTGGCCTGCTTATGGGCCTAAAAAATCGATTAATGCTTGTTTTCAATGAGATACACATGACTAGTTCATGGTTGGACATTTTGTAGGTCACTTGACCCTCTATTTTTATTCAGTAATGGATGACTTGTTATGTCGTCATTCCAATTAATGGCCATATGGGGAAATACGACTTTGATTTAGGTATTTTTTATGGACCATTGTATACTTGAATTCATCGGTATGATAGCCTATGGGTAGTATCAAATACGTGTCGTTTTTCATCCGAAACCTCGAGGTAGCATGCATTCACATATGCGGTACCCGTCGAGTGCTAAATGGTATAAAAAACCAGTTAACTTCAGTGTAGTTGTCGAGACTAGTGGTATTGAGTACAGTCTCAGTTCATCTTCGGAGTAGAATTACCTAGGTATAAATAAATCAAGTTTTTCCTAATGATTGTGATAATTTTTAGATATTTGGGTGCGTTGACATGTTGGTGGGCTTGGTTTTGGTTTTCATGCCAATTTTTTAAATATTTTCATTTATGGAGGTTCTGACCTAGCACATTTTTATGGGGCTAGTATGTCTATTATTTATTATTTTTAGGACACTACTATAGTGGGGAGTGTCATGTCTATTTTGTTAAATAAATTTCCTTCCAGGTATAAGTAACACAACCAAAGAGGACCATTCAAAAATGGTTCGGCTTACTTAAATGCCTATGAGGCTTGTGACTTTAAATCATGTCGGTGCTTGATTGACATCATGACATTGGTTGGGTTGGAAGTGTATGAAACATTTTAGAAATGCAGTTGGTCATGGGTGGAATTTAGTGATTATGTTTTATGATCATGGGATGTCTTAGGTTGTGAAGGAATCGTAGATCGTTTGGTGATTCATCGACAGGTGAAGTCGATCTTCTTTCAAGAGAAGTCGGCCAGTAGTGGTTTGATCATTTCTTATTTTGGTTTTATATGTTGACTAGAAACTGTAAAAATCCTCTTAGTGTATTTTTCTTAGTGATAAAAATGTCCCCTATCTTGAATTCGTCATTGATACACTAAGATAGCATTGATCATACACCATGTTGTAGTTAAAATTTGTTGGGCAGTTTAAGTGGTTTACCGATATTTCACACTGAACATTTGGATATTATTGAGGCTTGGTTAGTCTTGAGGGACCCTTGGATTCCCATGTAGGAATTCCTTGGATTAAATCTTATACAATAGTCATTTCTTCTAACATGACCACAAGGTCGATGCCATTATGGGAACAATCAATGTTTTGATGTGGACGTATTGACTTTTTACAAATGTCTCACTTACAAACATGGAGTATGGAATACCTTATGTCAGTTTCTTACACTCTATTCATATCAATATGAGGTTATGCTGGACTTGTTGTCAGGATCAGAGGTGATTCTTTTGATCGGATAACGTCACTGGAAGTTAGGTATAAGATTTGGTGAGAATGTTAATTGAAAATGAAAGATGCCTTAAAGGAAAGCATTGTAGTTGAATTTTAATTGCACTAGATATATAATACAGGAACCTTTGAGATGAGTCAACCAGAGGGTATTGACTTGTTTTATCTCTTTTTTTGATGTAAATGGTTATAATGAACTATTTTGAAGCACACTGTCAAGTTAAGGTAGAAGTGGTTTAAAGGTTGACATTATCTTCTTGGAAAGACTGCATAACCAGTTCTATTTGGTCGATCTAGAATTTAACCAGTTATTTATGAAGGGGTCATTAATATAACCTCAGAAGTAATAAATTTCATTCTGTTAAATAAAATCATACCTAGAGCATTTCTTGAATTCTTAGAGGTGTTATTTGAGAGGAAATTCTGATGGTAGAGGTGTCACAACTCTGAATTGGCCTTTCTTAAGTGTTGATTCCTATGGTGTGGGAGAACCAAAAGTTAATTTTTTCAGGAAATGATCACATGGTTATGTCTCTAGATAAATAGGCTCAGGTAATCATCGTTTCAATGTTTAAGTTAGAAAAATGGGCATTAGCTCATATATTAATGGCTTAAATACTGATTGCTTAATCAATGCTTAAAGGTGCATTGGGAATTTGGAAATTCAACACAACCATTTGAACAAAAATTCATGACCCATGTAGGTTAGGTGTTGTTTTCATTGTTCCCAAAGGCTTCTCAGGGACAAGAATTTCTAAGTTGGGGAGTTTCTAACAAACCATGTTTTGAATAGGATGAAAGTCTAAATTTTTTGTTTTTTTTCATTTACTGTACAATCCATTTTTAAAATAGATCTTCAGAACTTAATGCCCAGAATTTCATCACTTCAATGTGTTGTTTTTGGATGTGGGTTAATGCTCAGGGGTTACTCAAGTGTTTCATCAAGATTTAGAAGCATAGGGCTCTGAAACCTAAAGTCAAGTGGAGCTTGCAGGGGTATACGGCTAGTCTGAAACTGTGTGTCCCTCAGCAGTAAACCATGCACTGGATTTCTTTTTAAAAAATTAATTAATTAAATTAAATTAAAAGGAAAATAAAATAAATCATTGTAATTGGGGAAATAAAAAAACAAATATTTTTTTAATAATAATAATAATAATAATATTATTATTATTATGATATTATTTTTTAAGAGACCAGGGGGTCTCCCTCTCCCCCTATAGTATGCATATCCCCTCTCCCTTGACCCTTCTATACATCATGAGATCCCTCTCAGCCAAACCCCCATGGCATGACCCCCTTACTCACGACCTCCTCTCTTCACACTATTTCATATAGATTACTTAGGTTTCACATTCAATTAATCAAGGTAAGGTCTCATCTCCCTCTCATCTCTCATTTTGGGTCGATTTCCCTTCTCTCAATCACCCCTCTTGTGTGGTTGAAACCCTAGGGTTGGGTTAATGCTGATTTTTGGTTTTATTTCTGTGTTAGGTTATGTGAAGGGTCTCTTGGGACTCCTTTGGTTGTATTTTGGAAACTATTACCAAAGGAAAAGTGGTTCAGATCATTTTGGATCACCTTATCGATTTGGGGTAAGTTTTTACATCATTCATTGTTTTCACTCAATTAATTTTTGTGAATTTCATAGTTTCTAAGTTCCAAGTATTTTTCTATAAGTGAATTGGCCTCACCACAATTGTTTGAGCTTATCGTTGTCACTCTGAGAGAATTTGGTGACTCCTTTAAGGCTTACACTCATGTACATAGGTAGGTATATGTATATATATATATTTCTTGTACATATTTCCTCTTAGTTAGGGGAATACATGCATCAGATTAATGGGTGTATATATAAAAATGTATGTGCATACAAGTGTGGGTAAATCTTCATCAAAGCGTGAAGTGATGAGTGTTTGGATTAGTTCCTCTTTGTGGTAAGATCCCATTTACCTTTCCCCTTATTATTATAATTCATTAATTTATTTCATTCACACCTTTATTGATCTTTAATTAGTGAGGTATATTTTTTAGAATAAATTATCCTTTAATTGAATTTTCATCATTGAATGAAATGGTTAGTTTTGATAAATGATTTGTTTCATAATAAAGTAATGGTTTTATAATAAACCCCAAACAACAGTGGTGCGTTGTCTTCGAAAAAACATAGTGATGATTGATAATATCTAGGCTGCTTATCCATATTTCTTGGCCTTATGGCGTGGATGCTTATTTAAGCTTCTGCCTTGACTTTTATAATTATAAGACTTGAAATGATTGTTTTCATTATTTAAATGTTTAAATTTTATTCCTCGACTTGATTATCATGTTCAAGATGGCCTGTTATGTCTCTACGTGAAGTCCTAAATTAATTAATTTAAATGGAACTTATTAGGCTGGTACAACCACACCTCTGGTTATAATTAAATAAACATGGTTTATGTAAAACATTTCAGTGATATGACTTGAATATATTCAACTACACACTTCATGGAAGTTGCATACCTTGAAAGGAATTGATGTGGGTGGTCTAAAACAAAAACATTTTTGCCTAATTTGATTATTTATAGAATATGAAATATATTTGATCACACCAGCATGTTACACGTGTGACCAAATAAGTTGAATAATCCATTTTAAATGATAATTTTTCATTATAAATTAACCCTTGGATCCCTTTGGGTCTATTGGCACAAAGACTCAAACCTAAGGCCACCTGATTAGTGTGAAAACCTTATAAATTATTAATACATGATCTATTTGACTTTAAATACCTACAATAAATTGGATAAATTGTTGACTTCTATCTTAGACTTTTGAATTCGCATAATAATAAATTTTGTGATTTTTTATGGTAGAATCACATTGGATAATCTAGTTAATTATTATATTAATGAACTTATGGTTGAATTATTTATTAAATAGATTTGATATAATTATGATGATAATTAGGAACCTAGATTAAGGAAATGATATGGTTTTACAAATGGCAATTTTTATAAATTGATCATTATGTCTTATGATGATAAATATGGTATTTTTGATACTAGACTTGTGAATTTTTATAACTTAGCTTTTGATCTTATGTGATATCAATGTGATTGATACCCGGGGGTTTGATACTGTGGAATGTTGAGTTATTTTTATATGACTCATGTTTATTGTGGACACATAAGGGATTTATGCATGTTCTTTTGTACGACATGAGGGAAAGGCGCCCATGTACTTGATGCTTGAGGGAAGAGTATATGGTTTTATGGTATGTATAAGGACTCATGATTGGTGTTGATGCCTAAGGTATAGTTGCATGTTTTTGTACCACCTAAGGTATAAGAGCATCGGTACAAAATTCTTGAGGGAATATTATATAATTAAGTTAGATGCCTACGGTCTAAATGCATAGTTACATGATTCATGAGGGTGAGATTCTAGTTATTCCTGAGGGTGATATTTTGGTTAGGTTGAGGGAAGAGACTATATGTTTATGGTATATTCTGAGTTATTCATCCTTGATAGGAGAATATTCCACTGATTTGGGTGATCTATCCTAATGAAGGAGGATCTACCCATAGACCTAGATACTAGTAGGGTGCTGAAGTAGGTATAGCCACCAGGTGCCCCTGAGGAACTTGGGAAAGTTGTTGTTTATTTATTCAACACTGCTTGTCTATTTTTTATGTTTATAACTACTCACTAATTTATAATATATATAAATTAATGTATTGGGCTAGACACTATGGATGGAATATTACTAAGATTATTATCTCACACCCTGACCAAGCATTGTTTGGCACCTGATTGGATATTCTTTCTCATAGGTCTTTAGATTCATTACTTATTCTATGCTATGTACATAGGAGTTAGGGAGCACAAGACTGGACACTTTCTCATGATGCATGAGGAGTTGACCATTGGGTTTTTCTTTTATGTTGTTATTTTTTACTTCTTTTACCTTGTAGTAACACCTAGTATTACATGAATCATTATATGGAATTAGCATTAGAAATTTTATTTTTATTCATATATTATATTATTCTTACGCCGCTATTTTTCTTCCATTTATTATTCTTCTTCCACCATTTCTTGCTATTTATTATCTGATAAACTGTTGTGCTACTCTGAAATGGGGGTATAGTCTCTCCATAATCACCTCTTTAGACCATTGCTACTAGTTGGAAGCCTCTAGCATATGGGGAGGTATGCATAAGGCCATATGACCCACCAGTCTAGACATCGTCTTAGTGGCGAGCTAGGTCGGGATGTTATATTACTAGATCCCAGGGAGTAATTCACTATATCATAAAAATTCAACATATCTTAGAAATTGACAAATAAAAACCTCATCACATGACCAACACATCACATAATACCCCATTAAAGTGATACATAACATCCCCCATATATGTATCTTCCTCTATTACCACTCAAGATGTTTTATCTAGCATCATGTATTAGATTCTAGTGACACCATCACAATCAACACAACCCATTACCATCATATCTCATAAGCATCAGGATTAATGAATCCTAAAAAATATACAATGACCTCATGTCAAAGTGGCAGAAATCATGTAGAACTCACACTATAATGAATTTTTTCCCTTAGAAATATTTGGAATATTTTAAAGTAATTTTTAAAGCCCGAAGAAGGGTCAATACAAGATTTTAGAGCCTAAGAAGGCTGAATTTTTATATAATAAAAATAATAAAAATATTATATCATGTGTGCATAGTTTTTTCTGAATTAATGGAATGAATCCCTAATAGAGAGTCATATTAAAAATCTAAGATCACTATTAAATATAAAATGTTGGATTTATTCTAGGTGTTATATAACAATTTTTTGGCATAAGATGTTTTGTTAAAAATTATTTATGGACATAAATGATAAAAGAAATAAATTTATTTGTTTCTTAATCACCATAGAAAAATATCTTTATATAAAATAATAATTATTTAAAATTTGTAGGGTTATCCTTAAAAACATAGGTATTAATATAGGATCCATTGTGGTATATTTCTCATATGAACATCAACAGATTGTGGTTCAACAATTAGTGTTCCAACATAGTTCATGGATCTAGCCAAAAACAACGATACATATCTGTTCTTAATAATAGATTGATTCAATATTTAGGTAGAGTGTTTTTTATTATTTAGATTAATCCCATTTCATTATCCCATGCTGAATGTGAATAAATTAACCTAATAATATTGATTCATGGATCAATGGTTTATTATAATTGTATGATTTTATTTCTAGAAATTAGAATTGACATTGCTTCATGGATTCTTCCTTCTTCTATGAATTCATAAATTTCCCCATAATATAATGATGGCTAACCCAAACAATTACTGATGTTCGATCCTATCTTTTTAATGATTTTTTACCCACTTTCTTTATGAAACCATTGCCGACATCCCATTTGGTAGGCAGTATGAAAAATACCTAGAAAATGATCACTCTGTATTTGATATTTCACTCAATGGATCATTTACATGGATGCGAGATTGATATTGAGGGCATGATCATTGAGTGTTGACGATTATGGTAATTTAGGGTGTTGGATTAGCTTTTCAAGTTTTTGGTTTTGGGTATTCTGAGGATATAGTGTGACATTAATTGTTTTTTGAGTGGATTGGGTGGCTGGAATCTAGCCACCAGTGATGACAAGGCTCAATCAATGATAGATTCAAATTATATGTTGATAATCATCATTGTATCAAAGTGTCTAGAGATGAAAAATCATGAAGAACCAATGGGTTCTAGAAAAAAAACCTAACTACATGGGGTGTAGTTTGAAGAACACACATTGTGTAATACCTTGGCTGTAGCTGCTATGGTTTTGGTGAAAATAAAATATTACACACTATGTGGGACCTACCACATGGCATGTGACCCATTCTAGGTGACTAAGAGTTTTCCCCTCATGTACACAAGCACGAAAACACCTTGGTATAGGGGCATGTCTAGAGTACACATGCATGAGTTGAAGTACATGGGCACAAGACGAAGCACCCGTAAAGTCTCAGGGTAGGTAAGACACACTGTGTGCTCCTAATACATGCCATGTACTCTCTCCAAGGTGGTTTGAGTTAATTTTTCTCTTATGTTTCGAACAATTTCCTTAGGGTATTTTACCTTTGTCCATCCCCATGAGGGCAGAAGGAGGCATCATGTCCTGAGTATAGGATGTGATCCCCTATGTGGAATTAGTCTTAGATAGAGTTTCAAGAATCCCTTAGTGTGGTTTGGGCTGGGATCTTCTATTATTTTCTCCCCATGTAGATTTTATTTAGGAATGAACATGACCAAAATAACTAGGTGTTGATCCCCTACTTAGCAAGTTATTTTACATAGGGTTCAGTATACCCCAAAGTCCTTAGGATAGATCCCCTATCTGTGTATCGATATATTCTGATATCCAACAGATACTTCTTCATGGTGAGGCTTGATGGAAACAACATATCGAATAATCACCTTCATCATTACCAAGATCATAGAGTGAGTTTTTCAAGATGATAAATGCTTAGAAACCCCATGAAGAATTCTAGGATAGTGGTGATATTGTGACCTTAGACATTACCTTGAAGCTCAATGTCTATCTTGAGTATATTTGGGTTATTATTGTTATGTATAATATTCTTATTGACATGAATTGGTGATGGTGAGCTGAATAATCTCTTTATTCTTTATGTTTGGTGATTTTTTGATATCCTATTGGGTATTTTTATACTCACCCTTACATGGGATCTACCCACACATGTCATGTATTTTGTAGATGAAAAGTATTTTGACGGAGTCCTTTGGTCCACCAAGAGTAGGTGGAGTATAGTTGGTCTAGAAAGACCATGGTACATACCAGAAATTATATTTGACAACAGTACCCACCTTTCTATTAGGTTGGAATCTTTTTATAGTTTTGGTGGAATTTTATTTGGACCTTTATGCTTTATAATACTTTTTTTTCAAACTCTTATTATTGGATATAGATATATGCATGCATTTGGTTATAGATTTTATTTTACCTTTCAGTATTGTGAATGTATTTAGAGATGTGTGCATGCATAAAGGTGTATTAGGCTAAGACCTTCCATGTGTGTGATATGCATACTGGGTTCTTGTAGCCAACCCCTAACCTATTGAAGGTAGTCTTGGGGTGACACTCTTGGCTTACCACTATCCAGGCAGGCCCTAGTGGGTGAGTTCATGATAGAGGGGTTTCATCCTAGGAGTAGAGTTTATATATTTCCTAGATATGAGGTTTGTTTTGGGAACTAAGGAAACCATGTAAAAGTGTTTCGAGTTCATCTCTTAGACTAGGGACTCCAATGTTGGTTTGATGACCAAAATATCCATCCAATAATACTTTGATAACCTTATTGTTAACTTGGAAAACATATGAACTAGTTGTAGGAAAAAAATTAGTACATGAATCATATAATAATGAGTTGTGGTTTCCATGTCATTCTTGAGTTAGCTCCCTAGTTATACTCTAGACCACAATACATCTTATCTATTTCATGATAGATCAAATATGATCACTATCTCCTATTACATAATTATACTATGAGGATGATATTATTAGTGATGAGTCTTCAATAAAGGGACCTATTCAGGAGGTGGTACCTCTGGACAGTTTTCCAGTCTTACCACTACCCATTGAGAAATAGGCTGCACCGATAGTACCAGCGGATAAAGCACGCAGGTTGAGTGAACTTAATGATTTTTAGAGATAGTGAACCCTTAGTTTTTGGGATATAATAGACCCCAAGATATCTGAGGACTGTATATAGGTAGTTATGTGGTTTTTTAACTTTTTAAGACACCACTAGATTAAGTGGTGGTCCTAATAGTGATCCCCCATTATGGCTTTATAGGGCGATGGTGGAGTCCGATAACATTGATGTATGATGAAGTATCTCTCTCATGGAATGATTTTGAGAATATTTTCAGAGAATATTTATCCATAGCTATGTTATGAGTAGTTTGTATCCAAGATATTTTGTATCTTTAATATATTAACATTGTAACACCCCGAGATTTTATGAAAAATATTCTTTTTAATTTTATTGATGTCTTGTGTTGTACGCTACACCAAAAATATCTTGCACTACACACATCCCTGACTTGGCCTGCATTACATGCAATCACGACCTTCCATGATATCGTGTGTTGTAAGCAATACCGAGTTTCACTAAACAACGATATGTTATATAAACTAGCCGTTATGAATAGTAATACCCACTTTTTAAAATTTTATAAATTTTATCTTTCTAAATGGACTTCATTTTTGGATTCGGAATATCAAAATTATCCTATGGTGAATTTTTGGTATTTTTTCAAAAAACTTTCAATTTTTGATGAATAGCGAAAACACTGGGTTACAATTTAAAAACCGACTTTTTATTTAAATAATTATTTATTTTATTTAAATTTATTTTAGGTCAAAATTGATACATAATACCTATATAATTTCAATTTAATTCATTGGAGTCATTTTATAATAATTTTAGATAAATAAAAATTTTATAGAACTTTTCACCGTCTTTTACCCACCTCCTAGGAGAATTTGGAAATTCACATAAAACTTAATTTTACTACTTCTGTGAGTGGAATTTTGAAAATACGAGAGACACGGTTAATATCAAGGACTAAAATTTGGTTCAATGAGATGAAAATAATTTTTGGTGAATAGAAACTTTTTACTTTTATTTACCACAGTTAAAAGTAAATAGGGTAATTAAGGGTAAAAATGATATTATTATTACCCTAAAACATGTCTTAATTCTATTGGATAAGTGTAATTTGACAAAAAAAACCTTATAAATAAAATATGACCATTTTTCTCCACTTGTTTTAGATTAGGAGATTTATTATTAATTTATTTAAAGAAGGTTTAAAATAGTTAAAATCAAAGTTTAATAACTAATTCATTTTTAATAAAGGTTTATTCATAAGATAAATTCGACTATATAAATTCATTAGAAATATAAAAATATATCCTACCTAATGGTATTTTATTTATAATTTTTAGACATTAAATAATTCAAGTTATTTATGACACAATGGTGATGCAGTAATTACCTAAATAATGAAATATTAAAATAATTGATACTATAAATACCCAAATAAATGTAATTTGAGACTCTTTATGAATTCCACTACGTTTATAGGTTAATATGACATGTTAGTATTGATTTAAGTAACTGTTTTCGAACTAATCATGCTGTTATGATTTTCACAAAAATCAATTACCAAATAGTGTCAAAATTGACATAAAATAGTTTTTAAAACAAATATTATATTATTAATTGTTATTTTATTCCTAAAAATATAAGGCTAGTACAAATTACTTATATAAGGATATATATATTAATAATTAACCACTTGGGGTTCTTTTGGCTTGTTATAGTAAGTTTATTAACCATACAGTGTAAGAAAAACAAGAAGACACGGTTAAAGTTAAATTATTTAACATAGAGTTAAATCTAAATGATAAGGTTAAAATTGTAACCTAAACTTGTATAAAATATATTTATTGAGATGATTTATACCCATCCTCACTTTAGATTTGAAATAAATCAATTTGGAGCTATTATAAACCGAATATGATTTTATTATAAAATAATATTTTATGTTTTTCCAAAGGTGCCCCTCTCCTCCCTTATAAAAAGGGAACCCCTTCCCTCTTCACTTCAAACCCTTTTGAGCATTGAAGCTCGGCCAAACCCAGAACATTTCTCTTCTCCACTTCCCTAGAAACATTCTGGAGGTTCTGGTCTTCTCAAAAGACCAACTCTACTTCCTTAAGAGGAAGCTTAAAGGAGGTGCGTCGAAGAAGATGTAATCTCTTCTTCCGATTCTTTCAAGTTTATTTCTTCTTCTAATTCTTCTTATTTAGTTGTATCATTATAAAGTAATAAAATCAGTATTAAATATATACTGATATGTTATTATAAATATTAAACAACCCTATTTCACCTTCTATCCATCCTACGGAAAACAAAATCACAGTGCGTGCGTACGTACGGAATACCGTCTCCACGCCGTGGTGTAGTCTGTTTTCGACCACCACCTTACTTAGATGGATATAATGGTGTTAATAAATAACAATATATGATTATTTTAACTTTATATTGATTCTGAAATATTATACATACACTTCAATATAATTCCACGATCATGGGAATGATATCATCGCTCGTGCGTACGTACGGACTACCGTCTCCACGACGCGATGAGATTCATTCTCCATGTTAACCATTCAAGAATGATTATAAAGTATATATAATGAATAATAATGAATTGTATGAAATAATTAAGCTAATGGATTTATGTATATATATATATATTTCATCTACTTACTTCCATTCAAGTCAATAAAGAAAGGAAAACATCGTTCATGCGTACGTACGGCCTACCGTCTCCATGAACGGTGTATTTCATTTCATTTATCTATCTATTATATATATATATACTGAATATATATGATTTATAAATAATGTTTAACATTCTGTAAGTAAGTAAATCATGATATAAGTAATAATAATATCAAGAACAACAAGTCCAAACACGTACGATAAATGAAACAATTTTATCCAAAACGCTACTTTAACATGGAATTGACAAATAAACAGGTAATATAAATACCTAAGTGAACCATATAGGATATAATAACAATGAATATGATTCCTTAATAAGTTAATGACATTATTTAAATCATTATACAGGAGTTTAAGATACATACGAAGCATATCAGACATAAGGTAAGGGACAACTTTTCCAATCTCATTTTTATCCGGGATTGTTTATTCATAAGTATTTACTGGGGTTATGTTTATCATCCATGTCCATGTTTTCTAAAAATGTTTTCATAAAATGTTTAGTATTCTTCCATGTATTTTTAAAGTCATTTTTACCCTTTTATGACTTTTACCACAAGGTTTGGAAGGAATCTTTCTTTTGTTTACCATATGAGGTACTTTTTTGACTTTTCTGACAAAAGTAAGAGGAGAATGTTTTTTAACTTATATGAAATGAACATATTTTTATGGTTTTATAACTCTTTATTTTAATGAATATTACTCTACAACATTTCATGACTATTTTCAACAAAATTCTTTTCTTTTAAAATTTCATGGCATTTTGTGAAAATAAAATGATTTTGAAGAAGAAAGGATATTTTCCTCAAGAATTAATTTCAACTGTTTTATCAAAACCATTTTCCATCTAAGATGACATTATTTTATATGTTCATGTTTCAAGTATAATTTCTCTATGATTTAAATGGTTTCACTTTTCTTATGATGAAATGATATCCATTTGTTTTATATGAATTATGTTTTGATGGGATGATGTTTGTGAAACCCATTTTATTATTTGGGTTATGATGAATGATTTATATTTATGTTGTGGCACATGTAAGAATGATTTAATTATGATATGGGTGGGAACTATATCTCCCTCAATTTCATTGGGTAAAGATTTATATCTCGTGAGATAGATATGGCTGGAATGGTAAGTTAATCTGGTTCAGTAATACAGGACTGGAACGAGGAGTGAACTCGATTCAGAAAGGGACTTTGTCCACTAAGATGGTCTTGGGAACAATGCCTTGGATACTATGGAAATCATATCATGTGATTAATGGTTTCCATAATCACATGTTTTATTACCATGCTATTTTATCAGGATTAACGTTTCTTTATGATCTATGCCTTACGTATTTCCATGTTTTATGTCATTGCTCAAGATCATGATGTTTAAACATTGTGTTCATGTTTTTATGTTTAAATGTATATGGTTTTTTTTTATTTTATCCTTTATTACCCTTACTGAGTATTTGAGCTCACCCTTTATATGTTTTCTTTTCCCCAGGATATAAAGAAAGGTTTTTAGGTAAGAAAACAAAAAGGGGAAGATCTTTATGGGAGATGTTGAGGATCTTTCACCATGATTAGAGGATTATGTTCCGAGTTTCCAAAGACACTAAACTATTACGGTCCTTGTGTGTCTGTTTTTGTCATGTATTAATTATTTTGCAAAAGTAATTTAATGTCCATGTACGTCAAGATTTGGGTACCTACAAACATGATTATGGAAGAGTATGCATCAATATTCACTAACCTCAATGATACTTAATGAATATGGTTTGAGATTCATTCTTCCAAGAATAGAATTTCATGTGTGGTAGAAATATATATATCTAGTATAGTGTGATAAATATTTAAATTACTACTTATACTGGAGTTATAAAGTAATATTTGGTGGCAGAGAGCTTCCTGGAAGAGCAAAAGTTGATAGTTAATGCTGGCAGTGGGAACATAGAAGTTTAGACTTCGGCTGATGGTAGCTGATGGTAGGAATTGAGATCTAGGAATTTAAGATGATTTAGGAGATAGTATCAGGAAATGGGGTCTATATTTCAGGGATCCTAAGAAGGTTTTATTCATCCAAGGGAGAGGCAATGCTTCTCTTACGACATTTGAGGACATCTCATGTAGGATTGTACAACCTACTATATAGCTAAAAGAGAGACGGTCGACGAAACACCTAGGCAGAGATAATTGCTAGAGTATTTAGGTTTATATAATATGTGGTAGAGGAGCATAAAGATTAGAAAAAGTTTGAATATAGTAATACCTATTTCCACAATCACCCTCAAGTTGTCCATGCTAGGCTTATGTGGCTGGTGGGAAGGGATGAGGACAACTGCAGGTGGTAGAGGCCTATGATCATGATGATCCATGGATGATTAGAGGTATGATCAATGTCTTATTTAATTTAGTTTTATTATTTATAAAACTATGAAGATCCACTCTTTTCTTTCTATTTCTCTTATTTGAGACCAAGAGATTCTAGTTGAGCCTTTGGCTTAGCCCTTTCATTTGGAGACTCATTGTAGATGAGATTTAGTGATCAAACACTTCTTCCAATAGTGTGACGTAAATATTTGAGGAGAGAGCCTAATATATGATCTATTTTTATTAGTGATGAGACTTTATGATTTCATACTAGGTATGGACCAACTATACACAGTTCATGTATACATTTATTGTTTTAGGTGGAAGATGCAGTGTGTCTTTGTAGATGGGAATGAGGTTTTACTTTATTGAGGAGAAGGAAAAACATGTAGAGTAAGATGGTCTCATACACTGGAGGATATTTCTGATTACACATTAGTTGCCTAATATTATCCTCGGAGTAGCATATGCAATCAACTTTCATCTTCACATAGTGGTTACAAAGTATGAGGAAATATTTTCTAAGGATGTGTTGAGATTACATACCCATCAAGAGATATATTTATGTATAAAATTTCACCCATAGACTACCTTGATATTTTATCTAGTATATCGGATGAATCTCAATGTTCCTCATGAGTTGAATGTGTATTTGGAGGACCTGAAGATGAAGGGATTTTCCATACCCAATGTTTCCTCCTATACAGCCCCAGTTTCTTATCCAAGAAGGTGGATTTGAGCTTGAGGTTGTGTGTAGATTATCAAAAACTAAACTAGGTGACTATGAAGAATAAGTATCCACTAATGAGGATCTAAGACCTCTTTGACTAGCAGAAGGGGGAGAGATGGTTCTTGAAGATTGACATCAGATTAGACTATCACCATCTCTGAGTTTGGGATGAAGACATACTAAAGATGTCCTTACAATTTCTCTATGGTCACTATGAGTACTTGGTGATTTATTTTAGTGTAATGAAAAACCTAGTGATATTCATGGTACTTATGAATCAGATATTACATCCCTTCCTAGACAAATTCATAGTTTTCCTCATCAATGAAATCTTGATGTACTTGATGTTTGAGGAGGATCATGAAAGACACTTGAGGATGGTCTGGGACATACTTGAAGAGCACCGAATTTATGGGAAGCTCTCGGAGTATCAATTCTATATTAGAGACATCCACTTTCTAGGTGATGTATCCTCAGAAGAGGGAGTATAAGTGGACTAGATTAAGGTTGAGGTAGTGATTTCTTGCGATCCACCCAAGAGTGTGATTGGGGTAAAAATATTCCTTGGTTTGGTAGGCTATTATCAGATATTCATACATGATTTCTCCAAGATATCAACTCCTTTGACCACCTTGAATTGGAAGGGACAACCATTCATTTGGATTGAGAGGTTCCAGTAGGCTTTTCAAGATTTGTAGTAGAGTTTGATGAGTGCCCCCATCATGAGACTTACATTGGAGGGTGTTGAGTACGTAGTGTTATGTGATGACATCAAAACTTGGATTGTATGTGTTTTGATGTAGAGGAAGGTAATTATTGATGATGGGTCCCGACAATTTATTTCTTATGAGAAGAATTATGTGACCCGTGATCTAGAGTAGAAAGAAGTTATATTCACCCTAAATATCTAGTGAAACTACATATGGGTGAGCGATCCATAATTTATTCTAACCACAAGAGTTACAAGTATATATTTTTTGTAGAAGGATCTTTTATTGAGATAGTGGAAATGGATAGAGTTCCTCCAGGATTATGACTTAATATTTATTGAGTGAGGTGTCATAGCGGTTGTCCTTATTACACTTTTACTTAAGGGATAAGGATAATGCATGTTACCTTAAATTTATGGTTGTTACACCTCCACTTCTATAATGTGATATAGAGGCCTAGATTAGAGATACCAAACGAGACCTTGCATATTTAGATTTCTAGTAGACGTACGTATGATGGATTTTATGAATATGATGAACACACCATAATTTTCTGAGGATGGAATATGGTTCCAGTGACACTGTGAGAGGAGGTTTTGAGATAATTTTATACATTCCCCTTGATGGTATATCCATATTGGTAGAAGATATACTAGGACCTTCAATGTTAGTTGTGGTGGCTAGGAATGAAGAAAATTATAGTGTAGTTTGTCTCTCAATTCATCAATTTTCAACAAGTGAAGGATAAGCACCAGGTTTCAGTGAGTTTAGCACAACCCCTAAAGGTACTAGAGTGGAAGTGGGATAATATCTCTATGTACTTCAATATGGGACTACCATGATTTTCTAGAGGACATGATTCCATTCTACTGATCATAGATCAACTCAACAAGTCATCCCACTTTTTAGCTATCTAAGAGTATAGTTCAGTCAAAATATTTAGGTTACATTATATATAGAAGAGATTGTATATTTACAAAGTTCCCCTGAAAATTTTTTCAGACCATGATTCTTGATTCATGAAATGATCATCGAATGGATTACTAAGGCCATTGGGACTCAGTTAGGTTTAATAATGACATTTCACCCCATAACTGATGGTCAGACTGAAAGAAGCATTCAAGTTCTAGAGGTTATGATATGAGATTTCATGTTGGACTTGGCTTTTAGTTGGGTGGATCACCTAAAATTGGAGGATTTTTCATAAAAAAACATCTACCATTCCAAAATTGTTATGACACTACTCGAGGCCTTCTATGACAGACCCTATAGGTCACCACTATGTTGGACAGATCTAGGAGAGTCTATGATTATGGGACTATATTTGGTGAGTGCAAGGTGAGAATAATCTAGAAGCAGATAAGTAAAACCTAAATTCATCAAGAGTCTAATGAAAACCAATGATAAAGGACTTTCGAGTTCTACATGTGAGACCATGTGTTCCTGAAGGTCTCACATTCATGAGGATTGCATATATTTGGCCGGGGTAGAAATTCCACTTTGAAGTTTATTGATTTTTTTTTAGATTCTACATTGGGTTAGTGAAGTGGTTTACTACTTGGAACTAACCACATAGTTAAAATGGTTACATGATGTATTTTATATGTTGCAACTGAGGAGGTATGTGCATGAACCATCACATGTTATTCACTAAGGTGATATGAACATCAAGGACTGAGAAACCTTTGTAGAGTACCCAGTAGATATCTAGGATCATCAATAGAATATCATTAATGGTTGAGATATTCCCTTGGCATGTGTTTGGTGGTAGCACGAGAATCTTCTGGAGAGCACTTGCGAGCGAGATAACCAGATTCGAGCTCAGTACCCTTATCTTTTTGAGCAAACGTTTTTCTTTTCAGGATGAAAATCCATGAGGTGAGGAGAATTTAATAACACTATTTTTCCTTGTAATGCTTTAGAATATTGTAATGTAAATTTTCGAAGCCATGCGCTAAGTCAACATGAGTTCTAGGGCCCAAGGAGGCATGGTTTTAATATAAAAAAATAATTGATATATTATATAAATCACAATAATTTTTTAAAAATAATAGAATAACTCCCAAATAGAACATCAGATATAATATATGATACCATCATTAAATTCAGAATTTTGGTGTTATCGTAGGTGTGACATAACCTTTTTCAGTGCTGGGTATTTTTCTAAAAAATAGTTGCAGGCCTAAATGATAAAATAAATAAAAAATAATTTTATTTGTTATTTAATCACAAGGACCTAATATCCCTATAAAAAATCCCACTTATAAAAAAACCCTAGGGTTAACCACATAACCCTAGGTGTTAAGAGAGGATACATTGGACAATATTTCTTGGATGAACATCAACATATTTTCCTTTAACAATCATTTTCTCAAAAGAGCTCATAGATCTCACCAACGACAAAGACACAAAATTGTTCTTTATTTGTGATCAATCCAATAACGAGTTTGGGAATTTGTTTTATTTGGATTGATCCCATTTTTTTCTCATGTAGAACATGAATAAAACAACCTAATAAGATTTATTATCAAATCAATGGTTGATTATATATTTTTTGATTTTATTCATAGAAATAGAAATTGATGTTTCTTCATGGACTCTTTTTTATTTTATGAATTCATCACTCTCCCCATAATCGAATGAAGGCCATCCTGAATAATGGATGACATTTGATCCTCACTTTTTTTTGTTCTTTTCTCCCCACATTATTCATGGGACCATAATCAATATCTTGTTTGGATGGTGGTTTAATAAATACCTAGAAACTGATCATTGTGCATTTGATCACTGGTGAAACATATCATTTATGTGGGTGTGGGTTTGATATTTAGGGAAATATCCTGGTGATATTATGATTTTGGGAATTTTGGGTGTTGTATAGAGTGTTCACATTCATGGTTCTAGGAATTTTGAGGATGCAACGTGATGATGGTTGTTTCTTGATTGGATTGGGTTACCAGAATCCAACCATCAATGATGGTGAGGAATGATCAACAATTGATCTAGAATCTATGGTGAGAATCATGGATGGAACAAATTATTAGAAGGTATGAGATGAAAATACATGAAGAACCTATGGGTTATGAAAAAATACCAACTACACAACAAGTTGTTTGAATAAAACACATCATACAATACCCTAGATAAAGAGATAAGGGTTTCAGTGAAAATAAAATATCATACACTATGTGGGACCTACCACACACCATGTGACCCATGCCATAAAACATAGTGTGAACCCCTAGAGAACATGAGCATATACAAAACTAGCTACATGGTCATGAACAGAATGCATAGGCATGGGCCGGAGCACACGGGCAGACCCAGGGCAGGTAAGACACACCGTGTACTCCCATTACACACAATGTACTTTCTCTAGGGTGATTTTAGACCCTTTTTCTCTTTAGTGTAGACCATTTTATTTAGGGTTTGTTCCCTTGGTCCATCCCCATGAGTGTAGATTGAGGCATCATGTCCTGATCATATATGTGATTCCCAATGTGGAATTAGTCTCATATAGATTTTTAAGAATCCCTACATGTGGCCCAAGATGGGATCCTCTATCATATTCTTCCCTAGGTAGGGTTATCCAGGAATCGACATGCACAACATACCCAAGAATTGATCACCTACTTAGTTGGTATTCTAGATAGGGTTAGGTATACCCCACAACCAATGGGAGTGATCACTTATCTTTGTATCAATATCTTCTGAGTTCTATCATGTACTTATTCATGGTGAGTCCCAACAAGCATAACCTATCAGATGAGCTCCTTCAATGTTATCGGGCTTGTGGAGTGAGTTATCCTTGATGGACATTGATTATAAACCTTAAGTACAATCCTAGGTTGGAAGTGTGGTTGTGACCTTAACTTGATACTTAGTGTCTATTTTTAGTATATCTAGGTTATTATTATTATGTATCATATTTTGATTGACATGCCTTTGTAATGGAGAGATAACTACTCTCGTGATGCTTTATGTTTGGTGATTTTGGGGTGAAATACTGGGTATTGTTATACTCACACTTATAAAGTGTATTCTCATGAATGTCTTGCCTTATTTACATGACAAGCCATTTTACAGAGTCCTAGGTGGAACAAAAGAAGGAAGAATATAGTTGGGATAGAAATAACATGGTTCATAGAAGGCATTGAATTTGATAGAAGTCCCTTCCTTTCTAAAAGAATTGAATCTTTTTATAGTCTCTGTGGGATTTTATTTAGTCATTTATGATTTCCAATATTTTTTATACTCAGATTGTGGGATATAGATGTATGCATGAATTTGGGTAATAGTTGTATTTTACCTTTCAAATTTGTGTGGGTATTTGGAGATGTGTGCATGTGTATAAGTGCATTAGGATAAGGCCTCTAATGTGTTTGATATACCTATTATGTGCTTTTCAACAACCCCTAATATATTAAAAGAGGGATAGGGGTGTTATAATTGGCATACTATCAGCTAGGTAGGCCCTAGTGGGTCAGGTTATGACACACACAATTCCATGTAACTCGCTTCCAATATATCCCACATTTCCACAATGCATCACATCCCCATGTATATAGGGAGTGACCCCTTATGTAACTCACCACCACATCATCAATAATAATCATTAATTATTTATCTCATTTTTTGAGTTAGTGGTGAAAACCCTATTCCAAATTGGCATGAATTGGGTAAAAATTCATAATTCCCACCCCACTTTCCCCTTAAGGAAATTTCTATAACTTTTCAACTTTTAGGAAGAAAGCTTATTTTTTAGAATTTAATAATATTTTATAAATATCCATAAAAATATATCAATGGAAATTTTATACCACCAAAAAATTATCAAATAACTCACTCATAAATTATAAACAATATCATCACTAATTTATCAATTCCAAATAGTATGATATTTTCTACTTTAAATATTCAAAAACATCTAACATGATATAATATAATATTATCCCATCACAATCAACAAAAATTTAATTCCATTATCATAGAATTATATTTTCCATCCATTTAAATATCATGGTCCCACCATTAATCAATTTTAATAATAATACACCAATTTTATATAATCTCATTCCAATTATTCATCAAGAATAACTATTTCATCATTTTAAAATTCATCTAAAATCTATAATTTTAGTTTATAGAATATTTATTTTTTAGGTTTTTTATGAATTATCTACCAATATTAGAGAAATAAAAGTAAGGTAGATTCAAAATAATTATATAAGAGATGATAATTTTGAGTCACCTACCTCGATTCCGTAAATAGCACTATTCCTTAATCATTTAATGATTATTGGAGATTATCCATATATTACCATTTTTTTGTCTTTCTCTATCTCCATCCACCATGCTACAAAAAATCCTATATTTCTCTTTCTTGAGTGAATATAAGGAGAATAGAGAATAATTTCCTCAATGGTGACCAATTAACCCCCCACCACCAATCCAATAACCCCATCATTATTTCCATGTATAACCACTCTTAATGTATTTCATTGGATTTTTCATTTAATTATTTTCATTCAATGAAACTTTTTAATTATTTTAATTTATATACCATCGACATAAATTATCTGGCTCCACTTCCTCTAATATTTCCATGTCATCACCACTAATATATCTCAAACCCACATTATTTATTTTATATGAAAAACAATTTTAAATATAATTAATTAATTAAAATAAATTACCAACAACACTCAAAATTAATATAAATATCCAACCACCTCATAAAAATATCAAAATTTCAAATGAAATGCACTTAAAATTTCATGTCAAGGAATATATAATTTTTATTTTTCCCTTAACAAAAAATCTATCAAATTTTACAAACTCTCAAAATTTGAATTTTTATGTTTATATATTACACACTCCTTTTTAAATATTTCATCCTAAAAAACTTCCAAAAATTATAATAAAACTGGAAACAACCAGAAGAACACTTTCATTCAACTTTCTTCATTATAACTAAAATTCAAAATCATTCAAAACAAGAAAATTTTAAAAAAATTACAGACATTGTATATGAATATATGATTCCCTCTCCGAAGTGATTTACTCTACACCACCATGCTTCCAAATAAGTGGAACTAAGGGAATTACTCATCCCTGTACGAATTTCTCTTTGTGGTTTTGAATTTCTTTTGGAAACTTGATAAAAGATATATCCTTCTTTATATATATATATTTCTCAAACCAATTATATGAGAGGTATCATGTTATTACTTTTGAATCCATGACACATAAAACATGTCATGAAAATTTTAAAATCATGGAGGTAACATCAAATGATAAGCTACCTCTCCAATACCTCAAAAGGGATAACAAATCTATGTGATAGCTTACCCCCCCTTCCCAAACATTTACTACCCTTGTTAAAGAGAAAATCACAAGAACACATGATCTCCAAACATAAACTTCAATAGTCTCTTCCTATGACCCTCATAGGATTTTTATCAACTATGAGAAGTACTAATTCTAACTTGAATAAATTTTACACACTATATCATATCCAATTATATCTCTAGACCAAATATAATAACCTCACCAAACGTGATCCAACACAACGATTAATGGCATGATCACCTATATAAAGCCTAATATGGTGTCAAATGAATAAATAATCAAAAAAAAAATTATAAAAAAACAAACCAATGAAAAATGATCTTCCTATGTTCCTCTGAAATCTTAAATACACATAATCAACACATACTTCGATGTTTGGATCATCCAATCAGTTTCTCCATCTGTCTATGGGTGAAATGTGGTGCTAAAGAAACATTGGGTATTGAAGGAATACTGTAATCCCTTCCATATTGTTGACACTCTTTTTTCATCACATTGTCTAAAAAGAATGTAAAGGGAAATGAATTAGCACAAATTGATTCATCCTTTGAAGAAAACATCAAAAATCGACAAAGGCATGAACAAAGCTTCAAAAGCACATGTGCCGCGCAAGTTCCATCACTGTCGTGCAAGTCCACTTGCACGATGCCTATTGGTCACACAAGTGACTTGTGCGCTATAAAGGATAACCGGCCAGGGTCTTCTCTAGCCTATAAATACCCCCGGTGGCCCCCCCATTTCAGGAAGAAGTTTTTTCCAGAAACTCAGATTTCAGCTCCCGGCGCCCTAGTCTCTTCTCAATGATTTCAAAACACTTCTATGGTAATTTATCACCTAGAACAGATGATCTAAAGAGGGGGAGGAAGGCCTAAGTGTTGAAACTCATCAACACTTGCGCACCTGAGTGGCCAACCCTTAAGGGAAATGGCCACACTTGCGCGCCGCCTAACTCCTTCAATAGAACTTGCGCGCCACTCTTCTGGAAGAACCTCAAGATGATTCTAAAGGCTTTAACCAAGAGTATCTCAAGTATTACCCTTCTGGTTAACCATCGCACAAGTACCCATTTGTCGCGTAGGTATAACTTCACAACCAGGACTTGCGTTCCCACGCAGTACCTGCGCGCCTTCCCGGACTTGCACACCCCTGTTTTTTGGGTACCCTTCTTGCCCATTTCACCCCTTTTATTCCATTCCACCTCTCCTATTCAAGATTCAGTCTTCAAGACACTCTTCAAAGCCATTTATGGCCTAATTTCTTGATTTGAATTCCTTATCTGAAAACAATTCTATGGAATATCTCTCAAAACCTAGTGATTTACACATCTTTATATCACTAAAGATTGAGATTTCATTCATTCAACCATATCCTTTAAGATGATAGAACGCATTAAACTGGGCCTCCTTTTCATGAATAAGCCCCAGTCATAATTCTTAACCTGGGCCTCCTTTTCAGGAGTAAGCCCCAGTCATAATTCTTAACATGGGCCTCCTTTTCAGGAATAATCCCCAGTCATAATTTCTCTTAACCATTCCTAATTTACCTTTGATCTGGGATTCCTTCTTTGGAGTAAAACCAAATCATAAGTCCTCTCTTAATTTGGGCCTCCTTTTCAGGAGTAAGCCCCAAGTTAGAGTATTCAAATCTCCTTGAAGCACATATACCTTTATGGACCCTGTTCCTAGATTTCTTCCCTGAAGTAAATCTTAATCCTCATCTATTTTGGGCAGTCATAAACACATAAGTCCCACATCATTGAATCTTTTAAGCCACAGTCATAATTCTTAACCTGGGCCTCCTTTTCAGGAATAAGCCCCAGTCATAATTCTTAACCTGGGCCTCCTTTTCAGGAATAATCCCTAGTCATAATTTCTCTTAACCAGTCCTAATTTACCTTTGATCTGGGATTCCTTCTCAAGAGTAAAACCCAATCATAAGTCCTCTCCTAATTTGGGCCTCCTTTTCAGAAGTAAGCCCCAAGTTAGAGTATTCAAATCTCCATGAATCACATATACCTTTATAGACTATGTTCCTGGATTTCTTCCCTGAATTAAATCTTAATCCTCATCTATTTTGGGCAGTCATAAACACATAAGTCCCACATCATTGCATCTTTCGTGGAACAATTGTCTGGTTTCACCAATACCTCTTGTTTCTCACACCGAGCATGACTCATGTGAGCTTAGAGTGTAAAAGTAATCATTAATTCTTTCTTTGAGCCATCAATCATGCATAAACATCAACTCCCTTATTAGAACTACGTGGGTTCTAATTACTTTTCGAAAAAAAGGATACGTAGGTAGCCCATCGATGGGTATGATCCCAATTCTGAAATAATCCATGTCCTCCTGAATGACAGTAAACTTAAAGTTCCCCACTGAGTGGCTTTAAAACCAGTATGGTCATCATAATGACCAAGAGAATTTTATGTATTTTAAGGATACCATCAACTAATAATTTTTAACAAATACAGATGATTCTTCATCGATGAAGAACCTCGAATACATATAAAAGATTCTCTGAATTTCTTACATATCAATCATTGATTGTCAGACTAAATGAAAGCTTATTTTATACTTGGTAATGTAATAAAGATTCGTGAACATAACTTAAATCTATAAAGATAGTCCTGAAGTAGAAAATAATTCCCCTCAAAAAGGTGTGATGAGTCTGACCTCCCATCCTCTCGAGCAATGCAAATTCCTAAGCCTCATCAGTTCACAACTAATGAGCGCCTACCTTTGGAAAGTAGGTCCAAATGGATATGGAATCATTGGATGTTTCCAGTTATACTAAAAAAACCGCTAGAAACTGATTGGAATGTTTGAACCTTCAATCAACGAGGTCATCCCCAAATTCTGAGGGAAACAAAAAATGGTGAACTCGACTTGAATCCTTAACCAAGTTAAAATGATTTTTTACCTATTTGTTAGGACCCTATTTAAAAATCAATGAGAGGTCCAACAGAAACAATCATTGAAATATGTGCTCATACAAAAGATGTAGTGGCTGAATTTATCTTGATTACGTCTGTTATATCAAACAATCACTCTTTTCCAAGATCTTCTATATTTCCAGAATGGATTCTCTCAAGTTCACACCTGTGAATACTGCTGCTGCAAATGCCACTGCTGATACTCCTGCTGGATCGTCGTCTGCTCTGAGGATGACATCACCTACTCAGCGTCTTCAACGCTAGGTATCAAATGTGCTGGTTAAGGAGTACCGTCAACACAGTACCATACCAACTCTGGAGGCTACCCGACAAGCCCTCCAAGTGAACAACTCACACCGGTCATCCAAACAATGATGACCAGTGATGAAGAAGTAGGCGGTGCTAACCACCGTCTCCAACCGTTTTGGGTCGTTATCCCCAGAACGAAATCACCATTCACTCCCATATTCTAGGGAGGTGAATGAGCAGGTCCCTCAGGGCTTTAATTCAAAGAATCCTGAGTCCTTCCCGAGGGCTCCTATCAACAATTGCCGCCAGACTCGTGTGGCAGTACACCCTCAACATGATGAGGGTACCGACTCCAGGCTTTTGGCTCAGGTTCCTCGAACCCGAGCAGGCAAGATGAACCGCCAGAGGCAGAATCCGGTAAACAGTGAGTAGGTTCTCATCTCTGCCATCTCCGGAGAAGTCCACCAACCTAACTTGGTGGAATGAAACAAGCGGGCACATACACATACCCATTTTAATTCCGCTGTCTAGCAGACTCGTCTGGCAGCATCACATCAATCCCACCAGGCAATTCCAGCGGAGTACTATAGGCAAGAACATACACCTGTTTATACATCATCAGCTAGTCAGCAGGCTCGTCTGACTACATGTGATGGAGCTTGTCAACCATGTTCGGAGAAGTACAATCAGCAGGCACATGCACTTGCTAGTATTAATCAAGCCTACCAATACTCTCTCTTGGTAGCACATGGAGAAGTCAGTTGGAAAGCTTCTACGACAAACAGGAGGCAGACTCAACTCTCTTCCTCCACACTTGAGTACTGTCAGGATTCAATGACAGGAAAAGGAGGACAGGAGCAGGAACATACACCTACTCCAAGCACAGAATGGACATATATCCCCGTTCCGGCAGCTGAAGTCACCAAGCATATTTTATAAATGGTGAAAGATAAGAAGAAAATCCCTGCTCATATTCTGGATGCTTTCCAGGATATTATAACAGCTTCAACAACATCTCAGGGAAAGACACATAAATCTATCCCTATCAATGGAGTGACACATAAAAAATACACTCCAGAACAGACACACACATTTGTTCCAGTCCAAGAGGGTTGTGGGGCATACTCCCCCATATCATACGGACAACCAAGTCAGGCACATACACCTAATTTGAGTAGAGATCGTTAGCCTAATCAGGCCATCTCTCCTGATCAGGCACATACACCTGCTCAGAGCAGCCACATTCATCAACAAGTTTTTTCCAAGGTGAGTAAGAAGGCCTCTAAGAAGAAGACCCACCCAGCACAATCAAAAGATCAAGATCTAATCTGTAACAAGGCCTTGCTTGATGCTGGAGTTCTTGAACCCTCAGACAATTATCTGTTGGAATCCAAGATTCTACTCCCTCATTTCCCAATAGTGGGAACATTAATTCCAATGTTCTTCAACAGAAAATTCCTCATGAAGGATTGCTTCATGATAATTCAGTCGATCTTGAATTTTCATCTTCAGATGAGAGCCACAGGAACCCTTTGTGTGGTCAGAAGACCAAGGAGGAAGAGATCTCATCTTTTGTTGCAACCCATCATGGTGGTACTCCCCATGATGATTAATTTAACTGCAAAAGTCCTCTCCACAGTAGTGATGCAAATTGCTCGGAAAATGCTCCAGTGGACGATGTAGTGCCGAGAAAGCCCTCTTATCTTGAGGCACTTTCAAATGCAAAACCAGTCATGTCTGATGCTTCATCGCTAGCAGGTGAAATACTTTCTCAATCAAAAGATTGCCCAGGGTGTAGGCCATTCTCTGAACCACCCCTAAGTCATGAATCTTCTAGTTTGATCAGTGATCTCTCTACCAATCTTGTTGAATCCGATGAAGTAACAAGGAAGCACCAGCTCTGGTCAAATCAGGTAGAAGAATCTTCATTTAATGATAAAGAGGAAATGCTGAACATGAGAAAACAAATGGAAAAAGGTGAAGTACCATTCATGTTTTGGCCTCTGGATGACTCTCAGTATGAAATTCAAAATATGTTGACCGAAGATGGAATCCTTGATATTCGTCTCAACATATGGAAAACTGTTTGTCAGTTGAAGAAGAAAGTATTATCTTATGATGAATATGAAAATCATCTTAAGATAATAGAAGGGTTACAATGTCAGATTGATTTGGAATCTCTATCAGTCTCTCGATATCCGAAGGATGAAAAGCAGCAGAGATCCCTTCAATGTTCATGCTTGGGAGCACTAAGAACATTTCGTCAGTTAATTGACAATGCCCCATCTGGTATTCATGTCAGATGATGGGGTGTTCATGGAGCACTACATTTCACTGTTCTCTCCAGTAAGAAAAGCCCACCGAAAATGGTCTCATGTAATGCTATTGCGCATGGTCGGCCAAAGTCAATGGGCTTTGTTTGTAATCAAAAGCTTTCCTAAGAATAGGATTCAACTAGTTCCTCTCAAAATCAAGAATACAGAGAACAAGTTGTTGAATTACTCCTACATCAAGAAAACAAGAATATTGAACAGGCCTCTCATATGGAGAAAGCACATCATCAAGTGACAGAAGTGTCGGAAATCATCCAACGGTATTTTGAACTAGGTGATAAAAGTGGATACAGGTTAATGCATCCAGCTAATTTCCGGACTAAGGTTTGCAAGATCAGGAGAGATTTTAAGAAATTCTCAGACATAGCATGTCAAGAGCCAACCCATCTTTCCAGACTGGGGACTCTTTTAAACCAACCCTCGGAATCAACAAATAGGATTCAAGGAGTTGAGTGGGAATAGCAGGAATAGCCCCAGTCCACCGGACATGGGACTTTTTAAAATCATCAATCCCCTCCTCAGAGAAAATCGGTCTTTTCTCGATTGGGGAAGAAGCCTCAAGAGGAACGAAGAGCCAAATTATCAGGAGATTCCGTCCAAATTACGGTTCTTCAAGAAGTTCCTGAGGGATCGAATCAACAAAAGGCAATGTCTCATCAAAGGCATCGAAGAACACAATATCACAGAAATGCTGATAGAAAGGATGTGATGCATTATGCATCAATCAATCTCATCAATCCTATTGTTTTTGATCCACCAGATGAGGCTCACTCAGGGGACTCAGATGAAGAGGTTCTTACTCAAGAAGATGTATGCACCGACACAAATGAATAAGGTGTGCGTACACAAAATCAAAGGATTACTCAGAACCTAGGTAATCATTCGAGTAACCCACTTTCCCCTCTCCTAAAAGGATCCAACAATGGGAGGGGAACGAATTAGGTCACATATCCTTCCTCTGGAGAACGCCAATCACTCTCACTAGAGAAATGGTTTTCACAACAGGAGGAAGACAAGAAGGAATTAAGGAGGTTGAATGCAGAACTACTTCAGGGTAGTCTTATTCTTAAGCGTGCTGGCGTCAGTCAGCCAAGGGAATTTGTTGCAACTACTGAGATGAATCAAGAATATCATCCTCTATCAGTACACCCTCACAGGTCTAATCCTACGGGTCAAGTGAAACAATAGTTGGCAGTGCTACCATCAGTTGCAGCACAAACCACCACATCTGTCCAAGCTCTAGTCATTTCACATACCCAAGTCCAAGTTCAACTGGATGTTTCTCAAAAGTTAATAACTACCATTGAGTCATTAACAGCTCGGTTAGAAACTATGGAAGGGAAACATGCGTAGGTTCAACCAGAAAAGAAAGTTTACCCTGAATGGGTAGATTCAATCTCTCCTCCATCCTGTTTTGAAAACCCTATATTCCCTATTTTCAATGGATCAGGAGACCCTGAACAGCATTTGATGCATTACGTGTCTTGTTATGATCCTATTATGCAAGCTTCGGAGCAGCAAGAAGCAGTAAAACTCAGATGCTTTATACAGACCTTGCAAGGACCAGTCTTTGTCTCGTATACAAGCTTGAAATCCCAGTCAATTACCAGATGTGAGGATCTTCACCAAAAATTCCTTCTTCAGTTTAGCTCAACTTTTCCAAAGACAAAAGTTTTCGATCTTACAAACTGTAAGCAAAGAGAGAATGAAAGGGTCTCAGATTTCATTGCTCGCTGGAAGGGATTAACATATTCCCTAAGCTTAGCACTCCCTCAAGAGGAATTTTTTCCAATATGTGTGGCAAATCTACGTAACGAATTACGCACGCCTTTGATCCATGTGAAATACACAGGAGGTTTTCGAGACCTTACTTCAATCGCTCAGCATATTGAACATTCCCTTATACAGGCTAAGGCTAGATCTCGTGTAATTCCATCAGCTCCAGGAAGGAGAATGGGTAAAGTAGAAACTACTACAGTTTTGCTTAAAGAAGAACCTGTACCTGTTTCTACTTCAAAACCTTCATCTTCTCGAAGGGCTCTACCTCATGAGCGCCAACAAGAAAGGAAGTTTTGTCCAGATGATCAAAGAGATCACAGATGAAAAAAATTTGAGGATCTGAAGAGCAAAACATACTCTTTACAAAACGAACAAGTTCCTGGTTACTTCATTTAGGATCTGGAAAATAATCTGGTTCAATTGCCAAGGCCTAAGAGGTCAAACAAGGAAGGAGATGAAGACCATCCCAATTGTTGCCCTTTTCATCAAATGTTGGTGCATCCCATCCAGGAGTGTTTTGTCTTCAAAGACCTCCTGCAAAAGATGGTCGACTCGGGACAAGTCAAACTGAAAGGTTCTTCAACTCAGGTAGCATGTGTTACTACTACAGTTCTAGAGGAGGAAGGATATTGGCAAGAAGTCGAAAGAAAAAATGCACAAAAGTATGATGATTGGATGGTCCGAAAGATAATCAACCGAACTCATACTATTTTGTGAACACAATTAAAGAAACTGATTGTGTCTTCTTCCATGAATGTTGCACCAAAACCCTCTTCATTAGAGGGAATGTCCTCAATGAAATGGCATGATTCAAAGAAAGAAAAAGAATCTGAAGAAGATGCGTATGTGTCAAAGCCTAAGTTGTCTTTGACTCTGGTATACTTCATTCCATCTACTTCAAATCCACAAGCACCGCCCCACCAAACAGCATAGCCTAAATAGGCTAATCAGGCGGAGTCTTCATCAGACGAAGAGTTAATCTTCGGTTCTGTTAATATGATTCAATTAATAGATCCATATGCCAGTCGCAGTTTCGATTTCGATGAGCCTGAATTCCCTATATCAAACAAGGGAATCAGAGGAAGTTCCAAAGGCTCAGGATACAGGGGAAGACATGGATCTTTCATAATCCACTATTCCAATTCTACCCCTACTAGAACTGTGTACGTAGTAGAAACTTGTGGTAAAGAACTTCAGCGAGCTCAGCAAGAACAAGAAAGTTCTTCTACCAATAGAAAATTCAGTCCTGGAACAGTTATTTTGGAAGACCGGTTGAAGGTTCCATCTTCTTCCTCTCAGCAAGTAAATGGATCTAATCAGTCTAATCTTCCAAAACCAGGAATATTTCCAACTCCTATCCCAATACAAGATGCATCAACTTCCAAAGCATCTGCTTCCAAGGTACCTTCTAAACCACATATTCCTGTTGGGAAATGCAGAACTATGGATCAAATGTATGACGTATTGAAACACTTGTCCCATGTACCAGCCAAGTTATCAATTCTGGATGCTTTGAATCTATCAAAAGATCTTCAGGAAGCACTCATCGAGGATTTTTCAAGTCATCAGGAGTTTGAAACTGAAATTTCTACAGCTGAAGTCTATCACATAGAGAATAATCCTGCAGAATTCATTGCAATAATAACTTTTACTGATGAAGATGTAGATGATGTTGTGCATGGTCATATTAGACCTTTGTACTTATCTGGCAAGGTCAATGGCATAGACATCCGAAGAGCTTTCATTAACAATGGTTCAAGAGTCAACCCCATTCCCATTCGTACACTTCGTCGATTGGGCCTCATGGAATCTGATTTATCTCCTTCTACCATGATGTTACAAGGATATGATAAAAATGAATAGGAACCACTGGGCGAAGTTACACTCAGAACTTCGTTTGGAGATCTTGTATCCAATTCAGATTTCATGGTTGTTGATCAAGACTCAGCCTTTAACATCTTGCTTGGAAGACCCTAGCTACATCAACATGTGACTATCCTTTCATCATACCATTAATGTCTCAGATATTGTTTCGATGGTCAAGTTGGGACATTGTATGGTGATAAGGCCCCGTTCAAGACATGTGATTCTCAATACATTGAGGTGGAATTCTATCACATGAAGGGAAGGGAGAAATCCAAAACAAAGGAGATTACCAATGTTAATGCTCCATATGGTTTGGAGAAGATTCCAGTAAATCCATTTACAAATGTGAGTATAGATTATGTGTTGCCTATCAGTCAAATTGACATGATAGAACCAAATGAAAATACTCTAATGGAAAGATCCATAATTTCAGTTACGGCAATCGAGCCAGACAACATGGGAGAAATTGGTAACCCACCAAGTAGTGCTGAAAGCACAAATGGTGATGTATTCATTTCATCTGCTGAAATCCAACAAGTCTATACATCACCAATTAGGACAGATGAAGTTATAGCAACATCGGAGGTGAAAAATGATGTCGATTATCAATCCATAATCTCCTCTTTATTACCCAAAGAAGACCCTTCATCAACAATTGGGTCGGAAATGGAAGCTTCTACTTCGAGATGTGCAAATTTTGACATCTCTTCTAATAATGAAAATTCTACTTTATCATCTACTATGAAAGTAGAAACAGAAGAAATAACACATGAAGAAGAAGAAGAAGAAGATCTCAGAGATGCTCGTCTAACATTTAAAGAGGGTATCTCTACCACTATGGATTAACTCAGAGAAATAAATCTGGGTACAGAAGAAGATCCACGCCCCACTTTAATCAGTGTGGACATGACTCTTGAAGAGAAATAGATGTATATTTCTTTTCTAAAGAGAAATAGAGATATATTTGATTGGAACTATACAGAAATTCCCAGGATTGATCTTGATGTTGCTACTCATCATTTGGGTTTACCAGAATAACATCGACGATTTAAGCAAGCCGCGAGAAGAACACACCCAACTTATGATTCCAAAATTGAGGCTGAAGTGGATAAGCTTATCAAAGTTAAATTTTTCAGATAAGTTCAATATCCCAAGTGGTTGGCTAATATTTTCCCTGTAAAGAAGAAGAACGGAAAAATTAGAGTTTCCATCGATTTCCGAGATCTTAATCGGCATTGCCCTAAGTATGATTTCCCAGTTCCGATTACAGAACTTTTAATTGATGCTATAGTTGGCTATGAGGCACTTTCCTTCATGGATGGATATTACAGATATAATCAGATCCGAATGGCCCCAGAAGACGAGGAATCCACAGCCTTCAGATCCCCTCAGGGTGTGTTTTGCTACCGGGTAATGCCCTTTGGCTTAAAGAATGCAGGTGCAACATATCAGCGTGCCATGCATCGTATCTTCAAACCATTCTTAGGGATGTTTGTTGAATGATATGTGGACGATTTGGTGGTTAAATCCAAACAACGTTCTAATCACTTGGATGATTTGGAAGTCATATTCCGCAAGCTTCGACAACATAATTTGAAGATGAACCCCATAAATGTGCTTTTGGGGTAACCTCAGGAAAATTTCTCGACTTTGTTGTATGCCATTGATGTATTGAAGTCGATCCTAAGAAGGCCATGTCAATCCTTGGTATGTCACCTCCTCTAAATTTGAAATAATTAAGAGTACTTCAAGGACACTTAGCCTATATTTGGCGTTTCATCGCCAATTTGGCAGGCAAAAGTTTACCCATTACCAAATTGATGAATAAGGGAGTCACTTACCAGTGGACTGAAGAATGTCAAGAAGCATTCGATATTATCAAGAAATACATCTTGAGTCCACCAGTACTCATTCCTCCTGTTTAAGGAAGACCACTTATCCTCTACGTGACAACTCTAGAGCGGTCATTGGGTTCCTTTCTTGCTCAAGAGAATGGTGCTGGGAATGAAAACAACCTCTACTATCTCAGTCAAACTATGCTTGAAGCAGAAACTCGGTATTCAAGTATTGAGAAGTGTTGCCTGACATTAATCTTTGCAGTTCAGAAGTTGAGACACTACCTGCAACATCACGAGGTCCAATTGGTATCTCGCAATAACTCGCTCAAATTCATCCTTAGTTGTCCAATGCTTACAGGACGTCTGGAAAGGTGGGCAGTTATTTTGCAGCAATTCGACATTCAATATGTGTCTCAAAAGGCGATAAAGGGATAAGCTCTGGCTGATTTCTTGGCTGAACACCCTTTAGTGGAAGACACATCTTCAGATGTTGAACTCCTTAATGAGGAAGTCTTCTCTATTCAAGAAAGTCATCAGGAATGGGAAATGCATTTTGATGGTTCTTCCAGAAGTCCAATAGGGAGGAAAATGGAAAATCCTAAATTCAACAAAATTGTCTTAGGAATTGTGCTCATTTCTCCAGAAAAAGCAGTGTTACCTTATTCCTTCTTATTGTGGGAAGGTGGTACCAATAATGAAGCAGAATACCAAGCTCTCATCGCAGGCTTGAAAATAGCGCTTCAAGCACAAGTGAATCACTTAAAGGTGAAAGGTGATTCAGACATGGTAATCAAAAAAGTCAATGGGGATTATTCCATCAGAAAAGAAGAACTAATCCCTTTGTATGATTACGTCAGAGAGTTAATGGAAGAATTCCCTTCGGAACCAAGATTTTCTTATGTACCAAGATCAAAAAATGCTCAAGCTGATGCACTAGCTAATATAGCCACATCTCTGGAAGATCCAAATCGGGACGAGACAACCATCAGTATTGCACACCATCATGAAATTTCACCTTATGTTCGAATCAGAACAGAGGAAATTAATGAAATTAGTCCCATTCTTGAACCGTATGGTCATACTACAGGATGGATGTCACCTATCAAGGAATACCTTCAAAATGGAACTCTTCCACCTAATAGAGATGAGAAAGAACAAATTCGGCGACGTGTGGTCAATTTTACTCTTTATGATAGCCCATATCACCTAGAGAAAATTCTCTACAAACGTGGTTTTGATGGAGTTCTCTTCAGATGCATTGATGGTGAAGAGACTATGGCTGTCATGAAAGAAGTGCATGCAGGAGTCTGTGGTGCCCACCAGTATGGACATAGACTGTCTGATCAGATTCGAAGGCTTGGATAATTTTGGCCTTCAATGATACAAGATTGTGTTGATTTCACAAAGAAGTTTCATTCATGCCAAGTACATTCCAGCTTCATTCATCAACCTCCAGAGTTGATTCATACATCTAAATACTCATGGCCATTTGACACATGGGGAATGGATGTGGTGGGACCTTACCCTTCGGCTACGACCAAGTAGTTTAAGTACATTCTTACTGCTACAGACTTCTTTTCCAAATGGGCAGTGGCAATACCTCTCAAGGAAATCCGTTCTAAATGCGTTGTTGGCTTCATCAAGTCTAACATCATTACCAGATTTGGTGTCCCTCATACCATATTGACGGACAATGGCACCAACTTCTGTTTATCCAAGGTGAAGAAGTTGTATCAACAATACAACATCAAATCCAACCATTCATCATGGTATCATACAGCGACCAATGGCTAGATAGAAGCCTTCAACAATACTCTTTCAAATATACTGCAAAAGATGGTGGATAAAGATAAGAGGTCATGTCTTGATAAACTCTTTCATGCTTTATGGGCTTATCGGACTACCACCCACACTACAACGCGGTCAACTCCATATTCATTGGTATATGGAACGGAAGCAGTCTTTCCAATTGAAGTTCAACTACCCTCGCTCAGAGTTTCCATTTGTGATCAATCATCTACAGATGAACAATCTCAAAAGTGATTGAATGAATTGGAATGGTTAGATGAGAAAAGATTGTGTACTTTGCACCACTTGGAAGTCTATTAGAATTGAATAGCACGAGATTTTAACAAAAAAGTTCATCTTTCTTCATTCACTCAGGGAGAATTGGTATTAGTTCTCAGAACACTAATGATACCAGGAAAGAAACCTCCCAAGATTGAGCCAAAATGGGAAGGACCTTACTCAATACATAGGGTCTACTCCAATGGAGCTTATTCATTAATCTTGATGGATGCAGAACTCATCACTACTCCAACCAATGCCATATTTTTGAAGAAGTATTTTGTATAATATATCATCCATGGTCCGGTATGACCTTAAAATGAACCACCGTCCAGCAAGATGTTAAACTGCATCATCAATGGTCCATGCATATGACTCTAAACTATTTTCACATACGTCCAACATGACGTTAAACTATGTCCCCTTCATCATCCTTGCTATATGGCATTAAACTATACAGCAACGGTCCATAAATATGACCTTAAACTATTTGTATTACTTTCGTCTCACATGACGTTAAACTGTAACGTCCTAACTTCATGATGCTAAACTATAAAGAAGTCCCTTACGTCCAGCATGACATTAAACTGCACCATCCACGGTCCATGCATATGACCTTAAACTATTCGCACTTTCGTCCAGCATGATACTAAACTGTATCGTCCCTTTTTCATCCAACATGACGTTAAACTGTGAAAACATCCCTTACGTCTAGCATGATGTTAAAAGTCATCATCAATGGTCCATACATATGACCTTAAACTATTTGTGTTACTTTTATCCAACATGATGTTAAACTATGAAAAAAGTTCCTAATACGTCCAACATGACGTTAAATGGTATACTCTTTTGTCCTTACTGCATGACATTAAACTGCACAGTCGTCTTTTTGTCCAACATAATGTTAAACTATATTGTCCCCATCATCCTAACTACATGAAGCTAAACTATACAGAAAATCCTTTAATACATCCTACATGAAATTAAACTATACTTTGTCCCTACTACATGACATTAAACTGTGAAGCACCAATAGTCCTAACTGCAAGACCTTAAAACCGCATAGTCCCTTGATGTGTCCTACATGACATTAAACTGTGCATCGTTAAGGTTATTGTTACCTCTTGTTTCTCACACTGAGTATGACTCACGTGAGATTAGAGAAAACCTCAACCATAACACTCTCTCTGGGCTACTAACCATGTGTAAGTCCCAACAACATCAATTTTTAGTTTGTTGTCCCCAAGAACTACTTGATTATTAATTCATTATTTAATTGAACTACGCGGACTTTGATCCTTGCCTTCTAGGCTGGGTACGTAGGCAACCTCCCAAGGTTCAATCCCAAAACCAATCTCCTCACATCGGTTAACCTCCATCTCATACAATGTTGATTCATGAAATAGCCCGTAGAATCAATATCTTTACATTGGTTCACTTTCTTCCTTGTTATACGATGTTAAACTATACAAAACTTTTGTCCAGTATGATAATAAACTACAATATTCTTTGATACCCTCAACTGATAGGGAACCATTATTTACATTGATTTTTCAATCATGTTTCATTTCAAAGACTACGTGCATACATGGAAATTCCCAAACCTTTTTTCTTGGGTTAAACCATCATTGTACTAAAGTCCCCTTTCACCCTTCACATGTACGAACCAAATTTGTAAAAAGGGTATTTCTAGAACTACGTGGGCTTGATTCCCATCCTTATGGGATACGTATGAACATTTGAGTGTCCCTCGAATCCATCCCCAAGTCTTTTGGGCCAAACCCCAAATTCCACTTCCAATACATTGGTTGAAAAGTCCCCATGAAAACACACACGGTGTATTTCTTACAATGGTCCAAGCTCTATGAACCTAAAATAAGATCTCTAATCCTTTTGTCCCACACGACGTTAAACTATCGTTCAAGAACTATGTGTGGCTTGATTCCCATACTTATGGGATACATAGTGAAGTACAACATTTCCATTCAGAACCCAACCACAACATGATTATGGTTAGCATTGATCTGTGTATCTTTGTATACATTGGAAAATACCCATATTTATGTTTCATAATCCTAACCTTAAATATTTTCAGATCTTCATAACCATTTTATTGACTTTTAGTCACAAAATGTCAAATTTCTGAGAGTTCTTTTACATGACTATGCAGCACGTGCCCTTATGCGGCCTTGCATAAACAGTTCACATAACAGACATGTCAGCCAAAAGATATTATTATTTGACTATGCATCCAATTCCCTTAGGTGGATCTGCATAATTCAACCCCCTAACGGGTTTGTTAAATAATGGTAACTTCATTCTTGCGAAGAAAGACTCTTTTGTCCTTATTGGTCTTAAATGAAAGTATGTAGGGATCCGCAAAAATATCCATCCTTAACATATTTGTCCCATATCCTTTTTTATGATCTGAAAGTATTCAAGTATATGGTTTATATTCTCCTTCCCTACATTTGGGTCAGACTTTCTTAGGAGTGATATCCATCCAGTTCTTCGATAATCTTGTTTGGAAATATCTTCTCCATATTCAAGTACCTCTTTCCATACAACAAACTATATACTTTTGAAAATTTGAATCTCTATAAACCTTCACTGGATTTTTTTGCATTAGGAAAGTAAAATTCCGAGAGTTCTTTTTCCTGACTATGCAGCACGTGCCCTTAGGTGACCTTGCATAAACAGTCCACATAACATACTTGTCCGCCAAAAGATACTATTATTTGACTATGCAACCAATTCCCTTAGGTGGCCCTGCATAATTCAACCCCATAACAGGTTTGTTAAATAATGGTAACTTAATTCTTGGGAACTACTTATTCTAATGCCTTTTTACTCTTTTTCATATCATTCCTCAGATTCAAATATTCTTAAGTCATAGTTTACATATTTTTTCCCTCATACTTGAGTATGGTAATATGTTTTCAGATAAATTGTCAAAGAATTGAGTCAATTCTAATTCATTCGGTCAAAGATATTTTGACCTTAAACATTAACCTCCTTATGTCTGATGTGCATGACTTTAAACTGACCAGAAAAGACAAGGGAACTCTAAATAAAAGTCAATTTCCAGCTCACTAAACATACATTTTGAATGATTTAGGTAATATTGAGAAATTAAGAGTTTCAAAGTTTGTAGGGTTATTTATATTAATCCTAGTAAAAATAAAACTATGCTTACTAGGCCCATTGTATTAGGTAAAATTTAAAGAAGGTAGAAAAAGAATACAAGAATAAATGATTGAAGATAAAAGTACTCTTCATTGATGCACACGAATTAGAGGGGACAACCACAGATTGGAGCCTCTTCCCTTTTTCAGGAGATTACAAAAGACTGTCAACATAAGTCTTCACTTGATGTACAAAATCCTGAGCTTCATCAGCAGCTACTTGAAGCTCGTGCACTCGACCAGCTTCACTCTTCTCAGCTTGATGGAGTGACTTCTTGGCATCTATAATGGATTTCATACCATTCGTTTGAGCTCCCTCCAATGAATTATTGAGCTGATCAAGTTCCCCAGTAACAGCATCTAACTGTTGCTAGAGATGCACCTGCTGGACGAATTTTTCTTTGATTTTATGCTTCAGCTCCTTCATCTTGGCAACATAATTAGCCTCAGCTCGGGATACCACAGCCTCAAATTCGCTGATGTTAACTGACAGTTTCACCCTGGTCAGATCTTCACGACACTTTTCCTCCTTATCCCTCTTGAAGATGACCTGTTTCACCGTGGCATGGATCTTTTCATATACAAAACCGCCAAGTCCTAGCATGATAAACTGAGATGAAAATAGATGGATCTTCGATGATAGCTCTTCTAAAGGCACCTTAGATATGATTTTCCATATGTTGTTCCATGCCTTGAATCGTGAAAAACTGAATTCTTTAAGAACCTCTGGGTCTGATTCAACATCATCATCACAGGGGGGTATGTAATCTGGGATTAATGCACTTAAGGAAGTGACATGTTTTGCTCTTTCCCCCCTAACCTGTGCTTCTTCGCTTTCAATTCTCGTTGAGGCAGAGGCTAAGGCCTCACCTCCAGATATATCCACTGTAGTTGATGGCCCTGCATGATTAATTGAATGCTTTGGTTAGCTTCAAAGGATAACAAAAGAATCGATTATCTTTCAAATTAAGTACAATCACAAATATTGTTATCCCTTACCCGACGGTGGATCAGCAACCTGAGAAGACTCCTCCCCATCTTTCCCAGTCTCAATAGGATCTTCAAGATCGGTCTCAGGAGGGTTTACTAGGTTTAGATCTACTTGAGCTAATGTTTCTGCAATGGTAGGGTTGATATCAATGTCCACACCCTCTTCAGGAATTGGCAGTTCAACATCTTTTATGGATGGAACTGCATATTATTTTCAGTCATGATTAGAAGTGTAAATTATAATAAAATTTACTGGGAAAAGGATAACACTCACACCCAAGGTCTTATAAATCACATGACAACTCAGCATGATCATAAAAGTTTTCGAAAGACATGCCATGATTCATCATTTCATCCAATGATATTTCAGAATCCTGGTTAGTCTCACCAGTGGGAGCGTTTGATGTGTCTTCTTGACGACTTACGTCCTGCAGCCCCTGACCCTGGAGAACATCTTCAGATAAAATCACAACATCAGTTACAACAGCCACCAAAAGCTCTAATGCAGGATTTGAACCTGAAGCATCACAAAATGGAATTCAGTCGGTGTTTCGTTCAACATTTTTTTTGAATGATTGTTGACTTACCAAAAACAGGTTCTTCTCTTCTTGCAACAACAACAGGAGGGATACTGGGAAAAGATGCTAGCTCTTCTCCAGGAGCAGCCAAGTCATCTTGGATCTGTGATTGTTCCACAACACCCTCCGTGGTCCATGATGGAGGATCAGTCCTTTCCCTCAAGGGGGAAATTGAAGAATCCCCTACAATCCCCAGAAATATGAGTAACCTTTTCATGGGCATAGACTCATGATCACCTGAAGGACTTACTGCTGCTAATGAAGCATTTAGCTATGGACTTCCTCTTTCGTTTCCTTTGATTATTTGGTTTTTGGGAGTATCGGGAGTCTCCCTTATTGGCACTTGGATTGGCGAATGGAAGGCTATGTCCAACGCCTCATTCATGGCCTGCTGGCCTGGAGATATCTCACCCGGTTCGCGAGGAGAATCAGCAGCAGACCCAATGGCAGTACCACCAGGGCTATACTGTGGAGAAGGAACCTCAGTTCATTTCTTTGCATGATGCAAGATAAAGAAAATAACATACTTAAGTAATAAAGATTCAACTGGAATCAAGTTTCAAAGAAAATAAAAAAAAGAAAAATTACATCTTCAGGAGCCACATAATCATGCCACCCCTCATCTCCAGAACCACCAGCCCCCTTAGTGGCGCCACGATCAATCATTTCCTTCACCCGCCTGGTGACAGGAACAGACTCATCAGTGGCATTTATGAGCATTTCCAGCTCTTTGATGTAAGCACGCACTTAATTGGGGTTATCCTCGTATTGGATATCTGTAGAAGCCAGTAGATTCCCTATTCTAGGAAGTTGTAGGCCCTCACAAAAATCCAGCCAAGCGGTCTCAGTACCACAGTACAAACTCTGCCATAACTGGACAGCCTCTGGTCTTAGATACGAAGGCTGAGAGGAAGTTCCTACAATCTTTGACTTCAATTTCTTCCCAACTCCTGCAACTATAGATAGAGAATAAGAAAATAAGACTTATTGCTTTATAAAGTAGAAAATGATTAAATTACCACAATGAAGTAACTCAACAGGAGTTGATGGAGTAGGTCTCTTGTTTCTGACCGGAGGATCATATCGGGCACGAGGCCGCTTTGCCACTTTTTGTGCCTCATCATCCCCATCATGGGAATCCAGTGAATCAGTCCTAGAGGAGGAGTCTAGCGAATCAGCTTCAGGTGGGAAGCATCACCTTCATGTGGAAGGGTTTCTTTCTCTACAGTCCTCTTTCTTTTCCCCACCTGATAATATGGGTGATTCAATACCCCTTTTGGGTATAATGCTATTCAGTGCTCGGCATAATATGTAGTCAAGTTATGTGCCACTTTTTCAACTGGTAGATCAAATACCGCCTCAGTCTTCTCCCTTGACTTCAGCAACCATAGTTTCCGAGCAACCATCGGATGTTGATCTAAGCTGACATGTACTGAAGGAGATACAACAATTTGTTGTAGACATTTAAATTGACATGCAAATCTATATGGAGCATAGACCTCACATATAATTTATCCGTAAATCCTGGAAACTATCACACCATCCCTGCAAGCTAGCATGTATGAACTCAAATCCAAATGGGCTGTTCCATCATCAAAAAACCACCCGTTGGCGGATTTCCATAGGTAAAGAAGTTTAATTCCTTAAACATGCTTAGCCTCACTTTCATGTCATAGGCATTAACATATAATGGAGAAACTCTAGAGAATTCTTGCACTAACAGCCTGAAAGAACTTCCAGGAATTTGTAATCCATTCTGTACATTGTATGTCCTGAAGTGAGTGGCAATCCATCCCCATAAAACTTGGAATGGTCCCACTATTCTTAAAGGAGATTTACCCCTGAATATATGAAGTAAACTCCTGTGAATCTTTGCTAAAATGGGGGTATCCAACCCAACCATTTTTCCCTCAGCTATCTTTGCTGCAATTACGAAGGTCCCTGGCCTGACTCCTCCCTTCGAATCCCTGACTGGCAAGAGATAAAAGCTAAGCCACAAATCCAAGAAGCCCAGTAGACGAGTCTTCTTCGGGATATTTTGATTCACCTCATATCCCCATTTCTCAAACTCTCCTGCTTCTAGAGTTGGCCAGAATGTTCCAGGAGCACCCCTCTTCTTAGGTTTTGGGAAGGTGGTAGGACGTTTGGGCCTCTTATCCTTGGATTTATTTTTCTTGGATCCTTTCTCCTTCGGCTCCTTCTCCTTTGGCTCCTTCTATTTCCTCTCAATAAGAAATATATTCATCCACTCCTATGGATGAATATCCTTTCTAGAATGATTTGTCGAGGTCTCTGAACTCTTGAGCCTGTGGAAGATCTTAAATAATTCCCGAGCTAAAGAAGGAGTCTTCTCTAAATAATTCCAAGTCACCTTGGGAGGAATGAATTCATCATACATATCGCCCAAAATTGGAGCCCCTGAGATATTGTGGACATCCCATAGGCTGATACCTACTTCTCCATGAGTCATATGGAAAGAATTAGTTTCTGGGCTCCAGTGGCTGAGTATCTCCGGCACGAAGTTATCATGTTTGTAAACATATGTTTTCCCAACCCAAATAGCTTCGTATATCACCACTCCATTCAGATCCTCGACAAACTCTGAACAAGTTTGTCGCACCCAGTATTCCCACATCCAAGTTGGCTTCGCACCTCCCCCAGGATGGAAGTCCCAAATTTTCTTCCAGCCTTTGGATTGATCCATCTGAGCGTTTCGGAAGATTGAAGGATGACAATGTGGTTACAGCTCAGGCGTATGAGGTTTTAAATCTGGTGTACAAGGGCTATGATGCATCATGTGGCCCTTCTCCGCTGTTCCATCATTTATAAATCCTCCTCCACATGAGATATTTCCTAAAGCAAAGTTGGTGTAATTTTGAAACCACGAAAATGGAAGATAGTTCTTTGCTTCTGGAATAGTGACTTCTCACAGATGACCATAGCCATAAAAAGTTAGATAAGTGCTTTGGGGGAAGTCGCGATGATATTTCTTTAGATACTTAAGCAAATCCGGAAGAGTGTTATCTTTGACAGTATAATAATCGTGGCCAATGATGTTTATCATATCGTCAATCCTCTTGCTAGCCAGTTCATCAACTATTCCAGTTCTAAGAGCCATTGATTCTGCATGAAAGTTGAATAAATTAACATTTAAGTAAGTTTATTTTTCATAAAATTTGTGAAGGAATTTTAGAAATATGGATAAGGCATTAAGGTGGGAAAGTATGGATGTGTCGTGAAAGTATGGATGTGTCGCGCAAGTGTTAATGTGTCGCGCAAGTTTTTGGAACGCAAGTATCACCGTGGAAGTCTTATTACCTTGACAACAACGCGAAAACAAAGAGACAGTGGAAAATTAGCAGCTTTCACGGCGAAGGGGACCTGCGCGGTGAGAGATCGAGAATCCAGAATCAGATGCTATGCATGGAAAATAACCGTGTATTTACAGGCCAGGCGGCCCACCTGCGTTCCTACATCCAGTGCGCTCCAGCCCTGTGTGACTCGAAGCTGTGCGCCAGGTGTTGCACACTGAAAGACTTGCGCGCCACCTTTCCTTTAGTTTTTTTATTTTCCTCAAAGTCACATCCTCATTTCTTTCGGATCCAACTCTGAGGGGGGACTTGTTTTGACACTCTTTTTTCATCACATTGTCTAAAAATAATGTAAAGGGAAATGAATTAGCACAAATTGATTCATCCTTTGAAGAAAACATCAAAAATCGACAAAGGCGTGAACAAAGCTTCAAAAGCACATGTTCCGTGCATGTTCCATCACTGTCGTGCAAGTCCACTTGCGCGACGCCTAATGGTCATGCAAGTGACTTGCGCACCCTAAAGGATAACCACCCGGGGTCTTCTCCAGCCTATAAATAACCCCAGTGGGCCCCCCATTTCAGGAGTAATTTTTTCCAGAAACTCAGATTTGAGCTCCCGGCACCCTAGTCTCTTCTCGAAACTTCTGAAACACTTCTAATGTAATTTCTTACCTATAACGGAAGATCTAAAGAGGGGGAGGAAGGCCTAAGTGTTGAAACTCATCAACACTTGTGCACCTGAGTGGCCCACCCTTAAGGGAAATGGCCACACTTGCATGCCACCTAACTCCTTCAATAGAACTTGCGCTCCACTCTTCTGGAAGAACCTCAAGATGATTCTAAAGGCTTTAACCAAGAGTCTCTCAAGTATTACCCTGCTGGTTAACCGTTGCACAAGTACCCATGTGTCACACAGGTATACCTACGCGACCAGGACTTGGACGCCCATGCAGTACCTGCACACCTGCCAGGACTTGCGTTCCCTTTCTTTTTTGGGTGCCCTTCTTGCCCATTTCACCCCTCTTATTCCATTCCACCTCTCCTATTCAAGATTAAGTCTTCAAGAAACTCTTCAAATCCATTTATGGCATGATTTCTTGATTTTACTTCCTTATCTGAAAGTAATTCTGTGGAATATATCTAAAAACCTAGTGATTTACACATCTTTATGTCACTAAAGATTGAGATTTTATTCATTCAACCTCATAATTTAAGATGAGAGAACTCATTAGCATGGGCCTCCTTTTCAGGAATAAGCCCCAACCATAATTCTTAACCTGGGACTCCTTTTCAGGAATAAGCCCCAATCATAATTCTTAACCTGGGCCTCCTTTTCAGGAATAAGACTCAGTCATAATTCTTCAACTGGCCCTCATTTTCAGGAATAAGCCCCAGTCATAATTTCTCTTAACCATTCCTAATTTACCTTTGATCTGGGATTCCTTCTCAGGAGTAAAACCCAATCATAAGTCCTCTACTAATTTGGGGCTCCATTCATGATTAAGCCCCAAGTTGGAGTATTTAAATCATCATGAAGCACATATAACTTTATGGACCCTGTTCCTGGATTTCTTCCCTGAAGTAAATCTTAATCCTTATCTATTTTGGGCAGTCATAAACACATAAGTCCCACATAATTGCATCTTTTAAGCCCCAGTAATAATTCCTAACCTGGGCCTCCTTTTCAAGAATAAGCCCCAGTCATAATTCTTAACCTGGGCCACCTTTTCAGGAATAAGCTCCAGTCATAATTTCTCTTAACCAGTCCTAATTTACCTTTGATTTGGGATTCCTTCTCAGGAGTAAAACCCAATCATAAATCCTCTCCTAATTTGGGCCTCCTTTTTAGGAGTAAGCCTCAAGTTAGAGTATTAAAATCTCCATGAAGCACATATACCTTTATGGACCCTGTTCCTGGATTTCTTCCCTGAAGTAAATCTTAATCCTCATCTATTTTGGGTAGTCATAAACACATGAGTCCCACATCATTGCATCTTTCATGGAATAATTGTCTGGTTTCACCAATACCTCTTGTTTCTCACACCGAGCATGACTCACGTGAGCTTAGAGTGTAAAAGTAATAATGAATTCTTTCTTTGAGCCATCAATCATGCATAAACATCATACTCCCTTATTCAAACTATGTGAGTTCTGATTCCTTTTCCAAAACAAAGGATACGTAGGTATCCCATAAACGAGTACGATCCCAATTCTGAAATAATCCATTTCCTCCTGAATGACAGTAAACTTCAGGTGCCCCACTGAGTGGCTTTAAAACCAGTATGGTCATCATAATGACCAAGAGACTTTTATGTATTTTAAGGATACCATCAACTAAGAAGTTTTAACAAATACGTCTGATTCTTCATCGATGAAGAACCTCGAATAAATATAACAAAATTCTATGAATTTCTTACATATCAATCATTGATTATCATACTAAAGGAAAGATTATTTTATACATTGTAATGTAATAAGGATTCAGGAACATAACTTAAATCTATAAAGAGAGTCCCGGAGTAGACAATAATTCCCCTAAAAAATGTGTGATGAGTCTAACCTCCCATCTTCTCGACCAATGAAAATTCCTAAGCCTCATCAGTTCACAACTAATGAGCACCTACCTTTGGAAAGTAGGTCCAAATGGATATGGAATCATTGGATGTTTTCGGTTCTATGAACAAACCCGTTATAAACTGATTGGAATGTTTGAACCTTCAATCAACAAGGTCATCCCCAAATTATAAGGGATACACATATATATGATGTAAATTGGGGATCATGATCATATACTATTTTACATTGAAAACCATGAAGCTTCACCACCTCTATCATATAATATTTTTCCAAACTATCCACTGAGATTGATTCCCTAATCGGTAATTAATAAACTAACTTTGTAAATCAATCCATGAAAACCCAAGTAAAATAAAAACCTTTTCAGGTATGTGGAAAACCCATAATGAAATATATAAAAATATACTCACACTTCCACCAGATAATCTCTAAAGGATTTAACAAAATTAATAGAACTTGATATTCAGATTTCACCCATTAGTATACAAGGCACCGAGAAACAAGTTTAGTTATCTTCCCTTTCACACTAGGACACTAAACCCACATCTTTAAAGAGTGATACATATTTTCAACACTTAGATGAACTACCATTGATGTAATAAAGAACATTCATAAAAATATTCCACATATTATGAGGAACAAAAATCATCACATAAAATAATACTCATTGATCCCTATCTTTAGCCTAAACATCAAAAGAATCACCATTCACAATCCAATATCTCCAAAACTATGCCTCAAAATATCCTAGCTATAAATCCTTTACCTACCACACCAATGAATAGTTCACTATCATATAATAAATGCATTCTTCCTCATTGATCTCTTGATACACAAGTTATGGAAATTCCAAAAATTCCATTATTTTATATTCTTCACTCTCCCACAAAGCATATCCGAAATATGATTTTCAGATAAAAGGATCAGCCATTACATTACCCTTTATATAAGTATATATGATATCAAAATCATAATCATGGATAAATTCAATCCATCATATCTAATGAAAAATAAAATTCTTTTGAGAAGATATATATCTCATCCCCCTATGATTCAAATAAACCATAAAGTATCTCCAATAAAATAATAACTTAAAAGATCAAGAACAAACCCCACAACCACAAGTTACAAATAATGGGTTACATAGTTATATTAAGAAGGATATAACTTTTATGAACCATAAGAAATGATTGCTCTCTATTTAATCAAGACACATCCAATACTCTGATGTGTTTCGTCACAATATAACTTATAAGAAATAAACTCCCCAAGAAATTGAATAACTGGATCTCTCATTAACTTCACCTTAAATCTTTAAAAATAAACTTGAAACTTTTCATATAATCTAAATCATTCAATTTAATAGTAAAAGATAAAAATGGAGTTTCAATTCATAAAACATTGGGTATAAAACTCCTATAATAACCATCTATGTCTAATAAACTTATTACTTCAGAAATATTTTTTGATGGGTTCAATGAAAAAACTATCTCAATATACACTAGGTTCATTTTTACACCATTCTCCAAAATAAAATAACACCAAAAAATAAACCTCACATATCTAGAATCAATAGTTAGAAATATTCGCATACAAATAATGCTCCCTGGTCAAATCCAACACTATCTTGATATGCTATTTGTGATCCCCCTCCATATTTAAGTTAACAAAAATATCATCAATGAAGACTACTATAAAATAATATAGATAGGGTTGAAACACCCTATTTTTAAACCCAATATACATATCCGGTGCATTCATAACTCCAAACAATGTCACAACAAACTCAAAATGATCATATTGATGCTGAAAAGATGTCATAGTAATTCCAATATCTTTAACCTTCATCTAGTGATATTCTGATCATATATCAATGTTAGAAAACCAAATCAATCCTTTAAACAAGTTAAATATGTTTTCTATCTTAGTAAGAGTATAATTATTCTACATAATCATATGATTCAACCATGGATAATCTATACACCATCCCAATTCCCATCCCATTTATTCATAAATAACACCAAAGTGGCTCATGATGACACAATATATCAAATAAATCCACACTTTAATAACCCATCAATTGGAATCCTTGAATCCTAAAGCTCTGATGACACCATATGATACATTTTTAGAACAATAAGAGATACACCTAGATATAAATCAATCATAAACTCAATATCTCAACTTAGAGGTAAAATCATAATCTCGTCTATAATCACATCAAAATATTTACAAAAAATAGAAGGAAACTTCTTTATCTAAAAGTTAAATTCACAAAGAATCAAGATTTCTTACTGAGATGTAATAATATGTAGGTTAATAATACTATATCCCAATAAAAAATGTCTTCCTCCAAGAAACACTGCACACTCTCCCTCTAAACTAGGGAAAATAATTTTTCATCGATAAAAATTAAAAATATATTTTTCAAATTATAACTAATACATCCTAAGGATAAAATGAAAAGGTTTCACCCATAACAAGACTAGGATCCAACATAATTGATGTTTCCTTATAACCAGCTCAAAATTACACACCTCATCCAACCTCGTTTGATCTCTTACTGGAGTAATCAACTCCAATGGACTATAAAGATTATATATTTCAATATCTAACCCAAAATATAGGGAATAGATAGTAAAAAATTAAATGGTATTGATATTAGTAAAAAAAATCAAGAGTGGATTAAATGAAAATCATACCCCAAATGACCTCTAGTCCCTCCACTTATTGAACATTTATAGATTAGAGATTACCTTTTCTTACCCCTATTATAATCCTTACTTACTACCTATATTCTCTCTTTGATTAGCACAACATTTACCACCCTCATAATGTCCTCTTCCATCAGCACCTTGTACTAATTTTCCATATGGCCATCAATCCTAATGTTGTTGTAGAAACTTTAACTAATAAGGTTGATGAAACTGATGGGGTGGTATTCCAACTATCATACTCTCTTCATGAATCCTTGAAAATCGAAAAATTATTGTCACATATTGTGACTATGTACTATACCAGCATAAGATAAACATCTAATTCCTTGGGTCTTACCTTATATCTATGTAATACCTACACCAGAGAAATGAGATTGTAATGGCAGCTAAATCCCATGGCCTCTCACAAACAATGATTACATAAAAAATATAGATATTTTACTTCTATCTTCACTTTGAGAAATACTTTTCTGAGAACTCTCTAAGAATGTTCATGGACTCCTCAATAAATTCTATAACATTTCAGTTTTTCCAATATCTCTATAAAGGAACTTGGAGAAAAGATCCCTAAATGCCTTTAGATCATGATCCTTAAGGAACTTTGAAAAAATAATATCTCAAATTCTAATCGATCATAATTTTTTTTAATATTAGTAAAAAAACAATACTATATAAAACAAAAGAACTCCACAACTATATTACTAAAAAATAATTCTTTTACTTGATCCCAAGGGTATCTGATAAAAACAATTTCTTTAAAAACTCCTAAAATTGATTCCATTTGATAGTAGACACACAATTACTTCCAAATGATGTAACCAGAACAACGCAAAATATCATAAGACTGGGGGGGGGGTGAATTAGGGCTTATATTTTCTTGTTTAACTCCCAATGGATCTTGTACCCATGTTTAAAAAAATGTTATGAACTTACCACAAGAGATCTTCACAACCAAAGTATCCAAGCAGAAAATAAATGCGTCAACATAAAATATTTTACTTGTTTCACCACAAATTTGTTACTATAAGGAGAATGCATGGATGATATTTTGAAGTAATAAGGGATTTCATTATAAACTATATGTGAATTACAAATTTAATAAAGGTTCACTTATAATACTAGGCCACTCCCTCCTTTTCTTTATTCACTCATTGATTAAAATAATAGTTATAAGAATTAATCAATTCAATGGTATTATAAAATAATATATACAAAAGGATCAACACCAAACCAATATGGGTGTTGTCATTTTTCTTATTTTATAATTTTTCAAAACTATATATTTAATGAAAATACCTCACAATAGAATTTCACCTTTTGTTTTCCAAGTATTTAAATGATTCTATTAATTGGTATATATCATCTACAATCTTTAATTTCCTCTAACGTCATCAATTAAATAATTTAAATTCATCCCCATGAATTTTCCACTTGTCAGCTATTTATTGTACCTACAAAACATACATAGAAATCCATTTTAAACCATCAAATTCAATGATAATTTCATAATGTTTTAGAATTATTTGTTTTTTGTACACTAATTGGAATTATTAATACCACAACATGATCTATATAATTATAGTATGATATACTTTGGATTAACCAATTTTCAATGTGAGAAAATTTATTACAACAAAATCTTCAAGAAAAATCTAGATTGATAAAATTTAGGTAGCTATTTAAAATTCCAAGAATATTATAACATGATATTCTAAATATGTATAAACCAATAATCCATTATGGTATAAAAATATCCCTCATGGTGCAAGGCCTTTATTTTAATACAAACAAAATTTCATGGATCTTAGCCTAAACTAAAATCCTCACAATATAGATAATGAGGTTTTGGAATAATACCTACTTTAAAATTCTAGATCTTGAATAATTATTGTGTGTAATACCTTATATGACATTATCAAAATATAATTTGCAAAATAGATCAATTGTTTTCATGGCCTAAAATTACACTTTAGTTTTTCTTATAATGTAACACTTTAACCATACATAAAACCCATTATATCATAGCCTATGATTGTTGTGGTGTAAGGAATTTGACCAATCTAGATAGTGTAGCACATTTTTTTATAGGATCTTTCTTACGGCATGAAAATCTCCATTGAGGAATGAATTACTATACTAAAGTGTGATTGAAAATCACCTGAACTAACTCACTCCTACACAACCTCAATTTATGGACTGATCATAGTGGTTTATCCCTGATAGTCTCTCTCTTGGTAGATAAAACTCCAACTTTACTTAGAACTCTTCCACACTTCTCCAAGTCTCTATTGATTATATCAATATATCGATAAAATTCATTTACAAAAAACACAACACTTAAAAAAATCTGAGCTTCAATCTCTTTTAATGATTACATAAGACCAATTCAAACATTATGATTTCAACATTCTTACATTTACCAAAAAAACTCATCCAATGGTAAAATTGGTTCCAACAACCAAGTATTATTTCCACCATTAACCTAAAAAATCTCACAAAAGGATACCACCATAGGAACAAAATGACAGTATCCCTTTTTTATTAGTATAAAACCTATCTTAACCTCCTCTAACCAATTCTCACTTTCACGACCAGAGATAGACCCCTTATGCATCAGAAATTTTTTCTTTTGGAAATCACTATAGGATAATTTCTAAGCTCGACCATATTCTAGGTAAAATATCAAACACACAACCCTAGGTGCTTCCTGAAATTCATCTTTTTGAACCTCATGATGACATCACACAAATAGGATAACTATAATATAGATAAACCAACATATTCTAAAGGACACACACATAAAAAAACACACATATGAGGAAATATTTGAGAAAGTTAAGCCAAATAATTTATATGGATGACATGTCAAGTTAGATAACTAAAATTATGAGTTTAATGTGAATACATAAATATAAAATTCAATATAAGAATTTTATGTGCAGTTATTCATGGAAATAATAGAGGATTTAGAGGATGACTGGTTGGAGAATTCATTGGTCACCACCAAGGAAATTATTCTATATTCTAAATTTTCTCTATCCAGGGAGAGAACTCTTGAAATTATTATGGAATAAAATATTGAGATATATAAGGATGGATAATTATATTAGATAAATGATCAGTGACAACCATCAAAGTACTAAGGAATAACATTCATCATGAAATCAAGGTAGGTGGATCAAAATCCATATATATTTTATAATCCATATGAATCTACCATGATTTTGATTTTCTATGATGGGTAGATAATTTTTAATTATTTGGAATAATAAATATGAAATAAATTGAAATAGGTGTTGTTATATGAATATGAAATTTATGGAATAATTATTATTAATGAATAATTGAAATTATATGATATATAATTAGTGGATTATTATTAAAATTAGTGAATGGTTGAATTGTGATATAAAAATAGATGGGAAAAATAATTATATGATAGTTTAATAAAATTGTTTTCAATTGTGATGGAATAAGGGTAGATTATATCATGATAGATATTTTAGAATATTTGAAGATGTGGAAAATACCATGATATATGGAATTAAATAATTAGTGTTATTTTTTATAATTCATGTGTGAATTATTTTATAAGTTTTTGAAATATTTGTGTTAATAATTGTTTATGGATATTTATGAAATATTATTAAAGTTCCCAAAGTAAATTTTGGGAATAAAAGATGAAAAAGTATAGAAATTTCCCTAAGAGGAAAGAAAGGTGGAAATTATGAATGTTTTCATGGTAAATACCAATTTTACATAGGGTCTATGTTACATATTGAAACAATGAGATGAAATGTTCCTAATGTTTGGGAATGAAGTGGAAGTGTGACACCCTAGATATGTACTCCTAGATCTTGTGCTCATAAACACATACAATACATTACTTTCTTGATACCAACTCTAAAATCCTGGATAAAACTAATATGGATTAAAAAATAAAAATTATTAATTCATCTCTTACAATTGAATTTTTTTAGGTTTTGTGATTTAGAAAAATAGAACACAACATAAACTGATAAATACCAAGTATTTTTTATAAAATGAAAAATTCTCCCACTATATGTGAAACTAATTAATTTATGAAAAGTCTTCAATTTCCCCCACTACATTCAGAATAAGAGAAAACGAATAAACAATAAATAATTAAAATCTCCAATAATCACTCATTTAACAACATACATAATGAAAATACATTTCCCCTTGTTAATAAAATATTATACTTTATAAGTAAACATAATCCAATCTGAGTTATGTAAAATGTTATTTTCACACTATATATAGAAACAGGTATAGGACTAAGGCAATACTGTGATAACTTGATCATAATCCATCCAAATAAATAAATTTGGTGAATTTAATAAAACATATACCAAGAACTGATAAATATTTATCTAAGGGTATATATTGTAAGAATTTATATCCCTATAGAAAATTATAAAATACCACACAATACAATTAATGGGTATAATTTAGCGAACTTATACGAAACATGTTCAAATAATGATCATAACTTAATAATTAAAAATTGAGTTACCAAAAATCCTCACTACTAGAGAAATAAATAAATCACTAGACACTCGAATAAGGGGACATGATTTTCTAGTAAATCACATTAAATACAAGGAAAATAATATTCATGGGATAGTAAATCAATAGAACACCATACAAAGGGAACATGGTGCATAAAATGTATTATGTCTTAATGAATGGTAATTGAGACTAAGAAAATGCTTAGGGATTAGAAAATTTTGAATAAAAACCCCTTGAAATATATGTATTTTAATTAAACTTCATATAACATGATTATATGATAATTAATAATATTAAATTGGAAGTATACATACCATGAAAATGAATATAGGTGTATATAAACACAATGCTTTTCTTAATGAAGGGAAACTGAAATGAAAATCCTCACCTCTTATCCTAGATTTCTTAAAATTAATTTATCCTCATGCATAAAAAACATATATATATTGATAAATTAATTAAAAACCTTACTCATATCAATTTTCAATAATAATATTAATAATTAGTCATTCTCTACATGAATTCTTCTAATTTTGTACATCAGGTGTTTATAATTTTGATCATTTTACTAGTTTCATAATAGTGGTTATCATATTTATTATTATATGATTTTTAATAATTAATATATCATATAATCTACTGGAATATATGTTATAATATAGTTTATAAATTTATAATTTTATTCCATTTCATTTTTGGTTATGAACCATGATGATGAAATCAGTGATTATCATGTTTCAGTGATTCCTAACAAACGAAAGGTGTTTTCTTAATTAATGAGTTAAATGTTGATATGAAATTAATAGAAAAAACATTATTTATATGATTATAGCATATTAATCTTGTACATAATTTCTCATATTAATCCATGACATAAATTCATAACATTGTTCGATTAAGTTGTTAAACCGACACAAAACATGATAATACCTTGATTTAATGCATGATTATGAGGTGGTTTAGTTGTAATATAATTATAAAAGAAGTATAATAATATTATTTGGTTATTAATAGTGTAATATATCAAAATTATAAGTAATTATAAGAATAATTAATGGATATAAAGGCATTAAATAATTTAAATAACAAATTATCCTCTTATCACCCTTATTTTAAATGATTAAATTAATGATGATCATTTATTGATCATATCATTAATAGGTTCTATAATTTGTCATAAAATAAAAATAATGATATTATAAAAACAATTTTTTTTCTTTACTATCATCCTAATATCCAACCTTATAAGGTGGTGAAGTAAAACGGAACACATTACGCCATGGAGGTGGTAGTCTGCACAATGCCTGAATGACAATTTTGTTTTTCTTAATGGATGATGTATATGAATAAATAATGATAAAAACATTAATATAATGACATTTTAGTATATAAATGATACTAATATAATTATATTTGTGTTGTTATAATAAATGTTAAAGAATAAAAAGAAAAAGAAAAACTAAGTAGTTGATAATACTGACGTTGGGGACTTGAATTTTCCTACGATGTATCCTTGAATTTGAGGGGCTTAGGATAAAAATTATTGAATAGGGTGTTATGTTATTTGGATAGATTTCTAGGGAGAGTAATATGGAAGAGTTTAAAATAGTAATTATAAGTTAAGATGTGTCTTGAAGTGGTGAAGATGGTACCCTTTTATAACTGAAAGAAAGGGTATTTTTGGGAACACCTTTACATTTTTAAATAATTACATGAATCTATTCAAGGTTAAATGGCTCAAAAGTAGAAAAAATCGTAGGTAACACATTTATTTTTTGATCCAAATCTCAAAAATTCATTTTTAGAAACATTATTTAATGGTTTTAGGTCTTTTATACAAGGTTAAACTCAATTTACACCTTTTACTTTTACCCTGGAAAGTAATTTCTAACCTTAGTAATTAATTTTAATGAAAAAGATTAAGATTGAAAATTCTACATAATTTTATAATTATGGTTTAAAATTTTAAAATAATTTTATCTATTATAATTTTTAATGGTGTGAAAATTTTATTTTAAAATAAAAACAGTTCATCATGGTTTTTTTTAAAAATTAACCTTTTTATGCTTTAAATCAATATATAAGGTAAAATTGCCATGTTTGCTAATTTTATTGAAATAAATTGATTTATAATAATTTTAGTTAATGTTATAAGGCTTCCAAGGTAATCAAAAATTGGACATCACCTTGAAAATACTTGATTTAAAGAAAATAGAGAAAACTATTTTTATATTAAAGTAATATTCTAATTATATAAAAAAATATTTTCCATAGGTTTTATAAGTTAAAATAATAATTTAAAATGAATAATTATATTCCTAAAATTAATATTTTAATACTTAAAAATATTTATAATCTTCTAGTTTATTCTTATATAGTGATAAAATAATTAAAATTATAAATTTCTTAAATCCCACATTTTCAAATAAAAATGAACATTTTTAGAAAATGATAAAAAATTAATATTAATTAATTTTTTATATAATTAACTAAAAAATAAAGTTAATTTTTATTTATTTCAAATTCCATAATTTATAAAATCAGTTATTGAATAAAATATTTAAATATAATGAAAAATCTTTTTTATTAGAAAAAAATATTTTAAAATATTAACTAATATTTTTCTAATTTCATATCATTTAAAAATTAATTTTATGTCAAACAATTAGAAATATCAAGAATAATTCACCATTAATCGTATGTTTCTTTAAATAGAGATGTGTATCACATAAAAGGCAAATTTTTAAAATATACTTTTCTAAACAATATATGATCTAATTAGTCATTTTAGGTAAACCAATTTATTTTCATTTATATGAAAAGAATTATTTATTTTATTTATACATATATTTAATAAAGTGGTTATCACAATCCATTCCTATTAATTTAATAGGAAGGTTTTAATGGTCATACTCAAATATTTATATTTTATGTAAATATATACCAGTTTTGTTTATGTTTAGTGTTGCGTGCAGAGCAAGATATCAAAAAAATTAGCTTATTTAAAGGTAATCATATATTATAATTTTGGGGTGTTTAAGTCCTTCCACATAAATAAATTTTATCCTCACAATTTATCTCATTGGACTAGAGTAATTCTTATAAGAAACTGTTAATGATCTATATACTACTAGGTGATCATGGGTTTATTTTGGAACTGGAAAGAAATTTATCTATATAAAAATTATTATTAATACTTTATAAAGGGATCTAACCCATTCATAATTTCATATATAATTTTTATAAGGTATTTTTACCTAGATCCATAAGTAATAGATTTCCAAAAACCCTAAAAATGATTTATATAATAATCATACCACTAGGTGTTTTTTATAACTCAAAATCTAGTAGTTAGTGAAAACTTACATGACATAGGACACTAGATAATCTCGAATGAAAATTCACTATCCATTTCATTAGTATTAGTTTCATAGGATTTTAATATTTTTCTTGGTTGTTTTTTACTACCTCTCTCATTCGAACTTGGATTTGTACATTGAGTCACATAATTCCCAACTCTATTTCAAATTGATTTTTGCAGCTTCTATCTATTTATTTCACTTGTGATTTGTATAACAGTTGTAACTTGATCGTTCCTGAGATTATATATTTATATTTTTTAGTGTGTTTGGAACCACAAATATATTCACATTGTTAATCATAATTCTTGATATCCATTTGGCATAATTACAATATTTCTCACTCTACCTCTTATCCCCTTAGGTCGTTCATTGGGATAGTTTCTGAATTTTCTATGGAATCTATTGTTAACTTGGTTACTTAAGGATTCATCTATTACTAAAACAAAATGATTTAACGTGATTAATGATCATTATAAGTGAATTATCATAAATAAAATCATGATGTCTCACTTTATTACACTATTATTTAAGCATATAGTTCTTATAACCCAACTTGTATTATATTCAGATCGACCAATATCACTCTCATTTTAGCATATATCATTATTAATTCAACCTATATTAATTTGATTCAGGTTATCTCATAATTATGAAAAAAGTTTTCAAAATAATGATCTCAAATCACCATAAACTTTCTTAAAGTATTCTAAACCAAAAAATCATTAAAATATATAGTCTCAAAATCTAACTTATCCTTCCTCAAACAACATTAATTATTCCTATAATTATATACCCAAGTATGTATATACCCTAATCATATACTCTCAAAATAATGCCTTCCCAAAACATATTTGAATCTCCAAAACATTAAACAAAAACAATATTATAAATTCCTCCAAAATCAAATATATCTTTAAATATCAAATGGTATTAACCACTTGTTCATACACTAGTAACTATATATAAAAATCCAAAAAATCTGATGAAATTATACAAAAATATAATGAATCAATTATCAATCCCAAGGTTACCAATAATATTTAACTTACTTATTCAAAATGAAACCAACCTTTATTATCTTATTATCATATATATATTAAATGTAATAGTTATCCATACCTCAATAAACTATTCTACAATAGTTATTCCCAAAAATATAACCAAAACATAAAATCAATTTTCAAATTTATCATTATAATTTAATATTTTTCACCACACCTTTAAAGTAAAAATATTGAAGAATAATCCTTATATATTTCAAATAATCATCATAACCTTTACACTATACTAGAATATCATTGATAAATATCATTCACTAATGAAAATAGATAATAGTCTCAAGATTATATCAATCTCACTACCTTAGGTAAGACTGTGAAACTTACCTTTTACATCTTAATATTAATATACTAAAATTCATAACCATTTAAGTATACCCCCTTAGTTGGCTACAAGACATTGTGGTTTCTAGGTATATACCTTTCTCATATTTATTTCCCTGATCCCATTTCAACTAAATACTACAATAAAAAATAGTTATGATAGTATCCAAAAATATTAATATAAAAAACATCAATACAAATATGTATTCCCTTATGAAACCCTTTTTTTAACATATGATAATTTTAGATCAACCTATGACTCTATTTGTTTAATCCTTGGTTATCCATGGTAATTTTATTCTATTAGTTTCTATAACCTAATTAGTTAACATTATTTTTAAATCATTCATAATGGGTTGTAAAGAAAATTTTATTAATCAAAATATATATACCTAAAGAGTGTCTACATAGGTGAACAATCTTAGGCCCACTCATCATGTATCAGAGTTAAAACTGTATAAATGCCCAACTAACCATTTTCGGGGTGATTACCCCTAGGTGTATCTGTTCCCTCGACACATCTAATTTATTCTATCTATATAGGGATGCATTTCTAGAAAAAAACTTATAATATCGATTTTAACAAAACACAAGGATTTTATTAAATACTTATACTTATTCATAGGGTTTTTACTAGGATTCTATAACCCTAATACCCAAATAACATGTTCATTATTACATTGATATCAAATTATATACTATTTCAAAGAGTTATCTATAACATAAAAATTGTGATTAACCATAACTTATACAACCTTAAATTATCTTTAATGAAAATAATAATCTTAAAAGTTATCTAAACATTTCCTTTTATACTAAATGTGATGACCCATACCCACACTCTTAGATTCAGTGTTCATTAACACATACATTACATTACTTTCTTGATACCAGATTTAAAATCTTGGATAAAACCAAACTTAATTACAAAATCAAAATTATTATTTCATTTCTTATATACGAAGTATATTTTTAGGTTTATCATGTTATAGAATTCATAAATAACATAAATTGATAAATCCCATGATATTTGTATCAAATTGAAAATTATACAATTATATGTGAAATTACTTAATTCATGAAAATTTATAAATGTATCCCACAAATTATTTGACACATGATATCCTTGGAAACATGTCACATATAGTAATTTTCTCTATAACCTAGGTAAATTGAAAACATAATAAGGGTTGGTCCTAAATTATCTGTAAGGTAAACATATAATTGAAACAATCATGCAATAAACATGACCTAAATATTATGGAAGAAAGAGATAAAAAACATAAATCTAAAATTAAAATGAAATTGGTAACATGATACATCAATGAGAATAAATTAAATCATGGATAATAATTTTAATAATATCATATTGATGGAATGTATAATTTTAGACATAAAAAAACTATTATTAAGGCCTTGGGCGAATACACTTTACTTCTAATAAAGACCACAGTCAAAAAATCCTAATATAAAGGCTTTATGCCAAGACAATATTATATTATCGGAAGAGGCATACCCCAAAAAAAACCTATTTTGTCCTATGATACTTTTCAATTCATCTAGGGGATATATAATGTAGGGATCCACCGATCACTTATTTAAGTATAATGCATTCATTATAAAATAAAATTAATAAACAACACAAAATCAACCTTTACAATAATCATTCATATAATAGAATATGGAATACCGATACCTTTACCCATTTTAATAAAATACCATAATTTCAATATGAACATTAGGTAATATTATTTATGTAATTTTTTTACAACATATATAGGAACGGGTATACGACTAATACAACACTAGAATAACATGATCACAATCCATCTAGAGAAAGAAAATGGACAATTTCAATAAAAAATATCCCAAGAAGTGTTAAATATTTTCAAGGGGTTATTTGGTAGGAATTTAAATAAAAAATGATGAGATAATACCACATAATACAATCAAATAGTTAGAATGTATCCAACTTATATAAAATAAGTTCAAAGAATGGTCATAACCCAATGAATGAAAATCGGATCCTCGCAACTAAGAAAACAAATATATCACTATACACTTAAAAAATGGAATATTATTTGTCTATTTAATAACATAAAATATAAGGAAACTAATATTTATGGGATAATAAATCAAAATAACACCATAAAATGGGAACATGGTGTATAAAATGTATTATGTCTTAAAGAATGATAATTAACACCCAAAAAATCCATATAACTTATTAAATTTAAAATAAAAACCCCTTGATAGAGTTGGATTTTAATTAAACTTAAAATACCATTATTATAAGACAATTCATGACAGTATAAGTCATTTGAAAATTAAAATAAGTGGATAAATAAAATACTTATCTCAATGAATGGAAATTGAGACAAAAACTCTTAATTATTATCCTAAATCCCATGAATTTACTTTAATATTATATATAAAAAATATATCTTAATAACTTAATTAATAATCTTATTCATATCTATTTTTATTTATACTCTTCATAATTATTCACCGTCTACACGAATTCTTCTGATTTTCCACATTGGGTGTTTATAGTTTTGATTGTTTGTACTAGTTTCATAATAGTGGTGTCTATGTTTATTCATATTGAAAATTTCATAATTAATATATATTATAATATAATATAATATACATTCCAAGTTACTTTATTAATTTACTATTTTTTATGTTAGTTTTGGTTATGAACCATGGTTATGAAATCAAGGATGATCATGTTTCAGTGATTCTTAATGAAAAAAAGTGTTTTCTTAATTAAGAAGTTACATGTTGATATAACATTAAAATAAATAATTAAATAACATTATTTAAATATTTATGTTATATTAAAACCCAAAATATGTTCTAATAGTCATCCATGACTTAAATTAAAAGTATTGTTTGATTAAGTGGTTAAACCGACCCAAACATGAACATACCCTAATTTAATGAATGATTATGGGGTTGTTTAGTTGCTAAATCATTATAGAAAAAGTATAATGATATTATTTGGTGATAAATAGCATGATATATTATAATTAAAATGATTTGGGAGAATAATTAATGGATATGAAAACATCACATAATTTGAATAAAAGATTATCCTCTTAGTACACTTATTTTTAATGATTAAATTAATGATGATTATTTTTTGATCATATAATCCCTATGTTATATATATTTTCATAAAATAACCTAAATTAAATAATAAAAATCACATTTATCCTTTAATACCATCCTTATATCTAGTCTTGTAAGGTGTTGAAGGAAAACTGAATGCGTTATGTCGTAGAGGTTGTAGTCTTCACAATGCATGAATGACAATTTTGTTTTTATTAATGGATAGAGTATACTAATAAAGAATGATAATACTCTTAATATAATATAATTATAGTATACAAATGATACCAATATCATTATATTTGTGTTGTTAGAATAGATTTGAAATAACGAACTTAAGAAGAAAAACTAAGTAGTTGATAATACTCATGTCGATGAATTGAATATTCCTTGGAAGTATCCTTGAATTACAGAGGATTAGGATGCAAATGAGTGACCAAGAGAAAATTTTATTGTTATAGGGTTATAGGGAGAGAAAAATTTAATAGTTTAAAAGAGGAATTATAATGAAATGTGTATAAAAACCCTGGTTTTTATTACACACTTAACATAATTTATTACATAAAACATTCACTTGATACTATATAGAAGTTCAAGAGGTATAGTGTATTTGAGGATTAGGAATATTACATAACCACATAAAACATAGAACAAAACATCTTATTTAAAACATCCTTTACATGACCACTACATTCCCTCGTACTTAGCATTGCATGGGATAACTTGAGGACATACATAAGAAAAGGGTGAGCTATAAAGCCCAGTAAGGGAGTAAACAAGTTATAAAATGAAGAATAAAATACATGTTAGGAAATAGGCATATCAATGGAGCATAAAATAAACATGAACATCAGGGAATTATATAACATGATTATCATAACAAGGAAATGTGGCAACAACACTTAACATTGAATTAGCATGAGCCATGGCTCATTGCACATGGAGCATAAGTAAACCCTCATTGCCCATGAATCATGAGTAAATCCTAGTTTCAATTGAATTATAATGAGTAAACACCCATTTAAGATGTTGTATCATGATACTATACTTTACCCAATGCATTGGAGCGCTATTAGGGTACACTCTTCATAATAATTTCATTTCATGCATAAATGTACCATATAGATCATACAACCTGAATTCATTAACATCACAATTCATTGAAAGAATAAGAGATGTGGAATAAATAAATGTAAGTCATCAATCAAAAATTACATGTGCATAAAAGTGAATAACCTTTATAGAGGAGTGAGTATGGTATTCACTACACAATGATTTTGGTATGGAAATTTTGGTGTAATTTCAGCAGCATAACGACGTCAAATAGAAATTCGTAAAATGGGGTGATTAGAGTGAAAGGGGTATATCATAATTTATACATTAAATTTATATTTAGGGGATCATGGGACATAATATACCGACATATGGAATAGAATTTAGATGCATAATATAAAAGAATTGCTTGAATGTAAATAAGGAGAGAGTAATTCCTTATGGAATTTCGTCATGGTAACTGGTGTACATGGAAGGCCCAGATGAGAGATAAATGGGTATATAATAATTTAAAAATAAATAGTAAAGTATAGGGGAGGTTATGATTCATACCCCAAAATTTATAACTGAAAATAAAAGGGCATAACAATATTAAGAAACTTGGATACAATGAGAAAGGAAGGAATCCCTTACTTGGAAGTGTGATCCCAAAGGCTTGGTAGGGGATTGAGAGAGGATTTTTTGGAGCTTGGGGTGACTTTGGAGGATTATAGAGAGAGTATGAAAGAGGTTTCACAAACACTAAATTCTTTTAGTGAAGATTAAGTGGGATATTGGGTGGGTTTATATAGAGAAAGAGAGGTAATTCTTTATTATTTAGGTTTTGGAAACCACACATTAAACTAATCAAATACAAAAACCAGCCCATGGTTTTTGCCAATGGTTTTTGAAAAGGTGGAGTGTAAAAAAATATTTTATAAGGCCAATTTCCTAAATTCTGAAAAGAAAAGGGTTTCTTATGTGGAGGTGAGTCACAATCTCAATGAAATCAATTTAAAAAGCTAAAATATTTTATATGTCTTGGAGGGTCCACTAAAGGTTTGTAAAATAAATCAAACAAACCTAAAATCAGATTATTTTAATTTTAAAACATATATTGGCCAAACATAATGTTTATAGTATTTTATTACACCACTGTTGGGTCTTTAATATGTCATAAAACACATTATATATTTAAACGGTATTTAATTTTTACCCAAAAATTTTACTGTCTCAGAAAATAATGAAAAATTCACTATTAGATAATTTTGACATCCTGATTAAAAAAATAATATCCATTTATCTAAATAATTTTATAAATATGTGAATTTTCACTTTCAATATAAAAACTGACATTTATCATAAAAATCATGAGTTTTGACAAAAAAATCTTTCAAAAATTAATAAATATTACCATTTCATTCATAAAATTATAAAATAATTTATATTTAATAAAAAGTAATTTAATAATAATAATAATATTTTAATAAATTAATATTTAATTAAAAAATCCATTAATTCATCAAAATAGATTCCTTAGTTGAATATTAACTAAAAATGTTATTTGTGATTTAAAAAACTTTTTACAAAGTAACAATAATAAAATGAATTTATATTATTTATTATACACAAAAAATGCACATAATCATAGTTATAAGGTCTTGTTACATAAAACCTTACAACACCTACTTACGACTGAAGGGTAAGGTGTGCGATGGTGACATACTCTTGGGGTGGCTCAGATAACATCGCTCGACTGGTAATCTCTACCAAATTTCACTTCTCCCATATGTGGTTCCGTTCAAGCTTCACGTGTTGAAGCTATGCTTGGGCTTGGTTAAGAGCAAAGCTAAATGATGCCACCTCCTTTCTGAGCTCCGAAAAATGAGCTTCATAATGGGTAAGTCTATTAGATGAGGCCATCTCTTCCTTTGTCTGAGTAAATTAGATTGTTAAAGCCCTATATTTATACTAATTTTGTGATCACTGTTCAATGGCTATATTAGAAATGGTAAAAATTATTGATGTTATTTGAAAAATAAAAAAACATAAAACTAAATAAGTTCTTATTTTATATAACCATTTTACATAATAAGACATTTAATCATATTAAGAGAAATTTTCATTAATGAAAGTTTTGGTCGTTAAAATCTTCCCCCTTAAAAAATTTTACCCTCAAAATTTTCTTTTCCCACACTAAAACAGATGTGGGTAAATTTGGTTCATCACTTCCTCCAATTCCCACGTCGCTTCTCCAAACTTGTGGTTTCACCACAACACCATGACGAGGGGCATTGTATTATTTCATAGAAATTTTTCTCTATGATCTAAGATCTTCCCTGGTTTCTCCTCATAAGAATGATCATCCTCTAACTGTAATACCTTTGAAGAGAGTACATGTGATGGGTCTGGTATGTACTTACTTAAGTGGGATACATGAAAGACATCATGTACGTTGGCCATAGTAGGTGGAAGTGAAAGTCGATATGCCACAACCCAAACATGATCAAGAATATCAAAAGGGCTAATGTACCTAATACTTAACTTCTATTTCTTTACAAAACTCATGAACTTATTACACAGAGATATGCATAGAAATACCATGTATCCAACTTTGAATTCAAGGTCTCATAGACGGTTGTCTTCATAACTCTTCTGTCGATTTTGGGCTTCCTTAATATGATATCGAATGATTTTCACCTTCTCCACCATTTCTTTAACTATTTCAAGTCCTAATAGCTTACACTCACCAAATTCAACCAAACAATACAGTGTTCTGAACCTTTTACCATAAAGGGCTTCATATGGTGCCATTCAGATGCTCGAGTGGAAACTATTATTGTAGGAGAATTCAACTAGTGAAAGATATTGGTCCCATCCTCCATTGATGTACATAGAACATGATCTTAACATATCTTCCAATGTCTGAATAGTTATATCATATTGACCATCAGTTTGAGGATGATAGGTTGTAATAAAGTTTAGTTCAGTGCTTAGAGCATGTTGGATACTTTTCCAGAACTTTGAGGTGAATCTCGGATCATGATCAGATACAATAGATAGTGGTACTCCATGCAGCCTTACCAATTATTTGATTTAAATCCATGAAATTTGATCCAATTATAATTCATCTCGAATTGTGATAAATTGAGATGTCTTGATAAGATGATCCATAACGACCCATAGAGCATTGTTTTCTCTGGATTTCCTTGTAATTCCAATGACAAAGTCCATGGTAATGTTGTCCCACTTCCATGTTGGTATGGGTAGTGGTTGCATCATCCCCTTAGAAGTTTTCCTCTCATCCTTCACTTTCTGACATACCAAAAACTTTAATGTATATTCAACAATATCCCTTTTCATATTGTCCCACCAAAAGTTTTCTTGGATATCTCGATAAATCTTTGTGATCCTCAGGTGAATATAGAAGGTTGATCTATGTGAATCATTCAGAAGATCCTTCTGTATATCTCGATCAGATGGTACTTATAATCGTGACCAGAATCTTATAATTCCATCCTTATCAACTATGAACTCTGAGGATTTCCTATTTCTAATATATTTCACCCTTTTCATAATTTCCACATCGTTTCTTTGAGAATCCTTTAACTTTTCCAAAAGTGATGGTTGAGCAATAATTTGTTAAAGGATTGATGATGTTCCATTCTTTATGATTCCCATGTCCGTCCTCGACAAATATAAGAATATTAGATCCTTTTAAATTCTCATCATTGATAATGATAAAGGATACTTTCTACTTATAACATTTACCACCTTGTTCACTTTCATTAGGTGGTAATGGATTGAGCAGTCCTAATCTTTGATCAGCTATAACTACATTCGTTGGAGCATATTCAACTCTTTCTGTGTGAATATTTACTTGAGGATTTTTTGATCCGTGTATATTTTATACTCCTCCACTTATAGGTAATTCCATAAAATTTTTAAAGCGAAGATCACCACAACCAACTCCAGATTATGTTTTGGATAATTCTTCTCATGAACGTTCAATTGCCTTAAAGAATGGGCAACAACTTTGTCATTCTGCATCAACACACAACCCATGCCCTTCTTCGAAGCATCAATGAATACCACAAAAATTTCTCCAATCATGGGTAATGTGAGAACATACGCAATAATAAGCCTCCTTTTCAACTCTTTGAATATTTTTTTAGCATTAATCACTCCAAGAAAACATTACTCCCTTCTGAGTTAGCTGGGTAATAAGGTTGGACAATCATGAGAAATTTCTCACAATTCATCGATAATATCCAGCTAACCCTAAGAAGCTATGGATATCCATTACCAATATTGGCCTCAGCTATCCCTCTATTGGAGCTATCTTCAAGGTATCCATAGATATCCCATTTCTTATGATAATATGGCCCAAGAATGAGACCTCGTTCAACCAGAACTCACACTTAATGTACTTTTCATCGAGATTATCCTTTCGCAAGGTCTCTATTATAGTTCCCAGATGCTCCTCATTATCCTCCTTGGTTTTGGAGTATATTATTATATCATCTATGATGACTACCACAAATTTTTCTAGGTAATCTCTAAACACTCTATTCATCAAGTCCATTAATATTTTTGGAGCATGTGTGAGTTCGAAAGGCATTACTATGAATTCATAGCACTCGTATCTTGTATGAAAAGTATTCTTGGGGATATCTTTCTTCTTCACCCTTAATTGATAATATCCGGACCGAAAATCCAACTTGGAGAAGTATTGTTCTCAACACAGCTAATAGAACAAGTCATCAATTCGGGGCAGATGATACTTGTTCTTTATCATGATTTTGTTGAGCTCACGATAATCAATTAAAAGGCGCATTGACCCATCATTCTTCTTAAAGAAGAGGACTGATTCACCCCATGGTGAAATACATGGGCATATAAACTCTATATCTATATTCTCCTATAGTTGTTTCTTCAGATCCTCGAGCTCTACAACATCCATTCTATACAGATCCTTGTATATTAGAAATTCCCTAGGTAAAAGGTCAATTGAGAATTAAACATCTCTTGTAGGAGGAAGACCAGTCAATTCCTCGGGAAACACTTCAGTGAATTCCCTCACAATAAGAATGTCTTAAAGGATGGTTGCCTCCTCAGACTCAATAATCTGAGCCAGATACGTGTGCCCATAACGCAGTAATATCCACACTTGAGATGATGGTGCTAAAAAAGATTCATCTTCATCCTTGCAGTTGTATAAAATAGAGGGTTTATTCTCCATATGAAGAGAGATTTCCCTCTCATAGAAATTTATGTTGGCTCTATATAGGGAAATCCAATCCATGCCAATAATTGCATCAAATTCCACTAGAGGGATTATGACTAGGTTTGCTGAGAAGTTCAATTCACAAATTATGACAGGGGAGGAGTTTTATTTAAGGGATTCAATGATTTTTCCATTTTCCATACTCACCGACATATTTACTTCAATGATTTTTAGTGGTGTTGGGATTATTTTAATATAATTTATGGATATAAAAGAACGCATATAACCAGAATCAAAAAGTATATTCACTATTATTTAATGAATAACTAGCGTACCTGTCACCACTTCACTATCGGGGGTCACTTCGGTAATAGTGATGGAAAAAGCTCACCCTTGCTACCTTAGAGGTTATTGGATTCCTCCGAAAACCCTTGGCTTAGGGCACTGATTTTCAAGGTGCACTGGTTCTTTATAGTTTAAGCAATGAACAATGCATTGAGAGTCGAATGAAGCATTCCTCTCCTTTATCACAACCACATATTTTTCTTTTCGGCAGTTAATGTCTAGGTTCCCTTCTCTTCCACACCTAAAGCATTTCCTCATCCCCTTCAAGTAATTTTTGGGACGCTTCTTTACACACCTTTGTCAAGTGGGGTGTTGGATTTTCTTAGAACCATTGGATTTATCCATCAGATTACCAGAATTGAAGCCCACCTTATGTTTCTTATCCCCATGATACCCCTGAGATTCACTGATCTCCATTTCAACCTTGAGGGAACATCAGACAATTTTCTCACAGCTGTCGAAGTCACAGATTGCCAGGGCTTTTTGTAGGCTAGGTTTCATCCCACCAAATATGTGGTAAACCTTGCATTTAGGGGTAATGAAAAAAATGGTGGCATATCGTGCAAGACTTTTTAAGTTTTCCTCGTACGCTCCAATGGATTCATCTTCTTTTTTCTTGAGGGAAAGGAAGTACCTTTCCATATTAAGCCGGAGGGTGCGAGGAAAATATTTATTGAAAAAAAATTTCTAGAAATACTTCCATTCCAACTCCTCGATCTCCTCCTAAGGATTTGTATTTTTGATCAATGTCCCCCATTGATCAGCTTCACCCTCCATACAATAAGAAAATAGAAGAACCATCTCTTGTTCAGAACATTGAAGGATGGAGAATATCTTTTCAATGGATTTGATCCATTCTTCGGTGATTGAGGGATCAGATGATCCATTAAATCTTGGAGGAATTTGTCTCAGGAATCTCTCGATAGCAACTTGATCTTGGGGGTGGGGGGTTTAATGTTCCTCTTGACCCATGTTTCTATTCAAATATTATGTTAATTGAGAGAGTATCATGACCAAGTTCATGATTATTTCTCCCATCAGATTGGGCATCTCATTAGAACAATCATCACATTGATCTTCACATCAGTTGTTAGCCTGAGTCCTACTATTACTGGACATTGTCTGGAGTAAAAGGAAAGTCAGGGGTAACACATAAAGGGTTATCCTAGGATGAAAAAGATGACTTACAAATAGATTTTATTTCATTAACATATGAATCTATAGGCTTCAGTCTATGTTATCCATGATCTACTTTCTAACAAATATTCATAGGGGCGTTATTTTATTCCATTAATAATGGTTCATAATAATATTGTGAATTTACAAATTCATATCCCCCGAGTGTGTCATAACCAATAGTGTAGTAAGGCCCATTTCTAGGTACCAGGATACCCCGAGTCAAGCCCAAAACTCATTGTCAAAGTTTTCACTCCTAGGTACATCTGTTCCAAAGCCGCCCATACATGCTCGTATTCAGACATGGATATATTTGATTGATACACCAATTACTCAATACTACCCAAAATTTAGGTATGTTTTTATTATACTTAGAATTATCCATAAGGCTTTCACTATGTGTTTTAATCCTAATCTAAAAAATAACTAAACCTATCATCTGATACCAACTACAACAACCCTGTTTTTTATTACACACTTAACATAATTTATTACATAAAACCTTCACTTGAAAAAATATATAATATCGTGAGATCTAGTTTCTTTGGGGATTAGGAACATTACATAACAACCTAAAACATAGAACACAACATCTTATTGAAAAATTCCTTTACTTGACCCCTACATTCCCTCGTACTTAGCAATGCATGGGATAACCTGAGAACATGCATAAGAAAAGGGTGAGTTATAAAGCCCAGTAAGGGACTAAAAAAGGTATAACCTGAAGAATATAATACATGTTAAGAAATAGTCATATCAATGGAGCATAAAAAAAACATGAACATAAAGGAATGATATAACATGATTATCATAACATGGAAATGTGGCAACAACACTTATTATGGAATTATCATGAGCCAAGCCTTATTGCACATGGAGCATGAGTAAACCCTTATTGCACATGAATCATGAGTAAAAACTAATTTCACTTGAATTAGCATGATTAAAAACCCATTGAACATGATGTATCATGGTACTATACTTTACCCAATGCATCTGATCTCTATTAGGGCACACCCTTCATAATCATTTCATTCCATGCAAAAGTGTGCCATATAGATCATAAAAAATGGGTTCATTAACAACATAATTAATTATATGAATAAAAGATGTGCAATATATAAATTTAAGTCCTCAATCAACAATTACATGTAAATAAAGGTGAATACACATTGTAGAGGAGTGAGTATGGTATTCACTACACAATGATTTTGGTATGGAAATTTTTGTGTAATTTTGGCAGTATAACGACGTCAAATAGAAATTCATAAAATGGGTTGATGAGAGTGAAAGGGGTCTCTCATAATTAATACATTAAATGGAAGGTAATGGGATAATGGGACATAATATACCAATATATGTAATGTAATTTAGATGCATAATATAAATAATTTCTTGAATGTAAATGAGGGGAGAGAAATTCCTTACGTAATTTTGGCATGGCAACAGGTGTACATGGAAGGCACCGATGAGAGAGAAATGGGTCTCTCATCATTAAAACATAAAGATTAAAATATAGGGAATGTGATAAATCACACCCAAACATTTATAATTGAAAATAAAATGGTATAACAATATTAAGAAACTTGGATATAATGAGAAAGAATGGAATCCCCTACTTGGAAGTGTGATCCCAAAGGATTGGTAGGGGATTGAGAGAGGATTCTTGGGAGCTTGGGTAACCTTGGGAGGATTCTAGAGAGATGATGTAAGAGGTTGGACGAACTAAAAAATCTTTGAGATAAGAGGAAGTGGGATATTTTGTGGGTTTATATAGGAAAAGAGGGGGAATTATTATTATTTAGGTTTGAGACACCACACATTAAACTAATCAAAACCACAAACCAACCCATGGTTTTTTCCAATGGGTTTTGAATAATGGGAATGGAAAACAATATTTGATATATCCAATGGCCTAAATTCTTAAAATAACAGGGTTGACTATGTTGAGCTGAGTCACACTCTCAAGGAAATAAATTTAACAAGCTAAAATGTTTTATAAGTATTGGAGGGTCCACTAAAGCTTTGTAAAAAAAAATAAACCTAAAATAAAATTATTTTAATTTAAAAACATATATTGGGGAAAAAAATTATATTATTTTATTATATCACTATTGGGTTTTTATGATGTCATAAAACACATTATATATTAAAATGATATTTAATTTTTACCCAAAAATTCGAGAGTCTCAAAAAATTAAGAAAAAATCATCGTTGGATAATTTTGATGTTCAAATTCCAAAAATAATATCAATTTTATCAAAATAATTTTATAAATATGTGAAATTTTAATTTTAAAATAAAATCTGACATTTATCAAAAAAATCATTGGTTTTTATAAAAATAGCTTTCAAACCTTAATAAAAATTACAATTGCATTCATAAAATTATACAATCATTTATATTTAATAAAAATTTATTTAATAATAATTATAATATTTTATTAAAATATTATTTAATTAATAAATTCAATAATTCATCAAAATAAATTCCTTAGTTGAATATTAACTAAAAATATTATTCGTTCTTAAAAAAACTATTTACAAAGTAACAAAAATAAAATGAATGTATATTATTTATTATACAAAAAAATAATGCACATAATAATAGTGCTAAGGTCTTGTTACATGACACCTTATAACACCTACGTACAACCAAAGGGTAAGGTTTGTAATGGTGACAAACTCTTGGGGTGACTCAGATAACATCGCTCCGGTGGTAATCCCTATCAACTTCCAATTCTCCTGTAGGTGGTTCTGTTCAAGCATCACGTGTGGAAGCTCGGCTTGGTCTTGGTCAAGAGCAAATCCCTATGACGACACCTTCTTTCCGAACTCTGAAAAATGGGATTCATATAGGGAAAGTCTACTAGATGAGGCCATCACTTCCTTTGTCTGAGTAAATTGGATTTGTTAAAGCCCTATATTTATACTATTCATGTGATCACTGTTCAATGACTATATTAGAAATGATCCAATTCATAACGGTATTTTAAAAATCCAAAAACATAAAACCAAAGAAGTGCATATTTTATATAACCATTTTATATAATAAGACATTTAATCAGATAAATATGAATTCTCATTAATGAAAGTCTGTGTCATTACAATATGTGCCTTGAAGTGGTGAATATGTTACCCATTTATAAGTGAAGGAAAGGGTAGCTTTGGGAACACCTTTAAATTTTTCAATAATTCCATGACACTATTCAAGGGTCAATGCATCAAAAGTGGGAAAACATGTATGGAAAAGATATATTTGTCTATAAAAATAAAAACCATTTATTTATATGAACCTTTTAAAAATGTTTTATGTCATTTACACTAGGTTAAACTCAATTTACCCATTTTACCTTTACATAGGTAATTAACTTTTAACCTTAGTAATTAATTTTAATGAAAAAAATATTAATATTGAACCCATTTTCTTAATTTGATAATTATTCTTTAATATTTGAAAATAAATTTATCGATTATATTTTTTAAAATGTGAAAATTTAATTTTAAAATAAACCCACTTAATCCTATAAAAAAAGTTTTTTTGAAAAATAACTTTATTAAACATTAAATTATTATATAAGATAAAATTATAATGGTTACTAATTTTATTGATATAAATTTATTTATAATGAATTTAATCATATGTACGAGGATTATAAGTCAATAAAAAACCTAAACTCGCCTGGAAAATACTTGATTTAAAGAAAAGTGTAATAATAGTTTTTAAATTAAAGTAATATTTTAATTAATTATAAAAATGTTTTCCATAGGGTTTTTAAGTTCAAATAATATTTTAAAATATATATTTTTACTCCTTAAATAAAAATTTCATTACTTAAAATGTTTTTAAATATCATAGTTTATACTTACAAAATGATAAAATCAGGGGAATTATAATTTTCTCAAATCCTGCATTTTTCAACTAAAAAACAACCTTTTTAGAAAATGATAAGAAATCCATAATAATTAAATTTTGATACGAGGAATTAAAAAATAAAGTTAATTTTTATTTATTTTAAATTACAAAATTTATAAATTCATTTTTTGAACAAAATACTAAATTATAATGAAAAATGTTTTTATCATAAAATGACATTTTAAAATATTAACTGATATTGTTATTATTTCATATAATTTTAGAACTAAATTGGTGTTAAAAAATTATTAATATAAATTATTTGTATCATTAATAATATTTTTCTTGAAATATAAATTTTTATCATATAAAATAAAATTTATAGAGAAATAATTTTGTAACAATAAATGGACTTGTTAGTTGTTTTTCGTAAAATATTTATTTTACATTAATATTAAAATTAGTATTTATTTTATTTATACATATATTTGGTTTTAAAAATCTAGGTAATGTTAGAATAAATAATTTCTATGTCTTATTAATAATCATTAATTATATTTTGTAGAGATATATTCACTATAAGAATATTTTGTAATTTTATAATCAAAAAAGAAAAAGTTTTATTCGTAATAAACATGTTTACACATATTATATGGTTTTATTTAAAATATTTTTTTTCCAAATTTAATAATTTTAATTTTTAAAAATGAACTTATTTTTTTAAATAATAATATCAAAATTTTCTTCGGGTGATATTTGGGTATTTTTATGAAAAGATTGATTTTTAGCGAATGGTGAAAAATAATAATTTTTCAAAAACCATCACCTATTTTCATTTAATTAAGTAATTTAAAATTTACATTTTACTATAAGGTAACATAATTATAATATAAATATAAAAAATCTAATTAATTATATATTAATCCTAATTATACATGATTTTGGTATAAGATCATTTTTGGGATTTAAAAATGATTTTTTCTAAAAAACTATTTTCATTTCATTTTGATTTTTAATATTAAATTAATTTATACCAGTTATAGAAATTTAATCTTGAAAAATTGACTCAATATTTTTAATCTTGAGTTTCAATTTTTTTTAGAGCACCATTTAATATTTTGTTACTAAGAATAATAACCATAGTAAATATTTGTCAACTTGATAAGGGTAAATTAAGTAATTAATGGTTAAAAATAATTTGATAAGGAATTAAAATTTCCCTAAAACATTATTTTAATATATTATATGAGTGTGGTTCAACCATAATCAAATTAAAATTAAATTAATACTCCCAAAAATGACATTAATAATAGTTTATAATAAATAATGCATTATTAAATATTTTAAAATTTCTAAAAATATTATATTCAACCAAGTGAATGAGATATGATTTAAAATATAAACTATAGACAATTTATGGGTCACTTATCCTTTTATAATAACTTTCATTAATTCTTTATTGTAAAAAACATTGATACCACTTTAAGAGACAAAAGGGTTAATAGGGTTTAAAACCAAAAGATAAGGATGAAAACATCACCTAGACTTGTCCAAATTTTATTAGAAGAGAATATTTTGACTATTAATCATCCAATAGCCAAATTATATAAATTTTGATCCATTTTAACCAGAAACATAATTTATATTAATTCAATACTTTAAGAAATTCCAAGAGTTTTCCTCCCCTCACTTATAAAAGGTCACACCCTATCCTCTCTTCCTCACACCTTTTGAGAACTATATATAATAAAATACCTACCCATATAACTTACCTACACAACTTACCACATTATAGATTCATTTTTATCATAAAATAAATCTATAATGATTTATATATAAAAATAAATAAATTTTCTGAAGAAGAGGTTATTTTCTTAACCGAGAATTTTCGTATTATTTCTTCTTCTATATCAATAAAATCATGTTAAAACTAAATAAAATAATAAAAAAAGTATTTGAAATATATTTATATGTTATTATTTAAATATAATAACATATATTCCTCTCCTCTTCCATCAAATGGTAAATGAACCCATCATTCTTGTGTATAGTGAACTACCACCTCACAAACTGATGCAGTCTGTTTTCCATCATCACCTCTAAAGACAGTTTATAATGATAGATTTAATATATATATATATATACATGAAATTAATTTCATAGGTATGGTTATTTAAATATAACATATCATCTTATTTCTTACCTTTAAATCCATTGAAAAATGATAATGTCATTCATTCGTACGTGTGGACTAACACCTCCACAAAGCAATGTGATCCGTTTTCATGACCACTTCACATGGATAATATATATAAGTGTATTTAAAAAAAATTATATTTATGATATAATAATGTTTATATAAATATAAGAGTATATTTACCTTCTTTACCCTTGATCTCTGAAAAATAAAAATGTTACTCGTGCATACCTATAGCCTACCATATCTATGATTGTAATGTAATTCATTTTTCATAACTATATTTCATGATTGGTTTTAAAATTATAATTAATTTATATATTGATAATTATTTTATGATTATTGTTAATGAGATTATGGAATAATAACCACTTTGACTATAGTTAAACTGCTGAAGTGATTTTGATATATGATCCGAATATCAACAAAGCATCTGACATGAAATTAATTGATCAAGTAATTGTATATAACATGGTAACAAATAAAATAAAAGGAATAATAATAATGATAAAAAATAATAATTAGGTAAATAATGAATATAATTTTATTATTTCGTAAGATAAATAATGGATTTGATGAGTTATATTTGAGGTAAGGGACACTTTACCTTTAAAAAACTCGTTTCAAATGTTTTAAAGATTTATTTTCTAAATATTTTTCTTCCATATCCATATAATTAAAATAATTTTATGTATGTATTTATATGTACATAAATGAATTATAAAAAACATTTTATGTCACTTTTTACTTTATTTCAATGGGGTTCAATAGGAATATTCTTATGTATTTTATAAGGAATATTTTGATGGAAAAGAAAATGGAATGCTCTGTTTTAACTTTTATATCCTCAATGGTTCTTCCCGCTTCCATAAACATTATTTTATGTCTAAATTCATTTAAAATATTTCATATTTTATTTCAATAAAAACACTATTTCAATTTAATATAGGTAATTTCAAGATGGTTTATAAATGGAATGGATATTTCAATATCTAGAAATGTTTTCTTATGGGTGGAAAGAATAATTTTATAAGCAAGATTTCATGTGTCATGATTATGTTATGGTTATTGGGAATTGTTTATGATGATGGGAGGTTTCATTGTAAACTAAGTATGGGTGGTTATATTATAAACCATGTATGGGTGGTTTCATCATAAACCAATAATGGGTGAGCCTGATATAGCTCTCCAATGCATTGGGTAAAGGGATGAAGTTAACAAGTAAAGTTTCTCCTAAAAGATTAATGAAATTTACTAGGTTTGTAATTTCATATGTAAGAGTGATATAAATATTACACCCCAAGTTAAGTAAAATATTTATTTATTCTTTCTATGGATTTTCGTGGGAATTTTATGATTTTACAAGGTAATCAAATGATCTTAAGTTTAGAGGGAAGTTTATGCAACTTTTTAAGGGTAAAATGTATATTTTTTTTTAAAATCATGATTTTAAATTATTTCAAAGAATCATTTATGAGTTTTATTTTACTATTAATATTTATTATGAAATATAGTATGAAAATATTTGGGCATAGAAGTTACTTTTATGGGTAAGAAAATGTTTATTTTGAGATCAAAGTTTATTTAAAAATAATAATTTTTATGAGTATTCATGGAATAATGAGTTTATTTATAAATTTTTATATGTCCCTTACTAATATTTGTATTCTCATCCCTCATTTTAAAATTTTTTAACAGGGTTTTAAGGATGAGTAGAAATAAGGATAAGGTTAAGGTGAAAAGTGTGACAATATTCCATAAAAATAAAACTTGTTATATCTTAAAAATTTTGTATTGTGGGAAAATAAATATTGAGTTAAAGTGACCACTTTTTATGTAATATTTATTTATTCAAGGATGATGAATTAAATCTCTAAAAATATAAACCTAAAATATCTTCAAGAATGTAAGAAACTAAATTATTTCCAAAAGATTCAATTTATGGATTTTTTATGGTCGTATCCTTATAGTTGGTATCAAAGAAAAAGTTTAGATAATTTTAGAGGTTAAGATAATATAATAAAATATAATTAATAAATTCTAATTTATGGTTATAATGATATATAATTTTCATATTATCATGTTTGTTTTGTCCAAACAATGTTTATTCATAATGGTTTTTTGAAAGGAAACAAAGAAACTGAACTAAGAAGGCACCAAGAGGACAATATCCTTCTAAATCAGCAACAAAAAATGATTATAAATAGAACTAAATATTTTTTTCTAAGATAGATTAGTTTATTTAGGCTATAAATGGTGGTGGTATCCATGCTATAGAGAATCAAGATATACGACATAGGAACAAGTCGATAATGATGTATTTTAGGAGACAACACCCTCCAACATTTAGTGAATTTTCTAGCCAAGTGGTATCTAAGGGGTGAATGAAATCACTAGAAAGTCATGAAATTTTTGAATCATAAAAAGGAAACTCTCGTTATTTACCATTTTGAAGGTGAAGCTGATTAATGGAAATCAATATTTAAGAATATTAGATAAAGAGAAGAGATTGATATCTTGGAATGGGATGAATTTAAGAATAGTTTCCTTGATAAATATTATCCTAAGGCCGTAGGACTTAGGTTGAAAAATTAAATATTTTAATTAATGGAAAATAAGAAAGATTGAATGGCCACGTATGAAGAAAAATTCACTTGATTGGAAAATTATGCACAAAATTTTATATGAGATATTGATAGTAAAATTAATTAGTTTTACTTTGGATTGAATCCAAAATATCGAAGGGAACTGGATTCCTATGAATTTAAAAGTTATGAGAAACTTGTTTGATGTGAATAGACGGTGAAAATGGAGTTTTATAATGATTAAATGTTTTATGATAACAAGTTGAAAATTTAGTCAAGGTGATAAATAAATGGGATGAATCCATCAAATAAATTGGAAGATAAGAAAATCATGTTTTTAATTTGTAATAGATTTGGTAAAAAGGACCCTGAGGAATGTATTTTGAAATATGGTAAGTGCTTTAGATGTAGTAAGTTTGGGAATAAGGCTCATGATTGAAAATAAAAAGATCTTAGTTGTGGTAAAACCAATATTGATATAAATGAAATAAAGTGTTTTAAATGTAATGAGATGGATCATTATGCAGATTCATGTTCAAAGAAGGGAATGAATGATGGGAACCAATAAGACTAGAATGAGAATGGTGTGTTAAAATCATTCATGACTTCATCAGTAGATTTTGGGCCATCAAAAAAATCTGTAACATGTAAATTATTTATTTATTCAGATTATGATAATGTTTCAGGGTGTACACATTATTTCATTTCTATGAAATTTTTTATTAAAATGAAAATTTCACATCATCAAATAAAGTTAGTGATTTTGGTAAAAACACCAAGGGGAAAGTATTAATGAAACCAGAATGAATAATATTTATGTTATATTATGTGGAAGGTATTTCCATATAAAACTTATTATATTTCCCATTGTAGAATTTGATTTTATTATAGGTATGGATTGAATTTCATTTTATCATACTATGATAGATTGCAGAGCCAAAGAACTTATTTTTAAAAATAAGTTTTTGTTTGTGGTTAAGAATAAATTCATACCTTTGATAACATATCAATAATCTAAGAAACAATTAAGAGAAGGAAATCAATGTTTCCTTGCTCATATTTTTGGAAATAAGTTAACTTTTTAGATTAATGAGGTATAAGTACTAAAAGAATACCAGAATGATTTTCCTAATGGTTTCCTTAGAAATATACCTAATTTATAAGATGACTTTACTATTTACAGAGTTCCTGATGATAATCTAATTTCAAAACCCCCTTATTAAATGGATCAAGTAGAACTACTAGAATTCCAAAAGTAGTTACAAGAATTCCTTGATAAAGGTTTAATTCATCCCAACACTTCAACATGGGGTACTCTTATTTTATTTGATTAAAATAAAGATGGTTTTATGAGACTTTGTATGGATTATAGAGTTTGAATAATATTACTATTAAGAATATGCATATATTTCCTCATATCGATGAGTTGTTTGATTTTATCCAGGGATCTCAGTACTTTTTGAAGGTTGATCTATGTTTTGGGTACCATATGATGAAGGTGAGGGAGGGTGATATTTCAAAAATAGAATTTCATACTAGATATGGGAATTATGAGTTTGTGGTTATTCCCTTTGGGTTGAAAATTCTCCATCTATTTTCATGGATCTTATGAATATTGTTTTCTATAAATATTTAGACAAATTTGTAGTTGTGTTTATTGATGATATTTTGAGTTATTAAAAAATTTATGAGGATCATGAAAAACATATAAGGATTTTTTTTCAAATAATAAAAGAAAATAATTTATATGAAAAATTTAGTAAAAGTGAATTTTGGTTATGAAAATTTGTATTCCTTGGACATATCATAAAGAAACATGAAATATCTATTGATACCACTAAAAATAAAGTGGATGATGAGTGGCCAAGACCTAAAAACATAACTAAGATTTATAGTTTTCTGGGATTTGTAGGCTATTACTAATGGGTTTTTGAAAACTTTTTTTTGTGATTATCAAGAACGCTAACTAAAGTTACTTGAAAACGAGTCAGGTTCATATAGATAAAAGAAAACAGTAAATGTTTCTAGAAATTGAAACAAAGATTCATGAATACTCTAGTTTTGGCCCTACCATTCAGAATTAGTGACTTTGTTATCTATAATGATGCTCCATTTAATAGAATAGGTAGTGTTTTTATAAAAAATGTTTGGGTAATTTATTATGATTCATGTCAATAAAAACCATATGAGAACAATTATCCTATACATAAACTTGAATTGGAAGCTATAGTGTTTTATTTAAAAATTTGGAGATACATTTTATATAGAGTAAAGTGTGAAATATATACTAATCATAAAATTTTTATGTTTATATTTAGATAGAAATATTTGAACGTGAGATAGAGGATATGGATGGAATTGATAAAGGATTATTATTTCACACTTTATTACCATCTGGGTAATGAAAATGGAGTAGCTGCTGCTTTGATTTGGAAGTACAATGAATCATTAACTATGACACATCTAAAAAATTATCTTTTGGTTAATGATTTAATTAATTTTGTATTATAAATTATGAATTTAAGAACCCCATATATTTTTGTTTTAGGTGTTAGTATAATCATCTTTGTTAGATATAATTAAGCAAGCTTAGAAGGGAGACTTTGAGTTATAGGAAAAGGTAGAATTGGTTAATAAAAGATTGTTTCTAGAACATAATACTGAAAAAGGTATTTTGTGATTTAGAAAAAGGTTATGTGTTTCATGTGATCCCCAATAAAGGAAATAAATATTGAGTGAGGCTCATATTTTCATATTTTCTATTCATCATGGAAACACAAAAATGTTTGGAGACCTATGAGAACATTTTTGGTTGGTTGAAATAAAGAAAAATATTGCTAATTTTACTATGAAATATTTGACTTGAAAATAGGTTAAAGATAAAAAATTAGATAAAGGGATGATTAATACTTTTTTATTTCTATAATTTAAATGGGATAATATATCCATGGATTTCTTGGTAAGATTTCCAAATACATCTTAATTTTATAATACGATTTCTGTAATTATTGACCGATTAACTAAATATGAAAATCTTCCTGCCATTCAAGATAATATGTATTTGGATAATATTTCTCAAATTTATGTTAAAGATATAATTAGATTATATGGAGTCCCTTTGTTTATTGTATCTGATCATGATCCTCATTTTTCCTCAAATTTTGGAAATTTTTTCAGAAGTCATTGAGTACTGAATTAAATTTTTGTACAACTTTTCATCTTCAATCTGATGGACAGTCATAGAGAATGATTCAAACTTTGAAATTTATTATTTGAACTTTTCCAATGGATTACTGTGGAATTTTGGATCAAGATATTACTTTCATTGAGTTTTACTATAATAAATATTTTCATTCCAGTATATAAATGTAACCTTTTGAATAATTATACGGAAAGAGATGTCAAACTCTAGCTTGTTGGGATAAAGTAGATAAAAGAATGTTTCTGGGACCTAGATTAGCAGAGTAAATGTATGAGAAGGAAAATATTATTTAAAATAATTTAGTATGGCTTATATTAGGTATAAATGTTATGAAAATAACTATAGGAAAGATATTTCTTTCGAGGTAAGCGATTAAGTTTTTCTTAAAGTATCTCCATGGAAAAATGTTATGTGTTTTGGTAAAAAAAGGAAATTTTGGTCCATGATTCATTGAATTATATGAAATCCTAGGGAAATTTGGATCATTTTACTTTTGATTGACCTTGGATATGAGTTTATTTTATGTATATGACTTATTTCTTGTTTCATTGTTACGAAAATATGTACCCGATGCATCTCATATTTTTATCCCTAAACTAGTTCAGTTGGAAGAAAACCATTATTATGGAAAATAAAAAGAAACTATTATTGACCATATAGATAATGTTTTGTGAAATAATGTTATTTAGAATGTTAAGTTTTTTTTGGAAAACTATATGATTGAAGAATAAAAATTGGAATCAGAAAATACTCCAAGGGAAAAGTATCCCCACTTGTTTAAATATTAAATAAAATTGAGAGGACTCAATTTAAAGGGGGGATATAAAAACCTAGTTAATGTTTGAAAAAATATTTTTCATATATTATTTATATTCATTAATAATATTTTATATCTATATATTAAATATAATAATATTAATTAATTTTTCAATAAAAAAATAGTTTTATTCTTACTAAATCTTATTACATATAATATATGATTTTATTTAAATGGTTTATTTTTCAATTTTGTAATTTTAGATTAAAAAAATTAACCTCATATTTTAAATCTGAATGTGAAAATTATCTTAGGTTAAAATTTTTATATTTTTAGGAAAAGATCGATTTTTCAATGAATAGTGAAAAATATCGATTTTTGTAAAACTGTCATATATTTTCAATAAATAAAGTAATTTAAAATATAAATTTGATATTAAGGTAAAATTATTATCCATTAACTATAAATAATCTAATAAAGTGTACATGAATAATTATTATACTGAATTTTTGTATAATTTCATTTTTATGCTCTAAAACTCAATTTTCAAAAAAACTATTTTTCATTGCATTTTGTGTTTTAATATAAATTAATTTCTTCCACATAAAGAAATTGAATCTTGAAAAATTGATTCCATATTTAGAATCATGAGTTCTAATTTTTTTTAAATATTTCCCTTTTAATTTTGGTTATTGTGAATAATAACCATAGTAAAACAAATTTAGCTCATTAAGGGTAAATTAGGTAATTAAGGGTTAAAAATAATATAATAAGAACTAAAAAGAACCCTAAAATACACCTTTAATCTATATAATTATTTTTTTTCTATCGTATTCATCCTTGATTCGTATTTATGGTAATTATTTCCATTATTCTTTAAAAATGACTTATATATTATTTTAATTAAATATAAAGTAAAAAATGTCACTCTATTTATTTTAATAGCTGTAATTTTTTTGAACTGGATAAAAAATTACATTGAGTTATAAATAGTTATTTAAAATATAAATTATTTATTTTTATCATGATAACTAATTTTTAATTTTTAGTGATGAAATAATTACCTTAAATGCATATGCAATGTTGGCATAGTGCTTGTGCAAGTAGAAGAAGAATTAAGTAAATAATATTTAAAACACTAAATGTAATATTTTTTTGGTGAACTATACTATTAGAAAACTTTTATAGATATATATAACATATTAGTAATGTTTTAATGCATTATATTGTAATTATGATTCTATCATGTTATTTTCAAAGTTAAATTAAATGAAGAGTTTCAAAATTGAAATTAATGATATTTTATAATAAATAATATTTTATTGAATGATTTAAAATTTATAAAAATATTAAATTCAACCAAGTTAATGTTATATGGTTTAGAATATAAATCATTAACAATTTATGGTAACTTTTTCTTTTATAGTAATTTTCTTGACTCCTTTATTGTAAAAACTTTGATACCATGATAATAAACAAAAGGGTTAATAGGGGTTGAAACCAATAGATATGGGTGAAAAAATTACCTAATTTGTAAAAATATTATTTTATTAGAATATGTAAACTCATAATCATTATATATATAAATTATATCAATTTTGATCTATTTTCCTAATAAATATTATTTATATTAATTTAATACTTTATAATATTTCAAGAGTACCCCTCCCCTAACATATTAAAGGGAACATCCTCTCCTCGCTTCCTCACACTTTTTGAGCACTCTATAATGTAAAATACCTTCATCAATAACTTCATTAAATCCATATCCATTTCCTAGAGGCCTTTTTTTATCATAAAAACAATCTAGTAATGCTTTAGGTATAAACCTAAAAAAGCTTTATGAAGAAGAGGTAATGTTCTTAACTGAACATTTTCATTTTCTTTGTTATTATATCTCAATAAAATCTTATTAAAAAATGATGAAAAAATAAAAAAATAAATTATATATTACCATATTTTATTATATTAATTTAAAAACATATATACATATCCTCTTCTAACAAATGGGAAACAAAACTATCTTTCGTGTGTACGACGGACTACCGCCACGTGAAATAATGTAATTCGTTTTCCATCACCACCTATCACGTATGATTATAATGGTGGATTTAATATATATATATATATGTTATTAATAAAATATTTATCATTATTTAATGATAATATATCATCTTATTTCTTACTATTATATCCATTGAAAAATTATAACGTCGTTCATGCATACGTGTGGACTACCACCTCCATAAAAGGATGCGATTCATTTTACCTATCCAAATCACATGGATACAATATGTAAGTTTATTTAAAGATAATAATATAATATTTTTGATAAGATCATTATTCTATAAATATAAAATTTTATTTACCTTATTTCCCTCATGCTCTTTGAAAAATGAAAACTTAACTCATCCGTACGTATAACCTAAAGTCTTCATGATTATAACGTAATTAATTTTTTATAAAAATTATTTATGGTTAATTTTTAAATTATAATTAATGTATAATAATTATAATTATATTTTGATTATTAGCTTGAATATAATAGAATAATTACCTCTTTGACCATAGTTAACTTACCAAATTGATGTTGACTTATGAGTCGAATATCGTCAAAACATCTGACGTGAGATTAATTGATTGTGTAACAATATATAACATGGTAAAAAATAAAATAAAAGGAATAATAAACCATAAAAGGGTTATTATGAAATTAAATAATTAACATTTAATTATTATTCATGAAGATAAAGAACACACTTGTTGAGTCAGACTTGAGGTAAGAAACACTTTACCTTAAAAACCGCATTTTATATGTTTTAAAGGATTATTTTATAAATATTTTTCTTCCATGTCCGCATTATTAAAATAATGTTAGGGATTTATTTATATGGAAAATTAATTATAAAAGTCATTTATGTCACTTTTTACCTTCTTTAAAAGGGTTTCAAAAAGGAATCTTTTTTACATATTTTATACAAAACATTTTGATAGAATAGAAAAAAGGAATGCTATATTTTTATGTATACAATGTCTTAGGTTTTTCTTGATTCCATGACCATTATTTAACATTTGGTTTCCTTTATAATATTTTCATTTTTCTTCAAAGAAAAACCCTCTTCCCCTTTACTCTTGGTATTTTCAAAAATAATTTTAAATACAATGGACATTTCAATATCTAGACATGTTTTCTTATGGGTGAAAAGAATAATTTTAGGATACTATATTTCATGTTTTACTATTATGATATAGTTATTTTTCATTATTTATAATGAAGGGTGGTTCTATTATAAACCATGTATGGGTGGTTCCATTATAAACAATGGATGGGTGGTTTCATTATAAAACAATGATGGGTGGTTCTGTTATAAACCAAGAACAGATGATCCCAATATAGATCTCCAATGTATTAGGTAGAGGGATAGATTTTGATAGTTAATTTTATACTAAGAGGTCATTAGAAATTATTTATTAGGTGATTTCATTTGTAATAGTGCTATGAAAATGATTCCCCAATTACCTACATGATTTATCTATGATATTTATATGTTTTCGTATAAATATTATCACTTAACAAGGTAATGAAATGGGTTTTTGTTTAAAGGTACATTTATGATACTTCTTAAGGGTGAAATATATATCTTTTTTAAAGAAGTTTTCAAGAGTTTTCAATGATTTAAAATAATATTTTATGAGTTTTATTTTTCCTTCAATATTTTTTTATTAAATGTTTTATGAAATGTTTTGTGAAGATAAGTTGATTTCTTGGGTAAGAAAATGTTTATTTTTAGCACATATGTTTTTTTAAAAATAAATATTTTTATGATCATTCATGGACCACTATGTTTCTTTCTTTACTTTTAGACACCCATTACTAATATTTTTTTTTAATCCTATATTTTAAATTATTTTGCATTGGGTTTTAAGGATTGGTAGGGATGATTTTGAGGTAAAGATGAAAATTGTGAAGCTATTTCATAAAAGGAAATATTGTTATATCTTAAAAGGTTTATATTGCAGAAAAAAAGGATATTAAGAAGAAGTTTTTACTTTCTGATTTAATATTTTTTTATATAAGGATTATGAATTAAATATTTAAAAATATAAATGTAAAATATATTCAAAAAATACAAGAAATTTAATTCTTTCTTAAAGATACAATTTACGGATTATTTAAGGTCGGGTCCATATATTCATAAATTGGTTAATACTATTAATTCCCACTAATTAAATAACTATATTTTAATGGTAATACTTTTATATTTATATTTAATCTAAATATATCATGGTTTCATTTATATTTAGCGTTGTATATAGAGAAATACATTGAACTAACTTATTTAAATGTAATATTATATTAGATTTTTTGGGTGTTACAGGATGTGAGTTATATGGGGGTGGTTCCATATAGGAACATAGTAATGCCACATTCTAGTTTTTTTGGAAGTTTTGGAAATTTGTTACATGTGGTGGTGTGAATTCTATATTATTCATGTCACTTTTTCTCAAGGATGTGCAACATTGGGTTAGAGCACTGCAACCTGATGTTTATGAGATATGTTGATAGTTTTGTGAAACTTGAATCCAATACAAACCATTAGATAAAACCTTTTTGGTGGGAATAAATGTGGAGTATATGAGGAAATATTTGGATGAGGTTGTAGATTAGTTGAATAGGTTCTTGTATGATGTGTTTCTTATGTGATGGGGTTGTGATTTATATAATATTAGGATACGAATAATGTGAGTGATAAAATGAATCAATTCCAATAATCTAGTGGTGGGAACCTTAGTGGGAGAATGGTAAACGTATATGAAGTTATTATATTCCCTAAGACCTTTTTATATACGATGGAAAAGCAGTCAGTCCCATGAACAATAATGGAAATTCATCAACTTCTTCATATTTATCCTCATAACTAGATGAATAACAACCATGGAATCCATGAGACATGATTAACCCGTATAATTTATAATTAAATTATATAGATTAAGAGTTAACTTGTATCATATTTATTTATTTATTTAAGAATCATTAGACCAGTTCATGGTGTACCATTATTGAGTTTAGAGGATTCAAGGGTAGAATACATCTAGTGGTGATCTACACATGCTCCATGAACTTCTAAGCATCATCATAAAAATCACCAAGTGCTATCACAAAAGACTCTAATGCTTTTCACTAATCACTGCAAGAACTTCTTTGAGGTGGAATACATATTTTTTTCTCTCTAGAATCAAGTGGGTAGAAGAGGGGGAACACACTTCATTATTGAGAGTTCTATAAAGTAATATCTCTCAAGGGTTTGAGAGTTTTCTCTACTTTTTTTTGTATACAATGATTATAATGGGTAGGCCTGAGTTAGAGAATAATATAATGGGTATTACACCACATATGAGGTTTCTATCCTATTTTTTTGTATACACTAAGTGTATTACACCACATATGAGAATAATATATAATTAATATGTTAAATTAATATATAATTTAACCAATGATTCTGAATACACTTAGTGTGTGACCCTCTATGTAACATTCTGTTACCTTGATTAGGTATGTTTTTACCTCTCTCCAATTTCCCTTTTTAGAATGGAGTTTTAGATGTTAGTTTCTTGATTTTATGTAGGATACAAGACATTTTCACACCGTGTAACTAGGTTACATGATGTGTAATGGTTTCTGGGTGCATTCCATGAAAAGAGTTCATATTGTGAAAGGTTACATTATGTGAGGATCATTTACACGTTGTGAGTTCATTTAAGGTTGTATTCTAATCCAAGGTTACTGGTTTTTCAGAGTATTTAGACATCATAGATTTCACGAAATGTAATGGTATTACACATCATGTAATTTATAGAACATGGATTTTTAAGTCACCGTTTACATTTTGAGTTCACATTTATTTACCAGTTCTCCCTTTCTCTCTACCAAAGGGTTCTCTTTGATTATTTTTGGAGACTCCATTCCTTCCTGACCAATTCGTCTGATATTCAATCTTCATTGTGGTTATGGTGAATCTCTCTAAGTGAGTGAACCTTCTACTTATTAATTTCCATTGATCATAGTAGTTCTTTTTAGTTGTGTTATTAGATTAGTTGGTCAGAGTTGGTGTTTCTTAATGTCCTTTTCCAGATTCATTGTGTGATCTCATTCTAGAGGTCGTTCCTTTATTGGTTGTGGTGTGACAGGTGTTTGTTCTTAAGTTATTTGGTGTTTCCTATTCTCTACCAACCCTCTTTATTAATCGAATCAATTCTGAGATGTGTGGACTGGGTTTTAGGGCCTTCTTTGATGTCGTTGAGTTTTCATTATTGGTGGATCATATTTTGGGTGTGTGTGACCTGATTTTGGAGGTAGGTGGTTCTATATCTAGACTATAATGATGAAAATTATTATTCATACTTTATATATTGATTTATACATGGAATTGGCATGATTATTTTGTGTGTGTTGAAAAGTGTTCTTAAAGAAAAATGGTTTTTTCTGGTTGTTGATGAATATAATGAAATGTGATATTTTCAATGAATTAGAATGAATTTTTGAAATGGTTTTGTAATGGTTATTCAAGGAATTGTAATGAATTATGAAAATGAACACCTGGGTTACCTTGGGTAATTATGTTGAAGGTTTAGCTTGAGGCAATCATCTATTATTTTGTGATTATGAGAAGGTTTTATCATGGAGATTTAAAATATTTACTAGGACCTTTGTTTTAAGGTACTGATATTGACATTGTTAGGGGGTTTAATCATGGGGAAATCCTCTAATTATTAGTCTTGTGTTCTAATAATTGTATTTTTCACTTGATTGATTGTGGTACGAGTAGTTTTTTAGCCTGACCTATTGTATTCTTTAATGGTACGATTCTTATTCTTCTACTATTTTTTGTACTATTTGTTTTTGTATTGTTTTATCCTTTATATGCATGTTGATTCTTGTGAAAGAATATATGGAAAATGTTCTTTGAAATTGATATAAATTCGTTTGTTTTAGAACTATGAAAATTGGGTAGGTTTACTATGTTTTCTATAAAACTGTTTTATGACTTATCATGCCATGTTTTATTTGAAATTAGCATAATTGAGTTATTATAAAAATACTTGTTATGAAACACTTGGGTGGGATCCTATTGAGTCTGTTAGATCACACCCTACACACCCCTCATTGGTGAGTAGAACTTTGTTTTTCTTACAATGCAGAGAAAGGCAAGGTTCCGTAGTGAGGTGGGAAGGTTTTGTGTCAGTTGAGTTGTTTAGATGGTTGTGAGATTGTGGTAGTTTGTCTACAATATCACATGGAGTATCTATTTGGTTTTGTTCCTTTATAGTTGGACTTTTCTCTGGGAGATTTTTTCTACTTTTACAGTTATGGAATATATTTATTAGATTTCTGTTATTTCTTCCTTCTACATATATATATATTCCATGTGTTTGTTTAGTTTGGGTAAAATCATTCCCTTTGGTTTTTTGTTTGATGCTCGGGTGATTTTTGCTGGCCTGTGGGGATTGAGAACGCCCTTTGGGTATGTGAAGAAACAGGTTGGTGCTAGTTTTGAGGTTAATCTAGGTTGGTTCATTACAAAATGGTATCAAAGGAGGTTTTTCCCCAAGTGTCCTTGTCTGGGGATGTCTGTTAGATTAAATATAGGATTGTCAGGACTTGATAGGTATGTTATGAAAAGTTCCTGGATAGCTCTGATCATGAGAAGAATCAATTTTCCATGGGATGTTGGTATATGTGTCTCTAACATTGGGTTTTGTTTTAAATATTAGTTCATAATTATGGGTTTTCTGGTTTGAATTGAGATTTAATTTTTTGCCTAATCATTTCTTCAATTTTTGTGTGCAACAATATGTCTCTGAGATATCTTCCACGAGTTCTTCAAGAGGGTGCAACTTATTCTCCTCAAGGGAATCCTCCAATAAATCAGAATCCCATTGAGACTATCCTATGGGAAGTCCATGCTATTGATTAGGAAACACCACTAGTTCCGAACACAGTTGTTGAGGTAAATCTAGGAGCTGGTGGAGAGAGAGAAAAATCATAGGAATTCTTACACAAGAAGAAACCATCCTTTAAAGCAACAAATAAACCTCAAGTGGAGGAGGAATGGATAGATAGGATCAATCAAATCTTCTAATTCATAGATATACCCGAGAATAAAAAGGTAAAGTGTGTAGTGTTCAGGATCAAGGGTTTTGGTAAGTTATTGTCGGATTCCATAGTCCTGGTAGACAAACATGTGGAATTAGATTGGAAGTGTTTCAAGACCCTACTCTAACAATATTTTTTTTAAGAATCACTTATGTTAGTAGAGTCTTTGGAGTTTTTATCTCTTTATATGGGAGAGAATATTGGGTTAGTGTAAACTAATTGGCTTACTGATATTGTCTATTTGTTCTTAGGATTTGGTAAAGAATGATCTATTCAAGGCTCATAAGTACCTTTAGGGTTTGTGACCAGATATCAGATAACATGTATTTATGTTAAATATTTCTATCTATTTGGAGATTATAGATATAAATATAGTGGAAGATATGAATATGGCAGGAAATGTTAGATTTTCCAACCCTTGTCTTCAATACAGTGGAAGTTTCAGTGGCATGCATGGGAAGAAGAGGAAGTGGCAAGATCATAAAAAATGTGGTGGAGTTGGGTATCAACAAAAATCCTCCAATGCACCATCATATAAAACTTGAAATGTTACTCTAACTTTATATTAGTTTAGAAAGGTTAGAAACATAAGATGTTCTAGTCCTATGCCTGTAAATACGTGCAACCATTGTTGATTCATTGGTCACTTACAGAGTTTCTGTCAGGATATTTCTATGCCTCATTATATTCAGGGTTCATCGTATCCAAGGGGTACTATGGGGAAGTCATATGCTTGAAATACTATAGGGATCCAACCATAGGCATGATGAGTGGATCAATTTCATGAACTGGATGAGTTTCTATTAGAGGTTGATGTAGTTTTGGTAATAATGAGCGGTACTATCTTTATTGCATATTCCATATTAATTTCTTCATTTGATACTAGTTTCTCCCACTCTTTTATATATTCACATTTTTTTGATATTATCAAATCCCCAATGGAACTTATGTCCTTTTTAATGTAGCTAGAAACTCCTATTGGTAAGAGGAAAGAGTAGGGGGTTTGGTGTCCTTATTTTTTTGTTAATGAAAGATGATACAAAGTTTCTCTGGTATTTTTTCATTCTTTATATAGATCTATTTAACATCATCATTGGTATTGAATGGTTTGTTGCTCATAGAGATAATGTTGATTTTTATCATTGACGTATTTCGTTGAATGATATTGATGGGATATCTCATGTGTTACTGAGGGAGTGGGACCCGAGGTATAGTCATAAAGGACCTTCCCACCCTGAGATTAGGAGTTTGTTGTCCACTATTATGATTGATCACGATGAAATTTATATTGTTTTTGATATTCCAATTGGTTTTTGGGACTTTCATGACATTTTCCCAAAATGGATTCTTTGGTATTCCTCCTGAGAGAGAGAGGTAGAGTTTACGGTTGACCTAGTGCTAAGTACTCAACCAATGTCAATACCTTCTTATCATATGGAACCAGTAGATCTGAAAGATATCAAGATTCATTTGGATAACCTATTGGAAAAAGTTTTTGTCCACCGTAGTGTTTTTCCTTGGTAAAAACGTGGGTACTTTTCCAAGAAGGAAGATGGTTTACTTCGGTTGTGTGTGGACTATTGATAGTTGAACCAGGTAACAGTTAAGAAAAAGTATCCTCTACCTCATGTGGATGAATTTTTTGATCAGTTAAAGGGGGAAAAGCAGTTTTCAAAGATTGATCTTTGGTCGAGTTATAATCAGCTCAGAGTTCAGGCGGATGATATACCCAAGATAGATTTCAGAAGTAGGTATGACCATTATGAATATCTTGGGATTCCTTTTGGTATAACTAATTCTCCTACAGTTTTTATGGATTTTATGAATAAGACATTCCATCAATATCTTGACACTTTTGTGGTAGTGTTCATGGATAATATTATGGTTTATTCTAGATTTGAGTGTGAGAACAAGCACCGTATATTTTTAACTTTAGAAATTTTGAGAATTCAATTTTTTTTGGAAATATTTCAAAATGTAGTTTTTGGATTCAAAAAGTTATGTTCTTAGGGCATGTGATTTTTAAACATGGATTATCAGTTGCTCTTGAAAATATGAAGGATGATTTGTTAAGGAAAGAACCATAATATGTCTTTGATATATGAAGCTTCCTTTGTATTTCTGGATACTACCAATATTGTTTAAGTATTTATCTAAGATGAAATCACCTTTGACTGCTGTTACCAGGGAAGTGGTGAAATTCATATGGGATGTAAAGTGTCAGTATTCTATCGATGAACAAAAATGGATTATAACATTAGCTCCTATTATGATCTTTCCTGATCTTGGTAAGGAATACGTGGTGTTTTATAATTATTATGATGTTGGTTTAGGATGCGTGATTATGCAGGATGACTATGTGGTATATTACAGATCTCATGAGATTCGACCGCATGAGAAGAATTACCCCACTCATTATTTAGAGATCTCTACAGTAATTCATGCACTTAAATGTTGGAAGAACTATTTTTGGGGGATAGGTTCTCAGTCTTTTCTGATCATAAGATTTTGAGTTATATCTTTTATTATAATGACTTGAATCTCAGATAGAGACAATTGGTAGAATACCATCAGATGTTTGAATTCGATATTTATTACACCCTGGGGAAGGGGAATCTCATTGTAGATGACCGTAGTAAGAATATACCATCCCAAGATATTCTAGAATCGAAGGAGTGGAACATTAGGGGGATTTTGTCTCAATTACACTTAGATTCTCAAGAGGATGTTTCAAGTATGTTTTTGACTAGTGTTCAGTTATCATCATTACTCTTGGAGTGTATTTTTTGGATTCAACAATAATATGATGAGTTCAATGAAGTTAGAGAAAGTATTTATGGTGGAGATACAATTTCTAGTTGGTCTCTCTATTCAGATGATATGATCCACTTTGGGAAGAAGTTTTTCATCCCAGCATCTGTGAGGAGTTTGGTCTTGCTTAATTTTCACAGCTCTTCAGGGTGCATTCATTTAGCCACTAAGAAGATGTATTATAACATGAGACAATGATTTTGGTGTCCAGGTATAATGTTTGACATCATATATTATGTGTCCCATTATTACACCGACCAACAGATAAAAGTAGAGCACTTGAAACCCTATGGGTTTCTTCGGCCTCTTCCGGCGCCGGTATAGAAATGAGATAAGGTATCCATGGATTTTTTATTGGATTTCCATGGACTCCCCAAGGGAGAAATTTTATGTTGGTAGTTTTTGATCAGTTGATGACGTCTCCTCATTTCATTCTGATCAAGGGTACCACTAAGGTTAAAGATATGGGTAATCTATATGTGCAGGATATTGTGAGGTTACATGGGATTCCTATTACCATTATTTCCGATAGGGATCATAGGTTTACCTCAAGGTTCAATAGGATTCTCCAAGAGGTGATTAGAACTTAGGTAAAGTTGAGCACAACTTACCATTCCCAGATAGATGATCAGACATATCATGTTATTTAGATCTGGGAGGATATGCTTCATGCCTATGTCTTGGATTTTGGAAGATCACATGATTTCCATCTAGTACTAGTTTAGTTTGTTTATAAAAATAGTTATCAGTCGTCGACAATAATGGATCCCTTTGAGGAATTTTATGTTCTCCCATGCATATCACCTCTTTGTTGGGATGAGGTGGGAGAAATATCTTTATTTATAACAATTTTGGTTCAAGATATTTTAGAAAAGATTCAGGATGTTCGTCAACATTTGGTTATAGCCCAGACTTGACAGAAATCATGTGCGGATTAGTGGCAACATCCTTTGTAGTTTTCCATTGGTGACTAGGTTTTCTTGAAAGTTTCTCCTCAATTGGTTCACTTTCATCTTGGAAAATATGTAAATTTGGATCCAAGATATGTTGGAACATTTGAGATTAGTGAGAGGCTTGGGAAGGTTGCTTATCGGTTAGAATTTCCAGTTCAGTTGACATGTATTCATGATTTTTTCCACATATCTCATCTTAGGAAGTATCATACCGACCTTTATCATGTTCTAAGTTGGGAAGAAATTGAGTTAGAGGTGTATGTTTCTCTTCTGGAGAAACCATTTGAGATTGTTTACTCTTAAGTGAAAGTCATGCATGGGAATTCGATTCCCTTGGTCAGAGTTTCATGGAAACACGTATCAGATTGTCATGAGACATGGTAACATGAGTCATGGATGAGGGAGTAGTGGCCTCATATTTTTTTACTAGGGTTACATCTTCCACATGACTTCCTAGGTAAGGAAATTATTTATTTTGGGGAGTTAATAACATCTAGTAACCTTGATCAGTTATGTTTTTCCCTCTCTCGAAGTTCCCATTTTGGTGTGGAGTTTTAGAGGTTGGTTTCTAGATTTTTTATAGGCATCAATTGATTCTATATTTATGTAAATTTGTTACACGATGTGTAATAGTTTATAGGTGCATTCCATCAGAATGATTCAGGTTGTGAAAGGTCACATGATGTGATAATCATTTACACATCGTGAGTTAATTTAAGGTCATATTTTAATCTAAGGTGGTTTCTTATTCACTGTATTTTGAAATCATAGATTTTATGATGTGTAAGGGTACTACACATCATGAAATTTCTCATGAAGGGATTATTAGGGTACCTTTCATGTTTTTAGTGCCCATTTGGATGCTGTTTCCCCTTTCTCTTGACTAAAGGATCCTCTCCAATGATTTTGGGAGACTCCATTCCTTTACAATCGATCTGTTCGATGTTTGATCTTCATTACAGTTGTGATGTGTCTTTCTGAATGAGTGAACATTCTAATTATTCATTTCCATTGATCTCGGTAACGCCCTTGAGTTGTGTTATTATATTTTTTGGTCTTAGTTGTCGTTTCTTTGTGTCTTCTTCTAGATCCATTGTGAGATCTCATTTTGGGGGTCGTTCCTTTGTTGGTTGAGGTGTGGAGGGTGTTCGTTATTGAGGTATTTGGTGTTTCCTCTTCTTTAATGATTATATTTATCAATTGGATCAATTATGAGATGTGTGGAATTGGTTCTAGGGACTTAATTTATTTTTTTTGAGTTTTTTTGTTGTTGGATTCCATTGCGGGCATGTGCGGCCTGAGTTTTGAGGTAGGTGGTTCCATCAGCAACATGGGTTGATGAACCATATTATATATTCTTTATAAAATGATTCATACCTAGAATTTTTAGGACTGTTTTTTTTTGTTTTTAAAAGTGTTTTTAAATAAAAATGGATTTTCCTTGGTTATTGATAAATATAGAGAAAATGGATATTTTCAAAGCATTTAAATTAATTTGCGAAATGGTTTTGAAATGATTTTTCTAGGAATTGGAATAAGTTGTGAAAATAATCACATGGGTTACCTTGGGTACTTAGGTGTAAGGTTTAGCTTCAGGCTATCATTCATTTTTTTGTGATTATCAGGAGGTTTTCTCAGGGGATTTGTTTGTTTCTTAGGCCCATTGTTATAGGGGCTGATATTGACATTGATAAAGGGGTTACTCATGGGGTATTCCTATGCTTCTTATTCATATGTTCTAGGAACCAGATTGTGCACTTGATTAATTGTGGTGTGATTATTTTTCTAGCCTGACCTGTTGTATTCCTTGGTGCTATGATACCTGTGTTGCTACTATTGTTTGCATTGATTGTATTTGAAATTTTTTAGCCTTTATATTCATGTTTATTCTTTTGAAAGATGATATTGAAAATTTTCTTTGAAATATATATACATGCTTTTGTTTTATAACTGTGAAAAGGGGAATTTTTACAACTTTTTTCCTATAAAACTAATTTACCGGTTATCATTCCATGTTTTATTTAAAATTAGCATGCATTAATTGTTATACAAATAATTGTTATGAAACACTAGGGTGGGATCCTATTGATCCTATTATCTCACACCCAACACAACCCATCACTAGTGTGTATAACTTTGTATGTATTCTAATGTAGGTAATGACAAGGTTCCATAGTGAGGTGGTAAGGTTTCGTATCAGCTGATTTGGGTGGATAATGGTGATATGGTGGGGTTTCATCGAAACTATCACATGGAGTAGATATTTTTTGGTCCTTTGTAGTTGGAATGTTCTCTTGGAGATTTTTTATACTTTTACAATTGATTTTCCCCCTAACTTCTTACAGTTATGGAATATGTTTATTAGTTTTTTCCTGTTCCTTAATTATCTGTGTACATAAATTCCATGTGTTTGTTTAGATTGGGAGAAATTATTCCTTTTGTTTTTTTGATGCTCAGGTGCTTATTGTTAACCCATGTGAATTGGGAATTCCCTTTGGGTATGTGAAAGAATGGGTTTGGTGATAGTTTTGAGGGTAACTTGGGTTTATTCGTTACATTATAGGCCTATTTCTCAGTGACACTAGGATATACCAAAAAAAGTTCTAGGTTAACATCTAGAAACATGCCATGAAACCCATAAGGAGAGAATTTAAATTCTTCAATGGAAATAACCCCATATGAATGCACACTATGCAATTTAATACCTTTATCTCATTATCTCTAATTAAATATACTGCATACTAGTGTCATCAACCGTTGCACTTGATGTCTTTTTCGTTGACTTTATGGAAATGAACTCGCTGATAGAACACTGTGGTCATTGATTTTATTAAGTAGTTTTATTCCCATAAAAGGGATTGAGATATCAAATTACATTATAAAATATAAGGTATAAATCATTTATCATATTATTCATTAATATATTTCACTCATGACACACCTAATGTACCATATTTCAATAAAACATATATCATCATAGTTTTGGTAAATAAATAAAAAAACAATGCTCATGAAATTCATTAATAATAATCTTAAATTATAAGAATCAATACATGCAACCATATATTGGAACATCCAATGAAACATATGAATTTGGATTTCTAACGGTCATGTTATCATAACCACGTTTCTTTATAATTCTAAGGGTGTACACCATGAGATAGTCTCTCAAATATCCATGAGTCTCGAACCATGATATCTTGTATCATTTTTGTATCATTAAATAATATCATACTTCCATAAAACATATATTTATGAATATTTTCATAGTACTTATAGGTTCTCACCATAGAAGGGAACTATTTTGACTTATCAGTATAATATGTACCCTTAGGATATTATCACATACAATGTCACATAGAATATTAATCATTATGTGATAATAACTTTATTAACATTCAAAAACATTGAATAGAAATAATTATAAAGTATATGGAAGTTGGTTGACGGGAAATGAATAAAATAAAATCCCACTTATACTTTAGCCAACTGCTGGAAACTCTCAGTCCACTAGATATCACATGATGTTCATGCTTCTGCTGAGATAAGGCATTAGTCAAGGGGTCCCCGACATTATCTTTTTTAGTAAATATTATCATCAGGACAAAACCCTATTGAAAAAAATTCATTAAGTGATATTATTTCTGAATCATGTTCTTTGTTCATTGATGTGATATTTTAACCTTTGTTAGAGCCATCACTATTGTATTATTAAAACAAAATGTGATAGAATCATTTCTTCAGGGCACCATTTCAAGTTGTTGAATTTTTTTTGTAACCAAATTGTTTTTTAACTATATCAAATTCTGTAATGCACTCTCATTACATTATAGAATCAATGACAACTTTCTACATTGAACTCTTCCAAATCACAAATCCTCCATTGATACTAGATGTATATCCCAACTATACCTTTAGATCATTTTGATCTATCTGTAAACTAGCATCAACATACCCCTTAATGACCAATTTTCCATCTCCACTATATACTAAGAATGTATCCTTATTAAACCATAAATACTTAAGGATATACTTAATAAGAAACCAATGTTTTTCTCCTGGATCAGTTTCATATTAGCCTACTAGGTTTAAGGAATATGAAATATCAAAAATGGAACCTAACATGACATACATGATCAATCCTATCACATATGCATATAAGATGTTACTCATACTTTCTCTATATTATCGCATCTGGGGAATCATTTTCTTGGAGAGTTGTATTATATGTGACATTGAAACCAATCCCCCATTGAATTTTTCCATACCGAATCTCTTCAATATTTGGCCAATGTATATACCCCGACTTAGTCCAAGAAACCACATGGATATATCATGAATGATATTGATCCTGAGAATATAGGACACTTCTTCTAATTCAGTTATATAAAAACACTTAATCAACTAGTATTTAACTATATACAAGACTGGAATTCCATTTCTAATAAGTAATATTCCATCGAAAAATACTATTAGGAAAATGACTGCAATCCCACTAGTCCTTTTATAAACACATAACCCACATTTATTATTTACTTATGAAATTATTTTATAGCTTCATAAAACTGAATCATTCCTAAACTAGATGATTATTTCAATATATTCATGGATTTATATAACTTGAATACGTTATTAGCAGCCATTGGTGTCACAAACCCTTCAGGTTGTGTCATATTGACATCCTTCTAATGTTTTCCATTAAGGAAATCTATTTTGAAATCCATATTACAAATCTTATAGTCATGGGAATTTTCTATGAAAAATATGATTCTGATGGATTTAAGAATGGAAAATCAAATAAAAGGTTTCTTCACAGTCTATTCCTTGGTGCTATTTAAACCCTTTACCCATATCCATTCTTTATAAGTACTAAATTTACCTTCCATGTCCAATTTTATTTTAAATATCCATTTTCACCCAATGAGATTTACCTTAACCTTGAGATCAACCAAAATACATATTTAGTTTTGATAAATGGAATACAACATAGAATTCATGGATTTATTTCCATGTTGCAGCTTTTGGTCAATTAACTCCATCCTTATAGGAAAGATGATCATTATTGTTAATCACTAATGAGTCAGAATATTTGGATTCTAGAAAACCATATATTTTATGTTCTCTAACCTCTTTTGTAACATCCTGTTACCTTGATTGGGTTTTCCCCTCTTTTTAAGTTCCCCTATGGTTTTTAAAATATTTATATGATGTGATTTTATGGGTTTACTACAGGTTTCAGAATAGGTACACGTCATGTACTGAGTTCTAGATACACATCGTGAATGGACAGATCATATTGTGACCTAGTACACATTGTTTTCATGATGTACACATCATGTATAGGTTAAATAGAGGATTTTTAACCTGAGGTGATGGGTTTTTTGGCGTACATATCTAGCGTGTCCTACATGTCGTGACCAAGGGTACACATCATGACCCGATCGACACTTGGGTTAAAGTCACATGTTAGGGAGTTTTTATTCATCTTTTTCTCTCCAAACATTGTGGATCTCAACCTAAGTAAATTCTGGTGCATTTTTTAGAGAATCAACATCTTTCAGATCGATCCGATCAACATTGGATCTTCGTTGTGTTTGTGGTGCATCTCACGGGGTAAGTGTTCTTTCCAGTTATTCCTTGATTATGATCATGGTAGTTCCCTATACTTGCGTTATCAGATCCATTAATCCATGTTAGTTGATTCTTTTCATCTTCTTCTAGATCTGTTGTGAGATTTCATTCTGGAGGCCCTTTTCCTTTGTTGGTTGTGGTACGACGGGTGTTCTTCTTCAAGGTATGTAAATTTATTCTCTTCAACTAACCTTTTGCGTTTAGATTTGAATCAATGTTGTTGTGGATTGGATTTAAGGGTCTCTTTTTGTTCTCTTGGGTTTCGTTAATAGATTTGGATTCCATTATGGGCGCGTCTGACCCAAAATTTGAGTGTGGTTCCATCTCTTTCCTATGATAATGAACTTGATTGTTTTGATTTTCAAATTTCTTTATAAATTTATTTATGAAATTGGAATGATTGTTGTGTGTTTTGAAAAAGGGGTTTGAAAGAAAAATGGATATTTCTGGCTTTTGATAAATGGATTATAAATGGGTTTTAATGGTTTTCAAGGAATTGAAATGGGTTTGTAAAAAAGAGCACCTGGGTTACCTTGGGTACATAGGTGGAATGTTTAGCATGGGTACATCATCCATTTATTTGTGATTATCATGGAGGTTTGTCTTGGGGATTTCCTCGTTTTCCTAGGCCCATTGTTCTAGGGGACCCATAGTGAAATTTCGGGGGTTTTACTCATGGGGTATTTTTATACTTCATAGGAATGTGTTCTAGGATTAGTTTTTGTGCACTAGATTCGTATTGTATGAGTAGTCTGCTGCCTAGACCTATAGTATTCCTTAGTGTGTGATACCCGTGATTCTGTTTTGTATTTCATGGATTTCTTATTTAGCCCTGATATTAATGTTTATGCTTGTGAAATAATGTTATGGAAAATATGATTTGAAAAAATTATATATTCTTTTGTTTGGAACTATGGAAAAGGTAAAATTTTACCAGGTTTTCTATAAAACTGATTTGATGATTATCATGTAGTGTTTTATTTTAAAATAAGAATACATGATTTGTTATACGGGGACTTGTTATGGAACACCTGGGTCAGATCCTACTGATCCAGTTAGCTTACACCCTGTGCACTACTTCATCGGTGCATAGACCTTTTTTTCCTTCCATTATAGGGAAATGAAAGGAACTACAGTGAGGCAGTGAGGTTCATGTTAGATAGGATGGGTAGCTGGTGGGGAGATGGTTAGATTTCATCCATTCCATTGTTTGGAGTAGTATTTTGGATTATAGTCCTTTGTAGATGGACTTGTCTTTGGGGTTTTTCTACTATTACAATTTTTCTGTTTTTGTTGTTTTCCTTATTGTTATGGAATATATTTTTTAGTCTTCCACTATTATTTTTTCTCTCTCTATATATATTCCATGTGGTTTTTCAGGTTAGTAGAAATTGTTCCCTCAGTTTCGTCATTTGATGCCCGTGTGATTTACACCAGCCTGTGGGGATTTGGAATTCCCTTTGGGTATGTGATAGATTGGGCTGCGTTCCAGGTTCTAGGGAAACCTAGGTTGATTTGTTAATGTTTGTTATTAGAGCGGGTTTGTCCTCAAGAATATTTTATTGGGATTTCTATTAGACTGAAGATAGGATTTCAGGACTTGAAAGGAATGTTGCGATGAGTGCCTGACCATCTCTTATCGCAATGAGACCCAAGTTACCATGTGATACCAGGATATATGTCTCTGGTGTTGGTTTTTTCTTTTAAAATATCATTTTTTTTCTTATCTGTTTTCTAGTTTGAAATGATATTTGTTCTGTGTCTGATCATTCTTATGTTTTGGTATGCAGTAGTATACCTCCAAGATGCCTTCGACAGGTTCCCCAGGAAGGTGCAACTGATGATCCTCATGTAAATCCTCCCATGGATCATATTCTCATTGAGACTATCTAATGGGTAGTTTGTGTTATCAATAAGGACGTTCTGCGAGTTTAGAATTCATTGGTTGAAGTACATATAGGAGCTAGAGGAGAAAGAGATCGATCCCGAGAGTTCCCAAGTGAGAAGCCATCGTCCATTAAAGGGATGAATGAACCTCAAGAGGTATAGGATTGGATGGACATGATTGATCAAATATTAGAATTCTTAGAGACACCTAAGAATATTAGGCTGATGTGCGAAGAGGTCAGACTCGAGGATTTTGATAAGAATTGGTGGGACTCTATGGTCTAGGAAGACAGAAATGTGGTATTGGATTGGAGGGGCTTTAAAACCCCAATATTTTACTAGTTTTTTCCAGACTTTATGATGTTGGAAAAATATTTGCAGTTCCTATCATTGTATAAGGGAGAGAATTTGGTGACATACTACACTAAATATTTTTCTAACCTTGTCCGTTTTGCTTCGAATGCGGTAAGGAATGACCAAATGAAGGTGCAGAAGCACCTGCAGGGTTTGAAACTAGACATTATATCACATGTGTTTATGTTGAATCTTTCTACCTATGAGGAGATAATGTAAATAGTAATGATGGTAGAGATGGACATGGTAGAAAAACTTGGATTTACCACATATTCTCTTCCAACTAGTGATATCTCCAGTGGCGTTTATGGGAATAAGAGGAAGTGGTAGGACCATCGAAGGAGTGGTGGAGGTGGGTCTCAACAATGAGCCTCCTCTGAACCATTCGTTGCAACTGGTAGTGTGCCTCTAACTTACTACCAGTGCGGCAAGGGGAGTGACTCCAGACATTATTTCCCTATTCCTGTGAAGATGTTCAATAACTATGGACATGTTGGTCATATATAGTGTTTCTATAAGGCTATGAATGCACCTCATTATAGTTAGGGTTTTTCATCTCCAAAGGAAACTGCGGTACATTCAGAAGATTCAAAGAAGATAGAGATCCAACCACATGCCTTAAGAGTGAATCATTTACATTCCATAGAGTTTTCAATGGAATATGATTCGGGTCCATCAATAGTGAGAGGTATGCTTCTTATTGAAGCTTTAGTAGATACTACTTTGTTTGATACTGGCGCCTCCCACTCATTTATATATGAATGTTTTTTTGATATGCTTAAACTTCTAGAATAACTTATGTCCTTTAAAATGGAGTTAGAAAAACCTCTTGGAAAGAGGAAAGAGTTGGAGTTCTAGTGTCCTTATTATTCGTTCACGATAGTAGAGATGGAGTTTTTCTGGGATTTTCTCGTTCTTGATTTGGATCTATTTGATGTCATCATCGATATGGATTTTTTTATTGCTCATCGAGCTGAGGTTTATTGTTATCATAGGTGTGTTTTGTTTCTTTCTACTAATGGGAGATATCATGTCTTTTAGGGGGAGTGGGATCTGAGATCAGGTCATGTAGGGCCTTCCCACCCAGAGCTCAGGAGTTTGTTGTCTGTCGTTGTGTTTGACCCTGATGACATTTCTTCTGTTAGTGATCTGCTTGTTGTGGTATGATACATTCTTTATATTTTACAGGACAATTTCTCTTGTATTCCTCAAGAGAGGTAGGTAGAGTTTATGATTGACTTGGTGTAGGGTACACAACCAATATCGATTCCTTCATACCATATGGCACCAGCGGAGCTGAAAGAACTCAAGATTCAGTTGGACTACCTATTAGAGAAGGGTTTTGTTTTCCCTAGTGTTTCTCCTTGGGAATCACTTGTTATCTTTTCCAATAAAGAGGATGATTCACATTGGTTATGTGTGTACTATCAAATGTTAAATTGGGTAATGGATAAGAAAAAATATCTTTTGAATTGTGTGTATGATTTTTTTGATCAGTTGAAGGGAGTAAAGTGGTTTTCAAAGATTGGTATTCAATCAGGTTATAATAATATTAGAGTCCGAGAGTTTTATATACCAAATACAGCCTTTAGTAGCATGTATGGACATTATGAATATCTCATAATTCCTTTCTGTTTGACTAAAGATACTACAGTTTTCATAGATTTGATAAATCAGATATTCCACAAATATCTTCAAAATTTTGTGGTAGTGTTCATGGATGTTATTCTGGTTTATTCAACACTTGAGCATGATCATGAGCACCATCTGAGTATGGTTATGGAGAATTATTAGAAACCACCATCATTATGGAAATATTTCAAAATGTAGTTTCTAGATTCAAGAAACATAGTTCTTTGGGGCACAAAATTTATGAGCATGGATTAAAATTTCATCTATATAAGGGAAAAGATATTTTCTCATGGAAGAAACCACAAAATGTATTTGAGATACGAAGCTTCCTTGGTCTTTCTAGATACTACTGATTGTTCATCAAGGATTTATCTAAGATGGTTTCACCTTTGAATGCTCTTACCAAGAAAGTGTGAAATTATCATGGAATGAAAAGTGTCAGTCTTCCTTTGATAAACTGAAATGACTTCTAACAATGACACCTATTATAATTTTACCTGATCCCGATATGGGGTATATTGTGTTTAGTGATGCATCTGGTGCTGATTTGGGATGTATGTTGATGTCGATTTATCATGTGGTAGATTAAAACTCTCATCAACTCTGACCGCATGATAAGAACTACCACACTCATGATTTAGAGCCTGTGGTGGTGATGCATGTGCTTAAGTGTCGATGAAACTATCTACGTGGAAATAAGTTCATGGTTTTCTCTAATCATAAGAGTTTTAGATATATGTTTTCCCAGAAGAACTTGAATCTTAGACATAGAATATGGGTATAATACCATCATAAGTTTGACTTCAACATCACCTACACTCCAGGGAAAAAATTTATGGTGGGGAGACAGTTCCTGGTTTTTCTCTTTCTTCAAATGGAATAATTCACTTCGGGAAGTGAGTTGTCATCCCAGAACCTATGAGAAGTTTAGTCTTGTTTTATTTTCAATGCTCTTCATGGTCCATTCATCTAAGTTCTAAAAAGATGTATTATTACATGAGAAGACGGTGCAAGTGGCCGAGTATGAAGCGTGACATTGTAGATTATATATCCCACTGATATAACTACCAATGGATAATGTAAGATCACTTCAAACATTATAGTATGCTTTAACCTCTTCCAGTTCTAGTTTGGAAGTGGGAGGAGGTATCCATGTATTTTTTTGTTGGGTTACCATGGACACCCTGAGGGAAAAAGTCTATCTGGGTTGTTGTTGATTAGTTGATAAAGTCTTATCATTTCTTTCTTATTAAAGACACTACTAAAGTTAAAGATCTAGGTAAGCTATATGTGTAAGATATCGTGCAGTTCCATGGGATTACTTCTGTTTTTGTTTCTAAAAGGGATGCAAGGTTTACCTCAAGGTTCTGGAAAAGTCTTCAAGAGGAAATGGGTACTCATGTCAACTTGAGCAGAACTTACCATCCACAGACAGATGGTCATACGAAGCGTGTAATTCATATCCTAGAGGATATGCTTCGTTCCTACATCTTGGATTTAAGTGGATCATAGGATAGCCATATGGGACTGCTTGAGTTTTTTTCAACAATAGTTACTAGTCGTCGATCAGAATGGCTCCTTTTGAGTCATTTTATGGTTGCTCGTGTAGATCACCTCTTTGTTGTGAAGAGATGGGAGAAGTATCTTTGGTTGGACCAAGTCTAGTTAAAGAGATGTCGGTAAATATTCAGGAGGTGTGATGACATTTGGTAATAACCCAATGTTGACAGAAATCCTATGTAGATTGTCAACGTCTTACATTGGAGTTTTCCATTGGTGACGAGGCTTTCTAGAAATTTTCTCCTTATTTGGGTCACCTTCGACTTGTAAAATAGGGAAAGTTGGATCTGAGATATGTTGGACCATTTGAGATAACTTAATGTATTGGGAAATTTGATTATTTATTAGCATTATCAGCTTAATTGATAGACATTCATGATGTTTTCCATATATCTCAGCTTGGGAAGTATCACCCTGATCCCGCTCACATTCGGATTTGGGAAGAAATTGAGTTAGAGCTAGATGCTTCAATTTTGGAGAAACCTGTTAAGATCATAGAATCTTAAGAGAATGTTTTGCATGGGAAGTCAATTACATTTTTCAAAGTTCTATGGAAACAAGAATTAGATTCTCATGAGACATGGGAATGTGATTCATTGATGAGGGAGTAGTGGCCTTATATTGTTCAAAGGATTACATCTTCCACATGACTTATCAGGGGAGAAAAGTCCTTATGATGGGGAGACTGTAACATCCCATTACCTTTATCAGGTATGTTTTCCCATTTTCTAAGTTCCCTTATAGTTTTAAAATCCATAGATCTGATTTTATGGGTTTACTGCAGGTTTCAGAATAGGTACACATCGTGTACTTGAGGTACACATCATGTAATGAGTGCTGGATACACGTCAAGAATGGGGAGATCATGTTGTGACCCAGTACATGTTGTGCACATGAGGTAAATGTCATGCATGGGTTAAATAGATGATTTTTTACCCTAGGCGATGGGTTTTTCGGTGTACTCATCCAGCGTGGCCTACACGTTGTGACCAAGGAGTACAAGTCATGACCCAGCCTAGGCCCATGTTAAATTCATTCATTTGGGAGTTTTTCATTGTTTTTTTCTCAATACATTGTGCCTCTCAACCTAAGGAAGTTCTGGTTCCATTTTTGAGAGACTCAACATCTTTCGGAAGGATCCTATTGGCATTGGATATTCATTGTGTTTATGGTGAATCTTAGTGAGTAAGTGTTCTTTTTGGTTCTTCCTTGATTATTATCATAGTAGTGCCATAGAATTTCATTATTTGATCTACTGATCTAAGTTTATTGATCCTTATCATATTTTTCTATATCCATCGCGAGATCTCATTCCAGAGGTCTTTTCCTTCGTTGGTTGTGGTGCGGTGGGCATCCTTCTTCGTGGTATGTGGGTTTCCTCTCTTCTGAAAACATTTTGTGTTTATATTTGAATCAATATTTTAATGGATTGGAATATAGGTTCTTTATTGGTGTTCTTGGGTGTTGTTCTTGGATTTGGATGCAATTACGGGTGTGTGCAACCCGAAATTTGAGGTAGGTGGTTCCGTCTCAATCCTATGATAATGAAACAACTTTTTTTTTCTTTGAAAATTTATTTTATAAATTGATTTCTGAAATTAGAATGATTTTTTTGTGTGTTGAAAAAGGTTTTTGAATGAAAAATGGTTTTCCCAGGCTTTTGATAAATGGATTATAAATGGTTTTGAATGGTTTTCAAGGAATTGAAATGGGTTTGTGAAAACTATCATGTGTCTTAACTTGGGTACATAGGTGGAAGGTTTAGCTTAAAACCATCATCCATTACTTTGTTATTATCAAAGAGGCTTCTATCGGGGATTTACTCTGTTTTCTAGGCCTATTGTTATAGGGGACCGATAGTGACATTTTGGGGTGGTTTACTTTCCTATGATTCCTAGGCCTGTGTTCTAGGATCAGTTTATGTCCACATGATTCTTATGGTATGAGTAGTTTACTGCCTAGTACTATAGTATTCCTTGTTGTGTGATACCTATGTTTATATTTTTTATTACATGTATTTTTGAGTTATCCTTGATATGAATGTTCATGCTAGTGTAAAAATGTTATAGAAAATATGCTTTGAAACTGTTATACCTACTTTTTTTAGAACTATGGAAAAGGGAAATGCTTACCATGTATTATATAAAACTTATTTACTAATTATAATACCATGTTTTGTTTTAAAATAATAATACATGATTTTTTTATACAAAATCTTGTTATAGAACACCTATGTGGGATCCTACTGAGCATGTAATCTCACACCCTATGTACTGCTTCAGTGGTGTGTAGAAATTTTTTTTATTCTAGTGTAGGGAATGGAGAGGAACTCTAGTGAGGTAGCAAGGTTCGTGTTAGTTGGTATGGGTAACTGGTGGTGATATGGTTGGAGTTCGTCCATTCCGTCATTTAGAGTAGTAGTTCGGATTGTAGTCCTTTGCAGTTGGGATTTTCTTTTGGGTTTTTTTCTACTGTTACAGTTGTTCTATTTCCACTATTTCCTTACAGTTATGGAATATATATTTATAAGCCTCCTGGTGTTCCTTTATTTCTCTATATATGTATTCATGTTGCCATTCAAGTAGGGAAAATCTTTACCATAGTTTTGTCATTCGATGCCCAAGTCCTTGTCTCCTGCTCGTGGGTATCAGGAATGCCCTTCGAGTATGTGTAGAATTAGGTTAGATGCTGGTTTTGAGGGTAACATGGGTCAGTTTGTTACATATTTAGTGACCATATGTAGTAATAGTGTCTCAAGAACAACATCTTCCATGGATACCCGTGGAATATGTTCCTTCCCCAACTCTTGTGTATCTTGAGCATCACATTTATCTAAGTCAATCTTTCTCCCACTATCCTTTTTGAGGATGTTATCCCTCTTATGAAATATGGAAGATATTATGATGGTTACCTTATTATCTTTAGGGTTTTATAGATATTATCCCCTTTTTACCTGGGTTACCCTATAAAGCTGAACTTTGTGCCTCTGGGTGCTAGTTTATTTCCATAAATAACCTTAAGAAATCCCTCACATCCCCATATGAATTAGTTTAAAAACAAATATTTATTGAAACACATTAACTCATATTGTCACGACCCGTCCTCGGGGCCTGTGCCGTGACTACCCCAAGCCCGCCTTCCATAGGCCAGGGGCTGGCGACTAGCACCAAAGGCATAAATCTGGATAACTGGGATGTCATTGCATTTATAAAATAAAAAAAACACCACAGAGTACAAGCGGAAGTAAAACACTAAGTACAAAAAAAAGTGCTGAAAAGTAAATGGGCCAGAATACAAACCCAACTGAAGTACAGCTACAACTGAACGAAATTACAATAGAAAAAGACAAACAGCTGGAAAAAAGGAAGCAGCTCTTGGGTCATCCTCCTCGGATCCTACCTGACGGGTAGGTACAGATAGCGCGAGTCCTGGATCGTCCACCATAGATCCTACCTGAAGAGTAGGTACAGATAGCACAACTCCTGGATCGTCCACCACGGATCCTACCTGAAGGGTAGGTACAAATAGCCTCCACAACACTCTCTCCCGTCAACCTCCTCTGAGTTTCGTCTCGCCGTGAAGTCCACCTCCGGATACTGACTCATCGTGTGGTCCACCTCCAGGTACCGTCCCATCCTCGAATACTCGGCCTCTGTCAGCGCTGCCCATCGTCTACAACCAACACAACGAGGTGCGGGCATAGCCCATGTATGGGTGAGTATACGATACTCAGTAGGGTCCCCGAGACCCTCAAGGTCTCACTAAAACCAACAAGGATAACCACAAAAAAGATCTCAACAGATAACCTCTACTTAGGTACATGCCCATACATATACCTAAGTTATCAAGTAACTCATCTCAATCATGAGGAAACACAAAGATTATGAAATCAATAGATAACCACTACCCAGGTATATGCCCATACATATACCTAAGTTATCAAGTGACCCATCTCAATCATGAGGTAAACACAAAGGTCATAGACTCAGCCCAAACCAGGATTTTCATTATCGAAACCGTAACTGCTGAAGAGCCCCATCTCTGGAGTGTACAGTGGTCCTGTCACGACTCCGAGGTACTGCTCACTAACCTAATACTGCTGAGGTACTCCTCCTTTCGAGTACTGCGGGCCATCCACCCAAACACATTAGTGCTTCCCACCGGGGTATGCCACCCAAACACAGTAGTGCAGACCCCCTAATAGCCTGCAAAGGTACTCTCCAAACGTGTACCGCGGGTCTGCCCTGTCACACAGGTAGTGCTCCGTCCGCCATGGGTCTGCACCCAAACAAGTAGTTCTCCATCCACTGGGCTAGTCCACTCTCTCCAAGTCGAGTCGGTCAAGCAGTCGTCAGGTCTCAGTCAGCTACACGGTCTCCGTACTCCGCACGCTCGTCTCTGGGAGGGTCCGCTCCACGAGCTACAAGTAGATACTCCATGTATCTCAAAGTCCCACTAAGAAGTATCTCAAAGGACCGCCTCGTCATAGGGGTCTCAACGCAATAGACGACGCGTCAATCAGACACCCGGTTTGTGAGTTATTAGCATTTTCGTCCCTGGGGCCCGGTTGGTTTCGTGTGCGAACCAACCCGGCCATAGTTCAACTGTACCCCGAACACTCATAGGGTATAATCATAGGGACTGTTTCTCCATGTGATCTCCAATGCCACTGACAGTTCGTTAAACGGACGTCCAGTCTGAAAGTTATCATCTTTTCCGTTCCAGGGGCCCGGTTGGATTTCAGGTACAACCCAACCCGGCCACTATCCAACTGCATCCAAAACTCGAGCGGAGTATGCCAAAAGTTCCATCTCAACAAGAGGAATCCAAAAAAGTCAACGTCACATCAATCGGATGTTCGGAGCTCAAGATATAAGTGTTTCCGCTCCGAGGGCCCGGTTGGTTTCGTATCCGAACCAACCCGGCCGAACCCAAAGTTCTCCGAAACGTTGAGTGTAAAATACCAAAACGACCATCTCGATCCAAGGATCGCATCGCCACTGACGGTGCATCGATCGGAGGTCCTTATCCCAAGTTATGGGCATTCGAACGGAAACAATCCGAAATGGGGGGGGGGGGGGGGTCTGGGCCCGGCCCAACCCCCCTAGGTCGGCCCGAACTGGGTCGACCCGACCAGGTTCCGGGTCTGACCCGGCTGGGCGCAGCCCGGCCTGGGCAGCCGGCCCGGTGCGGCGGCCCGACGAACTGGCCAGGTGGCTCGACCGAATGGTCGAGCCGACGAGGGGGGGTGGGGGGGGCTGCCCACCTGTTTTCGTAACCGTGGCCCCCATAATGGGGGGCCGCTCGAGCTGGCCGTCGGGGGTTTGTAACCCCCAACTCTTCCCCTGACCGGTCGGCCTGCAACGGTCGGCCGGCTGCTGCGGACACGAGACTGGCAAGGCCGGTCCCCCTGCTTCGACGCCGGCGGCCCAGAACCGGCCGCCAGTTCCCCTGCTCTGCCACGGCCCGGAACCGGCCGCAACCTTGGTCCATATGGCGCGGCGCGACGGTGTCACGCCCCTTCGCCGCGGCCCCTCTTCGGCCGCGGTGCTTCGAGGTTCCTTCAAGGTTCTTTGGCACGGCGCGACGACGCTGTGAATTAGTTTGTTTCCAACGGCGCGGCGCGACGGCACCGCGTTTCTCCGCCCTTTCTTTAACATTTTCCGCGCGGTGCTTCAGCACCGCGCTGCCTTACACGAGCCGCAACAAAAATCAACCAACAAGGGGGAGGAGGGTCGGCCATGTTTGTGCGGTCCGACCTCCTCTCGTTATTGTGATAACAGGAGGTTAAAAATATACGATAAACCAATTATGAAGTAATCAGGAACAAACGAAATAAATAAACCCCTACAACCTCTTAAATAAAAAGAATCATACCAATATTCCAACCCATAAAATAAACCATTCGTGGATCAACTTAATGATGAGTTGATCTGGGTTCTTTGTTTTAGAAGGAGAAACCAAGGGAATAATACCATTCTCAAAATAATCCCCCTACCTGATGTAATCATTGAACGAAGGTTCGTCACGGAAGAAGGCGTCGCGGAAGGAGAGGGTCGTTGGCATTGCGGTACATGGCGTCATGTCGTCGATCTCCGAGGAAGACATCTCTCACCGTCATCCTTCATCGGAGGTCGGCGTTCTTCATCGGTGATGGTGCGTTCTTCGCGTTCTTCAAGGAGGAAGAACGTCCTTCGGAACATAGAGCTTTCCTCCCCCAATCCTTTCGCACCATCAACTATCCTCCCATGAAATAAGACTTAGTCTTATTTAATTAACACACAAGCCAAAGGAATTCATTTGAAATTCAAACGAATCCAAGAATTAATTACTTGAAAAACCTACACAATTAAAGAGTTGACTTTTCAATTAAAGGGGGGTGTGGGTACGTTACCTAATTAAAAGAGGGGGTTTTCTTTGAGAGTTATGAAAATAAGACGGAAAAAGGTTATGAATGTTATAAGAAGGTGAGGGGTTGGGCTCGTGTGGGCCCCACCCCACCTAAATCCTCACACAGGTAGTTAACTACAAGTGGGTCCCACACCCAACCCCCTTACTTAGGTTATAGCCACATAAGAGAGGGGAAAAGTGTTGTGACACAACACTTAATCCACTTAACATGAAAAGAAAAATATAATTGTAAAACAATTATATTATTATCCCTCACTTATTTAAACAACACATCCTGAGAAAACGCAACTCTAGAAAGGGGTCTTCTTAAGAAATTACTGGCATTGCAAGTTCATCGGTGCCCTCAGATTTCAATTCCGAGCACCGGTTCAAAAGTTAGAAAATCCCGCTCGTTCGTTCACTGAACGTACCTAAGTCTAACTTCAGAAATTAATACCGGGAACACCGGGCCTTGGAATCAGGTGCCATCAGAAACTGCGTTCTTGTAAAATCCCAAAGAAAATTAAGAAAAAATTTCCCTTGAATTTTACAGGTCGTTACATTACTCCCACCTCATGGCTTTACCATCCTCGTAAAGCTTTAACATAAACTAGGGATACAAAAGAGGTATTGAGCATGCATCTGAGTCTTCCGCTCACATGTGCTTACCTGGAGGTTCCCGTACTGCCAAAGAAAGTGCACCCGAGGAACCGACCGTCCTTATAGGATCCTCTCCTGTCGTTCCTTGATCCCCACTGGATCCTACGTGAAAGTCACCCCATCACCATCGTCCAGCTCCTCATGGTCGATGATATGAGAAGGGTCGAGCACGTATCTCCTCTGTTGAGATATGTGGAAATGATCGTGCACTAGGTGCAACTAAGGTGGATGGGTCAAGCAGTAAACCACCACGCCTACCCAGCTGAGGACCTAAGAAGGTATGCTGAACCTCGGAGATAACTTTCCACCTTGGCCACATCTCCGTAAACCTCATCGAGGTGAGACCCGTATAAGGATGTGATCATCATCCTCAAACTCTAGAGGTCTCAAATTCCTATTATAACTGACACTCAAAATGACTGCTGCCACGAGGATAAGGTTGACCGACTCAAGAGTGATCGGTCTCACCCTCCTGTGCATGAGTTTATCCTGTGCTGCCTAGGGTTTCCTTTTCTCCGACCAAGGGAAATCCATCCCGACGTCGTAGTTAAACCACACCCTTTTTTCCTAATACCGTCAATTTGTGTATGAAATGTGATTTCCCAGTACATACTCAAACCAACATCGTAAGGCCTCGACGCTGCCACCAAGAGATTCCAACCGAAACTCTCACCTCGAGGGTCTGACCACACCATCGGCGTAAGTGTGATTATCGAGTATCCTCCCAAGGTATCTCCAGATGTGAGGGTCATGTCCACGGCTTACCGGAAACTCTAGGTCTGGGACAAGATTCGTGGAAGGAAGGAATGATTCATATCAACGTCTGTTACTACGGCAGCTAGTAGTGGACACAGACTGTCCCTTGAATCATTCTTAGAGCCATTGGGTCACTCTCCTTGACTGCATGCAGCTACTCTCTTCCCCTGCCCTCCAGCTCCCTGAGCCCGACGGGGACAACTAAGGCGGGTGGTTGTAGCATGTTAAAACGTACACCACCTCATGCTGCTCTCCTAGCTCTGCCTCTACGTCTTCTGCTTCGCAGACTCATCTCCCTTTAAAGCTTCCTCTTCTTGGAACATTTAACATGCCTGAGTCTCTAAGAATGGTGCCGGTTTCCTGTTTCTTACTACACTGTGCAGTATTCATCCTCTCTTGGATGATCTGCACCTTCTTTGCCTACGATCTGTAAGAGCTGCTAAGATTTCTCCTTTTCCGAAAAGAGAAACCCGGTCTTATCCCCTGGATGAACCACACCCATTGCCTAATACAGTAAATCCTGACATGAATGATGTATTCATGCCATGGATGACGTCGTAAGGCCTCGACGTTACTACAAAGAGATCCAACTGTCACTCTCACCTCCAAGGGTCGATTCATACTATCGGCATCAGTGTGAGGTCACTGGGTCTCCTCCAGTAGAAATCTCGAAAGTGAGGGTCAAGTCAACAGTCTTAACCGAGACCACTCAGTATCAACCAAACAAAAGGGTCGGAAAGAAAGCATCACAAAGATAAGTGTATTTTTATTATTGCAACTCATAGTACAAAGACACGAATACAACAGCAACTTGGAACTAGAAGTACAAGGGACGTATCCACTAGTTCCGCTCCTGTCCACCTGTTCCCAGAGCTCTACTACCTTGTCCAATGCTCGGCTATTTCTTAAGCACCCGCCGCTGCTTCTTACTCGGTGGCTCCTCCAACGCCTGCGGATCAACTGTGCGAGGAGTCGGACAGTCACGTGCCAGGTGAACCTTCCTGCCGCAGGAGAAACACTGTCCATTTTTGGCACGCCTGGCTCTGACACCACCCCGGGTGCCCTGCACCACCGATCCTAAAACCCAAGATCACCCAACTACTGGTCTGGTCCCCCTGGACCTCTGCATCATCTATCTACTGCCTACAGATGACTCGGCTACTGATTGAAAAACATGCGGCAAAGGCATCAGATCCTGAACACGCTTGAGGTGCAGAGCTACTGGTACAAACTCCACCCTAAAGAAGGTCTCGAAATCTCCCCATGTGAAGGTCATACCATCGCAAAACTGGAACAAGTGGCTCCACCACCTGCCTGTTGCTTCCTGAAGAAGGCTGGCAGCAAAGATCAACATGAAGTCTGCTGGCATCCCCACTAGCCTGAATACTCTCACCATAGCCTCCAGCCAATCCGTAGCCGCTTGTGGGTCTGTCTCTCCCTGGAACCTGGGTGGCCTCTGGCACTGGAACTCGTGCAGCACGCTCAAGTGGCGTGCATAGCATACTACTAGGGCTGGTGGCATCGGTGTCCCAACATATGGTAGTACCGCTGGTTCCTCCGCTGGTGCCTCAAGTGCAAGAGGGCCCTGTACCGAAGCCTCGTCGCTCAGTAGGCTTTCAGTACGCACATCCCTCTGGGCTCTACCTGGTCATTCGTGAAAAGGAATCCTGAAAGAAACAACGTGATACAGTCAAATGTTTATACCTGGTGAGATGACCTGGTTTGAGCTGTTTTAAGGGAAAACCTTTGAAAACACACACACAATCAATGTTTTTCGTGAACAAATTCGGATATCAGTTGTCAAGATCCTGGTGTATGGATACGTCGGCCGCCCGTACCAACACTGGACTCCCTGAATTAAAGACCACACTCGGTACCCTTAAAACTATTGATTCACATAGAAAAAAGATCAGAGTCCTGAGTTATGTGGTAGAACCGAACTCCTCTGATACCAATTTGTCACGACCCGTCCTCGGGGACCGTGCCATGACTACCCCAAGCCCGCCTTCCATAGGCCAGGGGCTGACGACTATCACCAAAGGCGTAAATCCCGATAACTGTGAAGGCATTGCCTTTATAAAAGTAAACAAAACACCACATAGTACAAGAGGAAGTAAAACACTAAGTACAAAAGAAAGTGCTGAAAAGTAAATGGGCCAGAATACAAACCCAACTGAAAGTACAGCTACAACTGAACGAAAGTACAATAGAAAAATACAAACAGATGGAAGAAAGGAAGAAGCTCATGGGTCGTCCTCCTTGGATCCTACCTGAAGGGTAGGTACAGATAGCGCAACTCCTGGATCGTCCACCACATATCCTACCTGAAGGTTAGGTACAGATAGCGTAGCTCTTAGATCATCAACCACGGATCCTACCTGAAGGGTAGGTACAGATAGCCTCCACAATGCTCTCGCACGTTAACCTCCTCTGAGTGTCGTCTCGCCGTGAAGTCCACCTCCAGATACTGACTTGTCGGGTGGTCCACCTCCGGGTACAGTCCAGTCGTCGAATACTCAGCCTTTGTCAGCGCTTCCCGTCATCTGCAACCAACACAATGAGGTGTGGGCATTTCCCGTGCAAGGGTGAGTATAATATACTCAGTTGGGACCCCGAGACCCTCAAGGTCTCACTAAAACCAAAAAGGATAACCACAAATAAGATCTCAACAGATAACCTCTACTTAGGTACATGCCCATACATATACCTAAGTTATCAAGTAACCCATCTCAATCATGAGGAAACACAAAGATTATGAAATCAACGAATAACCACTACCCAGTTATATGCCCATACATATACCTAACTTATCAATTGACCCATGTCAATCATGAGGTAAACAAAAAGGTCATAGACTCAGCTCAAACCAGGATTTTCATTATCGAAACCGTAACTGCTAAAGAACCCCATCTCTGGAGTGTACAATGGTCCTGTCACGACTCTGAGGTACTGCTCACTAACCTAAGACTGCTGAGGTACTCATCCTGTCGAGTACCGCGGGCCAGCCACCCAAACACAGTAGTTCTTCCAGTCGGGGTATTCCACCCAAACACAGTAGTGCACACCCCCTAATAGCCTGCAGAGGTAGTCTCCGGACGAGTACCGTGGGTCTGCACTATCACACAGGTAGTGCTCCATCCTCCATGGGTCTTCACCCAAAAAGTAGTGCTCTGTCCACTGCGTTATTCGACTCACTCCAAGTCGAGTTGGTCAAGCAGTCGTCAGGTCTCAGTCGGCTACACGGTCTCTGTACTCCGCACGCTCGTCTCTGGGAGGGTCCACTCCATGAGCTACAGGTCGATACTCCAAGTATATCAAAGTCCCGTGAAGAAGTATCTAAAAATACCTCCTCATCATAGGGGTCTCAACGCAACAGACGACGCATCAATCAGATAGCCGGTCTGTGAGTTATTAGCATTTTCGTCCCTGGGGCCTAGTTGGTTTCGTGTGAGAACCAACCAAGCCGTATCTCAACTATACCCCGAACTCTCATAGGGTATAATCATAGGGACCGTTTCTCCACATGATCGCCAACACCACTGACGGTTCGTTAAACGGACGTCTAGTCTGAAAGTTATCATATTTTCCGTTCTAGGGGCCCGGTTGGATTTCGTGTACAATCCAACCCGGCCACTAACCAACTGCATCCAAAACTCGAGCGGAGTTTTCCAAAAGTTCCCTCTCAACAAGAGGAATCCAAAAAAGTCGACGACACATCAATCGGACGTCCGGAGCTCAAGATATAAGCGTTTCCGCTCCGAGGGCCCGGTTAGTTTCGTATCCGAACCAACCCGGCCGAACCCAAAGTTCTCCGAAACCATGAGTGTAATATACTGAAACGACCGTCTCGATCCAAGGATTGCATCTCAACTGACGGTGCATCGATCGTAGGTCCTTAGCACATGTTATGGGCATTCGAACGGAAACAATCTGAAATGGGGGGTCTGGGCCCGACCCGGCCCGACGCAACCCCCCCATGGGTCGGCCCGAACCGGGTCGACCCGACCAGGGTCTGGGTCCGGCCCGGCTGGGCGCGGCCTGACCCAGCTACGCGGCCCGAACCGGCTTGGGTGGCCCGACCCGACCTGGGCAGCCGGCCCGGCTCAGCGGCCCGGCGCGCTGGCCCGGTGGCTCGGCCGAACGACCGAGCCGATGGGGGGGGGGGTGCCCCCCTGTTTTCGTAATCGCGTCCCTCTTAATGGGGGGCCGCTCGAGCTGGATGCTGGGGGTTTGTAACCCCCACCTCTTCCCTTAACCAGCCGGCCCGCACCGGCTGCTGCCGACACAAAACCGACAAGGCCGGTCCCCCTTCTCCGACGCCGGCGGCCCAAAACTGGCCGTCGGTTCCCCTGCTCCGCCGCGGCCCGGAACTAGCCACAACCTTGGTCCGTCTGGCGCGGAGTGACGACGTCGCGCCCCTCCTCCGCGGCCCCGCCCCGGCCGCAGTGCTTCGAGGTTCCTTCAAGGTTCTTTGGTGCGGCGCGACGGGGCCGCATATTAGTTTGTTTCCAAATGCGCGGCGCGACGACGCCGCGTTTCTCCACCCTTTCTTTATCATTTTCCGCGCAGTGCTTCGGCACCCCGCTGCCTTACACGAGCCGCAACAAAAGTCAACCAACAAGGGGGGGGAGTGTGTTAATTAAATAAGGGGGGTGTAGGTGCGTTAACTAATTAAAAGAGGGGGGTTTTCTTTGATAGTTACAAAAATAAGAGGGAAAAAGGTTATGAATGTTAGAATAAGGTGATGGGTTGGGCTCGTGTGGGCCCCAACCCACCTTAATCCTCACACAGGTAGTTAACTACAAGTGGGTCCCACCTCCAACTCCCTTACTTAGGTTATAACCACATAAGAGAGGGGAAAAGTGTTGTGACACAACACTTAATCCACTTAACAAGAAAAGAAAAATATAATTGTAAAACAATTATATTATTATCCCTCACTTATTTAAACAACACATCCCAAGAAAATGCAACTCCAAAAAGGGGTCTTCTTAAGCAATTATCAGCGCTACGAGTTCATTGGTGCCCTCATATTTCAATTCTGAGCACCGGTTCAAAAGTTAGAAAATCCCGCTCATTAGTTCACTGAACGTACCCGAGCCTAACTTTGAAAATTTATTCTGGGCACACCGGGCCTTGGAATCAGGCTCCGTTAGAAACTGCATTCTTGTTAAATCCCAAATAAAATCAAGAAAAAAATTTCCTTGAATTTTACAGGTCATTAAACATATGGTTTTTATTTTTCTAACTTAGTGGGAACATGTTTTAGTTTGTATGCTACAATATGTAATGCATACCTCAAATGGATAATGGAATATTTTTATTACTCATCATCAACCTTACCATGTTAAATATGGTATGATCACTCCATTCAATGACACCATTCCCTTATGGTTTATAATGAAGATTTAGTTGAGATAAAATCCCAATCCCCCATAAATAATTGATGAAATATTTGTTAAGATACTCACAACTTTGATCAGATCAAAGATTCTTTATCTTCTTACTAATCTGATTCTATACTTAATTCTTGAATTATTTGATTTTCTCAAAGTATTTAGACTTATAAGTAATTAAGTAAACATATATATATATATATCTAATTAATTAATTAATAAAAGTAATGAAGTGATAATACCCACTTATTGATTCTAATGGAAAAGGTTCATACACATTAGTGTGTACCAATTCTCAAATATCAATGGAATATTTACCCTTACCATCAAAGTGTGGATTAAAAATATTGACTTTTAAAAAAAGGAGAAATATATTAAGAGAATTTATTTTAAAAGAATCTAAATAACCATATTTTTAGAGGTTTTTCAAACACATATCATTTACATGACCTTTCCAGTGATGCCCCTACTAGGTGTGATATGAGTCATGTGAACATGTTTTTTTAACAATTTCCTATACATGGTTTTCATAATCTAACACACAAAGACAATTATTTAAATTCTATATAGAATAACATATGATTTATTTGTAAAAGAAACATGTTTTATTTCCAAAATGAAAAATAAAACCATCTGCATCTAGGTAAGATACCAAAATTATTTTTTTAGTAATAATGAGTACATAATAACAATATTTCAAAACCAAGATAAACCCTATTGGTGATAGAATGTGGTAGTCTTCAATAGACAAATCATCATGTATTTCACTATTGGATTCTCATAAATACACATCTCCTTTAACAATATTTTGGAATCTACTTTTTTCATACATTTGGATATAGATGTGAATACCACAAGCTATATCTAATAACCAATTGTTAGATATGGAAATATTTCACTCAATAACAAATGTACCTAAAGCTTCCCTATGCTTATTCTGGGTATAATTATTCTTCTAGTGGCCTATATTACCACATGAAAAACATACTATATTTTTTATTTTGTCTCTATTTGGATCCAACTCTTTTTAGAAGGATGATGCTTAGGAGCCTTGGAATGTGAGTGATTATTAGGGACCTTTTCTCTGTTATTCATTTAATTCACCACCCAGACAATGATTTTTTTATTCCCCATGTCCTTATCAACTTAGTTAATTATGTCAAGGAGTTATGATAGAGGATTATTAGTATTTATCATATTATAACTCACAATTAAACTGAGGAAACTCTTAGGTTGTTCTGTCAAGATGAGATATATGTGAAACTCTTTAGAGATCTTGAAGCACAAAATGTTCAATAACTTTATATATTTAATTAACTTGAATTCATAAATCCCAATTAGCACTAACACTCAAATATTTCACATGAATAGTGAATTAGATATCTCATACCTTTTTTTCATTCTATTAATAAATATAATGAAGATGATTCATCTTGTTATATACACCCATTTACTTATATTTTTTCATGAAATAACTAGATATAGATGATAACATGAAAAATTGGACATCTGTGTCATCATCCACATGTTTAATATAGATAGATACTTTTTCCTCACTAGCTTCTTTATGAAGAGACCTAGAAATATGAGTTTATAACACATGAAATTTATTCTCATGGAATAATATAATGAACAACCTCAAATAACATTCCTTGAAATTTGATATGGTGAGAAGTTTATCTTTCTCTAATATTGATCATATTGATATAGTTAAAACATCATATTTTTCTATTTCTATAATAAATAAGACCATATTATTAGTAATTTATCTATATTATATAATTATTAAATAAATTTAAATTCATTTATTAATATACCACTATTTTATTGAAACCTAATATCCATAACCATTATTTTTAGAATATCTAGTATCATGGATATAATAATGTAAAGGATCCATATTTCCCTTTTCATAACCCAAGCAAGGGATGGGTCAATTACTAGAATATATTTAGGTTGGAAGTTGTTTTCCAAATACATTAACTCATATCTCATTGATATGTTGAGTGGAATCCCCAATCCAAAAACATAGACTAGGATTTTTTGAATAGTCTCATCTAAATTTACATTGAGCCTAGAAAAGGCTACTATAATTCCCTGAGATTTTAGAATATATATATACATATAAATTAATACTATGATAAATGGATTTATCAACATGAAACACCAAACCAAAAAATTTGAGACATATTAGACGAAAATTATTAACATATTATAATTTGAATACAAACTATATTAAATAAAAATATAGTTATCAATTAAATTTTCATGAGTTTATTGGATAAATAATTAAAATGATTTAATTCTTTTTTCTTAAATAATTGTTTAAAGTGATAAGAAATTAAATATATAAATTTTAAATGATTATTATGATAATATATTATATTTAAATATATAAACTAATATATTAAAATTCTTTAAATTATAAAATTATATGAAATAATATTAAGAACACTTAATGTTTTAAAACATCAAATTCAAATAAAAGAGGATTTCCTTTATAATTTGAATTATAATTTAAAAGATAAATTTAAAAAGTTTTTAATTGTAATTTTAAGAAATTATATTTATTTTATAAGCCCACATATAAATATTATTGTAAGGTTATTTTTTATTTTCTTAAATAACTGGATTTTTTGGTGAATAGTGAAGGATACCGTTTTTACTAAAATCATCGAATTTATGACTATATCAAGAAATAAGCATAACCTAAAAACCGATAACATTTTTTTAATAATAAATATTTATTATTAATTAAAAATATTCATTTCTAAATACCATTATTAATTTATGAAATTAATTTTTAACAAATCAAGTAGTATTTCCAATAAGAGAATCAACTTTTGTATTTTCTTTTAATTAAATATTTTTTTTATAAAATTAGTTCTTTGATTGATTTTAAATACACATATTTTTTTTTATAATAAACTAATTTATATAACGAAAAATAAATTCATTGATAATTTTATCCTACATATAAATTTTAATCTTAAAAATTCCCTTTTTCTAAAAATGATTTTTTTACGTGTTACATATACTAATGTTAAAATTGATTTTTCTTAATAATAGAAATTTTATATGAAAAAATGTATTTAATATTGCGAATAAATATTTAAAAATAATTTTAAATTTTAAATTTTATATTTAGGCATTAAATTAAAATTATTTAGGTAAAAATTAGTTATGACGGTAAAACCAAAAAAAGGCAAAAGTGAAAATCATAAGAATAAAGGACTTAAAAACATGTTTAAAAAATATTGGAAAATAAATGTTTTAGGTATTATTGACCTTATATAATAGATAAATCCATAATTATCCATTTTGGATCCCTCTTTACATGTGAGACATGTGCTCTCTTTATATTAATTTGAAATATTCATAAAAATACCATTCTCATCACTTATAAAAGGGGCCTATAACTACCCCTTCAAAACCACTGTAAAATTTGATTTTACTATTTAAACTCTATAATTTTCCTTCCCCTAGAATCATATTACATTTCCTTGAGATTTTGGTCAGAAAAGATTATCCTATGACCCCAAATTCCAAGGAGTCTTTTAAGGTAAATCCCAAGTCCTCAACACGAGCACTACTTTTTCAACTTATTTTCCTTTCTTTTTTACTTTACCAAACATAATTTTATAATTAATATATAATTAAATTAATATTTTTTATACTAAATTTTATTATTCAGAGATAATAACTATCAATCACCATTCCACTTTTCGAGTAAGAAAGGTGAAACTACCATTTGTGTGTTGTGTGAACTACCACCACCATGAAGCGACCACTACAATTTTTCCCCACTGCCTCTATTCAGTGATTATATGGGGGAAGTTGAGGAATTTAAGTGACATATATAATATAATTATAATTATTAAGTGAAAAAAATAATCAACATTCTTTCCCTCTCAGTCTTAAATAAATTAAATGTTAAACATGTATTGTACGGACTACCGCCTCCAAGACGTAACATATCTCATTTTTCATATTGTCTATTTCTTATTTATTATAATCTATTAAAATATTATTCAAGAATTTAAAATTATCTAAATGATATGATTATTCATATTTAATAATATTATGATTCCAAAATAAACCATTTTTTTAATCACAATCATTCATTAATTATAGTATGTTCATGTTTGGTTCGGTCTAATAACCTACTTGAAAAATGCTATAAAATAATTCCATGGATGAATATTAGAACTAAATTAATGATAATTTATGATATTTATAATTAAATAATTATTTTTTAATGGAAAAATTAATATTAAACTCATTAATTAATATACCAACAATCATTCTTCAAAAATCATTGAAAAATGCTATTCACTGATTTCATCATTAAGGATCATAACAAAAATTCCCCTAGAATGAAATTTTAACACTATTAATAATTATAAAACATTAATTATAGTACCCTGTATAAATTTTTAATGATAAATTTTTTTATAATAATGAATAACAACAGTGCTATTATGAAACTAGTTCAAAACGATCAAGATTACTCACTTATGATATTAAAAATAGATAATAACTAACTAATATAAATATAGATAATAATTATTAGTAAAGTTTATATAAGGTTATAGATATGAATAAAATTCTCAAATTTGTGATTAATATATTATTTTTTTATACAGGAGATTTAATTCAAGCACTTTAGTGGAAGTCATGAATTAAGGTAAGGGGTTATTTACCTCATATTTAATTTTCATGAGGGATATTTAATATTTCACACCATGATATCATTATGATGGAATGATTACATCCTAAGGTATTTATTTTACCATATTCATGTAATTAAGTTTTCTTAAATATCTATAAAATTTTATTTCATTAAATGGTATTTGATTAAAAAGATACCAAAGTTATAAGGGTCTCTGTTAATGCAACTCCCACTAGTATAAATTTTGGCTATAACCATGGCACACAAATATTTCTATAGGGTTCAAAGCTGTTAATATAAGTTAAATACATGGTTCCAACTATATGTATAACATATTGGTTTGAATATAGAAAAAATATATAGCCATGGTTCTCTGTGCTATTGTCACAGTTGTCCACTATAGAAATAGATGATGTAGTTGTCCACCATGGATGCTCAGCTATAGCCATGATTGTACACTATGGAAAAAATCTATTTCCATGGTGGAAAACCATGGATATAGACCTAAAATAATATGCTCCCAGTTAGATTGGATCTTTGTACCTCTGTTATGTGCACCATCCGCCTAACCACTACACCACAGACGACTTTAGAGATATATATATATATATATATATATATATATATTATAAAAAACCATGGCTATATCATGTAAACCGTGGCTAAAAATCATCCCACTTTTTTTCACGAGCTATTATTTTTCCCATGCATGATCAGGAGACCAATATCCACAGTTTTGAGAAACTATGGCTATAGAAAATGGATAAAATACTCTATAGTTTTGGTTTAGGAAAACCGTGGATACAACACTATTATATATCCATATTTAACACAAAACAAGGCTATATCCCTAAAAAATAAACTACTACCATGAATTTACACAATCCATGGCTATAACCCTTGGAAAAACACTCTATAGCCATAGTTTTATACAAATTATGGCTATATAACTATGAAAATAGAATTTATAGCCACAATTTTACACAAACCATGGCTATAGATCTTGGAAAAAGACTCTCTATCCATGGTCTTACACAAACTGTGGATATAACTCTCAAAAATAAAATCTATTGCCAAAATTTCATTGAACCATAGCTATAGCCTTGGAATAAATACCTATGGACCTGGTTTTGGAAAACTGTGGCTATAGGTCCATGTATATAGCCTAATTTTCTATTAGTGTCCCTTCATTGAGTTATAATGATTCTTATTAAACTTATTCAAACTAATTTGGTTACTTCCAAACTAATATTTTATTACATGGTACTTTATCTACCTCTCTAGAGAGAATGGATTTTTAATTCAGATATTTCACCTTGATGAATTTATTCCTTAAAAATTATATCATTGTCAGAATAATTTATATCCACTAACAACATTTTACCCTCATTTCCTGTATTTTCCCCTTTCAACTATGTTCTCCTTTATATTCAGAAACCCAATTATATTTTATCTCATGTAACCTTCTTATTTCCCTTCTCCTACTTTCAAAAAGAATTTTTTTTACTCTTTATATGATGTGGGTTTTCACTAAAGGTATTTAAAAATATTTTTCCATACTTTTGAAATAAATTTTTTTATCTTAAACTCAACATTTATTTTAATATTATTTCTATCATTTCAAGGATATATTATTAAACTATTTTTTTTCAAAATTAAGTATTTTAAAAATTTTTCAATACACAATTTTAAACTTTTATGCCTTTTTAAGGCTTCTTTATTAAAGTTTATTTTTTACAAGTAAATTTTTTAAAAATGTTTTCACTTTAACTATTTGAAAACATCATTTATAGTTTCAAGGATAATTTTTCTTTTTCAAAAGTAAAAATTTTCAATTTATTTTCACACCACCTATTTGAAACCCTCATGTTTTTTCAAGGATAATTTAATGAATATTATTTCTAAAAGGTAAATGTTTTCAAAATGTTTTATATTAACCCATTTAAAATATTTATTCCTTTTTAAGGATTCATTATTGAGTCTTATTTCAAAATATTTATTTTTAAAATGACTTTTTTTCAATTCTCCAAAATCAACCTTTTTGAAAATGACTTTTCAATGTGACCATAAATTCATCTTTTACACCAAATATAAATTTGTTAAAAACTATTATGATTTAGATACAATTTCCTATTTAGATATAAAGTATTTATTTATATGGAAGTTTTTTTTATCAATCACACTATAAATGTTTTTATAAAATACTATTTTTGGTTGATTGAGTTGTTGGTATAAACTATTTATATTCTTAAGTGAAATTTTGGTTACACCATTTAGAAATGTTGAGAAACCCATTTTTCATTCCTTGGGTTCTTTTTGACATGTTTAATGAAAAATATTTTAAACCATTGGTTGTCATGATATGTTTAATTATTAATGTCTTATGGAGAACATATGTATGGTTTTAATTAAGTTAAATTTAGTACTTATATTACCCTATAAGAAATTGGGTAATGATTTATATCTCATGAGATAATGGGAAATAAGTTGTGATGACTTTATCCACCAATGAAAAAAGTGGGTGAAGTCTGTTCTACTAAGGGAAATAGGTGAGTGAAGCCTTATCCACTAAGGGAAGTAAGATACGATGCATGATCCCCTATATTAGCATTCCTATACTCATGTTTCTTCCATATTCCTATGTTTTGAAATGTACTTATGTTATAATTTATTATTTATTATTATCTATGTTTTATTTGAGAATTATTTCCCAATATTACATTCATAGATCTTGATAATAATCTCATAAACATTAAATTATATTTTTCTCATTTATATTCATCATTGGTTATATCTTATGTTTCTCCTTTTGAACATCTACACTCACCCCTTTCTTATGTTTTCTTTCACTAGGATATGAACATGGGTATTATATGTGGGATATTTAGAAGGGGTTTAGAGTTGAGCATTTATGGATTAATGTCGATGAGTATTGTTAAATAAGTTATTTATGTAGCTAATATTACAAGACACCAAACCTTAAATTATATGGTTTATATGACTATTTTTTAATGAAATGATTATTCATATAAAATATTGAAATAAGCGTGTTTATCTAGTTTGGGTCTCTTTAGCTACTCCTTTTAATGTGAGTTTTGTTAGGTCAACCTAAAACCTTCTTTAAAACTTCCCATTAAATGGTAGTGTCCTAGTGAGGGCCTGAAAAAAAAACTATATTATAGAGGTTTCACTCTAAATATTGTAATGGAATGATATACTGACTTTATATTTTAATTGGGTGTTTTTTTATCTTTTTTCATAAATTTACTATTTTATCTTATTATTTGGTTTTTAATGTTAAGTGGATTTTACTTAAGTTATTAACCATATGATGACAAAATTTATTCACAATAATATTCATTTTAGTTACATATTGTATGATTTTCAATTTATTTATTAAGTGATCGAAGAAAATAATCAAAAAATAATTAACTAGGAAACCAATAATATAATAATAATAAATTGGTATAGTCATGAGATTTTCGACTTGATGGTGTATCTAAAGGATGAAAAACCAACCAATGGATCTAGGGAAATAAATCTTGGAACCATGCTTGGTTTGAGTTACAAAATTCCACATGTGTGACTATATATCTATTAGATTAGTTTCAACTAAGTTCTGTGATTGGACCACATCCTCTCACCTGGAAGATCCTTCTCTTATATCTTCTTTTACTAACATGTAGGTGAGTGAAACCAATGAAATAGTTTAGGGGTTTTACATAAACAAAAACATAGATACACTGGTCCTAAATAGTATATAGGTGGGGATGACACAGATTCCATTATTTTAATTCAATAATAATAAATAAAAAGTAACCAATCACATACATAGCTTGGTGTAATCTCAGGATCATCCACACATGCATCGAGTACACATTTAATAAACTAAAAATAGTTTGAATCATTCATAATTAAGATAAAAATAACGTTGAATGAATTAATTGTCATAATCAATCAATCAATTAATTTATCTTAATTTTAATCTATACTACCCTCGAGATTCCCATCCAATATAATTTTAAACAAATTAAATATACTTAAAATTATCTAAGTACAAAGAATATACTAGGAGGCAGTATTATAGGTACTAGTTTAAACTAATTGGTGCATATTGTGGTCGTATATTCTATAATCATACAACATATATCATATAACTCATTTCACATAATTAAAAGGTGTGTACTATTAATAAATGAAACATGTAAAAATATTATTTATGTAGCGTGAAAGGATTTTAATTCACATTGAGTAGTTAGTCTATTATGGATACATATGGCGTGTAGTTATATATATTACCCAAAAATTAATTAATAATTTAATATTTATATATATATATATGCATAAAACCTATCACAAGATGTTTAATTTCAATAAATGTCACACAAACATGTGTTGAATAGGTTTAAATGGTATAATTAATTAATTTTACTTTCTTCATAAATAGGTAGGATACACAAAATGTATATGTCAACTACACATTGTGCATATATTTTCATCATCTATCCCCAATGCATAACTAGTGACTATGAATATATGTTGGTCATAGATAATAATGAGGTACATGAGAAGTATGGTAGTTACATGCCTTGTGATCTCTAAGTTACACCATTTTCAGTCACACACATCATGCAATAAATACATTATGAATCTTTGACTACTTATTTTCTTCTGAAAAATGCCTTAAATACATGGATTATAAGAATGTTACATGGTTTGTAGTCCGAAAAAACTTGTTCCAAGATGTCATGGTTAATAAGTGGCATGTAATATACATTCCATGCGTATTTACTACATGACAACCCATATTTATTGCAGTTAATCTTGGTGAATTTTATATAATTTTATGATGTATACCAATGGGTTAAACATTGTTTAATCTTGTGATATACATCCAGAATCCTTTGAACCTCCGAATGGGTTCTTTAAATATCATTGATCCATTTTTTATTATATGAGTGAGAATGAAGAAGAAGAATAGATTATATTAACCATATTATTTAAATAATGATTAAATAAGAAACGAAAACTGACGTAAAATGCATATAATCTATCAATGATAAATAAATAATTTTAAATTGATTCGTGATCACTCAAATAAAACTTTAAGGTTCTATAACATAACAGATGTGTCCATAAACATGAACAAAAATGGAAATTCATTAACTTAATTAAACTTATATATAGAACAAGATGAATAGAGACCCTGGAATCCATAAGAAAAGATCACCACATATAATTTATTATTATTTTATATAGATTTAGTGTTGGATAACATTGGAATTATTTCATTATTGGAGATTCATTAAACCACTTCTTAGAATAACATCATTATGGTTGGAGGATTAAAGTTTATAATACCTCTAGTGATGATCCACTTGTTGTCTATGAACCTCTATGAATCACCACAGAAATAAATGAGTAATAGTGTGGAAGAATCCTATGATTTTGTAATTTATCATTGATCTCCAGAAGAATCACTTTGAGGTGGACATATTTTTCTCTCTCTCTAAACTCAAGACGGTGGAAGAGGAGGATCACTACCTTTTCTTAAGAGTGTTCTAGAGGAATATTTCTCAAGGGTTTTAGAGGATTTTCTATAAAATTAATTGAACTCATTGATTATAATGGATAGTCTAGGTTTAGAGAATAACATATCCATGTATAAATAAACCTGTAGTTAGAGAATAAATAATTACACATAGGCCCTTATAATTTTACCAATCCCTAATAAATCCCATTCCTAAATAATAATAATAATATTATTTAATTAACATGTACTAAACTAATAGATAAATAAATATCATTTATTGATTAAATAAATTAACATTCATTTAAATCATATTTAATATATAATTTCTCATCGGACAATTAACTCATCCCATTATTCCTCAGTATTTACCAAACCTTAAATAATGACTATTTTTTTAAATAAATAAATATCACTATTTTATTTAATGACAAATAGATAAGTATTATATTCACTAAAATAAAGAATAAATATTTATTAAATATTCAACTAACACTTTTATCTCGAATAACTGGTGGCTAAATATTTGTGATCTAACCAAACATGAACAATTATTAAATCATATATGAGAATAATATTTATTCAACATATTAAATTCATCTAGGATTCAAATTAGTTTTTCAATACACTTGTGTGTGACCCTCTAGACCACTTTCATAGAGAAATTAGACTTGAGCACCAAAAGTACACGGTTACCATCCAAAAACATACCAAGGCACCCATAGAGAATGAAGTTAAAAGATGTTATAGAAATAACCACATACGAACACACACTATGTAATATAATAAATTTATCTTGATACCTATAATCATGTAGGTTTTATACTGGTGTCATCATCCTATGCACTTGATGTCTCTTAATTTAACTTTCCAAAAATTAACATTCTAATATAATGTCATAGACATAGATTGATAAAGAAGTTCTGTTCCCATCAAAGTTTAACACCAAGATAATTTTATGAGATATATTTTTTTTTTAATTTTTTTGTGTTGTAAACTAAAAAAAGTTAAGTTTTTGCAACATGAAACACCGGTTTATCTTATGGTATATGAAACACTATTATTGTCTTCTGTTACAAAAAATTTCAAGTCCTTTTAATCGAATTTATTTCACCCAAAACCAAGTTTAAGTGAACAACTAAAAATTATTATGTTACCTAATAACCTAGGAATTATAATCGTGATTATGAAAATTATTCACTTAATTATTAAAATATTCTTTAAAAATGTATATATAATTAATTATTTAATGATCAATTAATTATAAATGAAAATAAAACCCCTTTTGAATAAAATGAGTTGTTTTTCTTAAAAACAATTTGAATGCATATAAGTGAATTTATAAAATAATAAAATAACTGTTGATGGATTTTATTAATGAATTATACATATAATATATTAAATCTAATGTTTAAAATTCAACTCATATGTTTTATAGACATGAAAATGTTTCGAATAAAAGAAGTATTTAGAAAAATGCAGTTTTACCACCTTTTGATGGCACATCCATTTTAAATCCATTTTTGACATTTTTATATATTATATATAACAATATAAACTTATTTTTTTGGAATATAGACATAAAAATTTATTATGATTGATTTTTTGTTATTTTTAAAATAATTTTCATTTTTGATAAATAGTGAAATGCAGATTTTTCTTTTATTAAAAATTATATTTTCTTTTAAGTTATTTACAAGGAAAAATTATTTTATGGAAAAGTTTTAAACATTAATTGGTTAATTTTTATCTAAAATTTTACAATTATGGGTTTTGAAATTGATTTTATACATAAATTTATTATAAAATATTTTCCATTTTAAATGGACAATTTTTTGAAAACTGTTTTTAGTGATATTCTACCGATTTTATTTCAAATTTAATTCTGAAACATATGTATTTTGAATTTTGAAAAATGGATGTAAAATTTGGATTCATGAGCTCCGAATTTGGTAAGTAGGTCCCTTTTTTTAGAAATATTAATAGTAACAATAATAAATTTTGTTACCGCGATAAATGGTAAATTAGGTAATATTGGTTAAAAATAAAATTATAAAGACAATAAAATGACCCAAAAAATAAAAAAGTTTTATTTGATGAATAGAGTTCTAAAATTAACACTAAAGGATAGAAATTATGTCATTTTATGTAAATATGTCCATGAAAATGACTTAAATAATATTTAAGTGAATGAAAGGCACAACGTGTCATTTTCATTGACTTTATTATCTATTATGTGTCTAGATAGGAAAACATGGGTGGTATCCATGAATATATATTTCCATTTTTAAATTAGTGAGCATATTTACTAATATAAATTCAATTTTGAAGTTTTTGGGCCACTTGGGAGATATTATGGTATTTATAATATTTTATTTAATGAAAATTTAAAGGTATCACATTCATGGTTTTAGTAATATACCATTTTTAATATAATGTTATAAATAATCTAAATTAGGCTACAAATACCAATTTGTAAGATAATATTTTTTTTATTTATGATATTAATTTATTTATAATTTTTAGTAAGTAAATAATTAACTTAAAATCTAATACATTAATGATGAAGAAATTATTTAATTGATGTAAAATCAATAAAATAGTTTTTATTAAAATGATAAAAACTATTAAAAGACAAAAAAACTTGGAAAAAACCTTATTTTTAGAGTATATCTTGACCATAATCATCCAAGGGTTGATTTATTTACCATTTTTATCAATATAGAAAATATCACGACTCTTATAATATTTTATTTAATGTGATGTTAAAGTTATCACATTCATGCTTTATTAAATATAAGATTTTTAATATAAGATTTTACAAAAGATATATTCAACTAAAAAAACTAATATGAAATATATAGTAATTATATACATTTCAGTATTTTATTTTTATTTTTATTCAAAAAATAATTATATTAAATAATCATACAATACACATGTTTTATTTATTTTATTAATGAAAATACCAAATTAATGTCATTATAAATATTAAAATAAATATAATTTAGGATAATTAATATTTCTAATGAATTTTATTATTTACCTTGAAAACTTAAGGATATAATAAAATATTGTTTTTGAGTATAAAATCTTTTCTTGATATTTTAAAAAATGAATAAATTTAGTAGTGTGAAAATTTACTATATTAATTATTTATAAAAATTATGTATTATTAAATTATTTAAAAATAATAAAACGTTTTAAAAATATATAATAATTATTATATGATCTAAAATGATCTAAATTATAAATTTAAGGTCTAGTTTATATCCAATAAGTAAAAAATTACACTTTTAATATTGAAATATTTGTTACCTTAGTTAAAATTAAATTGAATAACTAAGTGTTAAATTAAAATGATAAGGGTTAAATGGATAAAAAAACTTGTCTAAAAATTATTGTTTGATGAAATTAATAAATTATATCATTTCATATTCTAATATAACACATTTACGTGGTTTTTGAATGTGGTTTTAATTTATTATAAATTAATATTTTTGGAAATTACAAAGGTTCCCCAACCTCAATTATAAAAGGGAACATCCTCCCTCACAACTTAACTTAACTTTGAGATTTCCAGAATGGGTAACCCCAAAAATTTACATTATAAACTTCATTATTAACATTCTATATGTGTTGGTATTCTCAAAAGACCGACTTGAGTTTCTTTAAGAGGAGATCTTAATGGAGTTTGTCGAAGAAGAGGTAATCTTCTATATTGATTTTTTTCTAACTTATTTCTTCCTATACTTTCTATTCATGAATTGTTTCCATCCTAAAGTAATAAATACAGTTTAAATTATATTATAAGATATTATTATGTTTATGGAACAACTATATTCCACCTAATATCCATCTTATGAAAAACGAAATCACCACGTGTGCGTACGTACGACTTACCATCTCCACGCCGTAGTGTATTCTGTTATTCATCGCCACTTTACTTGGATGGGTATAATGATGGAAATATTAACTATATATTATTTTTATAAAATTATATTTATTATTAAATATTATTTACACTATCCACTTCAATACCATTATAAAATTATTAGAATGATATCGTCGCTCGTGCGTATGTACGACCTACCGTCTCCACGATGTAATGCGATTCATTCTACATGATATTCATTAAAGATTGATTATTTAAATTAATAGAATGAATAAATATGATATATATTATACTATTATCATTTAATAAATGATATAAATATAACCTAATAATAGGAATAAGAACTTATCTGACAAAGATAAATAAAAAAATAAAGCAGTCAATACCCGATGGATGAGTAATAATTTTTTTAACAAATGGGTAATAATATGATAACTTATGATATTATAAAAATGAATATGATTATGGGATAATTTAATGAAATTATTTAAACCCTTATACAGGAGTTTTATATAGGTATGAAGACACCCAAACCTACGTTAATGGATAATTTTAAAATATTGTTATTATCTTAGATTTTTTATATACAAGTATTTATTAGAGATTATTTATCATCCATGTTCATGTTTTCAAAAAAATGATTTCATAAAATGTTTTAATATTATCAAATTAATTATTAAATTCATTTTTACCATTTTTTACTTTTTACTATACAATTTGAAAGGAATATTTCTTTTGTTTTCTATACGAGGTACTTTTTTTACTTTTCTTAAAAAAGTATAAGAATATTGTTTTTTTAACTTAAACTTTCATAAATCCAAATTTACATGAATCTTACCTTACATAGTTTCAAGGTTATTTTCTTAGAAATTATTTTCTTTTAAAATTTCATTATATTTTAATAAAATAAATGTTTTTGAAGAAGAAATGATATTTTTCTCATTGTTTAATTTAAGTGTTCTATCAAAATTATTTTCTAAATAAGGTAAAATTATTTAATTGGGCTATGTTTCAAGTATACTATCCCGATTATTCATATGGTTTTATGGTGTTTATGATTTAATAATATTTATGAAATCCATTTGTTTTACATGTATTATGTTATGAATAATGTTTAAGAAACCCATTTTATTCCATGGGTTATGCTATGATGAATGATTTATGTTTTTGTGGAATATGTAATAATGAATTCATTATGATATGGGTGGGACCTATATCTCCTCCAATGCCTTGAGTTAGGATTTATATCTCATGAGATAGATGGGGTTGGAATGAAAAATGATCTCAGTTCAATAATACATAGATATAATGGTAAGTAATCCCAGTTTAGTAATACATGGTTGGAACGAGGATTTAACTCAGTTCAATAATGGAATTTTTCTGTTATGATGGTCTTTACAATGATCCTTCACTAATATGAAATGATTTTATTCGATTATATCTTTTCCAAAAATTTATGTTTTATTCTAATGCTGTTTTCTCATGGCTCATGTTCATTTATGTTTTATTCCTTATGAACTACTAATATTTATTTAATGTCTCAATATTATGATATATGTTGAACATGGTATGATTTTAAAAACTTATATTCATGTTATTAAATTATTTGGTTCATATTTTGTTCGATATTTTTATTGTTTACCCTTTCTGAGCATCAGATATCACCCCTTTAAAATGTTTTTTCCACACGATATTAAGAAAGGTTTTATGTAGGAAAAATAAAGGGGAAGATCTTTATGGGAGATGTTGGAGATATTTAAACAAATTAGAAAAATGTGTTCTTGGTTTCCAAATGAACTAAACTAATAAAGTCTTTGGGATTTTGTTTGTGTAAAATATTAAGTATTCTGTAAAGGTAATGTAATGTACATGTACATCAAGCTTGGGTATTTACACAATGGGTATGATATATAAACTTCCATTATATAACATAAGGCACAAATAATTTCTCACATTATTAATTAATACATATCACTCATGATGCACCCAATGCACCCAAATTCCCATGAACATATATTATCAGGGTTTTGGTCAGTAAATCCAATAACACGACTCATGAATTTCATTAATAATATTTTTAAACTTTATGAATAATTACACAAATTCATAGATAGAATCATTAAATGACTCATATGAACATGGATTTCCTTCTAGTGGGTCATGTTCTCATAACCTCCCTTCTTATGATTACAAGGAAGTAAACCATGATATAATGTCTTAAAGTACTATAATTTTCCTCCCATAATCACCTATATCATTTGTATCCCTTAAAATGACATTATTCATCTATTGAATATATATTTATGAATTCTATCATGGAAATTTTAGGTTCTCGCAATAAAGAGGAACTCCTATGACCTATCAGTGTGAAAAGTACCCTTAAAACATTTTCACATACACTATCAAATAAAAGAAAAATCATTATTTGATAATAAATATATTAATATTAAAAAACCATTAATATAAGTAATCATAAAGTACATGTAAGTTGGTTATAGGGAACCAAATACAACCTTATGTGATGGTAGTTTATGATTCATAATGATGATAATAATGAAGAGGATAATGGTGTGGATAAAATATATAACCAAATTGGATGTATGATGTGTGGTGGTGATAATATAGGCTATGGATGGTGGGGGGTTTCTATGAGGGTGGTTACCTAGTAATAAATAAAGAGTCACCAAGGGTGGATAACTTTCCAGACACTATAGGTTACGAATGGGAGTGTCTTTAAGGGTGGACATTAAACATGTTATTGTGAATGTTTAACCTATTTATGTTTTTAAATATGATATACAGTATAAAATATAACCTAAGTAATCTATCAGGGAGTGTTTAAGGTTTAAAGTGTGAATTTTAATTTTTTTATAAAAAAAACTAGGAGGGGGGTGGATGAAAAATGTTTGATGTCAAAAATAAAGAAAAATACTTATGGATTTTAAATAATTAAGTGAGTTTCAAGAGATTTAGGAGAAGGTTATTACTAAAAGTTTACTATAGAATATATCAAGTTAATTGTTCTTATAATTTCATGTATGTTTGGAGTAATTGTTTGGTTATGGTTGACTAGAAAATTTGTTAAACTCTAGCCACTTAAATCAATGCACTTAGACACAGACCATGGTGGAACCATCACTTAAAAAAGTTACATAACTTAAGAATAGTTTTGGGGATACTAAAGCACATAATAATTGAATTATTATGATATAGAAATATAATCCTATGTTTTTCTATAGAAACAACTTAGGTTTCCCATGTGTAATATTAGCGTCGATTAGTTAAGAGGATACATGAATTTTTTGAAAGATATAATATATAATCATCTAATAGAAAAAATATATAGATAAAAACACATAAAAATAATAAAATTAAAGAACTATAGAAAACAATTATATAATGTTTTTCTTAAAATCCCTTGATAAGCATATATCTCCCTCACAATGACAATCCACCATTTAGCACACTATCAAGAGGAGGAGGAGGGTCAAGTTGATCTGATTCTTCATTCTAGCCCTCACTATGAGGATAAAGAAATTTAGGACCATTAATGTGACAGTAGGAACCTTAAATAATTCTATAATGGAAGAATCATCCCCCCTAGACAAAATTTCAAATGAGATACCCAAGGTATGTATTTATAGGCTAAGGGAGGTAGTTTTTTTCAAATAGATTTTTCAATACCACTTCATTATTTGTTTAGGTTTGGTAATCAGTATTTTCTAGAATTTGGAAAATCTAGGATGTTTTTTGAAGGCCTACCTAATATATCCCTATAAAATGTGGTATGAATTGAAGTTCTATAATGTACCCTTGTCTTCAATCAGTTTTAATTTTCTAAATAGTTTTCTCCATTTTGATGAGCAAATGGAAAAAATGGGTTTAGATTTATTCTAAATATTTTTATCCCACATATTTAGGGATGAAACCAAAAAATTTAATCCTAATTATATGGAAATATTTTTCAAAATAGGAAAATAAATTTACTTGTGTTCTTGAGATTATATGCAGTTTTGTCTATTTTACATCAACATAATCTTGGGATTTCCAAATCACCTCCACCTATGATAAAAACATAAAAACAAGTGAAATTAAGATTTTTAATAGTATTTAACATTAATTAATTAAAATTAAAATTAAAATTTATTATTATATTTTTAATTTAAAATATAAAAATAACTTAAAACAGTGGTATGAGGGAAGAATAAAATACTGAATTACGATTTAATAACACCCCCACACCTGAATATCTTCACTTCTAGTCAAAGTCAAATTTTAGAACATTATTCATGAAGATATTACCTAGTTTATAAAGATTTAACATTCAATATAAATTTAATTTATACTAACAATGTGATCAAATAAAGAACCACACTAAGTAGTTAATCAAAATAAGCATGAAAAAAAGTGTCATATAAATTATATCATAATGAAATTCAAGGATATGAATTATACTAATATTAGAAATTAAATTTACAATTAAAGAATGAAACTAAACCCCAACATGTTTTTTTTTGACAAAAATTACATTCTTATCTTCCCACATTATATTTTGTAAATACAGATCACTGAAATTTTTTAGCACACCTATTTCTTTTCCAAAGAAACTTACCTATAGCCTTTATAATAAAATTCCAAAACCCACTCACTTAATAATTATAAAAAGTTAAAACATTTTAGTTTATTTATATATGTTTTTAAGTATAATTATTATTATTATCATTTTAATATTTTTTTATTTCTTTTACAACAAGAAAATTTGGTATCAATTGTAGGTCAATAATCCATAGTAATGAAACTGATGAAATAAGAAATGAACACATGAAAAAACCATTAAGAAAGTTGACTAATATTAACTTGAATTATATAAAACTCAAATTAAGTATAAGAGATTCACATTTCTTGGTTGTGTGTAATAATGTGTGAAGATATTCAATGATTTGATTTGTCATAGAATACTTGCATATATAATATCAATATCTATAAGTTTTTGTGAAGATAAAACCATTTAAATCATTGAAAAATAACCAATTTTACTAAAATTACACCTAAATGTTAAAGACATGATCATAATCCCTGACCATCAGTGAAATGAATTTTATTCAAATATTAAAATGACATGAAATAGGGAAATAGAGTGAAAGGTGAAATGTATGTTATTCGGGTAACATAACTTGCATCCTTATCATAAAACTTATAGTATTATAAAAACTATTGTTGACAGTATTTTGTTAGACAACATAAATTGAGGAGTGCGATTGACATTACATTTTGGGAAAAAGTAATGTCAAGAAAGATATGCATCACCCTCACTTAAATGGTGAATAATATGTGTAATAAATGAATCCTAAACGAGATATATATTCAGATGCACACTATCTCATAACCCAACATGCTTTGTTAGGGAGTGTTGAATTCCCATGTAGCCAGGCCACTGCATGGGTACTATTGACACCCCACCTCACATGGAAAAACCACTTTCATACACCACCCTACTATATTCCTACTATTATTAACCAGCACAATCCTTTTTCACCCTGAAACTACATTGAGGGTCAACCTAATGCGAAGTGATAATATTAAAAATTTTAACTACATTTTTTATATTTATTTAATTAGTATTATAATTTTTAAATTTTTTATAAATGTTAAGTGATTATTTATGAATAATGATAAAATGTATTTTTGGGATATTAATTAATTTATAAACAGTTTATGATTAATTAATTAATATTAAAAAATATTAATTGTTAATAATTAAGAACCTTATATTAAAATTATATAGGATACTTCATGGATTAAAAATAAAGAGATTATTTAGTATTTATAATGGGTAATTTATAAAGAGTTTATAAATTATAAAATACGGTGAAAAATGTTTTTATATATAAAATTTTAATTTTTTATAATTAATTTTAATTATAAAAATTAAAATTAGTCTTTATTTTGAAAATTATTTAAACATAATAAAAAAAGTTTTGATAAATTGATAAGAACAAATGTTTAAATATTATTAATATGTGATGTTTTTATTATTTATTAGGAAATTTAAACATAAATTTTATATATTTCATAAAATATTTTATATTTAAAGTAAAATTATATATAATGAATAATATGAAAAAGTTTATATTATTTGATGAATATAAATTGTTTGTATTCAAGACTATGGAGTTACCATAATGTTTAACTATTTTATAAAATAATTATTTTTAGCTTTATGATTGGTCAATAAATTATTATCTCATGTTTAAATAGGTGAAGTGTTAATTTATGTAACAGTTATTTCCTTACATATTAGCCATGGATATAAATTTTTTATAAATTGTGAATAAGTAAATGACTTATTTTACTTAGTTTAAATGACTTATTTTCAATTTCTATTCCCTGTATTACATTCTAGGTATAATAAAAAAATATTTAGTTTCCATCTACATTGAAATTAGTTTTTAAATTAAGCAATTAGATTGATAAAAATTGTTGAACATAGTTTATATATATATATATTAGGTGTTTGAGTTATGTTTAATTTGATTGTCTCTTGATTAAAGTATCCCCAGGTAGAGGGAATTTGGGTTAGACTTCCCACTAACCCAAAGTCTTATGAATTATTATATAAAAGTTTGGGTTGGATATCTACGGTTCTAGGTTTAATCATAAGTATATTTAAAAACTTATGTAACTCTAAGACTTCACATGAAGAGTTCATATACCTTCTGCATGAGATGCATAGGATATGTGCAAATATATTTAAAATCTATTTTTGGATGATTAATACAATCTTTAGTTTTCCTAAATAGTTACACATCAATACTGTTTTGTCAAATTGGGTTTGTGGATGGAATAATATTTTAAAACTAGATTATTAGAATCATGCATACATATAGGGAATAACATGAGATATGTTGTAAACAACCCCTTTGATGTTTCTTAAGGGTTGTGTTTGTTGAAAATTACATCTAAATATTGAAGTTAAAATGGTTGTGAGAAGAAATATTTATGGATCATAGATTCTATATTGTAGATAAATAGGCTATGAAACAAATAAAGGATGTGTTAAGGTAAAAATGAAGTTGCATAAGGTTCCAAATGTATTGTTGTTTGTTTAAGGATTAGTTTTACACTATAGTGTTTTGGGCTATGCTGTGAAAGAATAATTCATAAGTGTAATCTTGTTTTTCAAAATGGTTATCCCCATAGTCATTGATATACATAAATGTAACTCATTTATTGAGTAAGGGTAGAGGATTCAACAAAACTATAGAATATAGAGCCATTCCTTAGTGGTTATTGTGTCAAGGTAACTCAAACCTTTCATAAAGGTTATTTTGTGCTTTTAAATAGTCTTCTTAATGGTGAATGACCTGTGCTGTATAAAGGTAAAGTAGTCAAAAAAGGAAATGTGATAACAACACTCTGTAGTGAATTCCATAGTGGTAGTTATAGATGTTGGAATTTAGAGGGTGGCCATGCCATGGATAATATGATACACCATGGTAATTTTTAAGAGGGTATGTCCTTCCCACAAACACTCATTATGACATAGAGGACATTTTTTTGTAATCCTATAGATGTCCATGTCATATAAAATATTTTATGTAATAAGAATTTTAGAAGATTGATAAACTTGACGAGATCATTTTCTGAATGTGGGAGATAGTAATTTCAATTCATTAAAAAAGATTTTATAGACCTAGTCAACTACATTAGGCTATTCCATGTGTAAGTTTTCCACACCAAAAGTTATGATTAATAATTAATTCTATATTTTTGAATAAGGTGTCACGCCATAATAATGGAATGTAATAATATTTCTCTATAGAAGAAAAAACCATGCCTTAACAAAGTAGTTTCAGACAACCAGAAAATTTGAAATAGATAGTTATGGTTTTAGAGTTAAGGATTTCATGTGACTTAAATAGATATTAATCACCACATTTATGTGTGTATGAAACATGACTAGATATTATAAGGAGATATGAATAAAATTTGATTCCAAAAATGGATCAAAATGAGCTGTTTCAATTTTATAAAAAATATTCATACTAGTTTGAGAGATTTTAGTGAAATCATTTAGAAAAAATAGATGTTTTTGGAAAATAATTAGAGAAGTGAATTATATTAATTTTCTATATATTAACAGGAATACATTCTAGGAGTTATTCTGTCACTGGAAACTCATCAAACTGTGTAAAATAGAAACACAATTTCATGTTTATTTTAATATAAATATCTTATGAAAACTATTGTTGTCATGATTAGTAGTGAGATTTTTAAATATTTCAAATATATTGATATTGGATGATTAGTATGACCATTAAATTTTGAAAAATATTTAAATACTGTTCTCTAGTGTTTCATGTTTATATGAAAATTTCCATGCATTATAATTATATTTTCCCATTTGAGTGAACCATGTAAAATTTATTGTGTTCTCTTATTTATTTGATCTATTTAGAGAGTTTTAAAGAGATATAAAATGTTTTATACCCATACCTCTTTCATGATTTTTTATGATAAAAAACATCCTATTTTGTATCTAACATTTTCATTTGAGTGTATTTCAGTCTCACCTTTTGGTGTTTAATTGATTTTATTTATGGAATTTATGGAGTTATTAAATTCTATTAAAAGGATTCTTGATTTCCATTTTAAAGGCTTGGACTAGTATTAATACATGTTTAAATATCTTTTAATGAAGTTAGAGGACGAATAGAATACCTTGGAAGGAACTAAATTTGGTACTAGTTGAAGATGAAGTGTATCAGAAAGAATTGACTAGCTGATATAGAGATACCCACCAACTAGCAGTAAGGTAAGTATCACCCATATATAGAAAAATATGGTTAGATAATAGATAGAGGATCACTGGATAGCCAGTGAAAGTAGATAGTTCCAGGAATCCTTTTGTAAGTGAACTGGATAACAAGTGGCATCAGGTGGCTAGCCGGTGGATTTATTATAGAACCTTATAAGGAGTAATAATTGATGGTAAAAAGGATTAAATTTCACTATTAAAGACAAAATATACCCTAGGACTCCCCATATCATATGAAGCTTATAAATAGATACCTTGGGAGGCTTGGATATCATGCCACAACAAAGGTGGATTGAATGATCAAATCAAGTGAAACTTCAATGACAAATATCTAGATTTTTCACTCCAATCTCAAGATCATCTGAAGGGATAATCTTCATTTCTCAAATATATTAAGGCACTCAAAATTTACCTTCATCTATACATATTTAAATCTTATCTTGTTTTATATTTTGAGATATATGAGGCCATATTTATAAAAAAATTGTGCTAAAAATTATTTCTTTAATCATCCTACATTTTATGATGAGTTTATTTCTATAATTAGTGGAAATAAATGGATATGATTTTTTACTAACCATTAAAGTAAGGGATTATTGGTTTCTTGATACTTTTATAAAAAATAAAGGGTTGATGTGGTTTCTTGATTTCTGTTAAAATGAAGGGAATAAAAAAACCTTTCAACCTAAGGTGAGGATACATAGGGGCTCACACTAATCTATTATCGAACTTATTTACCAAACCATGTTTTATCTCTATTAAAATTGTTGAATTGCATATTAAGGTATCAATATAACAAATTACATATATACAATTAGCTCATTTTCCACTATACATACTCACTTAATTAACATTGATATTATATTTTTTAATACAGATAAAATTTATCTCTTTATCTCTTTATCATATCAAAATCAATTCATTAAAATTTTATACTTTTCATTTATTATTTTAATTTTTAAAATGAAATTCACCTCTTCTTTCTATTATACTATGATGAAAATTTTGTATTAAAGGAGGATTTTGTGCTTTTCTAAAAAATTATTATTTCCAACAATTATTTTTAATTTACAAAATATTAATTGATTTCAAAGTTTGATCTTTTTATAATGGAGTCTAATTATAAAACTCATCATCATTTCTTTGATAGAATAAATTATTCTAATTAGAAAACTCACATGTCAACTTTCCTTAGAAGTATTGGTTATCCTATTTCGAAAATGGTTATGCATGGTTATACCTCTACAACTGAACCTGAAGATAAATGGACTCAGCAAGATATAACTAATTTTGAATTAGATATAAAATCCATGAAATTTCACTATTTAGGGCATGACCAAAATTAATTAAATTACATAACTACTTGAAAATTCTTCTATAAAATTTGTAAATTTTTAGAAACTAATCATGAAGGAACAAAAAAAGTCAAAGATACTAAGGATGATTTGTATAGATAAGATTTTTTAATGATTTAGTATTCATAAAAATGAACATATTTCCAATATTTTTAATTGATTTACTATCATTTTAAATGTTTTAATGTCTCTCGGTGATTACGTTTCTATAAAAAAATTAGTAAATAATATTATCCAAGTATTTCCATGATCTTGGGAACCAAAGGTTATGACTATAAAACAAGAAAAAGTTATAAAAAATATGTCTCTTAAGGAATTAATTAGATCCCTCATGATGTTTTAAATCATAATGAAGAGTAAATCTAATAGAGAAGATAAATAAGTGAAGGAATTTTAAAGATCCAAAAGAATAATTTATTTTAAAGCTATTAATGATAAATATTAATCTAATAATGAATCTGAGATTGAATTTCTATAAAAGTGATTGAAAAAATTAAAAAAAAAGAATAATAACTCCCACCATGATAAAAAAAATCAAATTTAAGAAATATAATTAACATGTTATGTATGAAAAAGGGACATATTATTCTAGAATTCCTCATTGAAAAAAAGAGGATGAAAAATAATAAACAAAGAAATAAATCCATTAATGTTTTGAATTGAAGTAATAGTGAGGACTCCATGGACTCAACCTCCTCAACAGACTCACGTACTATATGCATCATGGTTCATATTGAGGTTGGTGATGAGGTTAGTGATTATATTTCTCACTCGCCCTCTCTTTTCACTTTTCCCCTCATTCATTCTCCTCTTTTTTCCTTTTCAAATCAACAAAATAATCTTACTAATTTCTATAAAGAACTCATTTATAAATATTACTAAATTAAAGTGTAATAAAAACGAGTTATTTGAGAAAAAAATCAACTTTATAATGATAATTAACTTATTTTTAAAGAAAAAAATGATTTTGTGTTGAAATTAATACAAAAAACCAAACATTGAGAATTTATAATCCCATATCAATGAGCTTAAAAACAATCTCTCTCAATTTACTCATGGAAATAAATATATTGATATTATACTGCGTTCTAAAAATCCTATAAAAAGCATAATGGTTTTAGTTTTTTGAAATAATTCTTGTTTTTCCAAAAATACTATTTTTGTAAAAGGTATTTTGAAAAATAAGTTTTGTAATTATTATCGTAAAATCGAGAATTTTATTTATTAGCATGATTGAAAAAATTATTGATATTGGAGACCTAAATCTATTCATATTTCATCTCATATAAATCATATAAAATATCATAATAAACATTTTTGGGTTACTAAATGATTATTAACCAATATATATGGAACAAATATTATTTCAACATCAAAATTATTATTAATAAATATGACCTGACCTGAATACAGAAGGGTACTAAACTGATTTTTTTGAGTTTTAATAGGTATGATCCACTAGGATTCATTGTAATATTATAAAGTGACCTCTCAATATAAGTGTATAATAAACTATTTAAATGATTGATCTATTTACCTCTTGATATCTTTGTTAAATTCTCAAGCTAGGGGGAGCCTAACTTTTACCTTTCCAAAAAATATTGGACATAAACATTCATCTCATGGTGAATAGGTTTTTATATACTTTAAATTTTTCTTTTCCCACTTGAACACAATTTCAAGATATCTCTCTCTCTCATGAATATTCTTTATTATTATTAAATTATGATAGGTTATATTATTAAATATCTTCAAAGTATTATTTTATTTATTTCTCTTAATTTTTTTTTGAAATCAATATTATTTATTTTTATCATCTTTATAAAAATTATTTTTTACCATTTTCAACATTTTTTATCATCATTTTAAAATGTAATTTTCATCTACTTTTAATTATTTTTCTTATATAATTTGAAATACTTTACCGAAATATTTTAACTTTTTGAAATCTCATGAATCATCGTTATCCCTTTATATTGAAATTCTCTTTGAATTTTTTTCTTTGAATATACATATAATTTTAGATAATTCTTATTTTATCCTTAATACATCATATGTACTTTAATTATTTATAAACTATTAATTTTCCATGATTTAAATTCATTATTGTGTTATCTTGGTTTTTGAGTTTATCATCAATAGGGGAGAGTGTATTGCATTTCACTATTTTTTATTTCTTGAGCAATTTCTATTTTTTAAAATAGTTTTTAATTTTCCATTACTTGTTTTGTTTTTTATAATCACAATGTGGGACAAGTTTTTCATTACTGGGAAAAATATTTTCTATCACAAACGGGGGATATGATTCTTGTTTATTAGAGAGAAGATTTTAGGTCAAAAACAGGGATATGTTTTTGAATATGTTTTTTTTATATCTTGAGCATATTGAATATCATGAACATTAATATCTTGAATTAATTTGAATACCTGTTTCACTCTCTATTTAGACATATTATATCTTTTTATATTAGGTTTTTGTGATCATCAAAAATGGGGATATTGGTGTACCTATCTCTATCTCATGGTATTTCCATGATAAAAAACACCCTCTTCTGTATCTGAAATTTTTAATTTGAATAAATTTCAGTCTCAACTTTTGGTTATTAAGTGATGTCATTGATGTACTTAATGAAGTTATTAAAGTCCATTAAAAGTATTAAAGATGATATTTTTAAAGGATTATACTAGCATAAATTCATATTTAAATATCTTTTAATGAAGTTGTTAGACTAATAGGATACCTTAAAATGATGTCAAGGTGGAACTAGTTGAATATGATGTGCATCAGGCAGCACCGACTAGTCAGTGTAGAGCCACTAACTAGCCAGTGGTGAAGAAAGGAGAACCCCTATTGAATAAAATACCACCAGTCATTCAGTTTAAGATAAATTACCAGCCAGTAGAAGTAGATTGTGCCCAACATATTGTAGAAAGTAGATTTGATAACCAGTGTAATTAGGTAGCTAGTTGGTGGATTTATCCCAAAACCTTTTGAGGATAATTAATTGATGGTAAAATGGATTGACTTGGGCCATTAAATCCCTTTATCAACCCTAGACCTCCAAAAATACTATGAATTCTTTTAATAGATACCTTGGGAGGCTTTTATATCACCTCATAATGATGGGGGATTGAATGATCAAGTGATGCTTTAAGGATATAGATGTAGAATTTTCTCCCTATTATCAAGATCATATCAAGTGCTAATATTCATTTATAAAATATATTAAGGCACTCATATTCTAACATTTTATCTCTATATATATATCTCTCTTATCTTATTCTATTTTTTTTGGATACATGAGACTATATTTTTAATGAATTTGTGCTAAGAAAATCTTTCTCATCTCATCATACCTTCTACGATGGGAATCTTTCTAGAACCTGAGAAACACAAGGTAGGAGTCTTCTTACTAACATTAAAGTAAAGGCAGATTGATTTCATGATAATTATATCAAAAATCAATGTAAAACATGGTTTATTGATCTCCATTAAAATTAGGCAAATAAGACATACCTTTGTACTAGAGGGAAGGATACATATGGGCTCACATTTAGCTATTTGTAAACTCCTTTATCAAACCATGTTTTCTCTTTATTTCATTTTATACATTGCATCATAAAATATCAATACTCATAATTGGATAAAATTGGTTCATATATTTTCCACTATGCATACTTGCTTACTTAAATTTGATATCTTTTATAATGAAGATTAAATTTATCACTTTATCACTTCGTCGTATGGAAATCATTTTTGTTTTGAATTTTTACTTAGAATTTATTATCTTAATTATTAAAAGAAAATTCACCCCTATTTTTATTCTAATAAATTTTATAAAAAGTTATCATCTTATTGAGAGAATAATATCATGATCAAGGAAATATTGTTTTTTGAAAAATTAACATACCATGATTCCCTCCCCTCAGGGTATAATCCTTATCAGAGTGGTATCATAGAAAGGATTTTGGGGTGACATATTTCACTCTCAAAATCATGGAAAAAATTTTTAATCATAAAGGTAAACCAATTTTTAAGGAAAAAATTTCAAATTTTGGAATAATATGAGGCAAAATTTTGGGAATGAAGGTTTATATATCATCCATTCATGGTATTTACACAAGCGTGAATAGTGGATCCTTAAGAAAAGAGACTACAAGTAATTAGACACAGATGTTAAGGCAAACAATGAATTAGGGGGATCTTGGGAAAACCCTATCTATACCATGGTGATGCATTATATGTCTTCTCATGATATGTAGGAACTTTTTTTTTGAAAATTTATGAAGGTTAATCTAAATCATGAGAGTTGAAGGTTCAAGTGATACTGAATAAATATGAATATTTTAGGATGAAACTAATCAAAACATTTGATATATTATTTAATTATATAAATGTTATTATGGAAGATATTAATCATCTTATAGAGATATTGATGATACCATAATCATTAAAAGAATATTGATGAGATTACATCTATGTTTTAATGCAAAGGTATTCATGCATGAAGAAAATGATTCAAAGGTAATATCTCTAGACAACTTACACAACACTCTTATCATGTATGAAATGGGGAATGAAGATAATGAATCCAAATCAGTGGATAAACCCTACAAGACTACCTTTAAAGTGATGGATACTTTTTTTTGATAAAAACAATCCATATTGAAAATAGGTCGATGAGATGATTTATTTCTGTTATTCTACCCTTAATAAGGGAAAGTGAAAATTTTAAGCTAAGATTTAAATTTCTTGCTTCAAGTGTGGTAAATTTGGACCCCTTATGGATATATGTCCCAATAATTATAAGTATTATGATGAATTTGTTGCTCCTCCTAAGAGAACCTAAAAAAAGGTGAAGTCAAAGAAAGTATAAAAATATAGGTTCTTCAAAAAGAGAAATTTACATTCACTAGAATATGAACATATAGAGGAAAAAAAGCAGAAGTGGTTAAGGATTATACGGACCTCGATGAATATTATTTAGTGGATTTTTTATATAGGCAAAAATATTATGATATTCATTATAAAAATGAAGTTGAGGGAAGTGTATATCATTGGGTAGTATTCATAGTATCTCTTAGAAATATTGATATATTGAGGACCAAAATAAAGAAGTAAAATATAGTTGTTCCTGAATAAAATCTTTATATAAAACCATAAGCGGAAGAGAATTTAGAACTGAAGTCACAAATTAACAAACGTAAATTTTGAAATTATAAAAACTCAAAAAATTAGTTGATCTAAGGCTAATAATTGAAGAGAATGATCATATAATTGATGTCCTATCTAAATCTGTAAAATACGAAGCTTAGTGGATAAAATATCTCTAACAAAATGATGTGGGTAGTGGTGGAAGTTTTAGAACAAGGAAAGAATCATTACTCCTAACATGACTTCGGGAAGTTCAACCACATAATCAAAAAAGGTATTTTATATTTTAAGTTATGAAGACGAGTTTCCTATCAAAAAAGTTAAATACATAAAAAAGGGAATTATATTTTTGAGAATGATAAAAAGTTGAATACAACCATAGTTGATGCAAAACCACAAGAATTAATAACACAAAGAAAAGTGGATTTGCAAGGGGATCAAAAGACTACTATTCAAGTAGAAATGTGAAAAGAGGAAAATAAAAATCAGGTATTATTTATTTTGGATGTTGGGACACATTTAATTTATGTGTTCTATTTAAAAGTTGATTTTCAGAGATGAATAACACCAAAATCATCCAATAAGTTTTTCAATATTTTCTTATACTTTCAACAGTTATTATATTTGGTGTGAAGCATATGGAAATAAGATGACCAATTTTCCTCATAGGGTATGAAATAAGGTGCATTAGGAGACATATATATGTGAAATACAATAACAATAAGTGATCTCAAATAGGAAAAAAACTCAAAACTGATTTTGAGTCTTGGAAAATAAGGAAGAAACCATGTAGTTAGAGGTTCAAAAATATTTCACCTCTCTAATTTATGTTAACAAAAATTTATGGATAAAGAAAATAAGACATGGGAAGTAAAATTTTGTTGATATTTTCATTAGGTTAGAAAATAGTTTAGACTTATGGGTTTTGAAAAAATACATTGTACATAACTGGAAATAAAGATATTATTTCCACTATCCAGTATGATAAAAATCAAGTGTTTCAATTTTGTAACGATGAATGACTCAAAATTATTGGCTATAATAAATCCATGGTTGGTGGAAATGATCATATAAAAATAGATGTGCCCTTTATTGAATGCCTTATCCAAAATCTACTATGTGTGAGATAGTTGTGTGACTTAGGACATGTTGTGGAATATGGAAAGAATGGTTGCACTATCTGGGCTATATATGGTTTAGTTTTTCTTCAAGGGATACATACCAAAATAAATATTTACTTTATTAGTTAAACAATTGGTGTATTATATCCATTTAGGATGAAAACAAAGTTATGAAATAAGCTACTTGGCCATCCGAGCCAAAAAACCTTGGAAAATATAGTAAAGAATGATGCAACTCATGATTTCCCCAAAATCATTTGTGATAACATTCATACTTGTGATTTTAGTAAAAATGGGAAGATAGCTCAGAATAAATATAATCTAAATAAATTAAAACCATCAATAATGCTTTATCTTGTTCATGTGGATGTTTGTGTGATACTGTCACCTAATGATTTATATTGAAAAATGTGTTATATTGTTTTGTTCATGATTTTAGTAGGATGACATGGTTACTGATTATTACTCACCAACAAAAGGTATTAAAGTGTATTTCTCAATACCACAGAGTAGTTGAAAGGATTATTGGTGTAAAAATAAAAAAAATCTCAAAAATTGGTATAAAATTTATAATTAACTAAGTGGAATAATTATATAAAATCACAGGATTTAATATCAGGTGTTAACATTGAGAACACCTCAATAGAATGAGTTTTTGAAATGAGGAATAACACAATCAATAGCATGGATCAGAATATGATTATAGAAAATTCAATAGAGTATATGTATTATAAACAATTAGTTCTTTTAATGGTATATGCCTCTAAAAAGGCATTTCTATTTTCCAGTGAAGGGAAGACTCCATATGAAATCTGGTATGGAAAGCATCCACCACACAAGTGCATCTAGGAATTTGGAATAAAGTGATTTATTCTTAATAAATAAATAAATTTAAAGTTTTAATAATAAGATGGGAAAGATATTTTTTTGTATATTCATCTAGGAGTAAAGAATATAAGTGCCCCAAAAAATGAATGTGTAAAAATTATTGAAATAAATGATGTTTTTCTAATTGAAAATGAGTAGATTTCAATTAGAAGTGAGAATATTTAAATTTAAAATGATACAAATTCATATAAAAACAAACAAATGTTAGAGGGAAAAAGTGATAAAGATGTGTTTAGATCTGGGGGAGTTCAAAGGGTTGTAGTAAACTCAAATGATTTCTATAATTATGAAGAAATGTGAGAGGAACAACAACTATAAAAAAATTCTATTCAGGGAAGAAATCATCTAAAATAACATTTTTGGTGAATATAAATCTATGATTTAATCAATAAGAATAAAGGTGGATTAGAAACATTATTTATAATATAATGTTAAAATAAAATAATTCAAATAATATTCCATGGATGAAGTCTAGGTCAAGGTTATGAATGAGTAACTTGATTAAATTGAAAATAATAACACTTAGAAATTTTTTCATGAATTTGGAGAATGAAAACATGATTAGATCTAAGTGGATGTTCCAAAATAAACTCAATAAAAAAGATATAGTGACAATGAACAAGGCACATTTAGTGTGAAAAATTTGTTCTCAAATTGAAGGAATTGATGCAGGTGATACTTTTTTAGTAGTGGCATTCCTTGAAGCTATTCATTTGTTTTTTTTCTATAGCCATTTAAAATAGTTTCAATGTGTATCAAATGGATGTCAAATATGTATTCTTGAGTGAAGTCCTAGAATAAGAAGTTTATATTGAACAACTAGATGGTTTTTAAATTGATGAAAATGAAGGCAAGGTGTGCGAGTTGAAAAAGTTTTTGTATGTCCTAAAACAAGAACGAAGGCCCTATAAATCCTAATTATATTAGTACCTAAAGGGACCTTTTTTATAGAGTTAGGGTTGACCCTAACCTCTATTTAAAGAAGGAACAAATATAGTGGATGTTGTTCATTGTATAAATTGATGACATCTTCTTTAGAGGATCAGAAGACACACAATGTAAATAATTATTATAACTAATGAGGTGTGAAGTCAATATGTCTCTAATTGGTGAATTATCATTTTTCATTGGATTTTTTGTTATTCAAATAGAAGATGGGATATTTATTTCCCAAACAAAATATGATAAGGAGGTGTTAAAAAAGTCACAAATAGATGATTCTAAACCAATGGTTAATCTAGTGGAGTTTTGGAAAAAATATTGAAATATTATGAAGGAAAAAGGTTTATGTGACTCTTTATAAGAAAATTATTTGATGTTTACTCAAATTAAAAATTATTCTACTAGATATTTTATTTTCCATCTATCAAGTTTCCCATTATCAAATTTATCCAAAATAAGGTCACATGAAGGATGTGTGAATATTTTCACTGATATATCAACCAAAAAGTGGTATTTAGACTATATTATTATAAAAATTAAAAATATTACATTTTAGGGTATATAGATGTTGATCAGGTAGGCTCGGTGGTTTATAGAAAGTCAACTTATGGAGGTTTATTCTATATTGGTTGATATTTTATTTAATGTCTAAGTAAAAATGTAAGATTTAATCTCTTTAAGAACCAAAGAGGCTAAATATGTAGTAGACACTCAAGCTTACATCTATTTTATATGGATGATGAAACAACTTTAAGACATTGGGATAGAAGTGGAATCTCATATTCCGTTCAAGTTTAATAACTTGAGTGACATAACTCTTAGTAAAAATACTATTAATCATTGAGGGATTAAATAAATAGAAATAAAATATCATTTAATAATGGATAATGTTGAGAAATAATTCAATAAATCAGAGTATGTGTACACTCACGATCAAGTAGTGGATATCTTGACCAAGGCCCTACCTAAGATTTATTTTGAATGACATTAATAGGATCTAGGGGTCTAACTGAACCCATCACTCTAGATTTTTCTAGAGATGGATACCATTAGTCCCCTATGGTAATTTATTATTAAGAATGGTATGCTTCTCCCCTTAATCTATACCTTTAATTTCTAGTTATCTTTTGTGAACCTTCAAGGAAACTATCATTGGGTTTGATGAAAAAATAGGGATAATATACTCATATTGATTTAAGGGAGAATGTTTTTTTTTGTATTTTCCCTATTAAAAAATTGATAACACCACTCAGGGGGAGAGTGTTTGATTAAAAATTTGGGGAACAATTTTTGAAAGTGTAGTGCGGAAGAGAAGATTGAATACATTAAAATAAATGAGTTTTTATCATGATGATTCTCTCATCTGACTCTTGTTTCTCACAATAATATTTGTATCATGGGATATTAGAGTTCATGATAGATAAATCATCATTTTAATCCTAAAATAAAATAGAATCATTAAGTGGTGAGAATATTAATGTTTTTATGGTCATATCTAGTTTGTTTTTATTTTTAAATTTTACATGAAAAAAGAGTTATGATTACTTTCTAATTGTCCACAGACCCAAAGGGGAGATAGTTTACAAAAACCCCTTAAGAGTTTTCAATGGATTGTGTTTATTTAAAGTTAATTATTATTGTTTTATTTCTAGATGTTGTTAGAATAAATAAATCTAGTAGAAATATTTTTTCCCATAGATCAAGAGGCTATGATATAAAAGAGGGTCTATAAGGCCCCAGCCTTAATCATTACTTAATCTTGAGTTATTTCAAGAATACACATTGATGATCTTTTCAGTTTTAGAGTTTTAGAGAATTTGATCATAAATCATGCATTACATTCCACACTTCAACAAGGTGGTTACATAAAAGACAGTATTCTTTTTTCCCATCAAAGTAGATATATTTAAAATAAAACATGGAATCTTTCTTGACACTTCCTCGACACTATCATCACATCATGTACCTTTTCCTTGACCTGTGAAAAACATTTCAAAAACATGGGATGAGCATAAAAAACTCAATAAGGGATATAAAAGTACGGAATGAAAACATTAGTCCATGTATACATATGAATTAATGAAATCATACATTAATCATAAAACATAATCACTTTATCATACCTCATGAACTCATAAGGTTTATGAATAACTTATAGAAAATATAATACATAAAGGTAACTTGAGGCATTCATAACATTCTTACGTATGGACTAACCCTCATGGTTACGTTTGGAATACCCATCACAATATATTACCTAAATCTCCATGGAGAAACCTTAGAGTTTTACTCCTTCGTGTTACCCAATGCATTGGAGAGCTATCACGGGCTCACCCGCCCTTAGTTTATCACGGAACCACCCATCTTCATAAACAATGCCCAAGAACCATAACATAATCATATCACATAAAACATGCATAAAGGAACATAAAATTTCCACATTTCAATCAAAAGATATAAATAAAACACATTAATATAATAAAACAATTATCAAAACCATTTTCAATACCAAAATAAATGAAAATTAAAACATGGTATTTATTTTCATTAAAAATATCTATGGCTTGTAGAGGAAGCCGAAACTCAAATAATGGTCACAATGGCGGAGAAGTCGTTGTCACCGCATACGTAAGAAAAAAACATTCCCTTTTGTCATTTAGTAAAACACTTCATATAAATATATTCTTTTTGAATAAAGGTAAAAGTCAAAGGGGTTTATACACTGTATAAAAGAATGTTTTGTATAAAACAAAATACGCCTCAATGAAAGGAGATTGAGACGAAGTCCTATACCTCATGTCCGACATGACTCAATCGTTCTTTAATATCTTGAATAATAAAATAGAGTTAATTTCTACGTTCTTAAGAACCTTTTTCAATTTCATTATTCCTTTTATATCACTTATTACCATGTTATGAACATTATGTAATTATTTAAGTTAATAACGGTCGTTTTGTCGATCGTTGGTACTTGAGCCAAAAATAAACTTCTTATAATTACAAGTTTTTCATGTGGTAAAATATCCATTATATCCAGAATTATATTCATGATGTAGATATTATATATATCATATATATCCAGTATATACATGCATTTATAATATTACATAACATTTAGAGGTAAGAAATGAAATGCACCGTCCATGGAGACTGTAAGCCGTACGTACGCACGAACGCTAATTTCATTTCTATTTTGTATTTAATGGAGTGAAATCATAATGATATAAAGGTATATTATAATGAAAATATAATATCATATATAATATCATTAACTCCATCCTTTATACATCCCAGATATGGCATTAACAAATCAAATCACTTTGAGGGGGCGGTAGTCCGCATTTCCTAAAATGAAGATATCGCGTTTACCAATAATGGAAACCATAAGGTATGCCATAAATGAAAAACAAGTAATCATAATAAAAACATATAAATAATATATATCATATATAAATAGAGTGACATCTTAATGGACACCATGAAAGGTGTTAAAAGAATATTGAACAATCATCGTTTCGTGAGGCAGAAATTCGCCATCCACAGAAACAGTATATTCTTTAACCATTAGACGGGAGTGTGTGTAACTGTAAATTGAATACTTCTCATAAAAACATCCTAGTATATTGGAGATACTGGTTTTGTTACAAAATAAAATAATAAAAAGAGTTTTTGGGGTTGGAGAAGCAAAATAAAACAAAAGAACACAAGTGAAGACATTACCTTTAAATCGGGTAACTCCCCTTGGTTTGAACCAAAAGGGTTTCTTGAAGAGATTTCTGCCTAAGGTAAGGCTTCGAGGATGAAGAGAGGGATGTGGAGAGATAAACTGAGCAGATCTTGGTCGAGACAATGGCTTGAGAGGTGTAGGTACGGTGGTAGATGTGGAGGCTTTTTATAAGAGGGAGGAGGGTCACTCTTGGAAAGTCAAGAAATATTACTTTATTATATATTGAGTTTATAATTTTAAAGGTCCCACAATTATATAGTTCAAGGATAAGGTGATAAGGGGTCGACGTACACCCATAAAATAGGTCTTCTACAAGTGTAAGTCTTATATTTTACATTATCTTGTAATTTTATTTAAATTGTTCATTAATGAGGTAATCGCTGCATCATCATGGTGTCATAAAAACATTAATTTATTTAATGTCTATAAAATATAAAAAAAATACTAGGATGTAGGAAATATTTTTAGATTTTAATGACTATTAATACTGTAAGATATCATTTATGTATACAAAATTAAAATTGTTTTACTTAGGTGTTACATAGTTTTGTGGTATTCTCCTTTCTTTAAAAATAAAATGATAAAGTGTCACTATCACACAAAAGTGATTCCATGGGGTCCCTAAGTTGGCAAAAGGCATCCCATGGTCGGCCATAACACAACCAGTAGAATTAGGACACATTTTGGGGTAATTGTTTATTATTATGATATTATTTTATTACCTTTAACTACCTGATTACTAATTAATCACGATAATTAAAGATAATTACCATCATTACTATTCATAATGTCAAAAAACAAAAGAGTCTTAATTACATAATTTGGAACTTCTGATTCAAAATATGGAATCCATTTTACCAAATTCCTAACACAGGAATTGTAGTAATTAATTTAAAAATAATTCTCGTTGTCAAAACAAATAGCGGGTTTTTTAGAAACAATATCTATCAAAAGTTTGACAATTATTTATGTCCAATTTCAGAGTGAAATTAATTCCAATGACCACCATTGGATTAGATGGTAAAAATATATTATATTTAAAATTTAAGACCAATTAAAAAGATAATATATTCATATAATTATATTAGATGAAAAAGTAGTTTTGAAGTAAAATGCTGTATTTTTCACTATTCATTAAAAAAATGAACATTGTCAAAAAAATACAAAAAATTTATCCAAAGTAAATTTCAATGTCCCAATAGTAAAGAATAAGTTTATTTCGACAAATAGACATTATAAAATTGTCAAAATATATATTTAAAAACGGTTCACCATCAAAATGCGGTAAAACAATATTTTAAAAATATTAGATAATTCTACACTTAAGATTGGATTTATTCTCATTTTAAGCCTCTAAAACACTATCAAATTTAAAAAAAGACATAGATATGAAAATCAATAATTCTTTCTTTACTTGGGATGTTACATCCTTCCCCCTTTAGTAAATTGTGTTCCCAGAATTTATTTACTTATTAGATAAGTGGGGGTATTTATCTCTCATTGCATTTTCAGATTCCCGTCTTGCCTCTTCAATCATGTAGTTTTTCCACAAAACCTTTACTTGATGAATCACCTTATTCCGCAATAATTTCTCCCTATAGTCAAGAATCTGGACCAGTTCTTCCTCATAAGATAGGTTCTCTTCTATCTGAACTACCTTTGGAATCAAAACATGAGATGGATCTGGCATGTACTTCCTTAACTTTGAAACGTGAAAAACATTGTGTACCTGAGATAAACTCAGAGGTAAAGCCACTCAGTATGAAACTGATCCAAATCTCTCCATAATTTTATATGGTCAAATAATCCTTGGACTTAGCTTTCCTTTCTTACCAAATCACATCACACTTTTCCATGGTGAAACTTTGAGGAAGTCATGATCACCTACCTCAAAAGAGAGATCCTTCCTCCTGTTGTCTGCATAACTTTTCTGCCTGCTCTGAGCTGTTCTCATGTGTTTCTGTATCAGCTGAACTTTTTCTGCCAACTCTGTTACCAATTCTGGTCCCATCAACTTCCTTTCACCAACTTCATCCCAAAAAGCTGGAGTTCGACACCTCTTCCCATATAATGCCTCAAATGGTGCCATCTGTATACTAGAATGAAAATTGTTATTATAAGAAAACTCAACCAAAGAAAGATATTGGTCCCAACTTCCCTGATAATCCATCAAACAAGAATGTATCATATCCTCCAAAGTCAAAATTGTTTGTTCTAACTACCCATCTGATTGAGGATGAAAAGCTGTACTAATATTTAATTAAGTACCCAATGACTTCTAAAGGCCTTTCCAAAAGTTAGATGTAATCATGGGTTCACGATCAGATACAATGGAGAGGGGAACTCCATGTAACCTGACTATCTATTTAAGATACAAACAAGAAAGTTAATCTAGGGTTAAAGTATCTAGTATAGCAAGGAAACGAGAAGATTTAGTGAAGCGATCAACAGTAACCCAGATTGCATTATTACCTCGAGGTGTCTTCGATAATCCCACAACGAAGTCCATTGATATATTCTCGCATTTCCACTATGGTACTGGTAAAGGCTGAAGCATCCCTTTTGATAAATGCCACTCTGCTTTAACCTATTGACAAGTCAAACACTTCATAGTAAAATCAACAATATCTCTTTTCATTCCATCCCACTAGTAATAATCCCGAAGATCTCTATACATCTTAGTACTTCCTGGATGAACTGAAAATGGAGAACTATGAGCTTCACATAACAACTCTCTCTTCAACTGTGAATCACACGACACACACGATCTCTTCCCAAATCTCAAAACACAATCATTATCAATGTTGAATTCAGGAAACTTACCCTTCTGAACAAGCTCTACCTTTTTCTGCAACTCACTGTCTTGCTTCTGTGCTTGCTTAATTCTGTCTAATAGAGAATATTTCACTAATACTTGAAACAAAACAGAAGAACATCCTGCACCAACAACTTCTATGCCAAAGTTCATCGAATCTTTAACCAAAGGATCATGTTCCAAATGTAACATGTTTAATGAAGCATTAATTTTTCTACTCAAAGCATCAGCCACTTTATTTTCTTTTCCGGGATGGTAGTGAATTGTACAATCATAATCCTTGATTAAATCTAGTAATATCCTCTATCTCATGTTCCATTCATTCTGAGTGAATATATACTTTAAACTTTTGTGATCAGAATATATTTCACACTTTACTCCATACAAATGATGCCTCCAATATTTTATAGAGAAAACAACATCAACTAATTCCAAATCATGTGAAGGGTAATTTACCTCATGAGTTTTCAACCGATGTGAAGCATAAGAAATTACCTGATCATTCTACATTAGGACGCAACAAAGTACTTTCAATGAAGCATCACTGTAGATAACAAACTCACCATTCCTGGAAGGTAGTGCCAAAACTAGAGCATTCACCAATCTTCTTTTCAACTCCTGAAAATAGTCATCACATTCTTTTTTCCAGATAAACATAACACCCTTCCAAGTTAGCTTAGTCATTGGACTAGATAGCCATAAAAAATTTCTAACCAAACCTTCGGTAATAGCCTGCCAAACCAAGAAAAATATGAATATCAGTTACATTTGTGGGTCTTGTCCATTCTTCAACAACCTTTATTTTGGCAGGATCAATAGTTATTCCATCTTTGGAAACAATGTGACCAAGGAAAGAAATTTTTTACAACCAAAACTCACACTTGCTGAATTTACCATACAATTTCTTTTCTTTTAAGGTTTGTAAAATAACCCTCAAATGACTTTCATGCCCCTCTTTACTTTTAGAAAAAACCAAAATATCATCAATGAAAACAACCACAAACTTATCCAAGAACTCATGGAGAATTCTATTCATAAGGTCCATTAATAGAGAAAGTGCATTGGTCAACCCAAAAGGAATTAATAAAAATTCATAATGGCCAAATCTTGTATGACACGTGGTCTTCATAACATTTTCTTCTTTTACCTTCAACTGATGGTATCCCGATCTCAGGTAAATCTTTGAAAAATACTGAGCTCCCTGGAGATGATCAAAAAAATCATCGATATGAGGAAAAGGATATTTTTTCTTAATAGTGATGTTATTAAAGGCTCTATAATCAATGAAAAGTCTCATAGAACCATCTTTCTTTTTAACAAATAAGACAAGAGAACTCCATGGTGATGTGCTAGGTCGAATTAAACTTTTCTCTAATAAATCTTGCAATTCCTCCTTCAACTCTAAAAGTTCAATTTGAGTCATTCGATAAGGGGGTTTTGAAATTAGCTTAGCATTAGGAACTAAGTCAACAGTAAATTCAACTTCTCGATCTGGTATTATTCCAGGAAACTCATTAGGAAAAACATCAGGATACTCATTTAATACTGGAACATCATTAATCTGAACGGTTTTTTGTTTTCAACAATATGTGCAAGGTAAAATTCATTTCTATATTTTACAAGTTTCTCAGCCTCTTGATATGTTATCAATAGTAAGGGTTCATTCTTGTACACAAACTGAAAGACTTTCTGAAAAAAACTTCTTTAGCTCTACAATCGATCTTAGCATGGTAAACAAAGAGCCAATCCATACCCAGGAAAACATAAAACTCTACTATAGGTAAAACAGTAATGTTTTCATGTAGGTTCTTTCCACGAATAAGGATAGTAAGATTCTTATAAATTCTTTTTGCCTCAAAATTTCCCCCTGGTGTTTCTACCACAAGTTTAGGAGTCATTTCTTGAGATGGAATTCCCAATTTACTAGAAAAGTTTTCAGAGATGAAAGAATGTGTAGATCCCGAATCAAACAACACATTGGCATAATCTAAAAAAACAAACAAAGTACCTGATACCACTTCATTTGATGGCCCAACATCTGATGAAGTAGTTGCAATGGATTTCACCACACCTTTCTTCTTGTAGTCCGACTGCTTCCCATCATTTGAGCTCTTTTTCGAACACTCGTTTGCATAATGACCCATCTCATTTCACTTGAAACATTTCACTAACTCTAAATCAAATTTGGTCTTACCATCACCCTGATCTTTTTCAGTGCAATCACGAGCCTTATGTCCCATCTTACCACATCGGTAGATCTTTCCAAAATTCAAAAGAAATTCCCTATCATGCCTTTTACCACATTTATCACAAACTAGAAACTTAGTTTTCTTACCATCAGACCTATTTAAAGGATTCTTCCCTTTCTCCTGCCACCTCGGTCTCTTCTTCTATTGGTTTTTATAGAACACTTTATCATCGAAAAACTCCATTTTCACCTTCTCAACACATCGAAAAATCTTTTCATAACTTTTTAACTCATGAGAATCTAAAGCCCTTCGATATTTTGGCTTTAATCATGGGTAAAAATGATTGATTTTACTATCAAGGTCTCGGATAAAATTTGGAGCATACCTTGACAATCGAGTGAACCTTTCTTCATAAGCAGTCACTGAATCGTCCTCTTGCCTCAATTGCAAGAATTGTTTTTCCATCCTAAGTCGAACAGCCTTAGGAAAATATTTCAAAAGAAACATACCTTTGAATTCATCCTAATCAAGAGAATCAATATCATTAGTGGCCCTGATATTTTTAACCATCGACCACCACTGATCTTCTTCACCCTCAAAATGGTAAACAAAAATACTGACCTTTTGATTGTCTGAACACCCAATGATATCGAAAATCTTCTCCAGTGCTTTAATCCACCGTTCATCTAGCATAGGGTCAGATGATCCTCTGAATGATGGAGGATGTTGCCTCATGAAATGTTCCACCACTAACATGTTCCTATGCGGTTGATCTGGCTGATCTCGTGCATGGATACCACCACCATTTATCACTTGAGTCAACTATTCCATTACTGCAACAAACTGTTCAGTTACAATTATTACCATCTCAGGATACTGATTTAGAAGGTCATTTCCTTTTTCATGCCTTCCTAGCACTGCTTCTCTATTTCCTCTGTGGAAAACCACTCTGAACAAACATGTCTTAGATTAAGCAATATGGTAATCTTTAAATGTCATATCATTTCAATTTGACCATAAAAAATATCTTTCTATAATCATTTAATATAATTCTAACACCTAAAGTTATCTAAACCTACCTTTGATACCAACTATAAGGCCCCAGCCTTAAAAATTACTTAATCTTGAGTTATTTCAAGAATACACATAGAGGATATTTTCAGGTTTAGAGTTTTAGAGAATTAGATCATAAATCATGCATTACATTCCACATTTCATCAAGGTGGTTACATAAAAGATAGTATTCTTTTTTCCCATCAAAGGAGATATATTTCAAATAAAACATGGATTCTTTCTTGACACTTCCTCAACACTATCATCACATCATGTACCTTTCCCTTGACCTGTGAAAAACATTTCAAAAACATGGGATGAGCATAAAAAACTCATTAAGGGATATAAAAGTACAGAATGAAAACATTATTCCATGTATACATAAGAATTAATGAAATAATACTTTCTCATAAAACAGAAGCACTTTATCATACCTCATAAACTCAAAAAGTTTATGAATAACTCATAGAAAATATAAGACATAAAGGTAACTTGAGGCATTCATAACATTCTTACGTAGGGAGTAACCTTCATGGTTACGTTTGGAATACCCATCACAGTATATTCCCTAAATATCTTCGGAGAAACCTTAGCGTTTAACTCCTTTGCATTACCCAATGAATTGGAGAGCTATCATGGGCTCACCCACCCTTTGTTTATCACAAAACCACCCATGTTCATAAACAATGCCGAAGAACCATAACATAATCGTATCACATAAAACATGAATAAAGGAAACATAAAATTTCCACATTTCAATCAAAAGATATCAATAAAGCACATTGATATAATCAAAACATTATCAAAACCATTTTCAATACCAAAATAAATGAAAATTAAAACATGGTATTTATTTTTCATTAAAAAAAGTTATGGATTTTAGAGGAAGCTGAAACTCAAATAATAGTCACGGTGGAGAAGAAGTAGTCGCCGCATACGTAAGACAAAAAAATTCCCTTTTGTCGTTTAGTAAAATTCTTCATATAAAAATATTCATTTTTAATAAAGGTAAAATTTAAAGGTGTTTATACACCGTATAAAAGAAAGTAGTGTATAAAAAAAATATGCCTTAATGAAAGGAGATTGAGACGAAGTCCCATACCTTGTGTCCGACTTGACTCGGTCGTTCTTTAATATCCTGAATAATAAAATAGAGTTTATTTATACTTGCTTAATGACCTTTTTCAAGTTCATTATTCCTTTTATATCACTTATTACCATGTTATGAACATTATGTAATTATTTAAGTTAATAACGGTCATTTTGTTGATCTTTGGTAATTGAGCAAAAAAATAATCTTCTTATAATTACAAGATGTTAATGTGGTAAAATATTCATTATATCCAGAATTATATTCAAGATGTAGATATAATATATATAATATATATCTATTATATACATGCATTTATAATATTACATAACATTTAGAGGTAACAAATGAAATGCACCGTTCATGGAGACAGTAAGCCGTACGTACGCATGAACGCTACTTTCATTTATATTTCGTATTTAATGGAGTGAAATCATAATGATATAAGGGTATATTATAATTACAATATAATATCATATATAATATCATTAACTCCATCCTTTATACATCCCACATATGGCATTAACGAATCAAATCACTTTGAGGGGGAAGTAGTCTGCACTTCCTAAAATGAAGATATCACGTTTACCCATAACAGAAACCATAAGGTAAGCCATAAATGAAAAATAAAGAACCATAAGTAAAAAATAGACATAATATATGTCATATATAAATATATTGACATTTTATGGCCACCATGAAAGGTGATAATAGAATATTGAACAATCATCGTTTCGTGAGGTAGAAATTCGCCATCCACAGAAACAGTATGTTCTTTAACCATTATACGGGAGTGTGTGTAAGTGTAAATCAAATAATTCTCATAAAAACATACTAGTATATTGGAGATACTAGTGTTATTACAAAAAAAATAATAAAAAGAGTTTAGAGGGTTGGAGAAGAAAAATAAAACAAAAGAACACAAGTGAAGACATTACCTTTATATCGGGTAACTCCCCTTGGTTTGAACCAAAAGGGTTTCGTGAAGAGAATTATGCCTAAAGTAAGGATTCTAGGATGAAAAGAGGGATGTGGAGATATAAAATGAGCAGATCTTGGCTGATCCAATGGATTTAGAGGTGTGGGTAAGGTGGTAGAGGCGGGGGCCTTTTATAAGAGGGAGGAGGGGCACTCTTGGAATGTCAAGAAATGTTACTTTATTATATAACGAGTTTTGGATTTTAAAGGTCCCATAATTATATATTTCGAGGATAAGGTGATAAGGGTTCGAAATATACCCATCCAATAGGTCTTAGACAAGTTTAATTCTTAGATTTTACATTATCTTTTCATTTTATTTAAATCGTTCATTAATGAGGTAATCACTGCATCATCATGGTTTTATAAAAAAAATTAATTTATTTAATGTTTAAAAAATATAAAAAACATACTATGATGTAGGAAATATTTCTAAATTTAAAATGACTATTAATAGTTTAAGATATCATTTATGTAGACAAAATTAAACTTTTTTTACTTAGGTGTTACATACTTTTGTGATATTCTTCTTTCTTTAAAAAAAATGATAAACTGTCCCTATCACCCAAAAGTGATTCCATGGGTTCCCTAAGTTGGAACAAGGCATCCCATGGTCGGCCATGACACAACCAGTAGCATTAGGACGCATTTTGGGGTCATTTTTTTTATTATGATATTATTTTATTACCCTTACCTACCCGATTACTAATTAATCACGATAATTAAAGATAATTACCGTCGTTACTATTCATAATGTCAAAAAAAGAGAGTCTTAATTAAATAATTTTGTCCTTCTGATTCCAAATATGAAATCAATTTTACCAAATTCCAAACATATAAATTGTTGTAATTAATTTAAAAATAATTCCCTTTGTCAAAACAAATAGCGGGTTTTTTAGAAACAATATCTATCAAAAGTTTGACAATTGTTTATGTCCAATTTCAAAGTGAAATTAATTCCAATGACTACCATTGGATTAAGTGGTAAAAATATATCATATTTAAACTTTAAAACCAATTAAAAAGATAATATATCCATTAATTAAATTTGATGAAAACACAGTTTTGAAGTAAAATGCTGTATTTTTCACTATTCATTAAAAAATGAACATTGCCAGAAAATACCAAAAATCTATACAAACTAAATTTAAATGTCCCAATACTAATGAATAAGTTTATTTTGACAAATAGATCTTATAAAACTGTCAAAAGATAGATTTAATAATGGTTCTCCATCAATAGGCGGTAAAACAATCTTTTAAAAATATTAGAGAATTCTATGCTTAAGATTGGATTTATTATCATTTTAAGCCTCTAAAACACTATATAATTTATAAATAGACATAGATATGAAAATAAATAATTCTCTACTTACTTGATATGTTACAGGGTCACATAAAGGTAAACATGAAGTTGTGTAAGGGTTTGAACATGGTGTTTTTTTCATAAGGGTTAATCCTACACTATAGTCCATTATGCTACTCTATAAAATATGATTGTGTATGTATAATCCTAATTTTCATAAAGGCTATCACCACATACATGGATATATATAAATGTGACTAGAACATCATGTAAGGTTTGAGTAAAAGACGATGCTATAGAATATGGAGATGAACAATGAAGTAGATTTAATCAAGGTAAAGAAAATGTTGGAAAAAGGTTATTAATGGTTTTTAAATATATAGCATAAAGTTGAATGATATGTGTCATATAAAATCATTTTAGTTACAATGCGTAAAAATTTAACACCATGCCTTACTGGTAGTTTTCGATTCTGGTGTTTTGAGGGTGGCTATGTATTGGAAAATTGGCTATTCCATAGGCATTATAAAGAGTATACATCCATTCCATATAAAATCATTGCAATGTGGAGGAATTTTTGTTAGATTAGATGTATTGATGATTTCAAATCTAACAGGTGTCTATTTTATGGAAAATATTTTACCCCTTGAGAAGTTTAGTCTATCAATGGATTAAATGAGATCATTCCATGATCACGAGAGAGTGTAATGTGGAAATTATTAATACTAATTTTTTAGATCTAGTTAACTATGGAAGGATACACCATAGGGATGTTTTCTACGCCACATGTTTTGATTTAGATCATATTTTATGCCGTGGTGTAACAAAATATTCCTTAGTAAATTCATGTAAGTAAAATACTATATTGTAAAAAAAGACCACACTATTAAAAAAAGTTTTAGATAACCTGTAAATTTTTAATAAGGAGTTATGGTTCTAGAGTTAATTATTTTATATGAATTAAATTTCTCTTAATCGCAACATTTAAGTGTGGATGGTACAAGTATCGATCATAGAAATAGAATATAAGAACATTTGATCCTAATACTTGGATAAAAAGGATTTTGTTTAATTTTATAAAAATTATACAAAATAATTCATGATATTCTTGAGAAATTATCCATAAAAATAATATAATTTTGAGGATAATAATTAGATAATGGAATTACAAGAATTTTTTGGAAAGAAAAAGGAGGAAACTCCAGGAGTTATTTTCTCACTAGGAACTCATTGGGATGTACTGAAGAGAAACACAATTTTAGGTTTATTTTCATACACATATCTTGTGAAGAATAATCATATCTGGATAGACATTGATATTTTCAAATCATGCGATGATAGTCAGTTTATAGGGTCCTTATAACTTTTTTATTGTGAATAAAAAATAGAAACAATGTGATTTAGTGTTGTAGGTGCATAGTCACATTTCCATGCATGTTACATAGATTATCCCATTTGAGAAAACCATATAAAATTCACCGCATCCTATTATTTATTTGGTCACTAAATATAGTTTGTGAGGGATATAAATAAGTTTTCCTCTTATCGAGAGAACAAGATCTTGATTAAGTAAGGATAATGTTCTAAAAACTAACATACCCTAATTCACCCCTCTGTGGGTTTAATCCTTATAAGTGACATATAATTTAATATGGTGAGATTAAATCCCCTTCAAAATACTAAGAGTTAGATTACTTTTGAGGATACACATTTCAAGAACATGATAATTCATTCAAGTATTTTTTTCCTAACCTGGGTGCCATTAGATTATCTTATGTAAGTTAAGAAATTATTGGGTGACACTAGATCATCGTAATGTTGGTTATGCCAAATCAGGGTGACCCATAGTTGTATTTTGTAAGAATATTCTTGGAATTTTATTTGGGTTACACTTAGTCAGGAAACCATAATAGTTAAGAAACCATAAGAATCAAGTTGGTTTAATCCATAAGATAGATTGGGTAAAGTGTTACCTTGTTAAAAATTCATAAATCATATATGATATGACTGAGATAATTCCCTACCTAAATAGAAAAGTAGTGAAATGAATACCAAGTACCACTAATTTATTTGTGAAATATAGATCTTGGACTAAAATGGAAATTATTATTTTAAAAATGAATCATCATTTTAGTGTGATCCTGTTTAATAAAATTCCTTATTAAATATTAATAAAATATGACAATCATCTAAAAAATTCTATTATAGGTAAATGGAATCATCCTCATCTAACATGACGTTGAGATTAATATTGGATAAATAAAATATTAATGAAAGTTTCTTTATTAATTGGTATATGAACTTGAGATATTTCTTAAGCAATAAGACATTTTTTTGTGTTAAAACAATTACTTATAAAACAACACACTAGTGTATCTGTTCCACACACAGAGATAAATTCTCGTGATATTCATCTGAAATATTCATTATAGGTCTTAGAAAATTTGGTTGTTACAATAGAGTCTAAGTTGAAAAAATGATACTATGGATGCCTACAATATAATAGACAAACTAAATAGTTTTTATCATGAGTATGCTAAGAATGAAATACATGAGGTTTCAAAGTCTCATTTTCTCTAAAAAATAGTTAAACTTTAGTTAAAATAACGTGGTCAATATTATTGGGTATGTGAATGATTTAGAGATTCTAGATTCACCTCTTAAACATTAACAATCAACAAATTTCATTTTATAATTACAATTTTAAATGTTATAATATTTTTTTGTTAATTATAACGTGAATGAATTATATAAACCCTTACATGATATTCTCAATATGTTTAGGATAAATGATCATGAAACGTGTGTTCTAGGATAAAGTTGCATATTGATGGTGTAGAAAGATAATGGTAAAGGTTTCGAAAATAAATAAAAGAAAATAAGCCATGGAGAATTCACACAATTATTTAACCAAAGAAGATGGAAGTATAATGCTTTTATTGTTGGAATATTGGTCATTAGAGATGGAATTTTATAGTTTATCTAAAGGCCATTAATAAAAAATTTGGATAGTCTAATCAAAGAATAAATGTAATATAATTAAATTATTTTATTCTTAAAGGTTTAGGGTAATAATTTTATGTTTTATAAGAGTTTTAAATATATATGAGGACATAAGTAAAGAAAAAATTGAGTGCTAAAGCTTAAAGATTTATTTTATGCAATTAAGTAAATAAATTGTTGCAGTAAAAGACTTGGATGCATTAGGTTTGGATGTTTTTTAAAAATATGAGTATTATTTTTCAAGTCTTTTCTCTTATTAGAGCCTATAAAAAATTATTTTTTAATTAAATTAGATGTATGTTCATGATATACATAGTTTATTACTTGTTCAAATTTTATCACATGATTTAAGGGATACTAGGGGAAATAAAATTCTTCAAACACATAGAATATCTTATATAATATGAAACTGTAGATCATTTGTTAAATATTCCTATAAAGAAGAAATAAGAGTTATTTACTACAAAATGTTATTTGTATGTATTATCATAATATTCTAAGAATGATATATTGTATAAGAGAATAATGGGAGTATGTTTGAACTTAGTGAATTTTATATTCAAAGAATAAAGGACTATACTAATCTAAAGTTAAAATATTTTCACTTAATATCCTAAAGAGAATGATAGTATGGAAAAAATGAAAAGTGTTACATTTAGTTACTGTAGAAAGTGAATATAAATACATTATAAAGTATTATGCTAGTTAATTTACCAAGTGAATATCACTTAATGTCTTATAAATTTTTTAGTGTATAGTGGTAAAGAGAAATTGTAAAGATTTATATTTAGTTACCATAAAAAAGTGAATTTCACTTTATTTTAAGAGAGTTTGGGATGATTTGATAAATTATAATGTCAATAGTTACATTATTTTAATGAAAATTAAGATGAAATATGGTTCCAAGGAGGAGGATGTTAGGATTAAAAAGATTTTTAAGTGGATAATAAGAAGTAAATATCATAACATTTCATATTGTGAAAGTAAGGAGTTTTATTATGTTTAAAGAGTTGAACATTTGGAATATGATTCCCGAATCTAACCATTATTAAAGCCCACTTTATTTATATATTTTACTCGCTAAAGATTTTAGTGGGTGATTTTTTATCAATTTGAAACATAAATATGTGACATGAATTACATATAGATGTGTTACGTTAACGTTATCTCATAAAATGTAGTAAACATAATGATGACATGGTAGTTTATCATATATGATACAATATATCAGTGATTATATTGTGTTTTTATGTTTTTAAAAATTATTTTTAAGTATATAAAATATATTTTATTAAAGGTAATCACCACCTTTTCATTCATTCGCATTGTTTGTATATTTATATATATTGATATTTATTTCATGAAGTTTAAATATAATTAACCTCATAAAGTAAAAATGTGAGTTTATCCATAACCGATGATTATTAGGTAGTATTACAGGTTATAATGAAATGTTATTTATAGTGTGAGTAGGATTCTTTTATAAGATAGGGAATATTCTCATGATGTATAAAAAAGGAAAATTTTTATTTTGTGCACTCCATGACCCATAAAGTTTGCTGAATGGAGTGCCATACACTATGTATCTGATATACTAGGAGATAATAGACTATATAAAAGTCCCCATTACCTAAGGTTATATAGATTATTAGCATGAAAATATTAATAATTTGATACCTTTGTTATGAAATCCATTAGGAATTATCTTATCAAGGGTGGTTGGGTATGTTTTTGATCATGTAATTGGTTGGAGGTGAATCAAGGTATGTTTTTTCCTATTTTACGATGAGTATGACATATGGTACCAGAATTAAGATAGACTGGTGAGTGTATGTCTATATATAGATCATACATATGATGTTATTATCTATTCATATGCGGGACATGTTATGTGTTCATCCATAAAGGGGAATGACATGTGATTTATTCACTGACCAAGCCAGTCTATACCCGGAGAATCATAAATGTATATGATGGATATATGGGATTGACATACTCTGTGTACCATGGTCACTCAATGTCTTAGAAAATTAGAATATAAAATAACTCATTCTATCATGTGATGCATATAGTGAATTTAGGTATAGAGATATATGTGTTTACTGAAGATCACGTCAGATCCATTTGTAGCTTGAGTATAACTAATAATTGTTTAGAGTCTTCTCTTTACTAATATCAATGGACCCGAGGATTCATATTTCTTTTTAACACTATAAAGTCCCATGGGGACACACTTTAAGAGTTTTGGATATTATTTCACAAGTAATCATATATGATATGATACAAAGTGATAGGCATAAAGTCTTGTAAGATTTATTGTATGTGGGAGATTGAAGAAGATATGCCCTAAATACATTATATATATATGATATAGATATATGAGTTATATCGTATAGTACAATACAACTTATTTGAATGTACAACCTACATGAAAATTAATGTTTTCATGTATATTATTCAATAATATTTTATATGATATAATCATATTATAAGGCTATATAATGGCTCTGTTCCAATCATTAGATATGATTCATGGTGATTTGAATAAAATAGTAGCACAAGTTTCACGGGATGGTTATAGAAAGCCAATTGTAGTGCCAAGTATCGATTAGATCAATAATTTTGGCATTGTCTCAATCCATGAAGCTTCTCAAATGTTAAGTTGTTAACATTAAATGAATCAGACACATTAAAGTTATTATCTATAAGGGATTTGTATCCACTAGTTACATGTAATGTAACTAATATCATTACTCATATGTTTATGAAATGTACTAGTAAGTGAATGATGTAGTGATTGTATCTGGGGGCATCCCCGTATCCTATGTAAAGGGAATCAAGTCCCTAATCAATATGTGCCACTTTTTATGATATTCTTGGTCAAATATATACTTCTCTCAAAGATATATCTCCTCTTATTACCTTGCGTATGAGGTGTTATCACACAGTGATAGGAATGGGAATTCCATTTATATGAAGGATGATTCATGCATAACCCATTGATTCATCATAGGGGAAAGGGTCCTTTGATAATTCCTTAGTGATAATCATCAAGAATATAAGACCATACATGAATATCTTCAGTGTAAAGGTGATTCTTTTTACTATTCATTATTTCTAGTTCGCTTGTATTTAATTTATATATGCATGGGTGATCTTGGAATGGATTCCAAATTTATTCCATTGTTATGATTAATTGTTAATAAAACCCTTATAAATACTTCACGTGTATGAGAAAAAATAGTGAGAATAAAGCATAACTGAGTGAAACTCTATCCTTTCATTTTAAAACTAGATATTCTAACCAATATGGAACTAACAAAGAAGGATGAGGTGGTCATGGGAATCCTTGGTTCTTTGTCTTAAATATCTAGGAGTTCTTATATTAATATATTTTTATTTCTTCCTTCTATTGAATATATAACTACCTTTGATAACTTCCACCAAAAAGATTATAATTACATTATTTAATATCGCAATATGCCCAATGATCTATATCAATGGGGGTGGTGAAAAATATTTCAAAAAATAAGCTGATAAGGTGAAATTCTAATGGATGTTTTAAAAGTAGTACGATAATCCTACAATGTATCATCGATTTTAATAATATAATATTTTATATTGGATTGGCCTGTTTTTTAAAGAACATTTTTACTTGTATATTAGAAACATTATCTTTTCTATTGGTTTGGGGGAAATAAGCTATAAAAAATCGATACCCAAACCCATATTGATGAAAAATTTCTTTCATTGTGAGATTATATAAATGAGAACCTTGGCCAATGATGATTCACCTAGGCAGTCCAAACCTATAAAATATTTGTGTTCTAAAAAATTCCACAACTACCTTTGATTTATCTCTCCTTATGGCTTATTATTAAACCAATTTAGATATAAAATCTATTTCCAAAATAATTTATAAGTTTCAAAATGAATTAGAAAATTTCAGAATAAATTGAGTGCCTCAAATATAAAACATTTCATGGAAAATAAAGGGTTGCTGTGATATTTCACTTCTTTTGGATACATTCCCTATCTTTTAAAAATGAGGAAAAGATTTAAAAATTTTAGAATAAGTTGATATAATGTTTTCAAAATAGCACATTATCAAGCATCATACAATTTTTCTATTGTGGATTGAGGTATATCCCATATGAAATGGAATTAGAGAACCTGAGGATGGAATGAAACTTACCATCGGGAACACAACACCTTTGGACTTGATCACTAGATCTATGCTAAAGGTAGGGGTCATCAAAAATATATCAATGAAACCCATTCTTAAGGCTCCCATTTGGTTTTTATATAAATTTATAAGGATAAAACATGTTACTAAATAATTTTCAATTCCAACATACCATGGTATAACATCATTTACTCGATACAATTGCCAACATGTCATTCATGGGAATACATGGGAATAAGTTAATGTTCAAGGATTTATGGATCCTACTGATATAGCCAACCACCACAATCTTCACTCATTTTCTATTCATAATTTCTAAATTGAATCCCTAAAGTAAGATAATACAACAAATTAATGGTTTCAAGTGTAGTATAAGAGCATATAGAGCATAAAAAATAAAGCATTTTTGTCGTAATCAATGAATAATCTAAGATATAAATGATGAATAAGTTCATGACCAATGTAATTAAATTAAAGATTAATTGGAATGTTAACATCATAAATAGTAGGCAGGATCATAACATTTAATTTATAGATTTATTTAGAATAACTTTTTCTAGTAATTATTTGTTTGTTGATGATTTGGTTGACTGCTCTCATCATACCATTATTTCCTCATAGGATCCAAGGGAAAATTACCTTTAGTTGTGATCCCCACATGATCCAAAATATCAAAACATCATCATGGAATTACCAAGTGCTAGCACAGATGAATTTTATTTCTTGCATCATTATTTGTTGATCATAGGAAGAATCTATTCATGGATAAAGGATTTTAAGGATATCTGTAAGTATTGAGAAGATAGATGAGGATTGGTGATATTTGTATTAAGAATTTTCTTGGGAGGATTCTCTCTAGGTCTTAAGAGAATTATCTCCATATTTTTTGTGCATGAAAAGTGGCTTACCCTATAATGTGATATAATTGGACGTTTACAAAGAAATGCTAGGGTTGGAAATTGAACATTGGACCTTAGTGAATCCCTCAATACTTAACAATCCTCATGTATAATAATAATAATAATATTATTATTATTTCCCCAACATGTGAAACTCCTGTAGAAAAATATATATTATCTGTTAAATAAATAAATTAATATTTATTTAAAATATATTTAATATATAATTTCTAGTTATACCATTAAACTTGGTCCGTTTTTCCTCCAAAATACTTACCAAACATTAAATAATGACTATTTATTTAATAAATAAATATTACTATATTATTCACCTATACATGTAATAAATATTATATTCATTAAATCTTTATAATAAATATTAATTATTATTTAACTATTATAATTATTCTTTCTAATAACTCATGATTAAATCATGGAGGGAAACCAAACTCAAATAATTATTAAACCAAAAAGAAAGAATAATATTTATTATAACTTCTTAAACTAAAAATAGAATTTAACTGGGATTCTGGATAAACTTAGTGTGTGACACTTTGGGCCCTTTTCTTAGGGGCATTAGGATGAGATGCCTAAAGCATAAGGTTAAATTCCAGAAACACTCTAAGATACCGATAAAGAAATAAGAAAGTTTCATATAAACATAATGCCTCATATGAACACTCACTCTGTAATATAATCAATGTATCGAGGTATCTCTAATCAAACAGCTTCCATGCTGGTGTCTTCAATCCATGTGATTGATGTTTATTTCTTTGACTTTCTAGAAATGAGCCTTCATAAAAAACACCATAGAAAAAGATTTATTTATGTAGTGTGATTCCCATAAAAGGGTCTTAGATATAAACTTCCATTAAATTACAGAAGGGAAAAATCATTTCACACATTATACATTAATACATTATCACTAATGATGAACCAAATGTATCCAACTTTGACAATAACTTATTTCATCATAGTTTTCACATATTCATCAAAGTATTTGACTAATGATATCCATTAATAATAATATTAATCTCCAAGAATAAATACATAGGTTCATAAATAGGAACATCTAATGAAAAATATAAATGTTGATCTATTACTACCATATCATGTTAGTATAATATCTTATACTAGAAATTACCACAGATGTACACCATGAGAAAGTTCCTCAAAGTCCTATGAGTATCGAAACTTAATATATTATATCATTTTCATTCCATAAAATGATACAATCATACTAAAAAGCATATATTTAATAATACTATAATGGAATTTCAAGGTTCTCATTAGAGAGAGGAACTTCTATAACATTTCAATGAGAGAGTTAATCTTATAAATTATCACATACTATGTAATATTAAAGAACAACCATGATGTGACAATCAGTTCATTAATATTAAAAACAATGAATACAAATAATTATAAAGTTCATAGAAGTTGGTTCTAGTGTAGAAACTCCCATATAATCCCACTTTCACTAGATCCAAAAACTAATAACCTTCAATTCAGTAGCTATCAAATTATAATCATGCTTATACTGAGATAATGCTTTATTAAATGGGTCCCATATGCTCACTTCCATAGAAAATATTTTCACCATAAATTTATACTTATGATAGAAGACCAAAAACCAAGGTACAATTACTATTTTCACTAACACCATTCCACTATAGTGTATTAGGTAGAGTTAGTTGAGATAGAATCCAATACTCCCATATAAATTAGATAAAATATTGGTTAATATATTAACCAAATAAATCATGTTTAATCTTATTTATCTTATTTACATGTTGATTATATAATTTATCCCTGAATTATTTGAATTTTTCAAAGGAATCAGACTTATAACTCATCAAGTAAATATAACCATATCCACTCAAGTCATTAGTAAAAGTTATAAATTAAGAATTTCCACCTATATCTTCTACTAAAAACTTTCCACACACATTAGTGTGTACTAATTTTATAAGCTCTATGGAGTTTTCACCATGTCAAAAAATAGTGGTCTAAACATCTTTACTTATAAACAAGAATTACATATTTCATGTGGTTTTTCTCAAAATAGTCTACATAACCATATTGATAGAGCTTTTTTAGACGCTTATCATTTATATAATCAAGACAGTGATGTCAAAACTGGTTGTTAAATGACTCATAATAATTAGATTTGTTATCAATTACCAATATTTTTTTTTTCATAATTCCATATATGAAGAATCTTATTCACTAATATCATACCATAATAAATTCAATTTTTTTAGAAGTGATATTATTTATTTTAAAATTGGAAAATAAATTTATCCATGTCAAGGAAGGAAATAGAGATGATATTATTAGTAACACTATGCACAAAAAAATAGTTATTTAAAACAAAAATCTTGACATTTTTAAATATAATATTATCATATAGCTAATGCAGTAAGATGCACTCCATTGACTGCTCAGAGATCCAATACTCCTTTGTAAATCTTTCACAATCCACTTAGTTTTTACTTTTGGATACAAATGTGATAAAAAAACATCTATATATAATAGCTAATGTGTAGATATAGAAAGATTACATTCAATAGAAAATTCACATGAATCTTTTGTTTGCTTCTTCTACAAGTGGAAGTTCTTTTTCAAGTGGCCTAACTTTCCACATGAAAAACATACCACATTTTTTTCCTTTGCTTGTTGTTGGATCTTCTTATTCTTTGAGAATAGTGCTCATGATCCTTAGACTAGTAATAATTATTGGGACCCTTTATCTTGTTATTCCTTGTATTATTTACCATAGGAAGTATATTTTTTTCATGCCCCATGTCCTTGTTAAATTGGAAAATAATAGTAAGAAGTTATGAAAGTGTCTTCTCACTATTACTCATATTATAGTTCTCAATGAAAATGGAGAATTATTTAGGTAGTGAAGCTATAATGAGATAAATGTGTGGATCATCATGGATATTAAACCCCAATATGTATATGTGCTTTATATATCCAATCATATTGACTACATGAGGCCCATTCAACACCAACTCTCCAAGATTGCACATGAATAGTGATTTAGAGATCTCATATATCTCTTAGTTTTCCTTCTCTTTATAAAGATCATGAAGGTGATACATGATTATTTACACATCCATAAAACCATGTTCCATTAAAATATCACTAAATATAGAATATACCGTGAAAAATTAGAAATCCATAACATCTTACACATGTTTTTGATATAGAGATACTTATTCCTCACTCGCCTATTTAGAAAGGGACCCAAGAAGTGGTATTTTTTATCTAATATAATTTCCATTCACAACATAGTATAATGCGTAAGCACATATAAAATTCTTATAAATTCAAGATAGTGATAAGGTTATCCTGAAATAGTATAGATCATTGTGATATAGTCAAATTTGTGTGAATTTCCATTTCTATAATAATTAAGAGTATATTTTTCATACATTATATTGATTATAAAATAATAAAAATAAATTTCAAACTTTATTAATCTACTTTTATTTTTCAAAAACCCGGTAGCCATGAATATTGGCTTTTTAATATCCTGTAATATTTATATTCTAGTGTAAAGGATCTACATTCCCCTTCACATAACCCAGACATGGGTTTGAAAAGTTATTTGAAGGGTTTTAGGTAGTCATAAATTTTAAAATACATTAACTCATAGCTATTTTTTCTATTGAGTGGACTCCCCAATCTTTAAATAACAAATATGTATTTCCTCAAATATTTCTTCTCAGTTACACTAAGTCCAACTTAGGTAGTAAACCCTTGATGTGAACTAAGTTTAAGTCATCCCAAAACCTAAGATAAAAGTATCTAACAATTGAAATCATCTCAAATTTGGTTGGTAATTCACTTTGAACCATTGGTTCTATTTGACCATAAGTAGTGGAGGGCTATACCTACTTAATATATTAATTTGAGTGATTTTTTCTTTATACATAAATTTTCCATTTTATATTTATTACATGATTAATAATATTCAGCGTATTAACTTATGTCACCAACCATGTCTTTATAATATTACACACAATACAACTGTTCGATTTCATCTTGCATGATTTGTAAATTTATTTTGTGAATCCCATTCATTTTAATAAAAAATAACCAATAATATATCAATAAATAAATAAATAATGTGGTATGATAATGAGATTTATCTAATAGTTGTTTTACCTAGTTGAATATAAAACAACTATGACCTTAGGGGACTAACTCCTTAAACATGCACTAGTTCGAGCTGCAACATTCCTCCTGTGCCCTTGTAATGATCTTGGATTGGTTTTTCCTTAGCTCTAAACATGAACTACCTCCACTCACCTGGGAGCTACATCCATTATATAATATTTACTCACACATAGGTGAGGGGAATATAAGGATTGGTTTTGAGGGTTTACATTAAAGAAAACATGGAGATTCCATACCTTACATAATGAGAGTAAGGGATGAAACAAAAAATCAACGATTTAATTTAATAATTTTAATAAATTTAAATAAACTGATCACATATATAGGGTTGTTCTAATCCCATGATCACCCACAAAAAATCAATGAAAAAAATTTACAATCTATATAGAAATTAAATAAACTCATTATTTATCTAAGATAAATGCCTTTAATTAATCCAAATAAATATGTTATAAATTAATTAATTAATTCAATTTTTTTATTTCATCCAAAATGTACTAATATTTTCCTCATACATAATTTAAACAAATTTAAAAAATAAATTTTATTGAAAATAAACAAAGTACACAAGTGTACTTGGAGTAAATGATATTTACCCATCCAAACTACCCAGTGTAGACCCTGTACTGTGAATTCACATAAAATCCTATATAGAATTTGAGGATCATAATTACGAAGAATGAATTTTTTAATAAATGAAACACAACAATATGTAAATTACATTGAATGTGATGATATTAATGCACACAGAATACTCTATAAGTAAAAAGCATACAAAGATTGAAATTCATAATTTATTTTGGAAATTAATTTAATATATAATTAATAATCCTATGACATGACGTTTATAGTTAAATAAATGACACAAGGAACATATGTTAGTATGTTTAATTATATCATTAATTTTTCTCTCCACATTAAATTAATTAAAAATGTATAGATTATTATACATCATGTATTTGGGATACATGTCATGTAACCTCTTCTTCCCATTTCATGAAACTCACCTTGGTATTGGGAATATTTCTTGACCATAGACGTGTATGTAGTAAATGATGTGTTTTAAATCTATATGAAGTGTGATATTTAAGTTACGTGGTTTTTCAATCCCCATATTGTGTAGTAAATACAAGACACAACTTGGACCCCTTATGTTTCCTACTGAAAAAACATATGTACTACACAACGTGTAAGTGAGTTACACAATGTGTAGTTTGGTCAGACAACATACAATCCTCGGCTTGTCAATAGATAGTGTCCATTAAATAAATTATATGTATAGTTAATCTAAAATGACCCACTTTCATTGCGATTCATCCTGGTGCATTGAACATGAGTATATGATGTGTACCTTTAGGCTACATGTTGTGTACTCCCATGTTATCTATCTAAAACCCTCAACACCCCATGATGGATTCTTCAGATGTTCATTATGTTAATTTGAAATTTTCTTGGCTATATTAGCAATAATGAAGAATTGAAGAGAATAATTTCATGTTATTATTTAAATAATGAATAACTCAGAAGTGAAAATAAAAACAAACTCATATAATTAATTAATAATTAATAAATAATTATAAATTAATTATATGAATGATCAAATACCAATTGAAGGTTTTGAGTGCAACAAAAGCACCTATTTGTCATAGAAAACGCATTTTTTTCATAATTTTTTAATAATCCAAGATGTACATGAAAAAAGATGTCATGAACAACAGAATTAAATCAAGGACTAATTAACTTGTTAACAATGGAACCAAAAGGTTGGATCATCACATGTAATGTATAATCTATTTATAAACATATCTAGAATTACCTTTTCCTGAAATTATTTAATTACTGATTATTTTGTGGAATTATCTCATTACACCATCATTGGATCATATGTTTTAAGGTAATAAACCCTCTAGTGTTGATCCACATTTTTTATAAAATCTAGAAATGTACCTATAGAATCGTTGGGTACTGGCTTCATCAAATCTGATCACCTGTGTCATTTTTCATTTATCATGGAAGAAGGATTATTAAGGATCTATTATAGGCTTTAGAGGTTCGAGGGACATTGTCACTCATATTATTATGTTTGTTCTTCAGGGGATTATCTCTATATATTATGAAAAGTTTCTCTAGGTTTATTGCGCTCAACAAGAAGCTTTCCTTAGAAAGTGATATAACCAGATATTTATAAATATTTGTTAGTGTTGGTAACTTCACATAGCCCCTTATCCAATCCATTATTCCTCTATAAAATCCATGTCAAATAATAATATAAATAATATTATTATTTACCTGACATGAACAATACCCATGAATAAATAAATATCATTTTTTATATAAGTAAATTAATATTTATTTATTGGATATTTAATATATCACTTCTAACTAGACCATTATTTTTTTTCTCATCCTATAAATTTATAAAACCTTGAAAAATGACTATTTATTTAATAAATATATATTACTATATTATTCACTGATAAATATAATAAATAATGTATTTAATAGATCTTATGAATAAATATTTATTATTATTTAAATCACATATTTATTTTTCTGAATAACTCGTGATTAAATCTAGCTGATCAACCAATATTGAATAATTATTAAAACAAAAAGTAGGAATAATATTTACTCTAACTTGTTAAATTCAAAATAGAATTTAACTAGGATTTTGGATACACTTAGTGTGTGACTCACTAAGAATATTTATCATTGGAATTAGATGAAGCCACTTAATGTCCAAGGATAACATCTTGAAACATTATAGGGAACCCATAGAGAAATAATTAAATATTATAATGTCATAAAAAATCATACAAATACTCACTATGTAATATAGTCCATTTATTATAGTATATCTAATCAATCAGGTTGCATAATGTTGTTATCAACCCATGTGCTTTATTTCTCTTTCAATGACTTTCTATAAATGAAACTACCCACAAAACACAATGTCCATGGATTTATTTAAGCAATTTAGTCCCCATAAAGGGCCTAAGATATCAACTTATATTATAAATTAGAAGGTATAAATCCTTTCCCATATTATTCATTAATTCAATACAACTTGTGACACACCAAACATATCCTCCTTCCCTAAATACATATATTGTTACAATTTTCATCAATACAACAAAGTACATGACTAATGATATTCATTAATATAAATATTAAAGTCTAAGGATCAGTACACACATTCATAGATAGGGACATCCAATGACCTATAGAAATATAGATTTCATACTGGTGGGTCATGTTCTCATAGTCTCTTTCATTGTAAATTATCATGGGCACAAACCATGGGAAGGTGAATCAATGTACTTTGAGTCTCCATTCATTATAAAATATATCATTTCTATCATATAAATGAAATTATTTGTCTATAAAAAATATATGGAACTTCTAGGTTCTCATTATATTGGGGGAATTATATGAACTTTTAGTGAAATGACTAATATTAGGACATTATCACATACTATGTCATGTAGAATAATACTCATGATGTGATTAGATGTTTATTAATATTAAAATTAATGAATACATGTAACAATTTACATAGAATATGGTTATAGGGAACCAAATCCAACAAAAATGAGATGTGGTATGGATTCTAGTTTCTTAAGAAGATACCAGAGGGATACATGGTCATATTAATCAATACCTTTAGACACTAAAATATTTTAATTAACTTTATCTAAGGAAAACACAATTTAATGTAATTATTTTTTAGTTACAATGTAGTTTTCCATGGTATGTTCCAATGCGAGTGAGTCATATGCAATGAAATGTTGATCTAGATCAAAACATTGTGATATGAATACCCCAATAACATAGTTAGAAAAATCACACATGTGATGAAATAGTAAATTCCACTAAGGTGGTCAGATTATATGTGGTTATGTGAGTCTCTATTTCCTGATTAAAATAATTATAAAATTCCACATGACCTTAGAAATATTGCACATCTTGCACATTTTTATGGAATGGAAGGGAAGAAATGATATCCAATTTTGATTTATCAACATGGATACCATCAAAAAAATGAAATATCCATCTAATATTCTTATTATACCATTATGTGACATTTATCATAATTTAATAGAATATTGTTTTCAATACAATGGTGAAAGACAACACCTAGACTACACAAACATTCATCAAAATAGGAACCATATACAGTGAAAACCTCTATGAATACTTCCATGAAATTCTATAGATAATTATAAAAAATACTAACATGTATTACTTGAAAGTACCTAGAACATTTAATATAACAAATGACAACCTTATATTTATAGAAATATGCCAAAGGGGAAAGTGGAGGTTGTATTTTCCTAATTCTCATAGGCAATATGTACATGAAAATATATAGAATACCCATTTAGAAAATAGTAGTGGTACTTCACCACAAACATCTCTAATATCTAGTTAATGAACAATAATGGTAAATGGACCTTCTTAGTGTGCTAGTTTAGTTAGTGATAGACTATACAGACATTCCAACCATTCTGCACCAGGGTTGGAATCAATTCATTATTTTCATTTTTGATTACTGTTTGACAAATTTTATTAGGAACTACCTACATTAGAATAACCAATTGGACATTATATATAGGGTAAATTATTCCAATATCCAATAATTTGGTTAGGTCAATTTTAATGATACTATGTCGGTTTGAGCACTATCAATGTTGTACTAACCTCACCAGTTTATCCTCATCATTTAGTAGTATATGATGTATGAACATTGATGTTATACTATTAGGAATGTTATTAATTGTCTATACAAATGATTCTTTATACTTTTTAAAAAGGTAAATAAATATAAAAATAGGTTATTAGGGGTATTGAACTAGAAATAATGATAAAAAAATTGTTTCCATTTTCAAGATATAAATTTTTTTATTTTTAGAAAGTGGTTTAAGTATGAATTATTAGGTATTTTAATTTTATTAAATGAAACCAGAAATATTGAGATCTATGATATCATCTAAAAACTCAAGGGTTACATCCTTATAATAAGAGTAAGATTACAAAAGCTGAGCATATTCATCGATGGTTATTTTTTTATCAGCACAAAAAATAATCAATTAATAAATATGTATAATTTTTTTTCAGAAAATTATGGAATTCAACATATGAATCATTACCTAAAATTTATATTAATGATGTAAAACTAGAAAGGGGATAAAGGGAATAAGTAGAGTTTCCATGTGGATTAGGAATATATCGATAAAATTAATTATTTGATTGGAATGTTCTTTTGAGGGGTGATTTGTAGAATCAAAGACGTTAAAGAGGAAAATGCCGCCACGAAAATCCATAGATAATGTGATATTGTGTACATTAATTATGGTTTTAGTGTTATTTAATAATGTTTCAATTAAGGAATGTGAATTAATCCTATCATATACTATTTTAAGCACATAAAAATTATTAGGAAAATTTATGTTTTTAACCATAAAAAAAATCTTCTGGCACACCAGTGAGGTATGTGTTGCTTTATTTTTCTGGTTGAATAACTATTCCATTAGGATTTAGCTTTCTAACCTATAATAAAGGGAAAATGGAGTGAGGAATAAAATTTATATAGTAACAAAAATCAATCCGGAAATCATAAAATATTTTCCCCTATGTTATATAGAATTTAAAATATTATAGGATCCTTTGATTTGGTGGTAAATGATGGCTTTCCTCAAAGTTATTGTCAGTGTATACACACCCCCTTCAGGAACATGGAATATTAAAGAATTTTCTCCACAAAATAAATCAATTGAATTTTAACCTATATTTCTTTGAATGTTACAATATTTTATTATCAAATTTTATTTCTTTTGGTTTCCTTGGTTGGGTGGCCCTTTGGGGGAATGGAAGAGGAATGACTGGGCGAGGTGGATCATCAAAAGACACCCTCTCTATATTTATCTCTCCCTATGAATTCATAGTCATGGATGTAGAGACCCGAATCTTGACTTACATAGATATTACATTACTTTTGGGTAATACATAATAAATAACAAAAATAGAAACACAAGGACCATAAGAGTTTAGTGTCTTTGGAAACTTGGAATGTAATCTTCTAATCGTAGTGAAAGATCTTCAACATATCCTATAAAGATCTTACAATTTTCGTTTCCTTACCTAAAAATTTTCTTTTAATCCTGGGGGAAAATAAAAAATAAAAAGTGTGAGCTCAAATGCTCATTAAGGGTAAGCATGGATAAAATAAAACATACCATATACATTTGAACTTAAAAACATGAACATAATGTTTAAACATCAAAATCTTGAGCAACGACTTAAAACATGGAAGTAAATAAGGTATAGATCATAATGGAACATAAATCATGATAACATTGCATGGGAATGAAAAATTTAATTGTGGAATCCATTAAGCACATGTAATGATTTCCATAGTATCCAAGGCATTACTGCCAAGACCATCTTAGTGGACAAAGTCCCTTTCTGAATCGAGTTCACTCCTCATTCCAGTCCTGTAACACTGAATAGAATTAACATATCATTCCATCCATGTCTATCTCATGAGATATAAATCATTACCCAATACATTATAGGGAGATATAGGTCCCACCCATCTCATAATGAAATAATTCTTACTTGTGCCACAAAATAATCTTAAAACATTCATCATAACCCAAAGAATAAAATGGGTTTCATAAACATCATCCCATCATCACATAACCCATATAAAAATAAATGGATATCATTTCATAATAAGAAAATTTAAAACATGTAAATCATATAGACATGATACTTGAAACATACACATATGAAATAATGTCACCTTAGATGAAAAATGGGTTTGATAAAACACTTGAAATGATTTCTTGAGGAAAATATCCTTTTTTATTCAAAATCATTCTCTTTTCACAAAATGTCATGAAATTTTAAAATAAAAGTATTTTGTTGAAAATAGTCATGAAATCTTTTGGAGGAATCTTCATGAAAATAAGGCTTTATAAAATCGTAAAAATCCGTTCGTGCCGTATAAGTTAAAAAAACATTATTCTCGTACTTTTTCTGGAAAAGTCAAAAAAGTAACTCGTAACTTAATCAAAAGAAATAATCCTTACATACCATGTAGTAAAAGTCAAAAATGGATTAAAAGTACTTTAAACATAAATGAAAACAATTTTATAAAACATGTACATGGATAATAACAATAACCCCAGTAAATACTTACGAATAAACAATCTCGGATAAGAATGAGATTGGAATATTTATCCCTTACCTTAGGTCTGATATGCTTCGTACGTATCCGAAACTCATGTATATTGATTTAAAAAATGTCATTGACTTATTACAGATTCATATTAATTTTTATGATATCATATATGGTTCACTTATTACTTTATATTACCCGTTCTTTTGTAAATTCTATGTTAAAGAGCGTTTTGGGTAAAACCGTTTCATTTGTCGTCTGTGTTTTGACTTTTAATTATTTATATGATTACTTAGATCATGATTAATTAATTCCATAATATAATAAATGATTTATATATAATATATATTTAGAATATACATATATATAATAGATCGATAAATAGAAAGAAATACACCGTTCATGGAGACGGTTGGCCGTACGTACGCATGAACGTTGTTTTCGTTTCCTCATTGAATTGAATGGAATTAATTGGATGACATACATATATATATATACATAAATCTAGTATCATTATTATGTCATATATTTCATGATTACTTATTATATATACTTTATAATCATTTATGAATGGTTAATCATTGAGAATGAATCTCATCACGTCGTGGAGACGGCATTCCATACGTACGCACAAGCAATGATATCATTCCCATGATCGTGGAATTTTATTATAGTGTATGTATACTATTAAAGAATCAATATAACTTTACAATAATCATATATAGTTATTATTTACACCATTATACCCATCCAAGTAAGGTGGTGGTGGAAAATAGATTACACCACGGCATGGAGACGGTATTCCGTACGTACGCACGCATGGTGATTTCGTTTTCCGTAGGATGGATAGATGGTGAAATAGGGTTGTTTCATACTTATAATAACATATTATTATATGAGTGATACTGATGTTATTACTTCCTAATGAAACAACCTAATAAGAATAAGTGGAAGAAGAAATAAAGTTGAAATAATCGGTAACGGACATTACCTCTTCTTTGAAGCGCCTCTTTGAGACCTCCTCTTATGGCACTAAAATTGGTATTTTAAGAAGCCCAGGACCTCTAAGATGTTTCTAGGGAAGTGGAGAAGAGAAATTGGCAGGTTTTGGCCGAGCTTTAATGCCCAAAGTGGTGTGAGGAAGAGAGGGAGGAGGTGCCCTTTTATAAGGGAGGAGAGGGGCACCTTTGGAATAACAAAAAAATATTATTTTATTATAAAGTCATATTCGGTTTTTAATAGATAAAAAGTGATTTATTTATAAGCTAAGGTGGGTATGGGTCGAAATACTCTCATACAATAGAATTTAGACATGTTTAGGTCATTATATTAACCTTAACTTTTAGTTTTAACTCTTAGTTAATTAGATTGACATTTACCATGTAACTTTGTATTTTTATATTATATAGTTAATAAACTTACCATATACATACAGTCGACCCCCAAGTGGTCCATTAATGATACACCTATAATTATATAAGTATCTTGGCAGAACCTTAGATTTCTAGGAATATAATAACAATTAATAATATAATATTTGTTTTAAAAACTATTTTATGTCAATTTTGACACTCTTTGATAATTGATTTTTGTGAAAATAATAACAGAATTATTAGTTCGAACAAAGATAATTAAATTAATACTAACATGTCATATTAACATAATAAATTATTGTAATTCATAAAAAGTCTCAAATTACATTTATTTTGGTATTTATAACATCAATTATGTCAATATTTCATTAATTAGATAATTACTGCATCATCATTGTGTCATAAATAAATTAAATTATTTTAAGTCTAAAAATTACAAATAAAATACCATTATGTAGGAAATATATTTAGATTTCTAATTAATATTTATAGTCCAATTTATCTTATGTATAACATTATATGAAAAATGTTTTAGTTATTAAACTTTGATTTTAACTATTTTAACCCTTCTTTAAATAAATTAATAATAAATGTCCTAATCTAATCCAAGTGGGCCTAAAATGGTCATATTGTATTCATAAGGTTATTTTTGGCCTAATTACACTTATCCAATAGAATTAGGACATGTGTTAGGGTAATAATAACATCATTTTTACCCTTAATTGCCCTATTTACTTTTAACCGTGGTAAAAAAAAGTAAAAAGTTACTATTCACCAAAAATTATTTTCATCTCATTGAACCACATTTTAGTCCTTGATATTAACCATGTCTCTCGGATTTTCGAAATTCTACTCACAAAAGCGGCAAAATTCAGTTTTATGAAAAATTCAGTTTTTTAACTACCACTTAGTGGTTTCACTATTCATCAAAAAAATGAAAGTTTCCAGAAAAATACAAAAAATTAGGCCTAAGATATATTTTATATTATGAATTCAAAAATGATGTCTATTTTACCAAATTCAAAACATATCAGTTGCATTAATTAATTTAAAAATTAATTCCCGTCGTCAAAACAAATAGCGTGTTCTTAAGAGATAATAACTATCAAAAGATTGACACATGTTTGTGTCTGGTTTAAATGTGAAATTACATCCAATGACCAACATTGTATTAAATTGTAAAAATATATTCTAAATATACTTTAAAGCCACTCAAATTAATAATTTATCACTATTTATTATTTCGATTAAAAAAAGTTGTTTTTAATTAAAATTTAGTAATTTTCACTATTCATCAGAATATGAAAGTTATCCGAAAAGTACCAAAATTTCACCCTAATCTCATTTCGATATTCTGAATCCAAAAATGAAGTCCATTTTGAAAGATAAAATTTATAAAATTTCAAAAAGTGGGTATTACTATTCATAATGGCTAGTTCATAATAATATTATAATAATATCCCGTTTAGTGAAACTCGGTATTGCGTACTACACACGCTATCGAGGAAGGTCGCGATTGCATGTAATTCAAGGAAAGTCAGGGATGAGTGTTGTGAAAGCTCCTTTTGGTGTAGCGTACAACACAAGACATTAATTAAATCAAAAAGAATATTTTTCATAAAATCTCGGGGTGTTACATTCTACCCCCCTTAAAATGAATTTCACCCTCGAAATTCGTCGGGGTTATAAATGGTTTACTACTCGAAAGTTTCTTTAATAGAAACCCACATCGTAAAAAGGAATACCAAAACTTTGATTTAAAAACTAAATTATGAAACGTAATAGTTACCCAAATTAACTCATCACTGGGTTTCCACGTAGGAGAACATAGGTGAAAATATGGATATGGAAGAAAAATATAACCATCAAGTTCTGATGGAGAGTGGTAGAGAACATGGCTATGAAAAATCCAACAATCACAAAGCCATAAATTTGTGACAATCTAAGGTACCATCTGATTCATCGGATATAAGAGCACTAGGACAACATTTTTGGTTTTCAAGATCATTTCCCTAAAGTTGATTAAATTGGAATTAGGAGAAATACTTTCGTGATTTTGGTACAGTCTGACCATTGGTCATTCTTTGGACAATTTCCACTTCATATATTAAGGAAATGAAGTTGAATTTGTCATTCGTGATGTGTTAGCAAATCATTTGATAGAATGATAGGTCATTCCATCTTTCTCAAACAAAAGGTTTGAAAAGTTATCAAAAAATAAATAAGTCCATCTATAGTGAGATTAATCTTATATGGTTCCTAAAATGGACTTATACTTCATATATCATACTTCTTAATATAATAAAACTAGTTTCTACTAAACAGAGACTTCCTGTAGGCCAGTGGTAGGCGATAAAGGCCAGTCGCACTTCTGTTGTGGGTTCGATTCCCACAGCCTTGTCCGACGCGATGGGATGTCGCCCGTCCTGCAGGTTGTCCTTTTTCTAAAACTACATTACTATAACATCCCATCAATAATATCGAAAAAACTTCTATCCTTAAACAATACTAACTTATTTACAACATAATCCAACCCAATTTTTAGGCTTATCCAAAATACTGTTGTCCAATCTCATATTATAGTGAAAACGATTACCAAAGAGTTCATATAAAAAGCATGTTAATACCATCATTGATCCCCATATATCATGAGATATGTCTTGTTGGTCACATTACAAACATTATAATGCCTTAATCATGTATTCTATTAAAAAATGAATACCCATTGAATCTTAGTGAAAACATGATTGCTGTCAAAAGTTAACTCTTTTCACATACCAAAACCTCAAACCATGATTGACTATTTCCTTATATCAGTCATGATCTCATGAATACTGTCAAACATTTCATTTTCTCCTTATCCCTTCATTATGTGCATATCACCTTTTTTCCAAAAATATCTCAATCACTTTCCAGGGTTACCGGTACCATAAAATTATTGAATACCACAATATACCAATACATAAATATTCCAATATTCCACGATACTATATAGAACATTATTTTGGAATCCCATTACATAAACACTTAATCATTCCACCACATCGTTGTCATATTCAACATTGCCAATAGTGATCGCATGTGACTTCCCTTTGTCCTTTTTATTTAAGTGGTTTCTCATGTCGATCATCACTAACCCTTGGATTTGGGCATTTATTAGCATAATGCCCCATTTCCTTTCACTTGAATCATTGAAGTGTTGGTGGTGTATTCTCCGCAGTCTTTTCTTTATTCACATCATTAGAAACCCTTTTTCCATTACATCAACACTCGGCTGCTCGATGACCTTCTTTTCCACATTTGAAACATTTTCTAGTCTCTTTAAGACAATCTCCACCATGCTTCTTTCCACACTTTGAGCGTAAGGAAACATTCATCTTCTTTTCACCATTATTCCGAGATTTCTCCTTGAACTCCATCTTTTGTTTCTTGTCAAAACTATGAGATGGATAAGTAACACCAACTTCCATTTCTACATTGATAGAACAACACACAATTTCTTCATAGCTACTGAAGTCTCTTATAGCTAATTCCCTTTGAAGATTTGTTTTTAAGCCACTGAAGAATTGATAAACTTTACTTTCAGATTGGATGATAAAGCCAGATGCATACCTTTCAAGCCTTGTAAAATTCGCTTCGTATACACCAATAGATTCATCATCCTTTTCCTTTAGTTCAAGAAACTCCTTCTCCATCTTTGTTTGAAGAATACGAGGGAAGTACTTATTGAAAAATAAGTTCTTGAACTCGTCCCATTCCATGGAATCAATTTCATCTATTGGCCTCATATTCTTGATAAGATTCCACCATTGATCAGCTTCACCTTCCAAATGATATACTGCTAAGATGACTTTATCATGTTCAGAAAATTGAATAATTGAAAATATCTTTTCAGTGGTACTGATCCATTGTTCAGCAACAAGTGGATCAGAAGACCCACTGAAAGAAGGTGGACGTTGCCTCATGAAGGACTCAATAGAATATTGTTCCCTTCTATGCTCATTTGGAAGTCCAGAATTATTCATATATTGTGTAAGTATAGCAATAATATTTTTCTCTCCATCTCCTATAACATTTGTTTGTTCAGAAGGACAATAATTGCATTGTCCATTGCATTGATCAACACGGTTCCTTCGGGTTCCAGACATCGTCTAAAACCCAAAAATAATAATGTGAGAGTCAAAAATCATGCTAGGGAAAACAACATAATAAAGGGGGAGTACCTTCAATATCTAACATCTTAGTTTTAATTCTAAGATCGTTACCGTAATTCTAGGACTATAAAAAATACTTATACTTAACCTTAGGGACATCCCTAGACATACCTTAGAAATATCACTAGGGATCTCACTAAAGTTCTCACATCCTAGTTTCTAAAGGTTGACTAAACCTGTCCTCTGATACCAACTGTAGAGACCTGAATCTTAACATACATAGATATTACATTACTTTTGCGGAATACATAATACATAACAAAAACAGACACACAAGGACCGTAATAGTTTAGTGTCTTTGGAAACTTGGAACGTAATATTGTAATCGTGGTGAAAGATCTTCAACATCTCCCATAAAGATCTTCCACTTTTTGTTTCCTTACCTAAAACTTTTCTTTTAATCCTGGGGGAAATAAAACATAAAAAGGGTGAGCTCAAATGATTAGTAAGGGTAAGAATGTATAAAATAAAACATACCATATACATTTGAACTTAAAAACATGAACATAATGTTTAAACATCAAAATCTTGAGCAACGACTTAAAACATGGAAGTACATAAGACGTAGATCATAATGGAACATAAATCATGATAACATATCATGGGAATAAAACATGTAACTGTGGCATCCATTAAGCACATGTAATGATTTCCATAGTAGCCAAGGCATTGCTTCCAAGACCATCTTACTGGACAAAGTCCCTTTCTGAATCGAGTTCACTCCTCGTTCCAGTCCTGTAATACTGAAACAGATTAACATAACGTTCCAGCCATTTCTATCTCATGAGATATAAATCTTTACCCAATGCATTTGAGCGAGATATAGGTACCACCCATCTCATAATGAAATCATTCTTACTTGTTCCACAAAATAATCTTAAAACATTCATCATAACCCAAAGAATAAAACGGGTTTCATAAACATCATCCCATCATCACATAACCCATATAAAAGAAATGGATATTATTTCATAATAAGAAAAGTTAAAACATGTAAATCATATAAACATGATACTTGAAACATACACATATTAAATAATGTCATCTTAGATGAAAAATGGTTTTGATAAAACACTTGAAATAAATTCTTGAGGAAAATATCCTTTCTTCTTCAAAATCATTCTATTTTCACAAAATGTCATGCAATTTTAAAAGAAAAGGATTTTTTTGAAAATAGTCAGGAAATATTTTGGAGGAATCTTCATGAAAATAAGGCTTTATAAAACCATAAAAATTCTTTCGTGCTGTATAAGTTAAAAAAACATTCTTCTCGTACTTTTGCCGGAAAAGTCAAAAAAGTAACTCGTAACGTAAACAAAAGAAAGATTCCTTTCATACCATGTAGTATAAGTAAAAAATGGATAAAAATTACTTTAAACATACATGAAAACATTTTTATAAAGCATGTACATGTATAATAACAATAACCCCTGTAAATACTTACGAATAAACAATCTCAGATAAGAATGAGATTGGAATATTTATCCCTTACCTTAGGTATGATATGATTCGTACGTATCCGAACCTCCTGTATAATGATTTAAATAATGTCATTGACTTATTATAGAATCATATTCATTGTTTTGATATCATATATGGTTCACTTATGACTTTATATTACCCGTTCTTTTGTAAATTCCATCTTAAAGAGCGTTTTGTGTAAAATCGTTTAATTTGTTGTCTATGTTTTGACTTGTAATTATTCATATGATTACTTAGATCATGATTAATTAATTTCATAATATAAAACATGATTTATATATAATATATATTCAGAATATACATATATATAATAGATCGATAAATGGAATGAAATACACCCTTCATGGAGACGGTAGGCCGTACGTATGCATGAATGTTGTTTTCGTTTCCTCATTGAATTGAATGGAATTAATTGGATGAAATACATATATATATACATAAATACAGTATCATTATTATGTCATATATTTCATGATTACTTATTATATATACTTTATAATCATTTATGAATGGTTAATCATTGAGAATTAATCTCATCGCGTCGTGGAGACGGTATTCCGTACGTACGCACGAGCGATGATATCGTTCCCATGATCGTGGAATTTTACTGGAGTGTATGTATACTATTATAGAATCAACATAACTTTAAAATAATCATATATAGTTATTATTTACACCATTATACCCATCCAAGTAAGGTGGTGGTGGAAAATAGATTACACCACGGCGTGGAGATGACATTCCGTACGTACGCACACGCGGTGATTTCGTTTTTCGTAGGATGGATAGATGGTGAAATAGGGTTGTTTCATACTTATAATAACATATCAGTAAATTAATGATACTGATGTTATTATTTCATAATGAAACAACCTAAGAAGAAGAAGTGGAAGAATAAATAAAGTTGAAAGAATCGGTAACGGACATTACCTCTTCTTTGAAGCGCCTCTTTGAGACCTTCTCTTAGGGCACTAAAATTGGCCTTTGAAGATAACCAGGACCTCTAGGATGTTTCTAGGGAAGTGGATAAGAGAAATTGGCAGGGGTTTTCCGAGCTTGAAGGCTCAAATTGGTGTGAGGAAGAGAGGGAGGAGGTGCCCTTTTATAAGGGAGGAGAGGGCCACCTTTGGAATAACTAAAAATATTATTTTATTATAAAGTCATATTCGGTTTCTAATAGATCAAAATTGATTTATTTCGAAGGTAAGGTGTGGATGGGTCGAAATACTCTCATCCAATAGAATTTAGACAAGTTTAGGTAATTATATTAACCTTATCTTTTAGTTTTAACTCTTAGTTAATTAGATTGACATTTACCATGTCACTTTGTATTTTTATATTATATAGTTAATAAACTTACCATATACATCCAATCGACCCCCAAGTGGTCCATTAATGATAAAACTATCATTATATAAGTATCTTGGCCGAACCTTATATTTTTAAGAATATAATAACAAATAATAATAAATATTTTTTTTAAAAACTATTTTATGTCAATTTTGAAACTATTTGATAATTGATTTTTGTGAAAATCATAACAGAATTATTAGTTCGAAAAAGGTTAATTAAATCAATACTAACATGTCATATTAAAATAATAAATTAATGTAATTCATAAAAAGTATCAAATTACATTTATTTGGGTATTTATAACATCAATTATGTCAATATTTCATTAATAAGATAATTACTGCATCATCATTGTGTCATAAATAAATTAAATTATTTTAAGTCTAAAATTTACAAATAAAATACCATTATGTAGGAAATACGTTTAGATTTCTAATGAATATTTATAGTTGAATTTATCTTATGTATAACCCTATATTAAAAATGGATTAGTTATTAAACTTTGATTTTAACTATTTTAACTCTTCTTTAAATAAATTAATAATAAATGTCCTAATCTAATCCAAGTGGGCCTAAATTGTCATATTTTATTCCTAAGGTTGTCTTTGGCCGAATTACACTTATCAATTAGAATTAGGACAAGTTTTTGGGTAATAATAATATCATTTTTACTATTAATTACCATATTTACTTTTAACCGTGGTAAAAAAAGTAAAAAGTTACTATTCACCAAAAATTATTTTCATCTCATTGAACCACATTTTAGTCCTTAATATTAACCGTGTCTCTTGGATTTTGGAAATTCGACTCACAGAAGAGGTAAAATTATGTTTTATGAAAAATTCAGTTTTTTAACTACCACTTAGTGGTTTCACTATTCATCAAAAAATCAAAGTTTCCAGAAAAATACCAAAAATTAGGCCTAATCTATATTTGATATTATAAATTAAAAAATTATTTCTATTTTACCAAATTCAAAAAATATCAGTTTCATTAATTAATTTAAAAATTAATTCCCGTCGTCAAAACAAATAGCGTGTTCTTAAGAGATAATAACTATCAAAAGATTGACACTTGTTTATGTCTGGTTTAAATGTGAAATTACATCCAATGACCAAAATTGTATTAAATTGTAAAAATATATTCTAAATATACTTTAAAACCACTCAAATTTATAATTTATCACTATTAATTATTTAGATTAAAAAAAGTTGTTTTTAATTAAAATTTAGTAATTTTCACTATTCATCGGAATATGAATGTTATCCGAAAAGTACCAAAATTTCACCCTAAGCTAATTTCGATATTCCAAATCCAAAAACGAAGTCCATTTTTAAAGATGAAATTTATAAAATTTCAAAAAGTGGGTATTACTATTCATAACAGCTAGTTCATAATAATATTATAATAATATCTCGTTTAGTGAAACTCGGTATTGCGTACTGCACACGCTATCGAGGAAGGTCTCGATTGCGTGTAATACAAGGAAAGTCAGGGATGCGTGTTGTGCAAGCTCTTTTTGTTGTAGTGTACAACACAAGACATTAATTAAATTAAAAAGAATATTTTTCATAAAATCTCGGGGTGTTATAATGGAAAATAAGATTAATTATGTTAATAAATTTTATTTATTTTATAAGTAAAACCATAGAAAAATTATCAAGGAGAATTATATGTTTAAAGTATGAATTTTCAATATGTTTTATAAAACAGAACTAAAATTGGGGTTTGAAAATAGTTTGAAATAATAATGACAATAAAAATTATTGATTTGTAAAACGATGTGAATTTCAAAAGTTATATAAGAAGGTGGGCACTAAAATTTTATTACATAGCATGTTAATTTCATTTATCATAGAAATTTGTTTAGTTTTGAAGAAACTCTTTAGTTGAGATGGACCATAATCTCAATTACACTCTAGACCCTTAAATTAGTGTACTTAGATATGTACCCTCGGTGTACAAATCATTTAAAAAAGATCCATATATTATGGATGGTTTTGAGGATACAAATCATATAATAATTGAATTATTATTTGATAGAAACGGAATCCCAATCTATCTAATAGGAACAAAAATGTTTCTTATAATATTGATTGGTTGAAAGAGCACATGTTTTTCGTAAAAGAAACTCGATATAATTTTACAATAAAAAATTACATCAAGAGAAAAACACATAAATGACTACACACTATAAAATTTAATAAACTAATATAGAATTTAGGTGCTAAAAATCCATTTAAAAATATGTAGCTCCATCGTAATGATTTCACCCCATTGAACTCTCCATTGAGCGGGTGAAGAGGCTTGGGTAGATCCTTATTCATTTCAGATCTCCCTATGATGATAGGGAGATACAAATCCTTCAAATTGATTATAATAATAAAAAAACTCTGCAAAATGGTAAACAACTTCCCCCTATATAAAATTTTAAATGATATGACTAGGTTATGTATTTATAGGCCAAGAGAGGTAGTTGTTTTTGGTAAATATATTTTCTAATACCACCCACTTTGGTATAGGCCTAGTAAATAGAATTATCTAGAATTTGATAAAATGGGAGAGTTATTATCTAGACTCTTTATTGGATCCATGTAAAATTTGGTGGCCATTATATTTATATATTGGGATATATTATCAAAATACAAAACAAATACTCTTGAATTTGAGTAGGTTTAGATTTATAAATAGGTCACTTTATCGGGGTCACTAGATAGATAAACTGGGGTTATATTTCTTCTAAAAAATTTGTATCCCACATATTTAGATATCCACCCAACAAATGTTTTCCAAATTTAATTGGATTATTTTTATGAATATGAAAATATTTTCACACATGGTCTTGGGATTATATACAGTTTGGCCTATTTTACTTCAAAATCATTATGAGCTCTCTAAATCACCACCACCAATGTTAAAAACATCAAAATAAGTGAAATTAACAATTTTAACAGTAGATAAAAATTAATTCATTGAATTAAATGATAATTTATATTGATTATTATATTTTTATGTTATAATAAAAAATTAGTTTAAAACAATCGTATAAGGGTGGAATAAAATAGTGAATCATAAAGCCATCAAACACCTTAAAACTAGAAAGAGTCCTTATGAGTGGAAGAAACCAGACCAATTAATGTAACATTGACAGTGAGTTCCATATGAGTGGATAATTAATTAATCATAGAGATGTGACAATAAATTTTCTATTAGTGGATAACAACTTGTTGATGGAGAGGTTTTTAGTGAGTTCCATATAGGTGGAAAGAAATGCGAGGGTATTATAGTGGTATCCTTATAGGTGGAAAAAATTTAGTACTTGGATATGGATTAGTGGTTCTTATCATTTTAGTAGTGGCCATGTGATTATTTGTGGTGGAAAATGTGATTTGGTTTGGAATGTGTGATGTTTAGGTGGTATATAATTGGAGTGGTAGGATGGTTAACATTTGGAGGGTGGGTGTTGATTAATTGTTTTTTATTTATTATATACATGGATGCATTAGTATTCTTTATTCACATAGAAACATGAAACTTATAAGGAGGAACCTATTGTGTGTATCTATATATTCACCCTAGATTATATATATATATATATATATTATTTTTTATATTATCCTAATGAATTTGGTGGTTGTTTTAAGATACCTTTACATTGGACATGAGGGATTTGTTATTAAAGGAAAATTGAATTATATCTTTCCTAAGGAATAAAAGATATGGTAAACTTGTTATTTTTTCAATTTGTGGCCATAATTTGTGTGATATGATAGGTATTGATATATATTATTCATTGGGTTTAAGAAATGAATTATTTTATTCATGGTGCTATGAAGTTTTCATTTATAAAGGGTAATTACTTTTATATATGTGTGATTATATACCCTTGGATATAGTCACTAACCGATGACATATTAAAGGAAGGTTTCTGGGGGTCACAATCTAAGTTATTACTATTATAAACTAACCACATTAAAGCTCCATATAATAGGTAAAGAGTTAGTGTGTGACCCCTAAAGCTCTATTTTAACATTCCATTGGTTGGTTAATGGAACCAATGATATATCATCACACATATATGGAAGCCATTACGCTTTATTAATGAAAATTTTACATCACTATAATTCATTTCACAAACCCAATACACGAATAATGTATATTAATGTATTTCATTCCATATAAAGCCTATCCAAAAATGAAAAATCAAAAAAAGTTTACCATCTCCTTTATACCTTAAGAAAGGTATAATATATTCAGCCTTCTCTAATAAGACTCTCAGGTACATATTTATTGTTTCTCAGAACCACCACTAACTCTATCAAGGTAATTTAAAAACAGAATATATAAATTCGGGGTGTGAATATAAATATACTCAGAAGGTTCCTAATCCTAACTCTCACATGTCCATGTGAAGGAAGAATAATAACACATACATACATGGAACAAATAAAACAAAACAATCAATCAATACCCAATTTCTAAAATTCACCCATCCTACCACTTACATTCTATACCATATAAACTTATAAGTTTCTAAGGCACATCATGCTTCCCACATCATATTGTAGCATCTTGACCCATGAGCCACTTATAATGGTTCCCTCAGTCCGGTTTACACTGGGCCTTGAGCATATATCCTTGTATTCTAGAGGATTCCAATTAGAAGTGAGGGTATAACAATGATAAGGTGTTTAGAATATACCCTCATGATCAGATTAGCACAGTAATATAATAGTAATAGCAATAATCAATAGTAGAAGCAGTGTAATAACTATCCAGTGGAAGAAAAATAATAACCATGAAAGTGGACCATGCTAAAAATACAACCTTGAATGCATGTCTATATGAGGCTATATAAACTAAATAATAATAAGTACAATAGGTGGAACAATACAATACATGAATAAAGGAAAAAAAGAAAAACCCCAATGTATATCTCCATGAGAATCATGATCTCCAGATCAGTCATGTGCTCTTAATCTCCCATGTACAATGAACATCATAAGAAATATCTATAAAACTAATCTTGAAAGCATGAGATCTGTTTGGGTACCCCAGTGTAATGGATTCCTAAATTGGGTGAGTGATATACTCATTAGGTCAACATAAATGGTGTCTAAATATAATCCAGTCTATGAAGATAAAATGCTATGGTGTGAAAGTATTACTAATAAGGAAGTAAATGAATAAATAAAATAATCATGTTGGGCTCAGGATCCTCACGGACACCTAGATGGCCATACCTAATTATTCCTAATAGAGAATATCTCTACTGAATTTCCATCATATATATATATATATATATATATACACGTCATACAATCATTTTCACAAGTATACATGCACCAGAATGGACCCTCGTCTTAGTGCCCAGGTGTACACATAAGGGAATCATATATAAAACGGGGTGCTATACCCAAATGAAATAATGGAGCCTAGGTAAAAGGTATGTTATGAATAAAATATAACTACATAAAAAGTAAAGAATCATCTACAACGTACACTGGATATATCATGTATCATGTATCACACTTAAGAGGGTTAGGATCCTAGGGACCATATCTGAGGAAACCTCTTTGAGTCCATAGAGTATATCCATATCAAACTCAACATAATATAGGCCTATATGGTCTCTGTCCCACATCAATAAATAAGTAAACCTATACCTAGAGATATGAATGTATACGAGGGTCATAGGTTCCATACCTTGATCCCCCAACTTAGTTCCAAACCACAATAATGATCAGTGTCACACCATCAATCAACAATGGTGACATACTATAGAATCAATATCAATAATAAAGTAAATAATATAGACAATATAGGGCTATGTTAGTGTCCATAACCATATATAATCATCAACCAATTTCTATAAGGGGTCTAAGAGCCATGTTAGTGTCCATTCCCATTACTAATTTAAAAATCACATCCAGTTCATTAACTACTTCATTCCATTATCAATGATATGAGGTCCATGGAAAATTCCATGCCTTTAGCAATACAATTTACAAGATGGTTCAAGTATACATTAGAAGTACTAGGGGACTGGTCAACTTTCAATAAATAGATAAAACCACACATGGGGAAGGTACGCGATAGGCTATTCTAACATGCATGAAACACACAAAATTTATCGATATCCTTTAATAAGAATCAAAACAAAACTACTTAAGAGGTGGTTTGGCCACTAGGAGTTGATATAGTGGATTGTCACACCCTTCCACATTCCAAAAAATTCCATTTTATTTACCCATACACACCATTATAAGACATCTCACCTCAAAAAGAGGTTTTATTAGAAAATAATTTCTTAATTTACAATAAATTTTAAGAACAAAGACTAAGGGACTGGTCTACATTGAGGAGAGAAACCTCTAACAAAAAAATTAAATGGTAAAAACTATTTAATTAAAGGAATTAGTTTCTATATTAAGAATTTCAAATTTTAGAGGTGTCAAATGGAAATAATGATGGGAATCACAATGAAGTATGATATAAAAAAATTATACTTTTAGGGAAAATCCAAAGACCACATACCTCGTACATAAGATGATTCACTCATATAATATTGACCTTTGATTTGAACTGATTTGAGGTAAATTGAAGAAATAGGAAAACACCCTGAAGATAGGTTGAATTAGCTAGCATGAATATCGTTCCAACTATTGTGAGATAAATAGAAAAATAAATCAAGAGGATTGAAACACTTACCATGAGGCTTCCATTATGGTACACGACACTCAAAATAGAGGCTAGATAAAGGAGGTAGCTTAGAGCCTACCTTGGAGGGAGGAGGATCTTGAGTGGGAGAGGAAGAGGTGCTATGCATGTGAAGTAGAAAAAAAGGGAGGAGAAACCTAAAAATGAAATAGGGTTAATAACATAAAAATCCCATTTTTAACGAGTCCTATAGTATAGCCACACAGTTTTTCAAACCGTGTTCCAACCTCATGCACGCTACTACACATAGAACATGCACCTTGCATGGATAATCACATGTTTTTAAAAACCAAGTGCAGCTCATGTGGTGTCCAATATCTAAGGTATAGTCCCCTCGCATGGATAACCACATGTTTTGACAATCCATGGGTAGTCTGTGTAGTGTCCACTTTAAAAAAAACACACCCTTCACAGTTATCCACACAGTTTAACAAACCATGAGCTTTAACCGTGCACCTTCTAATACCTCTTTCCAAGAATGTTTTTAAATCCTGATGCTCCCAAAACTCATTTGATCCTTTTGGAAACCTTTTCGTCATAAAAAACATCAAAAAAATAACACATTGAAGTGTTATAACACTCAGAGTTACATTTTGAAGATTATTTTAAAGAATGATCCATACACTAAATGGTAAAATTAAAATTCCTTTGGGTTGTTTCAACCTACCCACATTAGAATATCTCACCCCTAAGAAGACATGAGAAAACAATGAAAATTACACCCAACCTACTCAGGATATATAGTTGTATTTAAACATCAGCATTGCATTTCCAAACACGCAATGCACCTCCAAACACCTCTTAAAGTGTATGGTACATAAGCCATTAAATGTCAAGTCAAAACTCGTATTCAAACTAGAGAAACGATCACATCATCATCTCTATAATATCCTAAACTATGAAGCCCCCACTATAGGTCCCAACATTTAACATTCAATTTTGAATAATGGTATATTAACCATAAAAACTATTTATTTAGACATTTCCCAAGTCTTCTAACGACACTATTGGGATGATCCATAACATAAATGAACAATAAAATCCTAGAAGAACTCATTTAGCCAGGTCGATCCAAATTTTCTTGCAAAACACCAATCAACATTTACATTTCACTCTCCTTATCCCAACAACATGACATGAAATGGTTCCTAACCGACCACATTTAATGAAATAAGGGGAAGACAAGATGAGCTAGGACTGTCTAGCTATTCTCAAAATAAAAATATTATAAAGCTGATATATCTCAACCTAAAACATGACTCGTTTTCCTAAGGCACCTCATGTTTAATTAAAATACACCTATTGAAGCCCGTGTCATACTTCTGGTGATGTCATGAGCCAAAACAATCATTTATGTGGTTGTGCCCCAATAAAAACATGTGTAACTACAACCCATCTAAGAAAGACTGAAGACTGGTTACCTTGAAATCATCCACTAGAGTCCAATGAAATCATTAAAGGTATTACATACTCTAACATTTTCAATTGATATTACAGTACATAGATGAGACGTCCGCACATCATAACAATGACTTCTCCAAACAACATTCAAGTAAAAGAGCCGACTGGTGTCTAAGAGTCCATATATGAAATTCCTACTTGAGAACCCAAATATCACTTAGGAAAAACCATGCCTCTAAAAACTACAATGCTTCAAAAATGTAACTCCCATGGAGTTTTTTTATCAAGCTCAATGGAATTTATATTTTAGCATGATATATAACTGAAACTCTCTCAGCATATATGGGTGGATATCAATATAGGAGACATGATAATCACTAAGAAAAAGGTACACCAATAGGATAACAAGTATTACTGAGAGGACCAAAGACACTTACTTCATATCTAAGATTAATTTCTCAATATATATCCCAACCAACCATAACCTCATCGTTCTTCCTTGAAATCACAAAAACATTTTTCAAAACTTTTAAATTATATGGTATTTAAAATGAAATTGACAATTCCCAAATGTTCCTCCATGGTAATACTCCTACTTGGAAGAATAAGATGATGTCTATTTGACACGATGTTCCCCAAATTGGGGGTGTCCTTCCATTCATTTATTAAAAATAGAAACTCATTCTATAGCACACGCTCCATCGACCACTAATTGTGACTCCTAGACATTGAAAACACACATTGATCAAATATAAAACCAAAAGGGAAGATATAATATCCACTCACAAGATATATTGACTAGATTTAATCTTGAATATGTATGAAACTCCTCCCAAGTGACATCAACATGTTCCATAACATCATATATAAAATTCAAAACAACCAGACTAGTTTTTTAAAACACATGATCCTCTTTGGAACATTATCATGAGCATTGGGACATGCCATATTTCCATTATTGTTAAGGTCACACTACCTAGAGATGACCCATAATTCAAGCATAAATACTTAATATTTAAACAATTATCACTGAACTCATACCATTCATTGTACCTTTTTAACTTCTCGACAACCACATCATGTAACAACACAAAATAGACCAATATTTCACCAACAAAATAGCACATCCTTGATACATATTTCACCAACAAAATAGCACATCCTTGATACTATTCATTGGTGTATCATCCCTAAACATTCCAGTATATGATGGAATGTACAAAATAACTAGCTCAGAGTTGTGTTATCCTATAATACTACAAATATGGACAAAAAAATCTTAAGTCATACATCATTAAATAAGAAGAAAAACAAGGGCCATAGAACTCACTAAGTGGTCGAATATAACCTTTTCATGTCTAAACTTCTAAAAATAATCGTTACACAATGCTCAACCCCATAAAAAAGGTAAAATTAGGAAATGAAAAGCCATCCATCTCGGGTGTCATTTTAAAAACTTAGAGTCATACAAGGGAAAATGGAACCCAAATGACACCACAAGTATGAAACAGTTCACCTAAATTTAGCAAAGTTATAATTTTCTGAGGATGTATCCTACTTCAGGCTAACCCCATACACAAGCAGAAAGCATCAAACCTATAAATATATCTAAACTAATGATTCGTTGGGGCCTATTACCTACCGTTTAGGTTTAATAAATCCTAAGAAAAGTTACAAAATCATATTGACAATGCTCACATTCCCATTCTTAGTAAAGTTGTTGGAAATATTTATTCTACCCTTACATAAGTGATAAATCTAAGTACCAATTTAAGGTTTCATTTCAAGGAACATTTTTAAAGATTATCAAGCACCAATTTTTGAAATGCAACTACACTTGGTACTTTATCTAGCTGAAAACATAAGGTGCATATGCAATTTATCATCTTCCTTTCAAACATAATTTATTAATTTAAATCATTTCATAATAGGAAGTTCATATCATAAACTCTATTTTAATCATCATTTACTTATTGAAAAGCCTTCACAATTTTATTAGTTATGGAAAATGTCAATTTGAATCTATAGAGGTAAAAACCCATTAGGCTACAATTGAAATTTAAATTAACTAATTCTTGATATAAGTAAAACTAAAAAGTAGTTAACTGGTCTGTTATAAATTAAGGAGAGGAATGGTCAAGTAAGATTCCACCATATGTCTATATGTGAATCCATATAAGTGGCTATAGAATCTTTAAATAACCATCCCTATTTAACATAAACAAACCCCCATGGGGTTATGTACTAAGTCATATAAAAATGTGACCTACAAGGGTCCCATCAAGTCAGTCGACATCAAATTTAAAAACAACCATAATGGGTTATCTCATAAGAATCATTCCCCAACTGGCAAACTTGGGTCCAGTTGTGCATTAAGGAATTTAGACTTACGACTCATAATTCCCAATTAATAGAGGTAAAATACTTTATAAATTTAACCATTTCCTTTAATAATTACAATTTATTATAAACATATAAGCATCATGGTTCGGTTAGACGAATTACCATTTTAATTCTATAAAGGTACTTTACCCTATAAATTGAAATTGGAATTCATATAGGTGTAACTAAGTTTTTTTCCATTAATTTTATAAAATAATAAGTTTTTATCTAATATATTGATTATATGGGCTCACCTTACCAATTTATTATGTCCCATATACACTATAGTTTCTATTAGTTCCCCATTTAATCACAACCATAAAGATTTCAGCCCATGTGACCAATGGTCCATGGCACAAACATATCCAAATCAGCGAGTCAAATAGAATTCCACCATTAATATATTTAGGATGACACCACTTATGTTTATGAAGAAATTTTATTTAACTAACCATACACCATATATTTCATAAGAAATACTATACTAGTGATAAATGCAATAAAACATTAAATTAATTACCTAATAATGGTAAAAAGATAGACATACTAAATAAACCACATAAGCATGGAATAACACTCAAGGAACATATGAAAAGTACCATGAAATTAACATGGTATTTCATATGCATGAAATGTGAATATCTAGGTGCCTATAATGATTCATGTAATTCTAACTCCTTACCATAACAATCTAGGGGTAAAATACCTTATTTCTCACAAATTAATAATTAGGAGAAATTACACCAATCACTCAAGGTGAAATAAAAATCAACTGTAATAATGTATAACAAGAACTATAGTACCATACCAAGACACTTGGTCTTTTCCCCGTGCATGGGGTGAAAACTCCTAGACACAACTATTTAACAAGGACCAAAACATTCCATGTATTCTATCTACTAACCGAAAATTGTAACACAAAGGAAAGAAAACACATTTGATACCACTTGTATCATCCCATCACAGGAGACACTTTGATCGGTGCCCTGAGCTGGTTTTCCACTGGTCCTCCAGTGCGCCTCCCTATCCATTAAAGGCTCTTAACTAGTAGCGAGGGTCTAATGATGATACATAGTGGATAATATACCCTCATGATGATAGTATCACAATGGTATAACAATAATAATAATATTCAATAGTAGGAGAAATTTAATAACTAGGAAAAGGAAGAAAATAATAACTCAGAAAGTGGACCACACAAAAAATACAACCATGAATGCATGTCCTAATGAGGCTATATAAACTGAAATTGAATAAGTAAAAAAGGAATTACAATACAATAAATTAATAAAGGAAATGAAAAAAATCTCCAAGGGCTATCTCCATGAGAATCATGAGATCCTTATTTTTCCGATACTCCAAATCTCCAATCTATAAAGAATAGTAAAAGTAAAATCCATAAACGTGATTTTCCAACCATGAGATCTGTTTGGGTACCCCAGTGAAATGGAATGCCAAACAGAGTGTGAGATATACTCATTAAAACACCACCAATGGTGTCAAACTCTATTATTGTCTGTGAATATAAATTGTAGTGTTGTACATGTATAACCGATAAGGTAGTAAATGATTAAATAAAACGAACATGTCAAGCTCAGGATTCTCATGGACACCTGGCTGGCCATACCTTCCTTTTCCTAATCCAGAATATCTCTGCACACCTTCCATCATGTATATATATATATATATGTGCATACATAAATATATCATTTTCATAGGTATAGATGCACCATCATGGAACCAAAACATAGTTCCCCTATTCACATAATGGAATCAAACATAAAAATGGGGTTCCATACAAGAAGGTCTTATTGATGAATGGGTTAAAGGTAGAATATGAATAAAATTTAACTATATAAATAGTAATCATAAGCTATAACATATTCCAAATATATCATTTATCATGTATCATACCTATGAGGTCCAGGATCCTAGGGCCCATGGCCTCGGAGGCCTCTTCAAGTCCATAAGAGTGCATCCATATAAATCTCAATATAATATAGGCCTACATAGGCTAGGTCCCAAAAAAATAATAAGGGTGACCAATATAAAGATATATGAATGTATACAAGGTTCGTAGGTGACATACCTTGAACCCCCTACTCAGTTCCATATCGTAAAAATGATCGGTGTTATACCATTAATCAACATCGTTTCCATAGCAGATAATCAACATCAACAAGAAAGTAAATAATATAAACTACCCATGGCTATGTTAGTTTCTATATCCATGTATAATCATAAATTAATTTCTTTTCAGGGTTGAATGGCCATGTTAGTGTCTATGCCCATAACCAATTTAAAGATAACATCCAATTCATTAACTAGTTTATTCCATTATAAGTAATATAAGGGCCATGGAAAAGTCTATGCCTTTATCAATCCCCTTTCCATGAGGGGCTAGGTTTACACTAAAATTACCATGCTCCAGGTGAATTGTCTATAAACAGATAACACCATGACTGAAAATGGTATGAGAGATGCCATGATAACATGAATTCTACACACACAAGTCATCTAGATCCTTTAATAATAATTAGACCACAACAACATAAGAAATGGTTTGTCCATAAGGAGTTGATATAGTGGAGTTTCAAACCCTTTTAAATCCTAGCTAATTCCATTTGATTTACCCATACACACCATTATATGATAGTGAACCTAAACACATGGTTTTATTAGAAAAAAATTGCATATTTTATAATACATTTTAGGAACACTCCCCAAGGGTGTGGTCTATATTCATGAGAACAACCTCCAATGATAAAATTAAATGGTAAAAACTATTTAATTAATGGAATTAGGTTCTACATTAAAACGTTTACATTTTATAGGTGTATTAAGGAAATACCGATGAGTGGAATAACAAAAAATCATGTAAAATGATAAGACTTTGATGGAAAATCGAAAGACCACCTATCTAATACTTAGTATGGTCTACTCATTCAATATATATCTTTGATTCATGCAAGGTTCAGAGAAATAGAATAAACAAAAAACACAATAAAAATAGGGAAAATAATCTAACACAAATATAGCACCAATTATGGTGAGATAAATATAAAAATAATGAAAGATAAGTGAATAACATACCAAGAGGATTCCATTATTATCGATGATACTCAATTCAGATGTCAGACGATGTAGGTAGCTCAAATCCTAACTTGGAGGGAGAAAGAGATCGAGTAGGAGAGGAAGAGGTGTTTTTCATGCAGAGGAGAAAAAATGGAATAGAAATTAAAAATAAAATAGGGTAAAAACTACAAAACACCCCTTTCTATAGAGGTGCATGGTTTGGCCACAATGTTTTGAAAACCCAATGCCGACACTACACACCCTACTGTACAAGGGACATGCCCCTCATATGGTGAGCCCTATGATTTTACAAAACATGCATAGCCCATGTGGTGCCCACTGTCTAAGAGAAAAGTCCATAAAATAGATAGTTTCACGGTTCAACAAATCATACATAGTACATGTGGTGGCCACTATCCACCCATACACACCCTACATGGTCAGCCACATGGTTTAAAATACCGTTCACTATACCCATATTCCTTATATAGACTCTCCCAAATTGGGTTTTTGATGTTTGATGATCCCGAAACTCATTCGGGATTCTAATACACCATTTGGGCCTCAAAACACATCTAAAAACTAAAAATTTTAGTGTTTCAACCCTCTTAATTACATTGTGAAGCTTAGTTTAGTGAACAACCCATCCACCAAATGGTAAAATTCAATTTTCCTGGAAATTTCACCATGTCCAAAACACAGGACATTACAACCTCCCCACCTTAGAACATATCATACACAAAAATCCTTGGGGAAACAAAAAAATGAAAATCGACCTACTCAGGTCATGAAGTTTTGTTTAAACCACCCCGTTGTGTTTCCAAACTCTCAACACACCTCCATAAATCACTTAAAACGTACGATACAAAATCCATTAAAACTCTAGCCAAATCTCATATTCAAACTAGAGACACGATAACGTCATAATCTCGTTAATCACCCAACCTATAGCTCTTCCCACAATATGTCCTAATATTTAACATCCAATTCTAAACCACAATATATCCATCATCAGAATTGTCTATTAAAACATGAACCTAGAATTCTAATGATTCTCTTGGCATGATCATTAGCCTAAAAAAACGGTTGACTCCCAATCAACCACATTTAGCTAGGTCGATCCGGATTTTCATGAAAAACCATGACCAACATTTAAATTGCACTCACCTCATCCAGATGATGTACCATGAAATGGTTCCTCACATACCACATTTAACAAAAAAATAGGGGGAAGACAAGATGAGTAAAGGTCGAATGAATATTCTCAAAATGATTAGCTAATATGACTAACATATATCAACCTAAAACATGATTCCTTTTCCTAAGGCACCAAATTTTTACTTCAAACACACCCAAAAAATAAAATATTTGATTTATGGTGATTTTTAGAGCCAAAAAAATCATTTTATGTGCTCGTTCCCTAGTAAAAACATGTCCGTAAACACATACAATCCAAGAATGAATAAAGTTTAGTAGACTTAGGATAATCCACTAGAGTATAAGGATATCATAAAAGGTAGTCTATACTTATTAATTTAAAAGTGAGACATTGGTACATAACTGAGACATTCACAAATTATAACATTGACTAAGACTAATGATAGTCAAGTCAAAGAGATGATTGGGGTCTATGATTCTGTGCATAGAATTCCTACCTGAGAACCCAAATATCACTCAAGACTAAATATGACACTAAAAACAACAATGATTCACCAGTGTATCTCTCAAATCATTTATTTATTGAGAATAATGTAATTTATATTTTTGTGTGACATATAACCGACACTTTCTCAGTGTATCTTGGACGATATCAAGACAGGGGACATGGGCATCACTGAGAGAAGGGAACACCAAGATGATACCAAGAATTACTGAGAGGACCCGAGAAACTTCCATCATATCCAAGATGGAGATTTTTTAATATATCCTAACCAACCATAAACTCTTCATGCTTCCAATAAAGTAGCTAAATGTTTTCCAATGATTTCTAGTTTCATGGAATTTAAAATGACATTGACCAATCCCAAATGACCCTCCATGGTTTTACTCCTCATACATGGAAGGGTATATTGAATACCACTCGAACTGATTCTCTCCAACTTAGGGGTGTCCTAGATATTAATTAATAAAAACAAAAACTCAATCCACGACACAGACTCCATAAACCACTAACATAGAGTCTTGGATACAGCTGACATGAATTAAGAAAATGTTAAAAATGAAAGTGAAGATAGAATAACCGCTCACAAGATAGATATATTGGATTCACTCTAGATGTAGGCATGAAACTACTCCTAGGTTACATCAACACACCCCATATCATTAGGCATAAAAGACAAACTAAATTGAATGACATGTCAAAACTCCCAATACTCTTTGGAACGTCGTTTTGGGCATTGGGACATGTTTGAATTTCATTATTGCTTAATTAAATCTCCCCCAAATATCACCTACGATTCAAGCATAAAAACTCAATATTTAAACAATTATCACCAAAATCATACGGTCTACTATAAATTTTTAACTTTTAGATGGAAACCACATGTAACAACATAATACACCCTAAGACTTATCCAACAAAATGACACATCCTTGATACTATCCATAATAGTATAATCCCTATGTATTACATTATCTGTTGGCCCATACAAAAGAAATAGTTAAGATTTGTGTTGTCCCATACAACTGAAAATTTGGATGATGACCTCCCGATTTATCCATCACTAAATAATAATAGAAAGAAGGTCCAAAAACCCACTAAGTAGTTGACCATGCCCTTGAAATGTCTAAGCAGTGAAAACTGAGTATTAATTGATAATAACTCTCGAAACAAGTTTGAAATTGATAAATGACCACCCATCTATCCCATGTGTCATTTTAAAAACTTGGATTCCTACATGGGAAAACAACACCCGAATGACACAAAACATCTAAAATGGTTCAACATCATTTGGGATGGTTATATAGTTATGAGGTAATTTCCTAACTCGAGTTAACCCTATACACAAGTAGAAAGCATCAACATTATAAATAGGTCTCTCATAAAGATCCACAGATCCCTACTTCCTATCCTTTACATTCAACTCAACCTAAGATAAGTTACAACAACCTATGGGTAATAATAAAATTATTATTCTAAGGAATGACTAGAGAAACATTTAAACTACCTTTACACAAGGGTTAAACCGAAGCACCAATTTATGGTTTCTTTCAAGGATGATTTTAAAGATTATCAAACATAAATTTCTGAAAGGCAACTATACTTCGTAATTTATCCCTCTAACACCAAAAGGCACACATGAAAGTTATCAAATTCCTTTGAAACATTATTTATTAATTGAAATCCTATCATAATTAGGTGGTTCATCTCATAAACTCTTTTTATTTATCATTTATTTATCCATAAGCCTTCACAATTGTCTTAGATAAGGAAAATGTCAATTCTAATCTATAGAGGTAAAAACCATAAAAGTTTTAATTGGTATTTTAATTAAATAACACCTCTTATAAGTATAGCCCAAAAGTAGTTAATAGGTCTGTTATAAATTAAGGATGGGAATGGTTAAGTAATATTCCACCATATATATATATGTGAATCCATATAAGTGGTTATGGAAACTTTAAATAACCATCCCTATTTAACATAAATATACCCCATGGGGTTAAGTACTAAGGCATATAAAAAATTTTTACCTACAAGAGTCCCATCAATTTATCCAATATCAATTTTTAAAACACCCGTAATGGGTTATGTCATAAGAAACATGTCCCAACTATCCTACTTGGGTCTAGCTTAACATTGATGAATTTATAATTACGAGTCATCATGCCGAAGTCATAGAGGTAAAATAAATTATAATGGTAACCGTTTCTTGTAAGAATTACATTTCATCATACACATATAACCACCATGGTTTAGTTAGATGAATAACCATTATCATGTTGTAAAGGTACTTTCCACTATAAATTACAATTTGAATTCATATAACTATAACAAACTTTTTTCCATTAATTTTAGAATATAATAAATTCATATATACCAATTTGATTATATAGATTAACCTTAACAATTTTTAAGGTCCCACACACCATATAAATTTCTACCGGTACCCCATTTAATCACAACCATAAATTTTTCATCCCATGCGGCCAATGGTATATGTCTCAAACATGTCCAAATCAGCTATTCAAATAGAATTCCACCATCAAGATATATAAGAAAAAATTTCTTTGGTTGATGCAAGAATTTTATTTAACTAACCATATAAAATAAATTTCACAAGACATTCTATAAAAGTGATAAATATCAGGAAAAATGTAAATGAATTACCTAATCATGGTAAGAAGATATACATGAAAAATAAACTAAAAAATATTGGAATAACACTCAAGGAACATATCAAATGTACAACAAAAACTATATGGCCTATAATATGAATGAAAGTTTAAACTCTATATGCCTATAATGATGAATTTAATGCTACCTTTTTTCCATACTAGGCTAAGGGTAAAATACCATATTTATCACAAATCAATAAGTAGCAAAAAGTACACCAATTCTTTGAGGTCAAATCATAATCAACTCTAATAACATAATACATGAACAGGAGTACCATCCTTAGACACTTAGTCTTTTCCATATGTGTGGGGTGATCACTCACAGACATGACTATTTACATATCATCTTCACATTCCTAGTCTCATGTCTAACAACCCAAAACAGTAAGGAAAATGAAATAAAATAAATCTTATAACACTTGTAGCATCCCAAACTAGGAGCCACATAGAAAAGTGCCTCGAGCTGGTTTTCCACTAGGCCTCAAGCATGCCTCCCCGTACACCAGAGACTTCCTCATAGAAGCAAGGGTCTAATGATGATACAATGGGGAGACTATACCCTCAATATTAGAGAAACAAAGTTATATAATAATAATAATAATAATAATAATAATAATAATAATAATAATAATAATAATAATAAATAGTCCTAGTAGTATAATAACTAAGTAGAGGAAAAAAATAATAAATGATAAAGTATCGCATTCAAAAAATACAACAATACATGAAAATGTAGATGAGGATATATAAACTGAAGTAGAATAAGTAAAGCAGGTGGTACAATAAAATTCATTATTAATGAGAATGAAAAAAATCTACAAGGGATATCTTCATGCGAATCTTGATATACGGCTTAGTAATGTGCTCCTAAGATCCCATGTATAATGAAAAACATAACAAAAATATATAAACCTAATACTGTATCCATGAGATCTATTTGGGTACCCCAATGCAATGAAAGCCTGAATAGGGTGTGATATATAGTAGGCCACTGCCAATAATGTATAAATCTAATCGAGTCTATGAATATAAAATTCAGTAGTGTGTAGGTATAACTGATAAGGTAGTAAATGACTTAATAAAATAAATATGTCAGGATTAAGCTCCTCAAGAATACTAGGCCAACCATTCCTTCTTTGACCTAATCCAGAATATCTCTACACACTTTCCATCATGTATATATATGCATAGGTTAGACAATCATTTTCATAGGTATACATGCACTAGCATGAACCCGATGATTAGTGCCTAGGCATCCACATACTAGAATCGTATATAAAAGCGGTTCCAAAACCAATGGTTATAAAGATGTTTGATTCAAAGGTGGAATATGAAAAAATGTAACTACATAAAAAGTAAAGCATTAGCTATGAAATACACAAGATATATAATGTATCATGTATCAGACCTACAAGGTCCAGGATCCCAGGGCCCAAGACCCATGGCTGAGGTAACCTCATCGATTCCATAGAGTGAATCCATTTAAAACTTGGTATAATATTGGCCTATATGGTCTAGGTCCCAAGTAAATAACTAGGGAAACATATATATATAGATATGAATATATATGAGATTTGTATGTTCCTACCACAACCCCTACTTGTTGTCATGCCATAATAGTGATCATTGTCATATTATCAATCAACACCAATGCATACCAAAGAATCAAAATCAATAACAAGTAAATAATATAAACTATGTAGTGATTTGGTAGTTTACATACACATGTATTATCATAAATAAATTTCTATACACAGTTTAAGGACCATGATAATGTTCATTCCCATTAACAATTTAAATATAACATCCAATTCAATAACTAGTTCATTCCCTTATCAACAAAACGAGGGATATAAAAAGTCCATTATTTTTTCAATTTAACTTCCAAGAGAGGCCATGTATACAATAAAAGTTCTAGGGTCCAAGTGAACTATCTATAAACAGATAACACCATACATGCAAAAGGTATGAGATAGGTCATTCTAACATGCATGTCACAAGTCATCGAGTTCCTTTAATAATAATTTGACCATGACCACTTAGGAGATGGTTTGGTCACTAGTATTTGATATAGTGTAGTGTCACACCCTTCTAAATTCCAACTATTTCCATTTGATTTACCCATCCACACCATTATAATATATCCCACATAAATATGTAGTTTTATTAGAATAAAATATCTTAATTTATAAGTCATTTTAAGAAAACACCCTAAGGGGGTGGTCTATTCTTAGGTGAGTAACCTCCAATGATACAATTCATTGGTAAAAACTATTTAATTCATGGAATTAGGTTATATGTTAAGAATTTTACATTTTAGAGGCGTCACATAGAAATATTAGTGACATGAACAATGAAGTATCATATTAAATGATGAGACTTTAAGGGAAATACTAAAAACCACCTACCTCATACTCAGGATGGTCCTCTCATCCAATATCAAGCTTTGACTTGAGCTGATTCAAGGAAAATTGAATAAATAGACCAACAAACTCAAAATAGTGTGAATTATTCACAAAACGATAATGACAATGACGGTGAGAAAAATAGAAAAAGGAATAAAGAGGAGCGGATTACTTACTGAGAAGCTTCTATTCTGACAAATGACACTCAAATCAGAAGTCAGATACAGAAGGTAACTCAAAGCCAACCTTGGAGGGAGGAGGAGCTTGAGCAGGAGAGGGGGAGGTGATGTGTGCATGGAGGGGAATAAAGAAAGAGGAGAAACATAGAATCAAAAAAGGGAAATACCATAATAACACACATTTTTAAAGAGGAACATAGGTTGGATGCATGGTATGGCAAACCATGCACCAACCGCACACACCCTATTGCACAAGGGATAGGCCCATCGCACAGCTAGCCACATAGTTTGAGAAACCTTTCATATCCCATGAAGTGGAAAATTTCAAAGGGACATTCCCCTTTCATTGTTATCCAAATAGTTTTAAAAACCATGCACAACTCATGTGGTGGCCACTGTCCACCCAGATACACCCTACATGGTTAGCCTCACGGTTTAGCAAACCATGCGCTGTACATGTGCACCTTTTATAGTCTCTCTTGAAGAGGCGTTTTGAAGACTCATGCTCCCGAAAATCATTCAGGCTTCTGGGATAGATTTTAAGCCGCAAAAACTCATCTAAAAACAAAAAATTTAAGTGTTCCAACAATCATAATTATTTTCTAAATCTTAGTTTAGAGAAGAACCATCCACCAAATGGTAAAATTCAAATTCATTTGAAAATTTCACATAGTCCAAAACATGGGAAATTACAAACTTCCCACTATATAAATTCTTATCCCTTAGAAGATTTGGAAAAAAGAAATAAAATCCGACCTACTTAGTTCATGAAGTATCATTTAAACTGCTGCATTGTGTTTCCAAACACCAAAATCACCTTCAAAACATTACTTAAAGTGTATGGTATATAAGCCATTAGAACTGTAGACAATGATCATATTCAAAGTAGATACATGATCACATCATCATCCCTTTAATCTCTCATCCTATGGAACTCCCCACCATAGGTCCCAATATTTAATGTCTAATTCCAAACCATGATATATCCACCATCAAAATTTTTCTATTTAAGAATACCCATAGCATTCTAACAATGGTATTGGAATGATACCTAGATTAACTGAATAATCAAATCCAAATTAAACTTATTCAGCTAAGTCAAGCCAACCATTAATGGAAAACCTCTATTGAAATTTACATTGCACTCACCTAATCTTGAGGACAGGACATGAAACAGTTCCTCACCAACTTCATTTAACGAAACAAGGGGAAGACATGCCAATCTATGACCAGAAGACTATTCTCAAAGCTCTCATCTTAGGTGACTGATGAATCTTAACCCAAAACAAGACCCCTTTTCCAATGGAACCTCACATTTATTTCAAACATTCCCATTGAATCCCATATAATACTTATTGTAATTTCTTAAGAAAAAACATTCATTTATGTGGTCATTCCTCAGCACAAACATTGGTGTAAACACATCCTATCCAAGATTTATTGAATTATAGTAGCCTTAGAATCTTTCACTAGAGTCCAAGGAGCTCATACAAGGTTGTTAATACTCTGACATTTACAAGTGAGATGCTGGTATATAGCCGAGACGTCCACATATTATAACACTAACTGAGCCCAATGGTAGTCAAGTCAAAGTGACGACTAGTTTTTTTGATTCCATCCATGGAATTCCTACTTGAGAACTCAAATATTAATCAAGACTAATGATTCCTCTAAAAAAACCATGATTTAATGGCATAAAACCCTTAAATTTATTTATCGATTACAATATAATTTATATTTTAGAACCACATAAAAATAATGTTCTCTTAGTGCATCCTAGATAATATCAAGATTGGGGACATGATCATCAGTTAGACAAGGGCACACCAAGATGATACCAAGAATTACCAATAAGAATTGATACACTTCCTTCATATTAAAGAATAAGTGCTCAGTATAGATCCCAACCAACCGTATCCTCATCATGATTCCTAGAAAGTACCAATATGTATCCCAAAACTTTCTAGTTTCATGGAATTTAAAATGATACTGACCATTTCCAAATGGACCTCCATGGTTTTACTCCTACTACATTGAAGGATATGTTGAATCCTATTTGACACATCACTCCCCACCTTAGGGGTGTCCTAGCCATCATTTTTAATGAAATTGAAACTCATTCCAGGACACTTTATACATCGACCATTTACCAAAAGTACTAGAAGTGGAAAGCACATATTCAAAATATGGAAAACCAAAAGGGAAGATATAATATCCTCTCACAAGAACATTAGACTAGATTTAATCTAGGTGTATGCATGACACTCATCACATGTTACGTCCATGAACACCATATCATAAATAATAAAGGGAAAAAACGTGACTAGTATGTCAAAACACTCGAAACTCTTTGAAATGATATCCCGAGAATTGGGAAAAGTCAAATTTACTTAAACATTTAGGTCACTCTACCTCAGATATAACCCATGATTCAAGAATAAAAACTCAAGATTTAAATTATTATCACTAAACTCATATGACTCATTATAGATTTTTAACTTCGTGATGACCACCATGTTTAACAAATCAAGATACCCTAAGATTTCACTAACAAACTAACACATCCTTGATAAAATCTATAGGAATATAATCCCTACACATTCCAATATCTGATGGCCTATACAAAAGAACTAGTTCAAAGTCATGTTATCCCATATGACTGAAAATTTAGCTAATGACCTCCCGAGTCATCTATCATTAAAGAAGAAGAAAAAGAAGGCTAAAAAACCCACTAAGAGGTCTATCAGGACCTAGGCATGTCCAAACCGCTAAAACCAAGAATTAAATAACGGTCACCCTTGTAACAAGGATCAAATTACTGAATGACCACCCTTCCATCATAGGTTTCATTTTAGACAATAAGAGATCTACATGAGAGAATGAAACCTGAATGATACCACACGTCTGAAACAATTTACCATCATTTAGAAAAGTTAAAAAGGTTTGAGTGTGTTTTCTACCTTGAGATAACCCCATACATAAGAATAGTGTTTTGACTGTACATAGAGGTCTCACCTGAAGATTCATTGGGCCCTACCACATATCCTTTAGGTTCAACACAACCTAAGAAATGATACAGAAGAATACAAGAAATTATCACATTCCTATTCTAAGGAAACATTATGGAAACATTTATACTACCCACAAATTATAGTTAAAACTATGCACCAATTTAATATTTCATTTCAAGGATCAATTTTAAAGATTATCAGGCACCATTTTTTGAAAGGAAACTATACTTGGTACTTTATCCATATAATGCTAGAAGGAACACAAGCAAGTTATCCAATTCTTTCATACATAATTTTTAATTGATATCCTATCATAATGAGGAAGTTAATATCATAAAATCTATTTTAGAAATCATTTATTTATTTATAATCCTTAAAAATTTCTCAGTTAATGAAAATGTTAATTTGAATATATTGAGGTAAACACCCTTTAGGTAGTAATTAGAATTTTAATTGAGTAATACCTCATATAAATAGTGCTCAAAAGCAGTTAATAGGTATGTTATAAATTAAGGAGGGGAATGATCAAGTAAGATTCCATCATACATCTATATGTGAATCCATATACATGGCTAAAAACTCTTTAGATAACCATCCCTATTTAACAGAAACATACCCCAATGGGGTTCAGTACTAAGGAATAAAAAATGGTGTCCTAAAAGGGTAACATCAAGTCATTTGAAATCAAATTTCAAAACACACTTAATGGGTAATCTCATATGAAACATTTCAAAAATGAACTACTTGGGTCTAGATGTGAATTACAGAATTTAGACTTACGAGTATTCATTCCCATGTCACAGTGGTATAATCCTTTGTAAAGGTAACCATTTCTAGTAAAAATTAAATTTTAGCATAAACATATAAGAACCATGGTTATTTAGATGAATTACTATTCTCATATTATAAGGGTACTTTACCCTATAAATTACAATTGGATTTCAAATAACTGCAACCAAGTTTTTTTCCTTTGATTTCAGAATATAGTAAGGTCTTATGTAATGGTTTGATTATATGGGTTACCCTTACCAATTTATCAGGGCCCATACACACTATAAATTACTATTGGTTCCCCATTTAAGCACAACCATAAATGTTTCAGATCATGTTTCCAATTTTCCATGGATCAAAAACGTCCAAATCAGTTAGTCAAATATAATGTCACCATCATGATATGTTGAAAAATACCACTTAGTTTAATTCATACACTTTACTTAATTATTTATATACCATAAATTTCATAATAAATTCTATAAAAGTGATAAATATAGAAAAACATGAAAATTAATTACTTAATCATGGTAAGTAGGTAGACATTATAAATAAACCACAGAATCATATAATAATACTCAAGGAACATATAAAAAGTAAAATGAAACCTATATGGAAAGTAATATGAATGGAATGTCAATCCCTCTGTTCATTCCGTGATTCATTTCATTGTACCTCCTTACCATACCAATTCAAGAGAACAATTACAGTTTTCTCACAAATAAATAAAATGTTAAAAGTAAACCAATAACTCAAGGTGAAATCATAATCAAATTTAATAACATACAACAGGAACAATAGTCATATCACTGGAAACATGGTTTTCCCCATCCATGGGGTGAGGCCTCCCAGAAACCACTATTTAACAAGTGATGATACATTCCTAGTCTCATGTATACCAAACAAAAATAGTAAGACAAAGGAAATAAAACACCACTAATACCATTTGTAGAATCCCGAATTAGGATCCACTTAGAACAGTTCCTGATATAGTTTTCCACTAGGCCTCAAGAGGGCCTCCTCGTATGTAGAGGCTCCTAACTAGAATTTTGGGTTTAATGATGATACATTGGTTAGAATGTAACTTCATGATCAAATTATCACAATGATACAATAACAACAACAACAATTAATAGTAGAATAATTATAATAACTAAGTAGTGGATGAAAATATTAACTAAAAAAGTTTCCCACACCAAAAATACCACCACCCATGAATTTCTATATGAGGTTACATAAAAATAAGTATAATAAGTACAAAAATTGGTATAATATAGAACATTAATAATGGAATAAAAAAAGTCCCCATGATATATCTCCAAGAGCATACTATGTTCTATCTGAGTTCGGTGATCCTAATCTCCCATGTAGAATGAAAAACCCAAGGAAATCCCTAAACCCGATCCTACATCCATGAGATCTATTTGGTTACCCTATTGAAATGAACAAGATGTGATATGTACAGATAATTACACCACCAATGGTATCTAAATCCAATTTAGTATGTGAATATAAAATGCATTGGTGTATAGGTACAACCGATAAATTAGTAAGTGACTAAATAAAATAAACTTGTCCGGATCAGGATCCCCAATGAAACATGTCATATGGTACCTTATTTAGCCTAATTTGAAATATCTATTCACACCTTACATAATGTATATATATGTATAAATTAGAAAGTCATTCTCACATGTATACATACACCAACATGGACCCGTGACTTAGTGGTCAAACGTCAACATAAGGGAATCATATATAAAAATGGGTTCCTTTCCCAATGTTTATAATGAGTTTTGGGTAAAAGGTAGACTATTAATAAAATATAACTACATAAGATACAGATCATTAGATAAAAAATACACCAGATATATCATTTATCATGTATTAGACCAATGAGGGCCAGGATAACAAGTCCTATGACTGAGGCGACCTCTTCAATTACACAGAGATCATCGATAGATTACTCAACATAATATAGGTCTACATGGTCCATGTCCCAATGAAATAACTAGATCAACCTATATCCAAAGATATTAATTTATACCATGTTATTAGGTTTTATGCCTCGATCCCCCTACTTGGCGCCATACCTTAATAATGATGACAGTCATACCAACGATCGACATTAGTACCATACCATAGAATCAACATCAATAAATAAGTAAATAATATAAATAGTTCAGGTCTATGTTAGTGTCCATACTCATGTATAATCATTAACCAATTTATCCATGGGATCAAAGGGTCATGTTAGTCTCTATTCCCATCACCAATTTAAAGATCAAATCCAATTAATTAACTAGTTCAATCCATTATCAATAATATAAGGGCCATGGAAAATTCCATTCCTTCATCAATTTAATTTCTAAGAGAATCCAAGTATACAATAGAATTACAGGGGTCCAGGTGAACTATACATAAACAAATTACACTATATATGAAAAATGTAATAGATATGCCATGATAACATGCATTCCACACACACAAGTCGTTGAGTTACTTTAATAATAATTAGACAAAACCACTTGGGGGATGTTTTGGTCAATATGAGTTGATATAGTAGAGTGTCACTCCCATCCACATTTCTATAAATTCCATTTTATTTTTCTTTTCACACTATTGTAAGACAATTCACCTCAATAGGTGATTTTATTAGAACAAAATTTCTTAATTTATAAGACATTTTAAGAACACACCCTAAGGTAGTGGTCTACACTAAATCTATCATCCTAAAAAGATACAATTAAATGGTTATTAAAATTTAATTCAATTAATTAGATTTCATATTAACAATTTCATAATTTAGAGGCATCACAAAGAAATAATGGTGAGTGACACAATGACTCATCATATAAAACAATGATACATTCATGGAAAAGTTAAACACCGCCCACCTCATACCTAGGATGGTAAAATCATCCAATATCAAGATTTTATTCAAGACGGTTAGAGAAAAATCAAATAAATAGAAAAATTACCTCAAAATAAGACGAATTAGATCACATGAAGATAACACCAATGAGTGTGAGATAAATAGAAAAAAAATTCCAGTGGAGTGAATCACTTACTTAGAGGATTCCATTGTGATAGATGATAATAAAATCAGAGTTCATAAGAAGGATGTAGGTCAAATCCTACATTGGAGGGAGGAGGAACTTGGGTGGGAGAGGTAGAGGTGTTGTGCACGTGGAGGAGCAGAAAAATGGATTATAAAAATAAAAATAAATCAATGAAAAACTATTAAACAAACCCTTTTAAAGATGCACATGCTTTGGATGGATGGTTTAGAAGACCATCTTCAAAATATGCACACCCAACTGAAAAAGGGACAGACCCCTCACATATCTAGCTGCATGGTTTGAAAAGCAATGAAAAACCAATACATTGATCACTTTTCAAGGGGATGGACACTTACATGACTTGCTACATGGTTTGAAAAATCATGCACAACTCATTCGATGGCCACTGTCCAAGGGACAATCACCTCGCATGATTGGAAACACTATTTGAAAATCCATGAATCTCCCGTTTAGTGGCCACTACTAACCTATAAAAAACACGCACAATCATCCATATGATTTAACAAATTGTTCATTTTACTCTTGTGCCTTCTAAAGCCTCTCTTAAAGTAGGTTTTTGAGGCCCAATGCTCCCAAAAATCATCTGGGATTCTGGGAAAACATTTGGGCCTCAAACCACATCTAAAAACAACACATTTGAGTGTTACAACACTTTGAATTACATTTAAAATATTAGTTTAGATAATGGACCATCCACCAAATTTAAAAATTAATATTCATTAAGAAAATTTACCTGGTCCAAAACATGGTACATTATACACATCATCACATATCCACCACTAAAATGATAACCACCACTAATATATATCTAAGAACTAATTAGTTTTCCACATAATGTAACTAAATGTAATATTCTCATAATTTTACATTTACAGGGACCTTAATATAATTTTGACACATATAAATAACTATCTACCTATAAGGAACTATATAAACACCTCTTTAAAATAATTATTTATCCACCTACAAGATACTCTCTATCACATCTCCATCATTGTGTATTTATCCACTATAAGGAACTTGTTATCACTTATACATCTGTTGGTTGGTCTTAATGAATTTATTTGAATCTAGTAATATTTATTCATGTAGTGGAAGATTATAAGAAACTATAAACCATGATTTCTAGGCTGTGAAACTGAAACCATGTATAAACCTAATTAAGAACCATTTTTATCTTACAGTGATGTTGGATGAAACTTCAATATTTAATCATGTGTTTCAGAAAGATCAATAAGAGGAAACCAATACGACAAATCCTCCATGACTTATCCATGAGTTGAAATGATTTTCCTAAAACTTAGGTGTGATTATTATTTTAACCATGATATCTTAGTATCATGGGTGGAAAAGGATAAAGGATAAAGAGATATTTAACTTGGGAGAATCCATAATAATCCTAGATGCCATTTTCATGGCCTTCAACCCCTTTATACAGTTCTCAAGGACACTCACTTTTCCTTTAATGCATTTAATATAATATTATAAAAGGTTTTAGTAAATTAATTCTATTAAAATATTGTTAACATTTAACTGGTCATGAATTCTTTTATCATATAAATGAATTCAATAATTCTCAAATTTGTTTCATTATATGAAATGTTATAATTGATGAAATCCAATATGTAAGATTAAAAAATATTAAGAATTAATGTTTTAATTCCATAATGAATCTTAAAATTCAATATGATTCACACCTTACAATTATCACTTATTACACCATTATTATTTTCCTATGTTATACACTATGACATGCCAACATAGAGGCATGATATCCAATATTGTGCCTTATGATGCACCCTTCACTAAGGATTATGAAAATCCATGGTTTCCTATATATAATACGATAAAACACATATATATCATACTATATAATATAATACTAATCACATTATATATATAGGCTTTAGGAAGCACACCTGGTTTTTATGAATTAATTGTTTTAAAAAGAAATTAAATTTCCTTGATGGATTGTATTGCATGCTATAGAAAGTTGTGCTCTCTTTATATGAAAAAAAATTTAGTCTTTCAGTACATGAAACACTTAGATTATAATTTGGTACGTAAAACACTATTTTGGGATTTTGTTACACACAATTATGAGTTCCTTTGATAACTTGCGTTAAATGCAAGACTGAGTTTTACCGAATTAAAATATAATATTAATAATAATATTAAAATATTATTATGGTTATCACCTAGCCATTGGAAAGGAATATATGAATGATATAAATTAAATTATGAAAATATAGCTTAATAATTATTATAAAATTAAATCTTTGGTTATCAATTAATTATAAAATAAAATAAAAACCAATTGAATATAAAGGATGTGTTTTTATGAAAAACTATTTTTATGCTAGAAAAAGAAATTTCATCTTAATAAATTGAATGAATCTCTATTAGTGAGAGATATTAATAAAATTTATATATTATAAATTCAACCATGTATTTTTACATTCTTATAATAATTTTTACATACATAAAATATGAAAAAAATCCAATTTTAGGCATAAAAGTTCTATTGTTCTAAAAGGCAGTTTTACCACATTTTAATGGAGGACTTGTTTTTAAACAAATTTATGAAAAAAATTTAAATTTAATTTGAAAAAATAAACATAATTTTTGAAAATGGAATATCAAAATTTACTTTGGATGAATTTTTGGGATTTTTTTGAGCAGTTTTATTTTTTGATGTATAGTGAAAACCCCAGAATTTTAATAGAAAACAACATTTTCATCTACTTTATCTATATAGTTAAATTATATTTTAATTTTATTAAATATAATTAGATATATTATAAATAAATAAATATAATTTAGGTCATTTTAATAAATTTAACGTTGAAATTGGATATAAAAAACATTTCAAACATTTGAACTTTTTTACTTTAAAACCCTGTTTGTTTCTTCTCGTCTTCGAGATTAAATTTTATTTAAATTCTAACAATTATTTGATTGGAATTTGGAAATATGGATTAAATATTTTGAATCAGAAAAATTTATAATTTCAAATAAATTCAAATTTGTTTTTTACCAGAAATATTAGTGACAGTAATAAAAATTAATTATAGTGATTAAGGTAAAAACGAGTTTACTCAGTGGTTAAATGTTAAAGTAAAAGGAAAAATGACCTATAAACATTTTAAAAACCCATTTTATGGAGATATTGATACAACATAACATATTTTTTCAAATAAATTTCATTATTAGAGGATCATTATCAAAGGGAGACCACCCAATAGTGTTTACCTTTTTATTATTTATAACTTTTCCACTCACCTCCCTTATAAAATGACACCACCCTTCCCCTCTCTTCACACCTCTATCGACTTTTGGATCACCCAAAACCTACCAAAATAAACTAAAAAAAATATCTTATATTGTCACGACCCGTCCTCGGGGCCCGTGCCGTGACTACCCCAAGCCCGCCTTCCATAGGCCATGGGCTGGAGACTAGCACCAAGGCGTAAATCCTGGTAAAAAGGGAAGGCATTGCCTTTGTAAAGTAAGCAAACACCACAAAGAAAGAAAGCAATAGAAGTAAACACTAAGTAAAAACTGGGTAAAATAGTAAGTGCGGAAAAGTATGCGGGCCAGAATACAAACCCAAACTGAAAGTAAAGTACAAATCGAAAGGGAAAACAAAAACTGAAAAGTAAGACGCAGCGTCGAGCCGTCCACTGGGACTCCCACCTGAAGGGTGAGTACAGTTAGCCTCCACATCTCCTCGGGTCCAACCGTCCACTCCGAGTACGTCCCTCCAGTGGTCCACCACCAGGTACCGTCCTACTCCGCAAGCCTCAACCATGATCAGTGCTGTCCGTCGTCTGCAACCAACACAACGTAGTGCGGGCATAGCCCGTGCAGGGGTGATTATAAGCTACTCAGTAGGGACCCCGAGACCCCTGAAGGTCTCCCAAAATCCACAAAGGATAATCCACAATGGAAAGATACAATCAAGAAGTAACATCTGACACTGCTTAGGTATATTCCCATACATATACCTAAGTCATCAATTCTCGTTCGGCTCCAACATCCGAACCCAAGTACAACCCAGTCCACACAGGAAAGAAAAACATAAATCCACACAGGATAGCACAACAAAATCCACAAAGGAAAGCAAACAAGATTCAGCTCACACAGGTATACTTCTTCGTTTGACGATAGAGATGATCAGATATATCCACTGATTCATCTAAGTCGTCGGACCCACAAAGGATCGATAGGTACTAACCACCGCAATGACCCAGGAAGGGTCTGACCCACACATGATCGATAGGTAACTAACCCCCGCAATGAACCAGGAAGGGTCTGACCCACACAAGATCAATAGGTAACTAACCCCCGCAATGACCCAAGAAGGGTCTGACCCACTCAGGATCGATAGGTAACTAACCCCCTCAAAGACCCACACAGGATCGGACCCACACAAGATCGATAGGTAACTAACCCCCGCAAAGAACCACACAGGATCGTACCCATACAGGATCTGTAGGCGCTGGCTCACACAGAACTGCTGAGTGCTGACCCACACAGGATTGGACCCACATAGGATTGGTAGAACTGATCCACGTAGGATCGCTGAGTGATGTAGTCGTCACCAGCGAATCCACTGAGGATCTCTGTACAGTCGTCGTCGTCGTCACAGTCACAAACGCAGCCAGCACTAGGGTTCCCGCACACAGCAAGCTCATTCGGGAGGGTCCGCTCCACGAGCCGAGAGGCTGATACATCAACCGACACATAGTCCAGGGTTAATGTATCCAAAAGTTCCATATCGTCAATAGGAACTCAACGTCGCAGACGGCGCGTCAATCGGACACCCGGTCTGAGAGTTATTGGTCTTTTCGTCCAAGGGGCTCGGTTGGTTTTTAAGGAAAAACCAACCAGAATGTACTCCAACTATTTCCAAACCTCGGGCGGAGTATTCCAAAAGATCCATCTCACTTAGAAGAATCCAACAAAGTCGAAGGCACGTCATTCGGACATCCGGAGCTTAAGATATGAGGGTTTCCGCTCCAAGAGCCCGGTTTGATTCGTGTACGAACCAACCCGGTCAAACTCAAAGTATTCTGAAACCTTGAGTGCAATATACCGAAACGACCGTCTCGATCCAAGGATCGTATCACAACTGACGGTGCGTCAATCGGAGGCTTGTAGCACATGTTATGTGCGTCTGACCGGAAAATATTCGGTATTAAGGGGTTCGGGCCCGGTCCGACCCGACCCGATACCCCCGGGGTCGACCCGAACCGGGTCCAGGTCCGGCCCGGCCTGGGCGCGGCCCAGCCCGGCCTAGGCGCGGCCCGGCCTGGCGGACCGGCTGGGTACAACGCGCCCAGCGCGCTGGCCAGGCGCTCGGCCAAATGACCAAGCCGTTTGGCATGGGGGGGGGGGGGGGCGCCTGCCCCCTGGTTGTAACCGCGGTCCCCCTTTAATGGGGGCCATTTTTTCTGGCCAAACGGGGGTTTTAACACCCATATTCCTCTGGTCTGGCCGTCCCACCCCGGCCGGCCGGTTTCTGCCACCACGGGACCGGCGACGGCCAGTCCCCTCCCTGCTCAGACACCGGCGACCCGGAACCGGCTGCTGGTCACCCTGCTCAGCCGTAGCCCAGGACCGACCTCGGCTTGGTTCGTCCGGCGTGGCACGATGGCGCCGCGCCCCTCCGCCGTTGCCCCGCTCCGGCCGTGGTGTCTTCGATTCTCTTCGACACGGCGCGACGGCGTCGCGTCCTTGTTCGATTTCACGGTGCGGGGCGACGGCGCCGCGCATTCTTTACCGCATGATTCCATGTGGTGCATCGGAACCACACCATTCCATTCCAATCCACAAAAGAATTAACAAGGATAAAGGAGGTGGGTCGGCCGTGTTTGTGCGGTCCGGCCCCCCTCTCTTTAATTGATTGCATTTGGTCTTATTACATGAAGAACGTCAAAGAAGTATTCACGAATCAAAAATAAAATAACCAAACCCCTACCTCATGCGAGCTTGAACGGAGGTTCGTTGAACAAGGATTCGTCGTGGAAAAACCATCGCGGAAAGAGACGTCGCGGAAGGAGGAAGTCGCTTCAGCATCGCGGTACACGGCGTCACGTAATCGGTTTCCGAGAACTCGGCGTTCTTCATCGGAGACCGATGTGTTCTTCACATTCTTCGTCGAAGACAAAGAATTTCCTCAAGTCCTTAGTCTTTTCTCCCAAAAACTCCACCACAAGGTTCCAACCCCAAATAAAATAATCTCACCTCTTATTTTATTAACATAACATAACTTTTGAATTTCAAGAGTTTGAAATTCAAACATCCACACTTAACTCACTTAATTAATAACATAAGTTGTCAAAAATTAATGGTGAGTTGAGGGGGTTTATGAATATGAAGGGGTGGGGTTCGTGTGGGCCCCACCACCCTCATAACCTCTCTTGGGAAGTTGGGTAGTTTCCCAACTTCCACCCAAAGCCTTAAACCACTTAAAGGAAAAAAAAATTGTAGTTAAATTATAATTTAAACTTCCACAATTTTTATCATCTTATCTCGTGAAAATGAAACTCCGGAACAGGTGTTCCTAAGAAATTACTAGTGCTATGGTTCCATCATTGCCCTCAGAATTTGATTCCGAGCACCGGTTCAAAAGATAGGAATTCTTGCTCGTTCGTTCACTGAATGTACCCGAGCTAAACTTCAGATAGAAATTCCGGGCACACCGGGCCTCAGAATCAAGTGCCGTCAGAAACTGCGTTCAAGTAAAATTACAAAAAAAAATTAAGAAAAAATTTTCCTTGAATTTTACGGGACTTTACATTACTCCCACCTCAGGGCTTTACGTCCCTGTAAAGATACATCGAAGACTAGGAAAACAAATGTGGGTACTGAGCATGCATCTGAGCCTCCCGCTCCCAAGTTATCTCCTGGAGGTTCCCGTGCTGCCATCTGATGCGCACTAGAGGAATCGACCATCCACGTAGGACCTGATCCTGTCGATCCTCGATATCCACTGGGACCTCCGTAAAATTCGCCCCATCATCAACGTCTAGCTCCCCATGGTTAATGATATGCGTCGGGTCGTGCACGTATCTCCTCAGCTGAGATACGTGGAATCCGTCATGCACCTGGTGCTACTGAGGTGGTAGAGCCAGGCGATAAGCCACCCCACCGATCCTGCTGAGGACTTAGAAGGTTCCGATGAAGCGTGGAGACAACTTGCCGCCTCAGCCAAATCTCTGTAATCCACGTCGAGGTGAGACACCCAAGAAGACGTGGTCTCCATCCTCGAACTCTAGTGGCCTCCGCCTCCTGTCAGCATAAGACTTCTGCCGGCTCTGAGCTGTCCTCATCCATTCCTGGATGACCTGGACCTTCTCTGTCGTGGCCTGGACCATCTCCGGTCCCACAAGTGCTAACTCCCAAGGGTCTGTCCAGCACAAAAGAGATCTGCAAGGTCGGCCGTACAACGCCTCGTATGGTGCCATCTCGATGGTGGAGTGGTAACTGTGGTTGTACGAAAAATCCACCACGGTAGGTGGTCCTCCCAGCTATGACCAAAGTCGAGGACACATGCGCGGAGAATGTCCTCGAGAGTCTGAATGGTCCTCTCCGTCTGACCATACGTCTGTGGGTGAAAGGTTGTGCTCATACGTAGCTGCGTCCTGAATTCCTCCTGCAACCCCTTCCAAAGCTAGGAAGTAAAGAGAGCATCTCGATAGGAGACGATTGATGATGGCAGACCATGAAGCCACACAATCTCTTGAACATAAATTCGTCCCAAGCTCTCCACTGAGACCTACTCTCTGATGGCTAAGAAGTGTTCCGACTTAGTGAGTCGGTCGACAATCACCCAAATGGAGTCTTGACCTCTGGAAGTGCGTGGAAGTCGAGTCACAAAGTCCATAGATATGTCGTCCCACTTCCAATATGGGACCTCCAAAGGCTGTACCAATCTTGCTGGTACCTGGTGCTCTGCCTTCACCTGCTGGCAGGTGAGGCATCGAGAAACGAACTCTGCCACAACCTTCTTCATGCACGGCCACCAGTGCTGTCGTCTGAGATCCTGGTACATGTTCGCCATTCCAGGATGTACCACCAAAGGAGAAGTGTGAAAATCTCTAATCACTTCCTCCCATAAAGCAACTGGTACCAAGGTACGTCCTCTGAAAAGGACGTCGTGCTCTGCTCCAAGGAGAAACCATCAGGTGCCTGTCCTGAGGATATCTGTGCACTTCGCGTCTCACAGTCAGCGTCCCCACGCTGTGCCTCTCTGACCCGCTGCAGTAGTGGAAGGGTTACTGTGAGAGACTGAAGGAAGGCTGATCCATCTCTATCCATGCCTCTAGGGGCGCTGGTCAAACTCTATCTCAGCTTCTGGAAGCTCTGCTGACATTTGTGTGACCACACGAAGGGTTTCCCCTTCCTCCTCAACGTTTTGCAAAGCTGCAAAGATTTCTCCTTTGACGAAAAAGGAAATCCAGTCTCATCCCCTGGATGAACCACATTACTTGCCTAATACAGTCAATCCCGTCATGATTAGTTAATTCATGGCATGGATGACGTCGTAAGGCCTCGACGCTGCTACCAAGAGATCCAACCGTTACTCTCGCCTCCAAGGGTTGAGTCACATTGTCGGCATCAATGTGTGGTCACTGGGTCTCCTCCAGTAAGAATCTCACAAGTGAGGGTCAAGTCAACAGTTTTTAACCGGCACCTTTTAGTATTAACAAACAAAAGACAAGAAAGAAAACGTCACTATTGCAAGCGTCTTTTATTACTTCAACTCAAAGTACAAGGACACAAGGCAAAACAAACAAAGAAGCCAGAGGAATTATGGTCAAGGGCCTCTATGCCTGGAGCTAGTCCCGCACTTGTCCACCTGCTTCTGGAGCTCCATGATCGTAGGCTTCAGCTGCCTGAAGCTGTGCTCTCCCCTGAGGTCGGGGTGGACCTCCTGGTGGTGGTGGTGGTAGAGCCTCAAAGCGTCGCCCACCACCTGCTGCTCGACCAGCTGCTCTGCCTCGTCCTCCTGCTCTCTGCGGACCGCCACGGTCGAACCTCTGCCTCTGCCTAGGTGGTTCCTCAACCATCTGCTTCTCCTCTGCATGGCGGGTCGGGCAGTCACGAGCCATGTGGCCCTGCCCGCCGCATGCATAGCACTGTCTTCCACTCGTAAGACTGGTTCTCCTGCATGTTCCCCACACCTCTGAGCCAGTATCCTGTGGTCGTCCGCCCATTGGCCTGGACTTCTTGGACATCTGCGACATCTGTCTACTGCCTTCTGCAGAAGACTCCTCCACGTGTTGCCCTGCGGTAGGTCTCACCGCTGGTGTAGACTCAATAAGAAATCTCTCGATGAGAAGAGCTCGCTCCAGTACTCCTGTCTGAGTCGGAATGCTGAGGGAGATTAGCGATGCCCTGATCTCATGCCTCAATCCCTTCTCAAAGGTCCGGGCTAGGAAAAATGGGTCCCGTACCATGTCGGTCGAGTAGCGCGAGAGATCGGTAAATCTCACCGAGTACCAGGCGATTGTCAAGCTGCCCTGCCGCAGCTGAAGAAGCTCCGGGATGTGCACAACACGGAGGGTGGCTGGGACGAACTCCGAGTGGAAGAGGCTCTCAAAGTCCTTCCAGAGGAGAGATGCCTCATCATGCACCTGGAGCATCAAGCTCCACCATCTGCTTGCTGCTGCTTGCAGTAGGATCACTGCGAGGATCACCATGAGGTCTGTTGGTGGCCTCACTAACCTGAAAACTCTCACCACTGCCTCCAGCCAGCCCTCGGCTGCCTGGGGGTCCGTCTCCCAGCGGAACCTGGGTGGTCACTGGCGCTGGAACTCATGTAGTGCACAAAGGCGACATGCATCGTCAGCGGCTGGGGCTGTAAGCATCGGTGGCTCGGGGGTAGAGCTACCACCGGTGCCTCTGCTGACAAAGGGCCCCTCACCGAGGCCTCGTCGCTCGGTGGGCTGTCATCACGCACAACTCTCGGAACCCTAGCTGGCTGCCGTCGTGGGGCCATCCTGAAAAGGAACCAGGTGCGCCACGGTCAGAACAATATACCTGGTGAGCTGAAACAAAGTAATCAAAAAGAAAACTTGAAACACACATGCAATCAATGTTTTCGTGTATTAAGTCGGAAATCAGAAGTCAGGGTCCTGGTGTACGGATACATCGGCCACCACACCAACAATGGACTCCCTGGACTGATAACCACACCCAATACGCTTAACACTATTGCTTCACATAGAAAAGACCAGATTCCCAAGATCTGTGGTAGAACCGAACTCCTTTGATACCAATTTGTCACGAACCGTCCTCAGGGCCCACGCCGTGACTACCCCAAGCCCGCCTTCTATAGGCCAGGGGATGGCGACTAGCACCGAGGCGTAAATCCCGGTAAAAAGGGAAGGCATTTCCTTTGTAAAGTAAACAAACACCACAGAGCAAGCAAGCAGTAGAAGTAAACACTAAGTAAAAACTGGGTACAACAGTAAGTGCAGAAAAGTAAGTGGGCCAGAATACAAACCCAAACTGAAAGTAAAGTACAACTCGAAAGGGAAAACATGAACTAAAAATTAAGCTGCAGCGTTGATCCGTCCACTGGGACTCCCACCTGAAGGGTGAGTACAGTTAGCCTCTACAGCTCCTCGGGTCCAACCATCCACTCTGAGTATGTCCCGCCAGTGGTCCACCTCCAGGTACCATCCTACTCCGCAAGCCTCAACCACGGTCAGCGCTATCCATCATCTGCAACCAACACAACATAATGCAGGCATATCCCATGCAGGGGTGAGTATAAGCTACTTAGTAGGGACCTCGAGACCCCCTGAAGGTCTCCCAAAATCCACAAAGGATAATCCAAAAAGGAAAGATACAATCACGAAGTAACATCCGACACTGCTTAGGTATATGCCCATACATATACCTAAGTCATCAATTCTCGTTCGGCTCTAACATCCAAACCCAAGTACAACCCAGTCCACACAGGAAAGCAAAACGTAAATCCACACAGGATAGCACAACACAATCCACAAAGGAAAGAAAACATGATTCAGCTCACACATGTATACTTCTTCGTATGATGATAGAGATGATCAGATATATCCACTGATTCATCTAAGTCGTCGGACCCACAATGGATTGATAGGTACTAACCCCCGCAATTACCCAGGAAGGGTCTGACCCACACAGGATCGATAGGTAACTAACCCCCGCAATGACCCAGGAAGGGTCTGACCCACACAGGATTGATAGGTAACTAACTCCCGCAATGACCCAAGAAGGGTCTGACCCACACAGGATCGATAGGTAACTAACCCCCGCAAAGACCCACACAGGATTAGACCCACACATGATCGATAGGTAACTAACCCTCGCAAAGACCCACATAGGATCTGACCCACACAGGATCTGTAGGCGCTGGCTCACACAGAACCGCTGAGCGCTGACCCACACAGGATCAGAACCACACAGGATCGGTAGCACTGATCCACATAGGATCGTTGAGTGTGGTATTCGTCGCCGTCTAATCCACTGAGGATCTCTGTACAGTCGTCGTCGTCGTCATAGTCGCAAACGCAGCCAGCACTAGGGTTCCCGCGCACAGCAATCTCGTTCGGGAGGGTTCGCTCCACGAGCCGAGAGGCTGAAACATCAACTGACACATAGTCCAGGGTTGATGTATCCAAAAGTTCCATATCGTCAATAGGAACGCAACGTCGCAGACGGCGCGTCAATCGGACGCCCGGTCTGAGAGTTATTGGCTTTTTCGTCCCAGGGGCCTAGTTGGTTTTTAAGGCAAAACCAACCCAACCATACTCCACATGTGTCCAAACCTCGGGCGGAGTATTCCAAAAGTTTCGTCTCACTTAGAGGAATCCAAAAAAGTTGACGGCATGTCATTCGGACGTCCGGAGCTTATGATATGAGCGTTTCCGCTCCGAGGGCCCGGTTGGTTTCGTGTACGAACCAACCCGGCCGAACTCAAAGTATTCCGAACCCGTGAGTGCGATATACTGAAACGACCGTCTCAATCCAAGGATCTCATCGCAACTAACGGTGCGTCGATCGGAGGCCCGTTGCACAAGTTATGGGCGTCTGACCGGAAAAGATTCGGTACTAAGGGGTTCAGGCCCAGTCCGACCCGGCCCGATACCCCCGGGGTCGACCCGAACCGGGTCCGGGTCCGGCCCGCTTGGGCGTAGCCCGACCTGGAAGGTGCATCCCGGCCCGGCCTGGGCACGGCCCGGCCTGGCGGACCGGACAGGCAGCCTGCCCAGCCTGGGCACAGCGCGCCCAGCGCGCTGGCCAGGCGCTCGGCAAAACGGCTGAGCCGTTTGGCGTGGGGGGGGGGGGGGGTGCCTGCCCCCCTGGTTGTAACCGCGGCCCCCCTTTAATGGGGGCCGTTTTTTCTGGCTGGCCGGGGGTTTGAACCCCCGACATCCTCTTGTCTGGCCGGCCCGCCCCGGCCGGCCGGTTTCTGCCACCACGGGATCGGCGACGGCCGGTCCCCTCCCTGCTCCGACACCGGCAGCCCGAAACCGGCCGCCGGTCACCCTGCTCAGCCGCGGCCTGGAACCAACCTCGTCTTGGTTCGTCCGGCTCGGCGCGGCGGCGCTGCGCCCCTCCTCCGCGGCCCCGCTCTGGACGCGATGTCTTCAGTTCTCTTCGACGCGGCACGACGGCGTCGCGTCCTTGTTCGATTTCAGGGCGCGGCGCGACGGCGCGACACATTCTTTACCACACGATTCCGCGTGGTGCGTCGGCACCACACCATTCCATTCTAATCCAAAAAATAACCAACAAGGATAAAGGAGGTGGGTCGTTCGTGTTTGTGCGGTCCAGACCCCCTCTCGTTAAACGATAGAATTTAGTCTTATTACACGAAGAACGCCAAAGTAGTATTCACGAATCAAAAATAAAATTAACAAACCCCTGCCTCGTGCGAGCTTGAACAGAGGTTCATCGAACGAGGATTCGTCAGGGAAAAACCATTGCGGAAAGAGACGTTACAGAAGGAGGAAGTCGCGTCAGCGTCACGGTACACAGCGTCGCGTAATCGGTTTCCGAGAACTCCACGTTCTTCATCGGAGACCGATGTGTTCTTCGTGTTCTTCGTCGAAGACGAAGAAGTTCCTCAAGTCCTTAGTATTTTCTGGCAAAAACTCCACCACAACGTTCCAACCCCAAATAAAATAATCTCACCTCTTATTTTATTAACATAACATAACTTTTGAATTTCAGGAGATTGAAATTCAAACATCTACACTAAACTCACTTAATTAATAACATAAGTTGTCAAAAATTAATGGTGAGTTGAGGGGGTTTAAGAATATGAAGGGGTGGGGTTCGTGTGGGCCCCACCACCCTCATAACCTCTCTTGGGAAGTTGGGTAGTTACCCAACTTCCATCCAAAGCCTTAAACCACTTCAAGAAAAATAAAAATTGTAGTTAAATTATAATTTAAACTTCCACAATTTTTATCATCTTCTCTCGTGAAAACGAAACTCCGGGACAGGTGTTCCTAAGCAATTACCAGTGCTGCGGTTCCATCAGTGCCCTCAGAATTCGATTCTGAGCACCAGTTCAAAAGATATGAATTCCCACTCGTTTGTTCACTGAACGTACCCAAGCTAAACTTCGGATAGAAATTCCGGGCACACCGGGCCTCAGAATCAAGTGCCGTCAGAAACTACGTTCTTGTAAAATCCCAAAGAAAATTAAGAAAAAATTTCCCTTGAAGTTTATGGGTATTTACATATATCATATTATAAGGATCTATTATTTAAAAAATAAAACTAAAAAATTATTTGGTGGAAACCCAAAGTTGTTACCTGAAGAAGAGGTAATGTTCTTCAACAGGAACTTTTGTTTTATTTCATTCTCCAACAATTATATTTCAATTATATCATGAATATATAATAACCTAAATATCATTAATATAATGATACTTTTTATGTTAAGTGTATGACCTAAAACTTTACACACATCCATCAAATGGGAATCACAATCATCATTTATGTGTACGAAGGACTACCGCCTTACAAACCGATAACATTTGTTCTTCCATCACTACCTATCAAGGTTAGGAATAATGATTTAAATATAGTTTATATATAATATATATGATATATATGATGTTTTTATGATCCTTTTTTTATTATATAATACATACCTTCATGATTTCCATTTTTGTGAATACGATAACATTATTTGTGGACATGTGGACTATCACCTCCTTAAAGTGATGCAATTCATTTAGGATTTACATGGAATATATTAAAGATTGTTTTATTAAAAATATTTGATTCCTATTACATAATAATTATAATTTAATGATAACATATATATATATAATTTAATTTTCTTTGCTTCAATATGATAAGAAAATGGAAACAATGTTAATGCGTACGTACAAACTAACATCTCCATGAATGAGAAATTTTATTTCTGATTTATATACTTTATAGATTATTATAAATAAAAATATGATGAATATATGAAATTTATATAATTTTTCAATACTATAAATAATTAAATCATGATCTAAGTAAGAGGATGAAGAATAAAAAGTAAAAACATGTATGAAAAACAAAATAGTTATTACCTAAAACATAAATTTAACATAGAATTGTGAATAAACGGGTAATATAAAGTCAAAATTAAATCATATATGGTATTATATAAACTAATATTGTTCTTTTAAAGATTTAAAATCAACTTATATTTATTATAAATGAGGTTATAAAAAGTATGACGACAGTTAAGACTTATGGTATGGGGATTTTTAGTCTCACTTTTATTTCTGCAAGACTTATTCCATATTCACCACCCGTTTATTTTGTGTGGTGTATATACTACCCTATGACATGTAATATAATTAATTTAATATATTTAATGATATTAAATGTTTCAATTAATGTTATTATTTCATTGGGATCATGATTAATAAGTCACTCAAGTAGTAATGTATTTTTGTCTCAGTTTTATTTTTCTGTGAGACACAAGCCAAGTTCACCACCAATTTCTTATATGAAATTTTCATACATCCCATTTATGTAGTTTAAGATTATAATAATTTTAATTATTTGTATTTAAATATTAATTTTACTATATATATTTAATAGGGTTTATGGTTAAAGGTTACTAAAGCAGTAAGGGAATTTTGTCTCAATTTTCCTTCTTTGGGACACATGTTATGTTATGAACCTACATTATTTTACAAGGTATATCTAACCCCTCTTTGAAATTTAAATCCTGAATATCATTATTTTCATGATATTTTAAACTTAATGTAATATTATTATCTCATGGGGATTATTATTCAATGTTACTAATGTGGTAAGTGTTTATTGCTACAATATCATCGTTTATCGGGATTGTTTATGATGATGCTTCCACTAATGAAATATTATGATCCATATATTAAGAATAAGAATTAATTTCCATATAATCTAGTTATTCAGGATATTTTAATGTAATGGTACCATTTTTACACTCTTTGGTACATAAGATAATTAAGAAAATGGTTTTATGAAAATTCGACCTTATTTCTCCCTTCAGCTAGAAATATGTAATGATATGCCTGGGGTGTCTCTAAGGATATTTCAAAGGATATATTGAATGGTTTCATATCAATATATACCTATCTAGATTCTACAAGTGGATGTGCCTTTAGAATATTTCTACATCGGGGTAACAACCCCAAAATATAACGACCCATACTTTACATACATTGTTATTTCTTCAAAATTGAAGCACACTTATTACAACATATAACAAAACCATGAAAGGACCATATAGGTATAATGTCTTCAGAAACTGGGCAACATAAACAACTGGTTCATAAATCATCTACATTTTCTCCCATTTATTTCATCATATCTAGAGTCCCTTTTGGAATATCCTACTTAATAACCTTCTTCCTGACTTGGGGAATGAAAACATACAAAAGGGTGAGATCAAATGCTCAGTAAGGGTAAACAAAAGAAATATCAATCACATCATATTCATAAAAACATAATATTTTGGAAATATTAACCTGCAAAAGAAATCATAATTTTATAACATGGGATAAATCATAGTAGTGAAATGTAATCCCAATGATCCTAACATAAAACATGAAACTTTGTGTCATACACAAAAAATCATAGAGAATCATTTCTTAGAAGCCAAGACTCATTTCCAAGACTATCTTAGCGGACAAAGTCCATTTTGGAACCGAGTTCACTCTTCATTTAAGTCTTGTTTCACGGAACCAGATTAACCTTCCGTTCTAGCCATGTCAATCTCATGAGATATAAATCGTTACCCAATGCATTGGAGGGAGATATAGGTCCCACCCATCTCATAATTAAACCATTCTTATGTGTTCCACAAAATCATACATCATACATCATAGCATAACCCATGTAATAAAAATGGGATTCTTAATCATAATGTCATCATAACACAATCCATATAAGATAAAAGGTCATCATAAAAATAATTTCATCATAACATAATCAAAACAATGTAAACATAGGGATAGAAACAGATCTCTATATTATCTTAGATAGAAAATAATTTTGATAAAATACTTGAACTCCATTCTTGAGGAAAATATCCTTTCTACTTCAAAAACATTTTCCTTTCTTAACATGTCATATAATTTTAATCTAAAATAAGTTGATTAAAAATAAACTTGAAAACTTTTAATGGAAGCTTCATGGAAATAATTTTCTAAAAATCCACTCATTCCGTATAAGTTAAAAAAACATTCTTCTCGTACTTTGGCCGGAAAAGTCAAAAAGTACCTCGTACGAAAAACGACAAATTATTCCTTTCATATCTTTTTCTAAAAACTCACCGAAGGGTAAAATTGGATTTAAAAAATTGTAGGAGGATATAAATAATATTATATATTGATTAAATATGGATGTGGATGACAAATATTCCATACTAAATTCTGATGTATAAACAATCTCGGATAAAAATTGATATTGTGAGATTTTCCCTTACCTTAGGTCCGATTTGCTTCGTAAGTGTCCGAACCTCCTATATAATGATTTAAATAATTACATTGACTTATTCCAGAATCATACTCATTGTTATGATATCATATATGGTCATATTCTTAGCTTCTTATTAGTAATATTTCATTGTTACTTGTTATTCAGGTGTTTATTACATTTTGTTCTTATGCGTGTTTTGTCGAATAAATTATCATTCTTATTTTTAGGTTATAGATAACTCATTTCTAGAATTTTATAAATGTAATATATATCATATTTATTCATTAAATTAATTTATATAATCATTATGGAATGAAGATCATGTAGAAAGAGTCGTATCACATCGTGGAGACGGTATTCCGTATGTACGCACGAGCGATGATATCGTTCCCATGGTCGTGGAATTGTATTGGAGTGTATGTATACTATTTCAGAATAAATATCACATTAAAATAATAATATATAGTTATTATCTACACCATTATACCGATCCAATTAAGGTGGTGGTGGAAAACAGATTACACCACGGTGTGGAGACGGTATTCCGTACGTACGCACGTGCGGTGATTTCGTTTTCCGTAGGATGGATAAAAGGTGAAATAGGGTTTTTTCATATTTATAATAAAATATCAGTATATGAGTTATACTGATTTTATTACTTCATAATGAAACAACTAAAGAAGAATAAGTTGAATAGGAAATAAAGTTGAAATAATCGGAAACGGACATTACCTCTTCTTTGAAGCGCCTCTTCTTAACCTCCTCTTTGGGTACTAAAGATGGTATTTGAAGAGATAAGAAACTTCAGGATGTTTCTAGGGAAGTGTAGAAGATATATTGGCAGGGGTTGGCCGAGCATGAAGGCTCAAAGTGGTGTGAGGAGGAGAGGGAGGAGGTGCCCTTTTATAAGGGAGGAGAGGAGCACCTATGGAAAAACTTAAACTATTATTTTATTATAAAGTCATATTCGGTTTTTAATAGCTCCAAATTGATTTATTTATAAGATAAGGTGGGGATGGGTAGAAATAATCTCATACAATAGAATTTAGACAAGTTTAGGTTTCTATTTTAACCTTATCATTTCGATTTAACTTTAAGTTAAATAATTTTACTTTTACCGTGTCTTCTTGTTTTCTTATACTATATGGTTAATAAACTTACTATAACAATCCAAAAGAACCCCAAGTTGTTTATTATTAATATATATAACCGTATCTAAGTCATTTGGCATAACCTTAGATTTTTAAGAATAAAATAACAATTAATAATATAATATTTGTTTTAAAAACTATTTTATGTCAATTTTGACACTATTTTGTACTTGATTTTTGTGAAAATCATAACAATATGATTGGTTCTAAAAAAGATAATTAAATCAATACTAATAAGTCATATTAACCTAGAAAAGTAGTGGAACTCATTAAAAGTCTCAAATTACATTTATTTGAGTATTTATAACATCAATTATGTTAATATTTCATTAATAAGATAATTACTGCATCATCATTGTGTCATAAATCAATTAAATTATTTAATGTCTAAAAATTATAAATAAAATCCATTATGTGGTAAATTTTTTTATCTTTATAATTAATATTTATAGTCTAATTTATCTTATGTATAACCCTATATTAAAAATGTTTTATTTATTAAACTTTGATTTTAACTATTTTAACTATTCTTTAAATAAAATAATATTAAATGTCCTAATCTAATCCAAGTGGTCCTAGATGGCCATATTTTATTCCTAAAGTTGTTTTGGGTCGAATTAAATTAATACAATAGAATTAGGACATGTGTTAGGGTAATAATAATATCCCTTTTACCCTTAATTACCCTATTAACATTTAACCGTCGTAAAAAAGGTAAAAAGTTACTATTCACCAAAAATTATTTTTCATCTCATTGAACAACATTTTAGTCCTTGATGTTAACCGTGTCTCTCAAATTTTCAAAATTCCACTCATAGAACTGGTAAAATTATGTTTTATGTGAATTTGCAAATTTTCCTAGGAGGTGGGTAAAAGACGGTGAAAAGTTCAATAAAATTTTTATATATCTAAAATTATTATAAAATGACTCCAATGAATTACTTTGAACATATATAGGTATTATGTATCAATTTTGACCTAAAATAAATTTAAATAAAATAAATAATTATTTAAATAAAAAGTCGGTTTTTAAATAGTAACCCAGTGTTTTCACTATTCATCAAAAATGGAAAGTTTTCAGAAAAATACCAAAATTTCACCCTAGGCTAATTTTGATATTCCGAATCCAAAAATGAAGTCCATTTTGAAAGATAAAATTTATAAAATTTCAAAAAGTGGGTATTACTATTCATTACGGCTAGTTTTAATAATATTTTAATAGTATGTCATTGTTTAGTGAAACTCGGTATTGCGTACAACACAAGCTATCGAGGAAGGCCACGTTTGCATGTAAAGAAATCCAAGATAGTGTTGTGTGTAGTGAATGATTCCTTTGATGATTTATATAACATAAAAACAAAAGAAATCTCGGGTGTTACATTCTACCCCCCTTAAAATGAATTTCTCCCTCAAATTCATCACTTCGTAACAAACAGATGAGGATACCTCTCCCTCATTATATCCTCAAGCCCCCATTAGCTTCTTCTAATTGGTGGTTCCTCCATAAAACTTTCACCAAGTGGGAGGTCTTGTTCTGTAGGAGTTTTTCGCTACAATCTAGAATCTCTATCGGCTATTCTTCGTAAGAAAGATCTTTCTTCAGCGATACAACTTCTAAGCTGAGTACATGTGAAGGATCGGGTATGTACATTCTTAGGAGAGATACATGGAACACATCCTAAACTTGAGAGAGATTTAGTGGAAGCGCCAATCAGTAAGCTACCTTCCCAACACGATCCAGTATTTTGAAAGGACCGATATACCTAGGGATCAACTTTCCCTTCCTTCCAAATCACATTACTCTCTTCCAAGGAGATATTCGTAAGAACACTTTTTCACCCACTTAAAACTCTAGGTCTTTTCTTCGGTTATAGGCATAACTTTTTTGTCAACTCTGAGCTACTCTTATGAGTTGTTGAATATATCTGAACTTTTCTTCCATCTCATCAACAAAATCAGGTCCTAATAGCTTTCTTTCCCCAACTTCATCCCAGAAAGTTGGAGTCCTACATTTCTTTCCATAGAGAGCTCCATAAGGAGCCATCTGAATACTAGAGTGAAAGCTATTATTATAAGAAAATTCCACCAAAGGTAGGTGTTGATCCCAAACACCTTTGAAATCCATAGAGAAAGCTCCCAACATATCTTCTAGAGTTTGAATTGTCCTCTCAGACTGACCGTTTGTCTGAGGATGATAAGCAGTGCTGAAACTCAACTCTGTATCCAGAGTATGCTGAAGACTTCGCCAGAACATTGAGGTAAACCTCAGATCCCGATCATATATAATGGAAAGTGGTACTCCATGCAATATTACCACTTCCTTTACATATATCCTGGCAAGCTGATCCAGAGATAAATCCTCTCTAATAGTAATGAAGTGTGCAGACTTTGTAGGATGATAAACTATGACCCAGATAGCATTATTGCCTTTGGATGTTTTAGGAAGTCCAGTGAAAAAGTCCATAGTTATGTTTTCCAATTTCCATTCGAGTATGGGTGATGGTTGTAACATCCCCTTAGACTTCTATCTCTCAGCTTTAACTAGCTGACAAACCAAGCATCGAGAGACATATTCATCAACATCTCTTTTCATGCCATCCCACCAGAAGTACTATTTCAGGTCCCTATACATCTTCATGCTTCCAGGATGAATAGAGAATGAAGAACTATGAGGCTCATCCAGCTGCTCCTTCTTTAATTCTGGGATGGGAGGAACACAAACCCGATTCCTGAACCTTATTTTCCCATCATAATCAAGGTTGAATTCAAGAACATTTCTCACCTTGTTTTGTAACACTACATATTCTTTCTGTGCCTATTTAATATTCACATGTATAGATGGTTGAAAATTCATTTGAGAAAGATATGATTTTTCCCCTTCCATTATAATTACAAGATCCAACCTTTGTAAATCCATAAATATTTGATCATTTGTGATCCTCATCATGGATAAGTTATCATGGTCTTGTCGACTTAATGCATCTGCCACCTTGTTTGCTTTCCCTGGGTGGTAATGAATTGAGCAGTCGTAATCCTTAATCAACTCCATCCAACTTCTTTGGCGCATATTCAGCTCCTTTTGTGTGAAAATATACTTTAAACATTTATGATCAGTATAAATATCACACCTTTCACCATAAAGATAATGCCTCCAAATCTTTAATACAAAGATTACTGCAGCTAACTCCAAATCATGAGTTGGGTAATTTGGTCATGGATTTTCAATTGTCATGAGGCATAAGCTATCACCATATCATTTTGCATAAGAACACACCCCAAACCCTTCTTGGATGCATTACTATAGATCACAAACCTTTCTCCACTACAAGGAAGTGTGAGTACATGTGCACTGGATAAACTTCTTTTCAACTCCTTGAAATTATATTCACATTCCTCCGTCCACATGAACATAACTCTTTTTTGAGTTAACCTGGTGAGTGGATTAGATAATCGTTGAAATCTTTCACAAAACGTTGATAATATCTAGCCAAACCAATAAAACTTCAGATCTCAGTTAATGTTGTTGGTATCAACCATATTTCAATAACCTCTGTTTTTGATGGATCCACAGATATCCCCTATTTTTAGATTAAGTGACCCAAAAATGCAACTTTTTGAAGCCAAAATTCACACTTGGTAAATTTGGCATAAACCTTATCCTTTCTCAGGGTCTTCAATACAATTCTCAAGTGATCTTCATGTTCTTCCTTGCTATTTGAATAGACAAGACTATTTTCTATAAATACTACCACAAACTGATCAAGATAGTCTCTAAAGACTATATTCATTAGATCCATGAAGATAATAGGGGCATTAGTAATACCAAATGGAATCACTATAAACTCATAGTGTCCATACCTTGTATGGAAAGTCTTCTTTGGTATATCCTCCCTTTTGACCCTTAATTGATGATACCTTGAACGAAGATCAATCTTGGAAAAGTATTGAGCTCTACGTAGTTGGTCAAATAAGTCATCAATGCGTGGGAGAGGATATTTTTTCATGATAGTGGTCTTATTAAGTTCGCGATAATAAATGCAAAGTCTCATTGATCCATCTTTCTTCTTAACAAACAGAACAGGTACTCCCCAAGGTGACGCACTGGGGCGTATGAATCTCTTATCAGGATTCTCTTGGAGTTGCTTCTTCAATTACTGCAACTCAATTGGGGCCATTCTATAAGGTGTCTTTGAAATAGGCAAAGCACCCGGTATGAGTTCTATTGAAAACTCAACTTCACGATTTGGTGGAACCCCCAACAATTCCTCAGGAAATACATCATCAAACTCTCCTACAATGGGCATATTCTTAATCGTGAGTTTCTATCCAACCATTTGAGGTAAATAACCTTCATTTAGTGGAATAAATACCCAAGAGATGGAAGAAATTTCCACACGAAGGTTATGTTCATCCTTGCATCAATAGATGATCATAGATTGATCTGGAATATGAAATGTGACTTCCCTTCATTGGCAATTGATATGAGCTCCATATAAAGAAAGAAAATCCATGCGAAGAATCACATCAAATTTCACTATAGGAAGGATCACAAGATTTGAAAGAAGCACTTTCCCACAAACTTCAATCAGAGAATAATTAGAAACTTTTGATGCAACTATTGTGCCATTGGGAGTTATCACAGATAACTCAACATCTAATTATTGAGGTAATACGGTGATACCCTTGGAAAATTCTTCAGAAATAAAAGAGTGGGTGGATCCAGAATCAAATAAAACATTTTCTTCATTAGAGTGGATGGTAAGTGTACCTTTTACCACTTCATTATCATACTCCACATCGCTGATAGAAATTGCATGTGACTTTCCTATGTCTTTAGCCTTAAGAGTTAGTTGACATCGATCATCATAACCAACCCTTGGATTAGGGCATTGATTAGCATAATGCCCCATTTCCTTTCACTTGTAACATTGAAGTGTAGGAGGTGCACTTTGTGTAGCCTTTTCTTTGTTCGCATCACTAGACATCTTCTTCCCATCATTATAGAATTCAAATGCATGATGACCTTCCTTTCCACATTTGAAACATTTACTTGTCCTTTTAAGACAACTCCCTTTATGTTTCTTTCCACACTTTGAGCATAATGTAAAACTCATCTTCTTTTTAGTGTGATCTTTATATTTTCCTTTGAATTCAATTTTCCTCTTCTTATCAAACCCATATGACTGATGGGTTACTCTAATCTCCATATCAACCTTGAGAGAACATCGAACGATTTCCTCATAGCTATTGAAGTCCCTTATAGATAACGCCCTTTGAAGACTTGGTTTTAATCCACTAAAGAATCGATCAATCTTACTTTCAGGTTGGATAATAATCCCAGAAGCGTACCTTTCAAGTCTTGTAAAATTTTCTTCGTAGGTACCAACCGATTCATCATCCTTTTGCTTCAGTTCAGGAAACTCATTCTCCATCTTTTTTTGAAGAATACGAGGGAAGTACTTATTGAAAAATAAGTTCTTGAACTCGTCCTATTCCATGGACTCAATTTCATCTCTTTTCCTCGTATTCTTGATAAGATTCCACCATTGATAAACATCACCTTCCAAATGATACACTGCTAATATGACTTTGTCATGGTCAGAACATTGAAGAACTGAAAATATCTTTTTAGTATTACTGATCCATTATTCAGCAACTAATGGAATAGTAGACCTGCTGAATAAAGGTAGACACTGCCTCATGAAGGATTCAACAGAATGTTGCTCCTTCCTTTTCTCTTTTGGAAGTCCTGCATGATTAATAGTTTGAGAAAGTTGTGTGAGCATGGCTACAAGATTTTTCATTCCAGCTCCCATAACATTTGGTTTCTTAGGGGTACAATCATTGCATTGACCGTCGCATTCCACGTTAACACGGTTCCTTCGGGTTCCAACCATTGACTAAAACCATGAAGAATAGTGTGAGAAACACTAATTATAATTGGAGAACCACATAATCCAGAATAAAATTTTACACTTAAGGTCTTATCTTAGGTTATTCATATCCATTTCTAAAACACTAAGATTGTGTTCTATGTTTAAATATATCCTTAGGGTTCTTACTAAGGCTTTCACATCCTAGTTTCCAAATGTTGACTATAACTTTCCTCTGACACCAACAATAACGACCCATAGTTTAAATACATTGTTATTTCTTCAAAATTGAAGAACATGTATTATAACATATAACAGAACCATGAAAGGAACGTATAGGTATAGTGTCTTTAGAAACTGGGAAACATAAACAACTGGTTCATAATGAATCTATATTGTCTCCCATTTATTTCATCATATCTAGAGTCCCTTCTGGAATATCCTACTTAATAACCTTTTTCCTGACCTGGGGAAAGAAATAATACAAAATGGTGATCTCAAATGCTTAGTATGGGTAAACAAAAGAAATATCAATCACATCATATTCATAAGAACATAACATTTTGGAAATATTAACCTGAAAAAGAAATCATAATTTCATAACATGGGATAAATCATAGTAGTGAAATGTAATCCAAATAATCATAACATAAAACATGAAACATTATGGAATACACACATAATCATAGAGAATCATTTCTTAATAGCCAAGACTCATTTCCAAGACTATCTTAGCGGACAAAGTCCATTTCTGAACTGAGTTCACTCCTCGTTTCTGTCCTATTTCACTGAACCAGATTAACCCGCCATTCCAGCCATGTCTATCTCATGAGATATAAATCTTTACCCAATGCATTGGAGGGAGATATACGTCCCACCCATCTCATAATGAAACCATTATTATGTGTTCCACAAAATGATAAGTCATACATCATAGCATAACCCATGTAATAAAAATGGGATTCTTAATCATCATTCCATCATAACACAATCCATATAATATAAAAGGACATCATAAAAATAATTCCATCATAACATAATCAAATAAATGTAAAAATAGGGATAGAAATAGAACCCTATATTATCATAGATGGAAAATAATTTTGATAAAACACTTGAACTCCATTCTTGAGGAAAATATCCTTTCTACTTCAATTTTTTTTTTCATTTATTAACATGTCATATAATTTTAAACTAAAATAATTTGATTAAAAATAAACTTTAAAACTTGTAAATAAAGAATCATGGAAATAATTTTCTAAAAATCCATTCATTCTGTATAAGTTAAAAAACATTATTCTCATACTTTGGCTGGAAAAGTCAAAAAGTACCTTGTTCGAAAAATGACAAAAGATTCCTTTCATATCTTTTAATAAAAACTCATCAAAGGGTAAAATTGGATTTAAAAAACTGTAGGAGTATATAAATAATATTACATATTGAGGAAACATGGATGTGGATGATAAATATTCCCTAGTAAATTCTGAAGTATAAACTATCTCGGATAAAAATTGAGATTGCGAGATTTTCCCTTACCTTAGGTCTAATTTGCTTCGTAAGTGTCCGAACCTCCTATATAATGATTTAAATAATGTCATTTACTTATTCCGGAATCATAATCATTGTTATGATATCATATATGGTCATATTCTTAGCTACTTATTAGTAATACTTCATTGCTACTTGTTATTCGGGTGTTTATTACTTTTTGTTCTTATGCATGTTTTGTCAAATAAATTCTTATTCTTCTTTTTAGGTTATAGATAACTCCTTTACAGAATGGTATTAGTGTAATATATATCATATTTATTCATTCAATTCATTTATATAATCATTATGCAATGAATATCATGTAGAATGAGTCGCATCACATCGTGGAGACGGTATTCCGTACGTACACACGAGTGATGATATCGTTCCCATGGTCGTGGAATTGTATTGGAGTGTATGTATAATATTTCAGAATCAATATCACTCTACAATAATCATATATATTTATTCTCTACACCATTATACCCATCCAAGTAAGGAGGTGGTGGAAAACAGATTACACCACGACGTGGAGACGGTATTCCATACGTATGCACGCGCGGTGATTTCATTTTCCGTAGGATGGATAGAAGGTGAAATAGGGTTGTTTCATATTTATAATAACATATCAGTATATGAGTGATACTTATGTTATTACTTCATAATGAAAAAACTAAATAATAAGAAGTATAATAAGAAATAAAGTTGAATGAATCGGTAACAGACGTTACCTCTTCTTTGAAGCGCCTCTTCTTAACCGCCTCTTTGGGCACTAAAGATGGTCTTTGAAGAAGACCAGAACCTATAGGATGCTTCTAGGGAAGTGGAGAAGAGAAATTGGTAGGGTTTGGCCGAGCTTGAAGGATCAAAGTGGTGTGAGGAGGAGAGGGAGGAGAGGGGAACCTTTGGAAAAACTAAAAATATTATTTTATTATAAAGTCATATTCATTTTTTAATAGCTCCAAATTGATTTATTTCAAATCTAAGGTTGGGATGGGTCGAAATACTCTCATAAAATAAAATTTAGACAAGTTTAGATTTCTATTTTAACCTTATCATTTAGATTTAACTTTAAGTTAAATAATTTTACTTTTACCTTGTCTTCTTGTATTCTTACAGTATATGGTTAATAGACTTACTATAACAAGCCAAACGAACCCCAAGTTGTTTATTATTAATATATATAACCTTATCTATGTCATTTGGCTGATCCTTAGATTTTTAAGAATAAAACAACAATTAATAATATAATATTTGTTTTAAAAACTATTTTATGTCAATTTTGACACTATTTGGTACTTGATTTTTGTGAAAATAATAACAGCATGATTAGTTAGAAAAAAGTTAATTAAATGAATATTAATATGTCTTATTAACCTTGAATATTAGTGTAATTCATTAAAAGTCTCAATTTACATTTATTTGAGTATTTATAACATCAATTATGTTAATATTTCATTAATAAGATAACTATTGCATCATCATTGTGTCATAAATAAATCAAATTATTTAATGCCTAAAAATTATAAATAAAATACCATTATGTTTGAAATATTTTTAGCTTTTTAATGAATATTTATAGTCGAATTTAACTTATGTATAACTCTATATTAAAAATTATTTAGTTATTAAAATTTTATTTTAACTATTTTAACTATTCTTTAAATAAAATAATATTAAATGTTCTAATATAATCCAAGTGGGCCTAAATTGTCATATTTTATTACTAAGGTTGTTTTTGGTCGGATTACACTATTCCAATAGAATTAGGACATGTGTTAGGGTAATAATAATATCATTTTTACCATTAATTACCCTATTTACTTTTAACAGTGGTAAAAAAGTAAAAAGTTACTATTCACCAAAAATTATTTTCATCTCATTGAACCACATTTTAGTCCTTGATTTTAACCATGTCTCTCAGATTTTCGAAATTCCACTCACAGAAGTTGTAAAATTAAGTTTTATGTGAATTTTCAAATTCTCTTAAGAGGTGGGTAAAAGACGGTGAAAAGTTCAATAAACATTTTATATATCTAAAATTATTATAAAATGACTCCAATGAATTAATTTTAACTTATATAGGTATTATGTATCAATTTTGAACTAAAGTAAATTTAAATAAAATAAATAATTATTTAAATAAAAAGTCGGTTTTTAAATAGTAACCTAGTGTTTTCACAATTCCTCAAAAATTGAAATTTTTTAGAAAAATACAAAAATTTCACCCTAGGCTAATTTCGATATTCCGAATCCAAAAATGAAGTCCATTTTGAAAGATAAAATTCATAAAATTTCAAAAGTGGGTATTACTATTCATAACATATAGTTTTAATAATATTTTAATAGTATGTCGTTGTTTAGTGAAACTTGGTATTGCCTACAACGCTAGCTATTGAGGAAGGTCGCATTTGTATGTAAAGAAAGCCAAACTAGTGTTGTGTTTAATGAAAGATTCCTTTGATGATTTATATAACATAAAAACAAAAAAAAAATCTCAGGTGTTACACAAAAACAATGTATTGAGCTAGACTCGATCTGGAACTGGTGAACTACAATAGTCCTTACTGCACACCTAGTATGACAATCCAAAGGAATAAGCTTTAGAAATTCAAAAAACTATTTATGAACCATAATCAAGAATTTAAATAGAATTTTATTATGAATAACATAGGATAAACTTAAGTATTCATATATTAAAGAATTATGCATCATGATTTAGACATCATATAATTGATTTTCATGATTATTTGGTTTTCCTATATGATAAGTGTTGCTCAGACTATGATTTCATATTTTAGTAAATGGTAGGAACCATAATTAATTGGGATAACATTGAATGTGGCTTACAATTTTCTAACAAGGAATGAAATGGGATGATGACTAGAGTAAATTATTTTTTCATTATTACTAATAAATTTTTATAAAACTTGATTAAAAATGTGTTCCTTAATAAACTCTTAGAATCATAAAATAAGATAAGGAAAGTGTTCCTTAAGAGATCGAGTGATGGTAACCATGGAGGAATGAAGATTCAGTTTCCAATATTTCAAAAATTATAGAATAAGAACTCAAGGATATGTTTTGAATGAATGAGAAGATGTATTATGTGTGGTTAAGAATACCACATATTAAGTAGTTACTAAGAAAAAATGAAGCGTTTAGTTAACTAAATGAATGTGAATATTGGTTTTATTATGGTATATTATCAAAAGTTGAATGTTTTAAGTGTAGAAATTATAGGCATTATGCAAATCAATGTGTTAAGGGAAATCAAATGAAGGAAATCAATAATATTTTAAGAGTAATGTTATTACTGATGATGATTAAGTGACCATAAGAAACATATTAAAGGTATGTTTTATTATAACATTATTTTATATAATCATGATTAAAATGGCTTTTATGAATGTTAAGATATGATTCATATTTCATATTTTAGGAAACATATATTAAGGAATAATATGATAAATCGTAGTAAATGGTTTGAGAAATAAGTGGTATGGTTAAAGTGTATATATATTTAATTTCAATAATTATGTTATATGAATCATAAATTAAATGTTTTTAATCAAGGATTTTCAATAATATATTGAATGGCGCTGATATGAGGGTCCATCTCTTTAATACATATAAATTAATGATTTATTACCTAAAAGTACACATAATATAACCCAGAAGATCGGTAAGTATAGTGTATGTGGGAATTTGGTACATTAAATAAAAAATTAAAATAGAAAATGCATCATCTTTATTGAAAACATACTGAACATGATTATATTTTTCCTTCATACTTAAAACTGCATGGGAATCCCTTATGAAATATATAAGAAATGTGTTAGAAATAAAGCCCAGTAAGGGAATAGACATGAAATATCATGAAGAAAGTAATACATGTTAGACAATATGCATTTCAAGGGGTCATTAAAGGAGTAGGAATTACAAACATGAACAATGAGGCATGATATAGCATGATAATCATAAAGAAAACATGGGAAATGTGGACACAACTTAATATACTGAATCATAAACATAGGTCAAGGCTAACTTCCAAACAATCAGGATAGGAAAAGTCTCATTATGGATTAGGTTTAATCCCCAATCCCTTTAATTACAACTCATAAGACTAAAATATTAACCAATTCATTAGAGTTCTATAAAATTAAGGGCGCACTAATCACTTCCATTTCATTCTCATGCTTAAGTACACCTCATAGATCATACAATATGGATTCATTTTTCATAAAATTTATTACAAGATCAAAGAGTGTAGAATAAATACATGTATGTACCCAATAAAATAATTATAAATTCATAAAGTGAATACCCTTGATATAAAATGGGTGTGGGTATTCACTACACATATTTTTGGCATGGAAAATCTTGGTGAAATTTATACAGAATAACATCATTACTTATGTAAGAACCCTAGTTTTCACTCTGGTATGGATCCTTTAAATTTCGGTCTAAATCTTTACTAGGGACATAATATAGAATTATTTTGAGTTATTAAAGGAATTAGGGGAGTCCGGGGCCCGTTCAAGGCCTGGAAACCATCTTTTTTTGTAAACTAGATAGGTCACACGGTTAGAGCATGGTTGGCGCACAATTTGGTTAACTGTGTAGATTGAAATTTCTGTTTTGAACCAAATTGTATGGTTTACACACATTCATGAAACCTAACCATGAAATGTTACTCTTATACCTATAAAACCTCACATAGTTTTCACATGATTTTTTAAACCGTGCGCACAAACTATATTCAATCTAATTTTATGGTCAATTTATAAAAATTACCCTTAATGATCTATTAAGATCCCTCCTTCTTTCCTAATCTGAGATTATGATGGATTTGCCTCAATGGCTCTAATTTTGGATATTTTTAAGGCCAAATATAGGGATTCAAAAACTCCTTCGTCTGTGATATGATCGAGCTTCCGTTCATCACATTGGATGTGCAATGGTAAGTGCTCGAGTCCACTTGAGTTGTTCTCTTCCTCTCTTGCTCTTGACTGAATTATCTAGATATGAGTGTTTTTCTATTTTTGTTATATCTACTCTGATCCAAGACAAATTAAGGGCCAATACCGAAGGAGTAGGATCATACAACCCTAAAGTGGGTGGTCTATAACTCATCCCTAAAGTTCATTGATTTTGGAATTGTAACGCCCCAACCCCAGTTACCCAGAGTCGGTGCATTATTACATAACATTGGTATGATCACAAGAAAGATCAAATCTCGAAAGACCGATTGGTTTAGTAGCCTTGGAAACACTAGATATATTAATAAGTTTTACATTACATCATAAAATGAAAAACTACTACAACAACATAATTTCTCCACAGTCCACACTAATATCCCCTCATAATATCCCTACAGGTCATTCATAATTTACTTCTTCACTTCCTGGGAAAAATAAAACATAGAAAAGGGGAGAGCTCAAATGCCTAGTAAGGATAAAAATATAGCGGAACATTCAAAAATAAGCATAAACATTTAAGGCAATGAATTACTAAAACAAAAGCCTTTTAAACTTGAACTTCAACATAGTATGGCAAAAGTAAAATGAAATAATTCCATTTACTTGTTCACATGGATATTCTACTAATCGAATAATCACATGCAATATCAATAACCACTTTCATAATGTTGTAATGCATAATGCTGAACTTTAATTTCTTTGTCAAGGCCTCGTCCCAAGACCTTGGGGCTAACTGTAACCGGAACCCAACCCGGAGTGCCTCTAATAACCGGACACCAACCCGGAGTGCCTCTAATAACCGGACACCAACCCGGAGTTCCTCTAATAACCAGAGACCAAACCGGAGTTCCTCTAATAACCGGAGACCAAACCGGAGGGCTTAATTTTACCGGTCCCCAACCCGGAACATACTTTTCTAACACATTCATCTGAATGAAAGGTTGAAATATAACATAAACATTGGGATTACAAATAACTTATGAAATGTCAATACTCTAAACAAAAACCATGAGTGACATAAGAATAACTTATCCACAGTAAAAATATCACAAAACCTTCAATAAAATATGGATGTTTTGTATCATAATAAATCAACTTAAAATAAGCTTAAAATCCATCACAAAGGATGTTGACATAGATGAAATCAAAAATATTTTAGAGAAATATCTATTTTTTTAAAAAATCATTTTAAAAGTAAAATAATACATTCAATTTGAAAATATTCTTATAATATTGTAAGGGAATCTTCGACGATTTTATAACGGCGGAAAATAACCGCACCCACCGTATAAGTTAAAAAAAACATTCTTACCTTAATTTTGTCGAAAAGGTTAAAAAGCACCTTGTTTGGAAAACGATGGAAAGGTTCCTTTATAAAACTCTTATAAAAAGTCAAAAAAGGGTATAAATGACTTTAACCCATATTCCTGTAAATGTTAAAAATATTTTGAAAAACATTTTGAAAAAAACATGGATGTGCATGATAAAGATATCCCAGAAGATTATTACGTATAAACAACCTCGGATAATGAAGAGATTGTGAAATAACCCTTACCAATTTGGTAACTTATGAAACATACAACCCATGAAAGAGGTATCATACAATTAATATGTAAATACACATAAATTAGAGTGTATTACACAAATAATATAATTATGGGCTGTACATACACCACACAAAAGGTGATGGTGGCAATATGACATGAATCTCACGGAAATAAGGAGTGAGATGAAAACCCCTTACCACGTTAATCAACTGAGTCGTATGGCCAAAAGTTTATAAACACCAAATGATTTATAGAATAACATGAATATAAAGAGAATCATGATAATATATATCAAATGGCAGTACACAATACACCACTTTCAATAATTTAGTGGCGAACAATGGAAATCTCACGGAATTGAATGTGAGATAAGAAAATCCCTTACCTTGTTCTTTTCCTTGGTTGGGGTAGGTTAACCTCCTGTATAATGGTGAAATAATTGTTATTAAATTATACAAGAATCATATATATTAATATGATATCATATATGATCTTTTAACATTGATTTGTTAATAATATCTTAGAATTATCGTCGTTTCGGGTGTTAACTTACTCATTTTCTTTTATATGTTTTGTTAAATAATCCATGTTTGTTGTATCTTATTCATATCCAGAATTATATCAAGTCCTTAAACATCATTTTTAAATCATCAAATGATAATTATACTTGAATGGATACGATGGAGAATGAATCTCATCGCGTTCGTGGAGACGGTAGTCCGTACGTACGCACGAGCGACAATATCATTCTTTTGATATTAAAATAATATATAAATGGATGTTATATCATATATAAAGAATCATTAACATGTTATATTTATTATTTACATGAGTTAAACATCATTATTATACCCATCCAAATAATAATATATTGAATAAAAATTACACCACGACGTGGAGACGGTAAGACGTACGTACGCACGTATGGTGACATGTTATTCAAAGGGTGGATAGAATACTGAATATGGTTGTAACATATTTATAATAACATCACAGTATATGTGAGATAATGGAGTTATTATTTTAGAATGGTAACAACAAAGGAAGAAGAAGTGGAAGAAGAAATGACCTTGGAAAAAGGGTGGTGAAATCATTACCTCTTCTTCGGGTTCTTCCTTTTGATTTGATCAAAAGGGCTCATTAGGTTGGCTTTCTGATCAAAATAAGGCCTCTAGGTTGTAGTGAGAGAAGTTGGGAGAGTATTTGGGCAGAGTTTGGCCGAACCAAAAGGCTTTGAAGGTGTGAAGAAATGAGAAGGAGGAGTGCCCTTTTATAAGAGGGGTGAGGGGCACCTTTGGAAAAGCTAGAAATATTAATTTATAATAAATTCATATTCGGTTTCTAATGGCTCCAAAGTTTATTATTCAAAGGTTAAGGTGGGTATAGGTCGAAAACCACTCAACCAATAGAATTTAGACAGGTTTGGGTACTTATATTAACCTTATCTTTAAGTATTAACTCTAAGTTAATTAGTTTCACTTTTACAATGTCTCTTTGTATTTTTATATAATATGGTTAATAAACTTACTATATACATCCAAGAGACCCCAAAGTGGTCCATTAATGATGAACCTATCATGATATAAGTCTCTTGGCCGAACCTTAGATTTTTAGGAATTTAATATCAATTACTAATATAATATATTTTTTAAGAACTCTTTTATGTCAATTTTGACACTATTCAATAGTTGATTTTTTTGAAACTCATAACAGATTGATTACTTAGAACAATGTAAATTAAATCAATCCTAATATATCATATTATCCGAGAAAATTAGTTTAATTCATTAAAAGTTTCATATTATATTTATTTGGGTATTTATAATATCAATTAATTTAATTTTTCACTATTTTAGTAATTAATGCATCATCATTGTGTCATAAATAAAATAAATTATTTAATGTATAAAAATTATAAATAAAATTTAATTATGTAGGAAATCTTTTTATATTTCTAATTAATATTTATAATCTAAAATCCAACATATATAACCCTATGTAACAATTGTTTTGCTAAAAGATATATGCTTGTGTCATTTTTGTATTCATTTTAACTTAATTAAAATAATGTGTCATTATCACTTACAAGTGGATCCATGGGGTCCCAAAATCAACCCAAAGATGCCCATGGTAGACCATGTATCATCCAATAGGGTTAAGACACGTTTTAGGGTAATTTAGTATTGTTATAATATTATTTCTTTAACCCTTATTTACCGGATTTACCCTTAACCATGGTAAATAAAATATTTACCGCAGTAATTATTCAAAATGTATAAAAATAAAAGTTACCTATTTACACAATTTGAACATCCTGATTCCAAATATGGAATCCATTTTCCTAAATTCAAAACACAGAAGTGGCAGAAATTAATTTAAAATTAATTCCCGATGTCAAAACAAAAAGCGTGTTTTTAAGAGATAATAACTATCAAAAGATTGACACTTGTTTATGTTCGGTTTAATTGTAAAATTATGTCCAATGACCAACATTATATTAAATGGTAAAAATATATTCTAAATATACTTTAAAAACACTCAAATTCATAATTTATCAATATTAATTATTTTGATTAAAAAAGTTGTTTTTAATTAAAATTTAGTAATTTTCACTATTCATCAAAATATGAAAGTTATCCGAAAAGTACCAAAATTTCACCTTAGGCTAAATGCGATATTCCGAATCCAAAAATGATGTCCATTTTAAAATATAAAATATATATAATTTCAAAAATTAGGTATTACTATTCATAACGGCTAGTTTGATTGGTTGTGGTGTGTGTCAAAACTCAAGGTTGCGTACAACACACACTACTGTATTATTCAATGAAAGCGTACCGTGGAAGATTGGGATGTTTCATTTTAAATTTTTGATGTCCCCATTTAGTCAAAAAGTTTAAAAAATTGTATTTAAAAAGGGTTCACTATTAAAAGTTGATAAACGTGCAATACTGAAAAGGAATTTGTTCTTGCATTATGTCTAAGATACTCATAATATGGAAAAATTATAAGGATTATATAAAGTTTAAAATTTAGTTAATACTATTAATAACCTCTTTTGAATGGCTTTTTGGTAAGTCATGGTGCAATTGAACTCGGTGTTGCGTGTAGTGCAAGTTATTGAATTATTTTGAAGAAATAACACATTATGAATTTTTGGGGTGTTACAGGAATCGTCATGTGAGGCCCACTGATTTCATCAGGTGACGTTAATAGAATTTATATGCCATGCTTATACTCATTAAAACTATATGTATATTCTCTTTCCATATATGTGATTAATTATATTTGGTTATGACAAAAAATCCATCCTTTCTATGTCAAAGGCTATTCCATAATTTTTTTTAGTATTTTGACACGTTTGTTCCACCATTTGAGTGAGACTTGACTTGACCATTCAAGGGTAATATATTATTTATTAAATTCATTGATTTATATGGTGAAATTAATAATGGAAATTACCATGTATGCGTACCACATGACCCAACTAAGGTAAGTGAATTAATTAATAATTAAATGTGAAATGGAGATCAACAAGTATATTGAGTATATGACTTGATTAGATTAAATTGAATTAATAGTATATTTCATATCTGTAACACCCTTACCAAATTAATGAAAGGTAGAGGAATGAACCTTAATTATTGAATAAGATATGAATGGAACTAATAAAGGTTTCATGTTACTTGGTCGTGTGACACTAATGAAAAGAAATACTTGATCCAAATTGACTTATTGATTAATTATGACTTGATTAAGAGATTTACTACTACTTGACCTTATCACACTTATAAAAGGTAAGGAATGAACCAATGGTTTCATGCTACTTGACCTTATCACACTAATGAATAGAAAGGATTGAACCAAGAGAATTATTACATGACTTCATAATCAAAAAATAATGGCTTGACTCATGCTTTCCTTGGATTTTGACTGGAAAATTCCATGGTCACTTGGGAACCCCATTCCAATTCAAGGATACAACTTGCTTAGGTTGAGACCTATATAGATCCCGGTCCTTGTCTGTTCTTAGATGCTTGATATGATATCTTAGGATCCCTCAAGTAGTACTACAATATTCCTTCAATACACTCCATGGGTACCTTCAATATCATTATAGGATGTGTTGGATACACTCCTTGTATAAAGCATTGACAAGTAGTTTCCATGGTTAAAGCTCATTGGGCCCAATAATTCATTAGCCATGTTTTACATTTGGATGATCACCTTGGACTCGATAGGTGCCTCTCTGTGGAATTCCTTGGACTGTGCTCCTTAGATTACATTCTTACTCCATGATAGGCTACAATTATTACAGAGTTGGGGACCCTTGAGGTCTAAGTTTCCTTGGTCATTACATTGGGACTTCAGTATTGATATAATTATAGGTTTCCTTATTACATATTGGAACCTTTGGAATTGATAACATGTGACTTATTTATAAACCAATAATTAACTAATTAATGAAATGGTAACATGTTCAGACCCCAACCAAGGGCTGAAGTAGGTACTTGGGTATTTAGATACATTGTACTACTTTATATATGCATGCTTGTACACTATTACATTTCTATTACATGGTCTTGATGTTATAGACACCATTCTTGGTGGCCCACTGAGATTTATCTCACACCCCCTCCGGGCACCGTTTGGTACTCAGGGTAGATTACATGGTTGTAGGTGTGGACAAAGGGAAGCATATGGATTCAAACACTTAATTTCTTACTATATACTATGGATCTTGATAACATAGGACCAAGTTGGAACTTAGGATACTAGGGATAGTATTGTGATTCCTTTATAATTTTATTGAAAAAATTATGACTGCTGTCTTGTATCCATGTTTTCCAATTTTCTATTAACATGACATATCATTATCAATTGTTGCATGCTTGGATATTATTCCAGTTATTTTAGTTATTTTTACTATTGTCTCTATTTTTCACTATTCCTTCAATTCACTAATTTTTCTTACGCTATTTACCCTATGTTTGCACTCACCGCACTTCCCTACAATTTAGTGATGAGGGCATTGTCTCCCCACAGACACAACCTAGGCCCTCACTGCTATTCGGTAGCCTTTGACATTTGGGGTGATGAACTTGAGTTCATGTGGCCCACTAGGATTTGGACACCATTAAGTTCCATCTGGGTCTAAGACGTCACAAAGTGGTATCAAAGGTGGTTTACTTTCTTTATTTACTATTTGAATACAATATATTAGTGATTATGAATGCTTGGGACTTGTTCATAATTCATGCTTGGGCATTATGAACCCATGTTCAGGGTAAAAACCATGTTTCCTAAATTATAATTTTTGTTATTCTTTTTCCTATTAGAATCGATCTTATTTCACTGTTGGGTGACACACATGTTGTGTGTAGTTTTTGATTATTACTCTGTTGGAGAATTTTATTTCATCTATGGATTGATGATATGATGGAAAAGATCACTGTTAAATTCATCATTATAGGAACCTAGAATTTATATGTCATGAATATTTCATTTCCATATATGTTAAATTCACTACTTTTCATTTCATGATATGCCTATGATTTCTAAGTGATGCCGTGATAATTATCTTATTCCTATATTACTCTTGGATGTGATTGAGTGATTTCCTAGCTAAATTCATGAGGTTTATGGACCCTCATGGTTTGGGATGGGTAATTTACTGAGTAAAGACATTATGCTATAAATAAATGGGTGTTGTTTCTAGTGATAGATAAATGGGAACTGATTCATCAGAAATGACTATTCCTTATAAAGTGAATCCTGAATTTTAAAAAGAATTGTTTACACATCATTATCCCACATTGTCATGTTTATGAAAGGTAAAGGAGTGAACTTGGTAATTAAATGTAAAATTAAATGAAACTTATACTTGAGATCTTATCTATGCTTGGCTGTCCAAGCAGGTAGTTGGGGTATTATGCCTTGGGTAGTGACTTTTATTACATTTTTCTTCCAGTAGTGATGTTATCTTTCCAAAAATGATTGTTCTAAGGAATGTACTTGGATATTATTGACCAATGTATCCCCAAAATCCTTATATCTTACACCAAGAGGCTGGAAAAAACTACACTCTAGATGTGGTGGGCACTGATCTGCTGCTCTTACCTCTAGGAGTTCCACATGAGGCATCGCCTGCTGTATCTATGTATCTATAATGGAAATTCTCAGATTAGAGAAACAATTTTTCAATGGTGTAATGAACCTAGATACGACATTAGGGGTACGAACAGAGGGCATACACCAGTGTAGGTAGTGTCACGTTGAATTATGCAGTTACCATTTCTTATGTAACCTCTTTTTTCTAGAGATGATGGGCTTCAATTTTATACTCAGGATAAACTGGTTGGTTCGCTATCTCGCTTTTGTAGACTATTATATCTAAAGGGTGTCTTTTATATCACCATAGGGTAGAAGTTATCTATATAAGTGTGACTGGGATGTCCAGGATGGTATAACTAGACCAGAGCATCATGGTATTGGTGGAGTGACCACCCAGATCACAAATCTCTTCATGGAGGATCAAGATTTACGACAATATGATTTCCCTCCAGTAGTGGATCATTTTAGGGATGTCTTTACTGACGATTTTTTTAGATTGCCTCATGAGAGAGAGGTAGAGTTTATAATCTGTCTTGTTCCAGGAATAGCTCCACTTTCCATTCCCTCATACAGGATGGAACCAACAGAGCTTTAGGAGCTCAAGTGACAATTATAGTATTTAGATGCCAAAGGCTTTATATGGACCAGTACATCCTCTTGGGGTTCTCTTATGATTTTTTCCAACAAGGTGGATGGTACCATACATATATGTGCAGATTACATATGGTTAAAACTAATTACCTTCAAGAATCGATATCCACTACCTCAAATATATGATCTCTTCGACTAGATCTTGGGAGTAAATATATTCTCAATGATCAACCTGAGAATATGTTATCATCAGGTATGATTCATACCATCAGAAATACCTTGTACAACTTTTACTATAAGGTATAGTCTATATGAGTACCTTTTTATGACTTTTGGTCTTACGAGCGCACCACCATTTTCATGTCTTTGATGAATAGGGTTTCCATCCCTATTTGGACTATTTTGTCATAGTTTTTATGGAAAACATATTTTTGTATTCCTGCACTCATAAAGACCATGCCAAACATCTTGAGATAATTCTGAGTATACAGAGACAATATCATCTTTATGAAAAGATTTCAAAGTACCGGATCTATATCAACAAATTCCACTTAGTAGGTTATATAATATCAGAATTAGGTGTATCTATTTAACCAAAAAAGGTTAGCGTTGTAGATTTATGGGATCATCCAATGAACATGTTTGACATGTAGAGTTTATTAGGGCTATCTGGTTATTACATTAATTTCATAAAATACTTCTCACATATTTCTTCACCTCTTACTAGACTTACAAATAATGGGGTAAAGTTTATATGGATAGAAGCATGTGAGAAAACCTTTCAGGAGCTGAAAGGGAGGCTTCCATCGACACCTATTCTGACTCTTTTAGAGCTAGGAATAGGTTATACCATCTTTTGTGATGCATCAGGAATCATCCTAAGAGAAGTGATAATTCTAGAACATAGATTTGTTGTGTATGGATCTCAGTAGTTGAGGCCTCATGAGAGAAATTAATAGACGCAAGACCTTGAGCTAACAACAGTTGTCTATGCATTACTTTTACTAAGACATTATCTATTGGGAGAGTGTTTTGTGGTGTACACAGACTACAATACCCTCAAATATATATTTTATCAGCATTACTAGAACCTTAGAAAACCGAGATGGGTCGAATATCTAAAATCCTTTGATTTTATGCTTGCCTATATGCCTGTTAAGGGAAATTTAGTTGCAGATGTGATGAGTCGGAAAACTCAGGAATAAACAGAATGAGAAGCTAGTGATGAATAAAAGTTAATGAACCACTTTCTTGAGCTACATATAGAGTTTCATGATAGCCATCGGCTGTCTTACCCCTTATTTTTAATAGTTACCTATTCCCTCCTTAAGAAGTTGAAGAATAGAAAATTTTCAGATCCTGAAGGATTGGTTCTCCATGAGAGTATATTAGGAGATAAACTTCCTCAATATTGGTATTTGGATGGAGACAGTGTCATTTCTCTATGTTTAAGTATCTGGGTTCCTATATATATGAGATAAGAGTTGATGAAAGAGTCCCATGCTTCTTAGTGGGAAGTTCATCTAGGCATCTCAAAGATGTGTCGAGATATGTGATTCCAGTATTGGTGGTCAAGGATAAAATGTTAGATATCATGTTTTATCAATAGGTGTTCCACATATCAATAGGTGAAGGTTGAATACTAGAGACTCATGTTCTTTCTATAGCCACTTCCAGTCCCGAAATAAAAATGGAAAGATGTTTCTTTGAATTTCATAGTTGGCTTACCTAGGTCACTGAGGGGTAGTGATTCTATCTGGGTAGTCATTTACTGACTAATGAAATCATCCCACTTCATTCCTATTCAAGATACTTTCTCAATTGATGAGTTGGGAAGACTATATTTTTGTTAGATCATATGAATACATGGAGTTCCTCATTCTATCATTTCAAATAGGGACTCTCGTTTCACTTCATGATTCTGGTAGGGACTGTAGAAAGCTATGGGTACATAGGTGATTCTAAAAACAACCTTTCACTCTCAAATTTATGGATAAATAATATGGAAAATATAGGTTCTAGAGGATATGATCCGAGAATGTGTCCTTGATTTCGGAAGTTCATGGGAGAAGCATATCCCTCTTGTTGAGTTTGCCTAAAATAACAAATTTCAAGCAACAGTTCATATGGATCCGTTTGAGGCCTTATATGGTAGGCCAGGACATTCACACCTATTCTAGATAGAGGTAGTTGAGGCAGACCTACTAGGTCCTCATCTCATTCAGGAGACCTCTGAATAAGTTCAACTAATCAGAAAGCATATGACTATCACTCGGTCTAGATATAAATCTTATGTCGATTGATGCCGATGACTTGTTGAGTTCAAGGTTGGGGATCATGTTTTTCTATGGGGATCACTTAGGCTAAATAATAGATGGTTAAGCTCTCAACTATTTTTTTAGGGTTGTTTGAGATTATATAGAGAGTTTGGATAGTAGCCTATCAATTTATATGATCTCAGAGTTACCAAGTCATGCATGACATCTTTCATGTTTCACAGATTTTCCAATATCATGCTGACCCATCTCATAATTTTGATCCCAAAGAAGTTACGTTAGATGTTGATGATACCTTTGATGAGTATCCAGTATGCATCCTTGACCAGATAATGATGACTCTCCAAGGATGGTATGTCTCTCTAGTATCGGTGTTATGGCATCATGACAAAGTAAAAGATAATACTTGGGAGAGGGAAGCCGATGTACATTCCCAATGTCCTGAGTTGTTCTAATACAATATTTATCCACCCGTGGAAGGTAAACTTAGGGACGAGTTCTTTTAAGGGTGGAAAATTGTAAGAACCTAGTTTTTAACTCAGGTATGGATCCGTTAAATTTCAGTCTAAATATTTACTTTGGACCTAATATAGATTCTTTTTGAGTTAGTCAAGGTCTCAAGGGTGTCTAGGGAAAGTTAAGATCCAAAAAACCATCTTTTTAGAAAAACTTGATAGGCCACAAGGTTAGCGCATGGTTGGTTTAGGGTTTGGAAAATCCTGCAGATTGAAATTTATGGACAGAACCACTTCGCACGTTTTGAACATGGATATGAAATCTAGATGTGCAATGTGCCCCCTCTACCTTGAAAACCTCGAACGATTTTCACATGGTTTGTCAAAATATGTGAAAAAACCATGCACATGATAATTTTTTGGGTAATTTTACAATATTTCCCTTAATGATCTATTAATATCCCACCTTATTCCCTAATCCATGATTATGTGGGATTTACCACTATATCTCTCATTTTAGATCTTTTTTGAAGGCCAAAGCTAGGTATTCAAAGATTTACTTCATCGATGATCCAATAGAGCTTCCATTTGTCACGTTGGATGCACAATGGTAAGTACTCGAGTCCTCTCGAGTCATTCTCTTTCCCTATTTCTCTTGACAATGTTTTTATTGTATGCACATTTTCCTCTTTTTCATAGATCTAGTCTGATCCGAGCCAAATCAAGGTATAATACCGGAGTAGGAGGATCATTCAACCCTAAGGTGGGTGGTCTATAACTCATCCCTAATGTTTGTTGATTTTAGAATTGTCATGTTATGACCACCGATTTCATCAGGTTTTGTTAATAGAATTTATATTCCATGCTTATACTCATTAGAACCGTATGGATATGATCTTTCCATATATGTGATTAATTGTTGGTGGTTTTGACCACAACTCCATTCTTTCCATGTATAATGTTATGCCGTAATTTTTGTTTAGTGTTTTGACATGTTTTTACCACCGTTCGAGTGATCCTTGGATTGAACATTCTAAGATAAAGTTTTTCATTATTAAATGGATTTATTTAAATTGTGAATTGCACAATGGAAAGTACCATGTATGCATACCACTTGACCTGACTGAGGTAAGTGCTTCAATTTATAATTAAATATGAAATGAAAATTTGAATGTATATTGGGTATATGACTTGACCATATTAAATTGAATGAATAGTAGGTTGAATATCTGTAGAAACCCTTACAACATTAATGGAAGGTAGAAGAATGAAACAAAATTATTGAATATTCTTTGAATGGAATTAATAATGTTTTCATGATAATTAGACTTGCCACACTAATGAAAGTCAAGGCTTCACCAAAATGGACTTATTTATTAATTATGAATTGATTAAAATGTTGCATGCTACTTGATATTATTACATTAATTAAAGGAAAGGATTGAACCAATGGATTAATGCTACTTTACCTTATCAAACTAATAAAAGGGAAGGATTAAACCAAAATAAATATTAAATGAATTCATAATCAAATAGGAATGTCCTGACTCATTCCTTGAATTTTTATTGGAGAATGCCATGAGAACTCGAGAACCCCATTCCAATTCAAGGATATGACTTGATTAGGTTGAGACCCACATAGATCCTGATCCTTGTCTATTCTTGGATGCTTATTATGATACTGTAGGATCCCTGAAGCAGTACTATAGGATTCCTTGGATACACTCCTTGTATCCCTTAAATATTATTATAGGATACCTTGGATGCACTCCTTGGATCCAGCATTGACCTGTAGGTGCCATGGTTAAAGCTCACTGAGTCCAGTCATTGCTTAGACCATTTTTACATTGGATGATCACATTTGACTTGGTAGGCACCTCATTATGGAATTAATTGAACTATTGTCCTTAGATTACACTCTTACCCTATCCCATTAAACAATTACTACTAATCAAAAACCCTTGAGGTCTACCTCACCTTGGTTATTACCTTAGGACTTCACTGTTTATATCCTTAGAGTTTTTCTTGTTACATCCTGGAACCTTTTAAATTGATAACATGCGACTTATTTATAAACTAGTAATCGGTTAATCAATGAACTAGTTACATGTTCAGACACCAGCCAAGGGCAAAAATAGGTACTCGGGTATTTAGTTACATTGTATTGCTTTAATTTACATATGAATTCATGTACACTGTTACATTTCCATTACATGAATTGAATGTTATAAACACCATTTGTGGTGGCCCACTATGATTTATCTCACACCCTCTCTAGGCACCCTTTGGTACCCGAGGAAGATTACATGATTGTAGGTGTTGACAAAGGGAATCATACGACTTCAAGCACTTGATTTCTTACTATTTACTATGGATATTGGCAACATATGTCCGAGTTGGTACTCCAGATGCTTGGTATAGACTTTTTGATTCCATTAAACTTTTTTGGAACATGTTATGAATGCTATATTGTATCCATGTTTTCCAGTTTTCTAGTTACATGACATATCATAATCAATTGTTGTATTCTTGGAAGTTATTCTAATTATTTTAGTTACTATTACTATAGTCCCTATTTTTTGTTGCGCCTTTTGTTTAAATATATTGATTCCACTATTTACCATATGTTTACATTCACCCAATTCACTAAACTTGGGTAATGAGGGCATAGTCTCACCATGGAATCACTCAAGGCCCTCACTGCTAGTTGACACCCTCTGGCGTTTGGGTAGATGCACTTGAGGCCATGTTGCCAACCAAGAATGGGGCACTATTAAGTGGCATCCGTGTCCAGGACATCATAAATTATAGATTCATAAAATGTGTTTATCATATATAAATGGGTCTATAATCATTTTTAAATCAAATAAAAAGTAATAGGGATATAAAAAAACATATCCCAACCTTAGGAATTTGAATTTGAAGTCATATGATAATGAATAAGCTTTAATAAAGAGGAGGAGAGGATCCCTTACCATGGTATGGTGATTCCAAATTCTTTGGAGGAGGTTATTAAGAGCTTAGGGGAACCTTGGGAGGACTCTATAGAGGTTAGGGATAGGTAATTATGTGATCCAAGTTTTTTAAGTGAAGATAAATGGTATATTGGGTGGGTTTATTTAAAAAACGAGTGGGGAATTCCTTATTATTTATCAAAAATATGTTTCGGACTCTATATAATAATGTAATCAAAACCACAAACCATCCCATGGTTTTTTAGCATGGTTACTTAGAAAAATGGGTGTTATAATTATTTAATATGGATAAAGTATGAACTTAAAAAAATTACCTAAATGATGTGAAAGTGAGTCAAAACCTTAATGAAATTATTTTAGAACCTTAAAATATATTATAGGTTTTGGTGGATTCATAAAGGTGTTATAAAATTAATCAAATAAAATTAATATTGAATTATTTTAAATTGAAAACATTTATTTGGTCGTGGATACACATTATAGTATTTATCACATCATTTTGGTCCATCATGATTTCATAATACAGAGTGTATATTTATACCATATTAATGTTTTAACCGAAAGATGGTTTGTCATAGAAAATTATGAAAAATTAAAAATTGGATAATTTAAAAATTATGATTAAAAAATATTTTTTATCAAAATAATTTTTTAAATAGGTGAGTTTTCACTTTTAAAATATGAATCAATATTTATTGAGAAATGCGGGGTTTGTTTTTGACAACAAAAGTATTCAAACCCATATATAAATTAAATTTGAATTCATAAATATTATATGATCATTTATACTTGATAAAATTTATTTACTAATAATATTTTATTAAAATATAATTTAATTCATAAAATCCATTAATTCATGAAAATAAATTCCTTAATTGAATTTGAATATTACCCAAAAAACAATTGGTGTTTTATTGTATTAAAATAAAAATAGTTTATAAAGTAATGATAAGAAGTTAATATAGACAATATTATATTGAAAATAAAATATAAATATCCATAATATTATGGTCTTGATGCACATTCCTTTAGTACACCAGAAAAATCCCAAAGTGTAAGCTGCGTGGGGATGTGATTTTCATGGGGTGGTTCAACATACATAATTCAAGCCTTGATCTTGATGTGCTTGAAATTATCCTATAAATGGTTTTTCTCAATATTATGTTATTGGATCTTAGAATGGGATTATTCAAGGGAAAATCAAAAATATTACATCTCCATTAGAAGATCTGACAAATGGTATTCATAGTGTATGATCCTATTAGTTGAGCTCATCACTTCCTTTGTCTGTGTCAATTGGATTTGTTAAAACCCTATATTTATGATAATCATAAGATTACTATTCAATGAATATATCATCAACAATAATGATTCTTAAGGGTATTTTAAATATGATAGGGTATAGTAAAACCTAATAAGTTCATGTGTTATCTATAACAATATTATATAATATGACATTTAATTAAATCACAAGGGGAATTTTTTTTATAAAAGTTCAGGCCGTTAAAATCTTTCACCATTCAGATATTTAATCCTTGAAATTTTTATTTAACACACTAAAATAGATAATGGTAATTCTATTTCATCACCTCCTGTAGTTCCCACATATCTAATTAAAACATGTGGGTTTTCCATATAATTTTAACCAGATAAATTATCCCATTATGTATAACATTTTCTTTATGATATAAGATCATCACTAGATTCTTCTCATATAAGAGATAATTATCCTATGGTACCACCATTAGATTAAGTACATGTTAGGTGTCATGTATTTACTTCCTCGAGATGGATACATGGAATACATCATATACTTGAGATAGGATAAGTGAGTGTTTTTGACGATAGGCCACCGCTCCAATGCGACCAAGAATCTCGAAGGGATTGATGTATCTTAGACAAAGATTTCCCTTATTCCCAAATTTCATGACTTAACTCCATGGATATATAAAGAGAAATACCATTTCTCCAACCTTAAACTCTAGGTCCCATCGATGGTTTTTATCATATTTCTTTTTTTTACTCTGAGAAACCTTGATTTTCTCCTATGGTCATGGACTTTTCCACTATTTCCTTGACTATTTTAGGACCTAGTATTTTGTGTTCCCCAACTTCATCCCAACATTCAAGTGTTCTTTACCTCTTTCCATAAATGAATTCACAGGGATCCATTTGTATTCTTGAGTGGAAAATGTTATTGTATGAGAACTTGACCAGAAGAAGATGATGGTCCCATCCTCCTTTGAAGTCAGTTAAGCATGCTGTCAACATTACCTTGAGTGTCTAGATAGTCCACTCACACTGGCCATCTGTTTGAGGGTGATTTTCCATTATAAAGTTCAACTTAGTATTTAGATCATATCATAGACTATTCTAGAACTTGTAGGTAAATCTTGGATCTCGACCGGTTACAATCGATAGTGGTGTCCCTTGTAGCCTCACCACTTATGTAGTGTATATCCTTGTAAATTGATCAAGTCAGAAGTCCTATAAAATTGAAATGAAGTGACTTTCATTTGTAAGATAATCCACCGCAACTCATATTTCATTATTTCCTATTGATATATTTATAATACCATTGAAAATTTTTTTGGCGATGTTTTCCCATTAAATGTAGGTATGGGTAATGGTTGAGTCATCCCATTGTATTTTTTTCCTTTTAGACTTCACTTACTGACATAAAATAAATCTTGATGTATATTCCGTGATCTCTTTCTCCTTATTGTCCCACATACAGTGCTCTCAAAGATCTAAATACATCTTTGTGATTATTTGATGGATGGAGAAGTTTGATCTATGTGAATCATCCAATATACCCTTCTTTAACATAGGATTTTATGGTACATATATTGAAGAACCAAATCTCACAACTCCATCATTAACATTTAACTCTAAGAATTTCCCTTTTCTTATAGATTCAACATTTTTCTAGATTCCAACATCATTTCTTTGAGTACCCTTTATCTTATATAGAAGGGATGGTTGAGAAATCACTTGTAGATGGATTGGTTATATTAATTTCCTTATGATTCATAGGTCTATAATTTTTTAAGCCTTAGATGATCAGATCCTTCTCAATTCTCATCAATGATAAAATTGGTGTATCCTTTCTCCCTAGAGCATCTTCCACTTTATTTGATTTTACAAGATAGTGTTTGATTGATAATCATAGTCCTTGGTCAGCTATAACCATAATTAATAGTGTATATTCATTACCTTTTTTACTTAATATATAGTTTAGGCTCTTGTGATCTGTATATATTTAACACTTATTCAAAAAGTGAAAATGCTTCCAGATTTTCAATGTGAAAATCATTACAGCCAACTCTAGATCATGCGTTGAGTATTTTTGTTCATGAAATTTCAATTTCCATGAGGCATAGTCTACTAATTTTTCATTCCACATTAAATATCATCCCAATTCATTCTTTAATCCATCGATTAATACCCTGAGAAGTTCTCTAATTGTGGGTAGTGTGAGTACATGATTAGCAAAAATACTCCTTTTAAACTCCTTAAATCTATATTCACATTCATCATTCCAAAAAACCTTGAATAAAATCTGAGTTATATTGTTTAAAGGGTTATAAAATCATGATAAATTTATCAAAAATTGATGAAAGTTTCCAGGTACTCCATAAAAACTATGCTTATCTATCACAGATGTGGGACTCATCTATCCTTTAATTGCATCTATCATTGAAGGGTCTATAGATATCCCATTTCTTATGATAATATTACCCAATATTAATACATCCTCCAACCAAAATTCACAATTTTAGTACTTGTAATAAATATTCTTCTATCATAAGGTCTTTAACACAGTGGTCAGATAATCATCATGCTCCTCCTTTCTTTTGGATTATATTAGAATATATTCTATAAAGACCACCTAAAATTTGTTGAGATAATATCCAAAGACTCTATTCATTATTTCCAAGAGGACTAATAGAGAATTAGTGAGTTAAAATGGAATTCTAATGATCTCATAATTCCTATACCTTTTATGAAAACTAGTCTTGGCGAAACCTTCCTTCTTCACCCTAATTTGGTAATACCCCAACCATAGATCCGCCTTGGAAAAGTATTGTGATTCACCCAGCTAATTGATAAAAGTCATCAATACATGGTATAAGATATTTTTTCTTTATAGTGGGGTTTTATAAGCTCATGATAATCAATACAAAGGTGCATTGACCCATCCTCCTTATTGATTAAGAGGACTAGTGCACCCAATGGGGAAGCACTTGGGTATACAACCCTTTATCCAAATTATCCTATTGCTATTTCTTCAAATCCTCAAGTTCTATAAAATAAATTCTATACGATGTATTGGATAAAGTTAATTCCCCATGTATAATATTGATTGAAAATTTATCCTCTCAGTTAAGAGGAAGACCAGTCAATTCTATAGGAAAAACGCCATCATATTCCCTCACAATGGGCATGTCTTCAAGGACGATTCTTTGCTTAGACTCAATCATTTTAGCTAAATATGATTTATCAACGGGAAATAATATACATTCTTGAGATGTAAGTACTAATGAAGATTTATCCATATCCATGTATTTGTACAAAATCAATGGACAATTCCTAATAAAGGGAGATATTTCATTATTGTGCCAATTTATGTTGGCTCTATATAGTTAAATTTAATCTATAAAAAGCATTACATAAAATTACACTAAAGGGAGTATCATAAGGTTCACTAGTATGTTCATACCAAAATTTATTATAGAGGATGATTTATAAACTTAGGATACAATAACTACCCAATTTTCCATTTTCACTGACAACTCTACCTCCATGCTTCGTGGTGATGTTTGAATAGTTCTACTAAACTTTTTTGATATGAAAGAATAACTAGAACTAAAATAGAAAAGTATGTTCACCATTATTGAAATAATACCTAATGTATATATCACTATTTGTTTTGGGATCCACCTCAATTTTTGTGATAACATAAGCTCACCGTTGATTCCTTGTAGGTTGTTGGTTGTCTCTAAAAAATATTGTCTTAGTCGCTAGTTTGAAAAGTTTCTTAGTTACTTGTAGTTGAAACAATAAATAATGCACTGTGTCTTGACTAGAAGATTTCATTCCTCTATTTCATTACTGGGATTCTTCCATTGGAAATCAGTAGCCAGGTTTCCTTCCTTCCCGCACATAAATCATTTCTTCGTTTCCCTTAGGCAATTTCCAGGGTGCTTCTTTCCACACTTTTGACAAGTGAGATGTTGAAATTTATTAAAACCATTATATTTATCTATTGGATCACTATAATTAATTTCAACTATCTAATTCTTATTCCTATTATACCCTTGATATTTTTTATTCTCCATTTCATCTTTCAGGGCACATCAAATAATTTCTTCATAGTTATCAAAGTCTCAGATAACTATGTATTTTCATAGACTGGGTTTTCTCCCACCAAATATTTGGTGAGACCTGTATTTTGGGGTAATGAAAAATATGGAGGCATATCATGCAAGTCAGGTTAAGTTTTCTTCATACAACCTAATAGATTCATCATCTTTTTCATGAGGGAAAGGAAATCGCTTTCCATTTTATGTTGGATAGTGTCAGAAAAGTATTTTTTGAATTTTTTTCTAGAATTACTCCAATCCCATTGCTTAAATATATTCCCCTAGATTTTTATTCTTGATCAAATTCCACCACTAATTATCTTCTCACTCCATATAATAAACAACATATAGAACCTTCTATTTCTCTGAACATTTAATGATGTAGAATATATTCTCAATAGAGTTGATCCATTATTTTGCAATTAAGGGATAAAATGATCTATTGAAATTTGGATGATTTTTTCTCATAAATTTATCAATTAAAGCCTTTTATTTAATAGGGGGATTTGGGAACTCATACTAATCCAATTTTCTATTTAGAATCTGAGTCATCAGAGAGAGTATCGTCATAATGTTCGTTATTCCTACTCCCATCAGGTTGGGCATCTGATTTGGGATGTAATCACATTTCCATTCACATTGGTTGTTTACCCAATTCCTCATATTTATAGAGATTTGATAGAATAAAAGTAAAAATTAGTGATGAGTATTTTTAAACTATTAAACACATAAACATGAATCGAATTATAATAAAGTTATAAATTATAAATGACATTTATTCCTTAACTTTTGAATTTCTAGGATTTAATATATGTCATCCATTATATATTTTCTAACATTGAAACATATAGGAATTTTTTTCCCTTAAAAATAGGTTTTAATGATCCTATGAATTTACCAAGGAATATTTTTCTTGATATTGTCAAAATAATTTTACAATAAGGCTCGTTGTCGTGCAGTAGTTCTCGTTCGACTCTAGCTTAACACAATGTTTTTATATTTTACCCTTATAAACATTAGTTCTAGATCCATATCCAGTTTTTGGATACAAAAAACAATGTATTTTATTGATATACCACTTAATATATACTTTAATAAAATTTAGTGTTTTTTTCTTATATTTACATTTATCCCAAAATCATTCACTAGGGTTATCTAATCCTAATCGAAAAAAAACTAAATTATCATTTGATACCAACTATGAAAACTAATATCTTTAATACACATAATTTCATGATTTCATATATAAAATTACACATAATACAACCCAAAATATCTAGAATTACATTTTCTTTGGGAATTTGATACATTACATAACACTTAAAATAGGGAATAAATCATATTTATTGAAAATTTCCTTAACATGATTATATTATTCCTCCATTATTAAAAATGAAGGGGATAACCTGGGGACATACACTAGAAAGGGGTGAGATATAAATCCTAGTAAGGGAATAAATACGGTATAAAATGAAAAATTAATACATGTTACAAAATAGTCATATAAATGGGTCATAAAATGATAGATAATCATAAACATAAACAATAAGGCATGATATAACATGATAATCATAAAGAAAACATAATAAATGTGTAAACCATATAAAAATACATCATAAACATATTTTAAGGATAAATGATAGCGAATCATGGTAGAAAAAGTCCTATTATTGATTAGGTTGACTCCCTAACCCGTTTCATGACATCTTAGGAGATTAAAACACCACCCAATGGATTAGAGTTCTATATAATTCTTGTCACACCCATCACTTTCATTTCATTCTCATGCTTAAGTGTGCGACATTTATTATGCAACATGGATTCATTTATCTTAATATTTTATTCCAAGATCAATTATTATGTAATAAATACATTTAATTTCTCAATACAATGAGTATAAGTGAACATGATTGAACAAACTTGATAGTAAATTGGTATGTGTATTCACTACAAATTTGTTTGGCATGGAATACTGTCCTGTAATTTCACCAGTATAATGACGTTACATAAAGATTAATAAAATGGTTTGATGTGTGTTAAAGGGGAATATAATAATTTTTAAATCCAATGTACATAAATAGGTACATGTAAAAAAATATACCAACATTAGTAATTGAAAATTGAAGGCATAAGATAATGAAGAATTTTGAATAAAGAGGAGAAAGAGAGGATCCCTTACCATGAGTGGCTGATTCAAAATGCTTGGAAAAAGAATATTGAGGGATTGGGGGAACCTTGTGAGTAATCTAGATAGTTTAGAGAATATTAAGTACATTTCAAATGGTTTTTAGTGAATATAAATGATACATTGGGTGAGTTTATATTGGAAAAGTGTGGGGAATTCGTTATTATTTCTCAAACTCAGGTTTTGAACTCTATATAATAAAGTAATCAAAACCGCAAAATTTACAATGGGTTTTCCCATGGTTTCTATCAGATAGGGGGTTTTTAATTATTTAACAAGGGTAAGGTCCAAAATTATTAAAAAAATACAATTTCTGATGTGGAAGTGAGTAATTTTCTTATAGAAATGATTTTAAAACCATAAAATATGTTATAGGTTTTGGAGGATTCATAAAGGTATTATAAAATTAATCAAATAAAATTAATATTATATTATATTAAATTAAAACTATATATTTTTTTGTGGATACCCTTTATAGTATTTATTACATCATTTCTAGGCCATTATGATGTCATGATACACATCATATATTCATACTGTATTAAAATTTTTAACAAAAAATTTGACTATCTTAGAAAATTATGAAAAATTAATCATTGTATAATTTTGATTTAATTATTAATAAAATAATATTAATTTTATCAAAATAAAATATAAATATGTGATTTTTTACTTTTAAAATAATAATCAATAATTATTATGAAATTATGGGTTTTTTGAATAAACAGTTTTCAAACCCTTATAGAAATTACATTTGACTTCATAAAAATTATATGTTAATTTATATTTAATAAAAATTATCCAATAATAATATTTTTTAAAATATTATTTATTTCAAGAAAATAAAGTAATTTCTCAAAATAAATTCATTAATCACATTGGATATTACCCAAAAATACCATTTCTGTTCTGTTGTATCAAAATAAAAAACATTTATAAAGTAATGATAAAAAGGAAATATAAAAATTATTATATTAAAAATAAAATATAAATATTCATATTATTACAGTCTTAGTACATATCCCTTTAATAAAAAATAAAATACTCTAATGGTAAGGTGTGTGATGATGATATTTTCAATAGGTGGTTCGACATACATGGTTTGGGGCATGATCTCGATGACCTTGGAATTCTCCAGTAAACAATTATTCTGTTTCTTATGTTATTAGATCTCAGGTTGGGATTAGTCAAGGGTAAATCCCATTGGTTCTATCTCCCTCATAAGATTTGATAAATGGGATTTATAGGGTATGATCTGACTGGTTGAGGCCAAAACTTCCTTGGTCTGTGTCAATTGGACTTGTTAAAACTCTATATTTAAATGAATACTAAGATCACTATTGAATTTATATATTATTAATGGCAATGATTCTTAATGGTATTTTAAATCTGATAGGATATAATGAAACCAAATAATTACATGTGTTTTTTATAACCATATTACATAATACAACATTTAATTAAATTGGGAAGGAAATATTTTTTTAAAAATGTTTGGGTCATTACAGCTGATCACCTAGAAAAGTGAATTAATGGTAATGTGATATTTTGATCAAGGTAAGGTATCCCTTAAAGTTTCCATGTTATTAAGAAAATGGTGTTTAATTTAGATAAAGTGGTCTTGGATGAAAAAAAGTAAGTTTGATAGTACTGATTACCTTTGAAAAGATTAATGATTTATTGACAAAGTGATTTATGTTATATTTTATTGAGTTTACCAAATTTTTGGAGTTAAGGGATATATCCAATAATCTTTATTCTATATAAGTAATAAAAAGCACATATGTATTCAATATTATTTTACAGTAATTCAGTTTATTACCATTTTCAAGAGAATACACGATAAAGGTAATTACATGTTTGGTATTTTTTAATCAAGATATACTTTATGATATATGAGGGATAAATGGTAAGATAATCTTGAGAAATTTGGTTAACTTATTTATAATGTTTTGGATTTTATTCTCTCAGAAGGGTTATAATGTTAACCATTTATTGAATGGTTTAAGTTAAACTTTTAATGAGATTTTAGAGATTAATGTTTTTCAATATGAATTTTTATACATATTAGATAACATATTATTAACATTTTGTTTTTATGATACCTGAAGAAAAAAATGATCTATTGTTCTATTTATGTGTCTTAATATCCATTAGTGATTCAGGGATAACAGATTCCCCTACATTCCTTAGAGTATGTGATAATGTGGAAATTGATCAAGGACCAACCAAAGGATGAGATTGTGAATATGAAATTGAATTAAATCATGTAATTATATCTTATTTTGAAAAAAGTATTCAACTTTAGTAAAATGGTCTTGAAATAAAATATTGTTTGGTTATCATCATTTTTATGATATCATTGACCATTTTCAAGACTCTTTGATTTATGGGCTTGTGATCATTAGATTTCTCCTAACCATGTTCTCTCTCTCTCCATTGGTATTTGAGTGTTAGTTTTCCCTTCCATGTCTATGTTTTCACTTCCCACATATGTTCTCCCATGTGGAAACCTAGTTATCAATTACTTTGGGTAACCATCATGTTTCCAAATTTCGTTTTTTAAAGTAAGTTTAAGTATTCATTTTTACGATTTGGGTTTATAAACAAGTAACTGTCAAGTATTAATATTTTGATAAACCAAATTCATTTCAAGGGTGAAATTCATATTAAGTGGGAATAATTTAAAAACCATAATTTTTATGATTAATGTTTTCAATATATTTGATATCTTAGATGTCTTGTATTGAACACTACACCATGTTATGATTACTTAATATACAACACTATGTTATTACTTCAAAGAATTAAACACATAGATTATATTGTGGTAAAAACACCAATATATTTGGCTTGTGTTATATATAATGTTGAGTTCTTTCGATATCTTTCATTACATGCAAGGCATAGTTTTACCATACTACAATATATTATTAATATTTTTAATATAATATTATTATAGTTATCTCAGATCCATTATATAGAAGATATGAATGAGATTAAATAAATTAGGAAAATATGGTTTACACATATTTATAAAATTATATTCCTATTTATCCATTAATTAGAAATTAAAAAAACCAATTAAATATAAAGGATGCGTTTCTATAAAAAAACTATTTTTATGCCCATAAAGGAATTTTATATTAATAAATTAAATAAATAAAAATTAGTGATAGATATTAATGAAATTTATATAATATAAATCCAACCAATTCTTTTATATTCATCAAATATGTTATAAAGGAATAAAATAATAACGAATCCAATTTTAGCCACCAAAAGATGTATTTTTCAAAGAGATAGTTTTGTCGCCTATTAATGGAGGACCTATTTTAATACAAATTTTTTAAAATTTTATAATTTCTATTTGAAAAAATAAACTCCATTTTCAAAATAATAATATCCAAATTTACTTTTGATGAATTTTTGGTATTTTTTGAGAAATTTAATTTTTTGATGAATAGTGAAAAACATTGTATTTTAATTGAAAACCACATTTTCATCTAATTTTTTATATAGTTAAATTAAATTATAATTTTTTAAATTATAATTAGTTAAATTATATATAAATAAATAGAATTTAGGTAACTTTAATCAATTTCAAATTGAAATAGGATATATAAAACATTTCAAACATTTGAACTTTTTTACTTTAAAAACTCGTTATTTCGTCCCATCTACATGATAAATTTTAAATTAAATTATACCATTTATATGATTGGAATTTAGAAAAATGTATTCCTTATTTGTAACCAAAATAGTTTTTAATTTATATTAAATTTAACTTATTTTTTCACCAAAAATATTAGTGAATGTAATTAAAATTAATTATAGCGATTAAGGAAAAAACGGGTTTACTTAGTGGTTAAACATGAAACTAAATGGGAATAATGTACTATAAACTGGTCCAAAACCCATTATATGTAAATATTTTCACTATATACCCTCTTTTATAATAAATAGTTTATTATAGGACTCACATTGTATAAGGTATACCTCCCAACAGTTTTTACCTTTTTGGTATTTACAGGTTTACTACTTACCTCCCTTATAAAAGGCAACAATCCCTCCCCATCTCTTCAAACCAATCAAGTATTTTTTTTATCATAAAAAACCTGAAAAAATAAACTCCCGATATCCCTCCTCTCGTCATATAAGACTCAATTTGGGTAGAAATAAAAACAAAGAAGTCATTTGGCACAAACCAAAAGGAGTTACCCAAATAAGAGGTAACATTATTGAACAAGCACTTTGGTTTTATTTATTTATCCACCAATTAAATTTCTAATACATCATGATTATATAATAAAATAATTATTTTAGATATACTGAGATGTTTTTTATCAAGGGAATGACCTCAAAATTTACACACTTCCATCAAATGGGATACACAATCATCGTTCATGTGTACGAAAGACTACTGCCTCACAAATAGATTTCATTAATAATTCCATTACCATATATAAAGGCTGATAATAATAATTAAAATAATATTTTTAAATAATATATATGATATTTATGATGTATTTATTATTATTGTTTTATTATCTAACCCATACCTTCATGCTTTCCATTATTTGGGAAAATGATAACATAATTTGTGGATGTGTGTACTAAAACCTCCTCAAAGAGATGTGATTTATTCAAAATTAACATATAACTTTTTAAGGATGGGTTTATTAAAAATATATAATATTTATGACATAATAATTTTACTTGAATGATCGACATACCGTCTCCATGAAAAATGTATTTTATTTCTTATTTTTATCTTTTATAGATTATTATAAATACATATATACTAAATATATATGATATTTATACCTTGTTTTACATTTATTAAATAATGAAATCATGATCTATGTAAGAGGACCGAGAATAAAAATTCAAAACTATTATGAAAAACAAAGCGGTTTCTACCCAAAAACATAACTTTACCATGTAATTAATAATAAAAGGGTAATATAAAGTCAAAAGTAAATAATATATGGTATTATATATATTAATATGTTTATGTTATATTTTTATAATAAAATTATATTTATTATACAGGAGGTTTGAACAAGTTCACCAAGAGTCAAGAGTTAAGGTAATGATATTTCTAGTATTAATTTTATTTCTATGATAATTATTCCATATTCACAAATATTTTATTTTTTATGCTGTATATTATTTCCTATGAAATTTAATATCATTAAGTTACTATATTTAATTATATCAAACTTTTCAATTAATGTTATTCTTTCATAGGGCTCACGATTCAAAAGTTACTCAAGTAGTAATGAATTTTTGTCTTACATTGACACAAGACATGTTCACCACCTATTTATTATATGTGGTGTGTATATTTACCATGTATGTAGTTTATGATTACTATAATTAGAATTATTGGTATTTACATATCTATTTGGGGATATATATTTAATGGGGTTTACAGTTAAAACATTTCCAAAGTGGTAAGATAATTTTTTCTCAATTTTCCTTCGTTTTGACACATATTATGCTATGTACCAACATTATTTTATAAGGTGTACCTAAATACACTTTGAAATATTATATAATGTATATAATTATTTTCTTGATATTTGAAACTCCATGTAATGTTGTTTTCTCATGATGATTATGATTCAATGTTACCAAAGTGGAAAGAGTTTATTGCTATAATCTCATCGTTTATTAAGATTGTTTATGATTATTCTTTCATTGATAAAATATTACTATCCATATTCTAATAATACTCTTTAATTTCCTTATACTATTTATATTCATGATCTCTTCATGTAATGGTACCATTTTTCACTCTTTGTGAATTTTTATAATTAAGAAAATTATTTTATGAAAACATGACCTTATTTATCTTATTGGCAAGAAACAATTTTATTCAAAAATAGGTCTTTCTAAAAATGTTTTAAATAATATTTTAAATGATATTTTAATATTTTTATCAAGGTAAATAATTTTTAAAATGTTTCATGTATTAAAATGTGATTTTCAAAAAAAGTGTATCTTCTTTCAAACTTATCTGAGTGATCTTTCAAAAATTATTATCCATCTAAGATTAAATAATTTGATATATTTTATGATTTACTAGTTATATTATCCAAGTAAACCATTATTATTACTCATTTTAATGATTTATGATTAAGATGAAACGTTTTTTTGGAACTTATTTCTCTTCTATAGGTTATACCTAGATAAAACGCTTATGAAACCCACTTCCTTTAAAGGGAAATTCTATGATGAAATTATTATGAAACCTATATATTTTCCATAGGTTATGATATGATGTAAGGTTTATGATACCCATTTCATTTTATGTGTTATTATATGAGGAATTTTTATTATCTTGTGGAAAATGAATGTTTTATTTCATTTGTTTATAGACGGGACCAATATCTCCCTCTAATGCATTGGGTAATGATAAATGTCATATAAGATTAGGGGGTACATGGGTTGTAGCCCAAGAATGAAAAAAAGGTACACGAGTTGTATCCCATGCCTAAAAAGAAGTGGGTACATGTGTTTTATCCCAAGACTAAAAATAAGAGGGTAGAGGGGTTGTAGCCTAATTGTAAAAAAAAGAGGGTACACAGGTTGTAGGCCAAGGCTGAAAATAAGATGGTACATGGGGTGTAACCCAAGCCAGAAAAAAGTGGTACATAGGTTGTAGCCTATAAGGACTCAACCTTAAAACATTTCATAATCATGAATTAAATTAATAACTCACATTAAGTATCTTTTTAGTTTTAGATTTTTAGAGAATTATGCCATAACTATTACATTACATATCAAAAATTACAAAGTAAAAAATTCAACTTAGTTTCCATTTTTTTCATAAAATAAAAACTCTTGAAAAAAAGAGTCATGTCTTGTTCCATGTTTTAGACAACATGACATTTTCTTGGTCCTATATTTGACACTATTAATCTTTATGTCCTGTTAAAAACATTTCAAAAATTGGGATGAGCATAAAAATCTCAATAGGGGTTATAAAATAAGGAAGGAAAACATTATCCCATTAATAAATACAATTAAATGAAACCATACTTTTCAATCATAACATACCTCATGAAATTATAATATTTATGAATATCACACAGAAATCATAAATTATAAAGGTAAATTGTGGCATACATAACATACTTATATAGTAGTGATCACATATACATAGTGAGTTACATTTGGAATACCCATCATAGTATATTCTTTAAATGCTTAGGAGAAACATTAACGTTTACCTCATTTACGTTACCCAATGCATTGGAGAGCTATCTAAGGCTCACCCACCATAGGTTTATCATAGAACAGACCATATATGTAAACAATGCCCAATAATCATAACATATTCTTAATGTATAAAACAATCATAAAGGAAAGATAACATTTCCACATTTCAGTCACAATATATCATTTCAAGATATTTACGTAATCAATACATTACCAAAACCATTTTCAAAACCATTTAAAACATTAAATAAAGAGATTTTTGAATAAAAGTGTCCCATACCAATTTAAACCTGTTAAATGAATTAGAATTTTAAAACATTAATTCCCATATAAATAATTTCTTAAAACCATTTTTGAAACATGTACATTAATGATAAAGATTTAGAAGAATAAATATTTAAAACATTTAAAACAATATTTTTGTTAAAGAGTTCATAAACAAATGAGAGATGCTTGAATAAAAATAATTGAGGAATAACCTTACTCAAAGCTTATAATATCGTGATAATAAAGATATTCAAGATATAATACATAAACGAGAAGTATATACACCACATAAAAGTGAATTGGAACATAACCACAATAAAGTCTCAATGGAATGTAAATTGAGATGAAATCCCTTATAATGATGGTATACTTAGATTAAGGATATATAAATTACATAATTATGTGTGACATAAAATAATACACTAAATATAAGTTAATATTAAATGTGAATCTATCAGAGGTCATTCAAACATATTTAAAACATGACATAATCAAGAAGTAGAAGTTTAACCCAAATAATTGAAATTGGGTAAAGAAGTTCCCTTACAAAATTTTGACAGGCTAACGACATCACTTACAAATTCAGAAAATGAGTTGATGAGAAAAAAGGGTATATTATCACTTGGACATAAAATTTACATCAATAATGTTATATAATAACATATCCCAACATATGAAGTTGTAAATTAGTAGACATCACAAAAAGAAATCATTTAAAAAGAAGAGGGTGAAAGGTTCCCTTACCGATTTGGTAACTTATGAAACATACACCCCATGAAAGAAGGATAATAAAATGAAGATTAAAATACTCATAAATTAAATTATATTATAGAAATAATACAATTATGGGAAGTACATACATCACACAAAAGGAAATAGTGGAAAATATAGCGTGGATCTCACAAGAATAAAAAGTGAGATGAAAACCCCTTACGATGTTGTAATCTATCAATTCATACGACAAAAAGATAATAACCACCAAATGAATCCCATAATACCATGAATATAAATATAATCATGATAATATATATGAAATGTAAGTACAAAATACACCACATGCAATAAATAAGTGGTTAACAATGGAAATCTCACAGAATTAAAAGTGAGATAAGAAATCCTTTACCTCGTGTCTGACTTGACCCGTTCATTATTTAATCTCCTGAATAATGAACTAAAGTTAATTTATAATTTCCTAAGAACATTTTTCAAGTTTATTATTCTTTTTATATCACTTATTACCATTTTATAAACACTATGTAATCATTTAAGTTAATAATGGTCATTTTGTCGATATTTGAGTCAAAAATGAACTTTTTATAATTACAAGTTGTTCATGTGGTCAAAGGTCCATTATCTCTAGAATGATATTCATGATTTATATACCATATATATCACATATATACTATATATATATATATGTATTTATAATAGTACATAATATTTGGAGATAAGAAATGAAATGCACTGTTCATGGAGACAGTAAGACGTACGTACGCATGAACACTACTTTCATTTGTATTTCATATTTTAATGGAATCAAAACTTAAGGATACATATGTATATTATAATTACAGTATAATATTATATATAATTTCATTAACTCCTTCCTTTATATGTCCCACGTATGGCATGAACAAGTCATATCACTTTGAGGGGGTGGTAGTGCATACTTCCTCAAATGAAATTATTGTATTTACCCACTATGGAAACAATAAAGGTATTATATAAATAATAAATATAGAATAATATAAATAATATAAATATAATATATATTACATATAAATACAGTTCCATCTTAATGGACACCATAAAAGGTGGTATGAGAAGATTGAACAATCAACGTTTCGTGAGGCAGTAGTTCACAGTCCATAGAAACAATATGTTCTTTACACATTAGATGGAGGTGTGTGTAGGTGTAGTTCGATTAATTATCATAAAAACAACCTAGTATATTTAGGATACTAGTGTTTTTATAAAATAAAGGAAAAAAAATAGTTTTTGGGGTTGGATAAGTGAAAAAACAAAAGAACTTAAGAGAAGACGTTACCTTTACATCAGGTATCTCCCTTTGGTTTGAACCAAAAGGTTCAATTGAAATGCCATATTCTTAAGGGAAGACTTATAGGAGGAGTAGAGGGATGTAAAGAGATTAATTGGGCAGAGTTTGGATGAGACAATGGTCTTGAGAAGTGTGAGGAATGGGTTAGAAGTGAGGGCTTTTTATAAAGGGGGGGGAGGGGCTCTTTAAGAATGTTTAAAAATATTATTTTATTATATAATAATTTTAAGTTTATATAAGTCCAAAACTCATTAAAGTAGAATATAATATGACTCATATTCTAAATAAAATAATCCAATAATAATTGGACAAGTTTTGGATATTGTTTTAATCTTTATAATCTTATTTATTTAAATCATTCATTGATGAGGTAAACACCACCGCATTATTGTGTCATTAATAATATTATTTATTTGATTTCTAAAAATTATAAAAAAATATCATGATGTAGGAAATATTTTTATCTTTTAAATTAATATTTATAGTCTAATAGATAACTTATATAACTCATGTAATAATATATTTATAAAAAGATACATGTTTAAGTCATTTTTGTCTTTACTTTAATTTAATTAATATAAAGTGTCATTATCACTCCCAAGTGGCTCCATGGGGTCCCAAAATCGACCCAGGGATGACCATGGCTGGAAATGTATGAAAAAATAGGATTGATACACATTTTAGGGTAATTTAATATTATTATAATAATATTTTGTTACCCTTATTTACTAGATTTACCCTTTAACCATGGTAAATAAATTTTTTACTGAAGTAAATATTCATAATGTATAAAAATAAAAGTTACATATTTAAAAAATTTAGAACTTTTGATTCCAAATATGGAATCCAATTTTCCAAATTCCAAATACATAAGTGAAAGAAATTAATTTAAAATTAATTCCCGTTGTCAAAACAAAAAAGGGTGCTTTTAAGAAATAATAACTATCAAACGATTGACACTTATTTACGTCAAATTTCAAAGTGAAAATACTTCCAATGACCAATATTGGATTAAATGGTAAAAAAATAATATAATTTTACTTTAAAACAAATTAAAAAGATAATCTAACCTTATAAATAAATTAGATTAAAAGGATGTTTTGAATTAAAATACAGTATTTTTCACTATTCAGTAAAAAATGAATTTTATTAGAAAAATACAAAAAATATACACAAAGTTAATTTTGACATCCTGATTCTAAAGAAGAATTTTATTTTTTCAAATAGAACACATAAAAGTGACCAAAACTATATTTAAATAGGGTTCTCCATTAAAAGGTAGTAAATCATCCTTTTAATGAATATTAGAGTATTTATGCTTAAAATCAGATTCTTTCTTATTTTAATCCTGTAAAATTTATTCGATAAATGTAAAAACATTTAACATAGATGTATATTTATATTTTAGTTATTTCTGTCCATTCCAGCTAATACCATGGTTAGGCATTAATTACCATTTAAAATAATATTACATTATTATTTTCCAGTATGACTCAACATTGTGTGCAATGTAAGATTTCAGAGAAATTTGTTGTTCCGTTTTGAGTGCGGTATTAGAAAAATTGTCCCCTTTAACATAAAATTAATATCTTATTCATAAGTATTAATAGAAATAAAAAATTATTATTCTATAAGTACATGTGTCGTTACATCCTTCCCCCCTTTTGGAAATTACGTCCTCGCAATTTTAAAATTGGGCTCAGAAACATCATTGAAAGTCCCACATCAAAAAAAGAGTCAATAAAAATATCACATTAAATGAAATAAATAGAAGTAAAAAGGTCACCCAAGACAACATATACTAGGGTTCCACGAAGACATGGATATGGAGGAGAAAACAAACCATCAAGTTCTGTTGGAGAGTGATAGAAAACATGATTAGAAAAATTTTAACACTAGAAAATCACAAAATTGTGATGGGTTAAAAAGTCTTTGATTCATCAGTAGGAAAAGTTAACAGAACACGTTTTTGTTTTAAGTTAATTTTTATAAACATGAGTAATTTCCTTATGATCTTGACTATGAACATAAGTACACACACTTACTTGTCATGTATACTTTCATCCTTTACTAAATTTTTACCACAAACTCTTCTTTTCTCCAAACGATGAGTATTCAAACTGACTAGGTCACATTAAATGTACTATAATATACTTCTAGAGTATAACATGACCCCCAAAATATGAACCATATATTTACCTTGTCTTTATACATCAACTAAAATCCAAAATGGTTAGTACAAGATCAGATAATCCCCAAAAGGATAATCCTTTATAAAAATAAATTCTACTCTTAATATCTAAAATTCAATAAATAATTACCAAAGTTCTACAAAGACCATTCAATACACAATTGTCCTTAAAATTATTCAATATGATCCAAACTTAGGTTGAAACCCAAATCTCAAAAGAATTTTATCACATAGTCTTCCATGATAAATCTTTACATTTTTCTATAAATAACATCGACTACTCTTAAAGTCTCATACTGAAGTGTAATTAACCCAATCACATAATCTCTATGATAGATTAATCATTTCCATAAATAACCCAAATTAACATATGTCCACAATAAAAACATAGATTCTTCCAAAATAAAATTTCAACCATTACTACAAAAATAAGATCCCAAAGTATTCTATTTCTCTTAAGCATATAATGTTCTCCAATAGAGATATCATCTTCCAAAATAACCATTATCACATAATCACCAAATTATTTTCTTATATTAAGGATATCCATTTGATAAAATATAAGTTTCCAAAATGAAATTATTCTTGATCCCTAAAATTGTTTAACTAAAAAAACAAGTCATACTAACTAGGGACTTCATGTGGGCTAGTGGTAGGTGATAAATACCAATCACACTTTGTTTGTGGGTTTGATTCCCTCATATTTGTCCGACGCGATGGGTTGTCACACGATCTGTGTGTTGTCATTTTTATAAATATCAAAAATGAACCTAACTTGTTTTGACCTAAAATGTTTTCTTATACCTTTCATTTTCATCCCAATACATTAAGACCTCAACATCTTATATATTGTAATTCATTTTTTCACCTCTATAATATAAAACTATTTCGTAAATAAAGAACATCATACCTTGATCATAGTGTCCATATGGTTTTGTCGTCATCTTTTTCATGTAGGAAGAAGGTCCATGAATTACAACAATGATTTAGAGATCCTTCAAAATAATTTTCCTCCTTATCCAAATACAGCTTGAACAACTTGGGTCATATGGGTGGTTGCAGAAAAATAGTTTCGGAAAATAATCTATATGACATATAATTTTAAAAAATCTAACATAACATGATCGTTATAAAATAGTCAGAACAAATTTGAGTTGAAACTTTCAATTAATTGTCCTTTTAAAATAACATAAGTATGTGCTGAGAGACTATATCGTAAAAGAAAATATAAATTCGTTGCGCACGGGTCTCCTTCTTCAACACAGTTTTCAAAATCATAATATGCTTCAAAATCTTGAGATAAGGTAAAATATTTGAATATTACTTGATAATATTTACCTTTCTTGAAAATATGAGAATATTGTGAAAATTGGATTTGATTAAATATAACCCATGATACATGATGATATCGAGGTATAGTGGAGGTGTTTGATATCTCAAACAACTTCTTGCATGTGAGTTGTATGCTAGAAAAAGTTTCACAATCATCTGAACATGACTTTGCAATAATTATTGCAAGAATGTCATCAGGAAGAGATTTGAATATTTTTCGAGATCATCCTCCTTCCATTTGTAACTGATTTCCTTGATCTATGAAAGTTTTAAAATAAGGATTTAACGGAAGTAATAGACATAGGGACTAACCATGTGTTTAACGAAAACTCTTAATCGCAAAAGTTGTCTAAACCGACCTTTGATACCAACTACAAGGACCTGAACCTAAAACATTTTATAATCTTGAATTAAATGAATAAGTCACATTGAGAATATTTTCAAGTTTATTGTTTTTGAGAATTAGGCCATAACTATTACATTACATCTAAAAAATTACAAAGTTGACTATTCTACTCAGTTTCTATTTTTTTCATAAAATAAAAACTCTTAAAAAAAGAGTCATGTCTAGTTCCAGGTTTTAGATAGCAAGACTTTTTATTGATCCCATCCTTGACCCTATTCATCTTTATGTCTAGTAAAAAACATTTAAAAAACATGGAATGAGAAAAAAAAAACTTAGCAAGGTTTATAAAATAAGGAATGAAAACATTATACCATTAATAAATACAATTTAATGAAACCATACTTTTCCATAATAACATATCAAATGAAATCATAAGATTTATGAATATCACATAGAAATCATAAATCATAAAGGTAACTTGTGACATACATAAAATACTTACATTATAGCTATCACATCAAAATAGGGAGTTATGTTTGGAATACCCATCATAGTATATTACCTAAATCTCTTAGGAAAAACATTAACATTTACATCCGTCATAGTACACAATGCATTGGAGAGCTATCTCGGGCTCACCAGCCCTAGGTTTATCAGGAAACCACTCATATACGTAAACAATTCCCAATAACCATAACATATTCAAAATGCATAAAACAAGCATAAAATAAAGATAAAACTTCCATATTTCAATCACAATATATCATTTCAAGATAATGACGCAATTAATGCTTTACCAAAACCATTTTCAAAACCATTTAAAAAAGTCAATAAAGATATTTTTGAATCAAAGTGTCCTATACCACTTTGAAGATTTTAAAGGAATTAAAATTTTAAAACAATAATGATTATATAAATAAATACTTAAACCCATTTTTAAAACATGTACATTAATGATAAAGATTTAGAATAGTAAATATTTAAAACATTTAAAACAATATTTTAGTTATAGAGTTCCTAACCAATTGAGTGACGCTTGAATACAAATAATTGAGGAATAACATTAATCAAAGCTATTAATATCATGAGAATAAATTTATTCAAGATATAATACATAAAATATAATTATATACACCATATAAAAGTGAATTGGTGCATAAAAACAATAAAGTCTCAATGGAATGTAAATTGAGATGAAATCCCTAATAAAGATGGTATCCTTAGATTAAGGATAAATAAATTACTTAATTTTGTGTGACATATAATAATACACTGAATATAATTAGATATTAATTGTGAAACAATCAAAGGTAATTCACATATTTTTATAATATGACATAGTCAAGAAGTAGATGTTTAACCCAAAGAATTGAAATTGGGTAAAGAAGTTCCCTAACAAAAATTCGACAGCCTTACAACGTCACTTAGAAATTCAAAAAAACATTATGAGAGAAAAAAGGGTATATCATCACCTGGAAATAAAATTTACATCAATAATAGTATATAATAACATATCCCAATATAATAATATGTAAATTGAAAGACATAACAAAATAAGTCTTTTAAAATGAAGAAGGTGAATGATTCCATTACTGATTCGGCAACTTAAGAAACATACACCCCATGAGAGAAGTATTATACAATGAAGATTTAAATACTCATAAAATAAATTATATTATATAAATAATACAATCATGGATAGTAAATACACCACACAAAAGGAAATAGTAAAAAATATAGAATGAATATCACGAGAATAAAAATTGAGATGAAAATCCCTTACCATGTTGTAATCAATCGAGTCATATGAACAAAAGATAATAACAACAAAATGAATCATAGAATACCATTAATATAAATATATTCATGATAATATATATGAAATGGAAGTACATAATACACCACATGCAATAAATAAGTGGCAAATAATGGAAATCTCATGGAATTAAATGTGAGATAAGAATCCCCTTACCTCGTGTCCGACTTGACCCGTTGGTTCTTTAATCTCCTAAATAATAAATTAAAGTTAATTTATACCTTCATAAGAACATTTTTGAAGTTTATTATTCCTTTTATATCCCTTAATACCATGTTATAAACATTATTTAATCATTTAAGTTAATAATGGTCGTTTTGTCGGTATTTGAGTAAAAAATGAACTTATAATTACAAGTTGTTCATGTGGTCAAAGATACATTTTATATAGAATTATATTCATCATTTATATATCATATATATCATATATATATAGTATATATATGTATTTATAATATTACATAACATTCGGATATAAGAAATGAAATGCACCATTCATGGAGACGGTAAGCCGTACGTACACATGAACAATACTTTCATTTATATTATGTATTTTAATGGAATAAAAACTTAATGTTACATAGGTATATTTTAATTCCTATATAATATCATATATAAATTAATTAACTCCATCCATTATACATCCCACGTATGGCATGAATGAGTCATATCAGTTTGAGGGGGCGGTAGTCCGCACTTGCTCAAATGAAATTGTTGTATTTACCCACTATGGAAACCGTAAAGGTATTATATAAATGAAAAATAAATAATCATAGAAAAAATATAAATATAATATATATATATATATATCACATATAAATATAGTTACATTTTAATGTCTACTATAATAGGTGGTTGGAGAAGATTGAACAATCATCATTTCGTGAGGCAGTAGTTCGTTGTCCACAAAAACAGTATGTTCATTACCCATTAGATGGATGTGTGTGTAATTTTAGTTAGAATAATTATCATAAAAACAACATAGTATATTTTGGATAATTTAATTTTTATAAAATAAATTACTAAAAAGTGTTTATGGGGTTGGAGAAGTAAAATAAAACAAAAGAACTTAAGAGAATACATTTCCTTTAAATTGGGTATCTCCCTTTAGTTTGAACAAAAAGGATTAATTAAATTGACTTCTGTATATCGAAAGGCTTCTATGAGGATGATAAATATGTATAGAGATTAATTGGGAAGAGTGTGGACGATCCAAGGGGCTTGAGAAGTGTGAGTAATGGGTTAGAAGTGATGCATTTTTATAAGGAGGAGGATGGGATCTTTAAGAATGTTTAAAAATATTATTTTATTATATAATTATTTTCTGTTTATAAAGGTAAAAAACTCATTAATGTTGATGTTAATATGAATCATGTCAGAAATAAAATCATCCAATAAGAATTGGATAGTTGTTGGATATAGTTTTAGTTTTTATAATTTTATTTGATTAAATCATTCATTAATAAGGTGAACACGGTATCATTATTATGTCATAGATAATTTTATTTATTTGATGTATAAATACTATAAAAAAATATCACGATGTAGGAAATATTTTTTTCTTTCAAATTAATATTTATAGTTGAAGATATAACTTATATAACCTCATGTAAGAATATATTTACTAAAATATATATGTTTAAGTCATTTTTTTGTTGATGTTAAATTAATTAATATAAAGTGTCATTATCACTCCCAAGTGGCTCCATGGGGTCCCAAAATATACTCAAGGATTCCCATGGTCGGAAATGTAACAACCAATAGGATTAGGACACATGTTAGGGTAATTTAATTTTATAATATTAATATTTTGTTACCTTCATTTAAAAGATTTACCCTTTAACCATGGAAAATAAAATTTTTGCTGAAGTAAATATTCATAATGTCTAAAAATAAAAGTTATCTATTTACAAAATTTGGACCTCCTAATTAAAAATATGGAATCCATTTTTCAAAATTCAAATAATAGAAGTGGAGGAAATTATTTTAAAATTAATTCATGTTGTCAAAACAAAAAACATGTTTTTAAGAAATAATAACTATAAAAAGATTGACACTTATTTATGTGTAACTTCAAAGTGAAATTACTTTCAATGAACAAAATTGTATTAGATAGTAAGAAAATAATATAATTATACTTTAAATACAATTAGAAAGATAATATAACCTTATAAATAAATTATATTAAAAGGAAATTTTGAATTAAAATACAATATTTTTCACAATTCATTAAAAAATGATTTTTATTAGAAAAATACCAAAAATATACCCAAAGTAAATTTTGATCTCATGATTATAAATAAGAATTTTATATTGTCAGATAGAACATATAAAAGTGACCAAAATAATATTTAAAGAGGGTTTTCCATCAAAAGGCGGTAAATCGTCCTTTTAATGAATATTATAGAATTTATGCTTAAATTCAGATTCTTTATTATTTTAAGACTCTAAAAATTATTGGATAAATGTAAAAACATTTAAAAAACATGTATATTCATATTGAAGTTAGTTCTGTCTATTTCCACCAATACAATGGCTAGGCGTTAACTACCATTTAAAATGATATTATATTATTATTTTTCAGTATGACTCAATGTTGTGTGAAATGTAAGATTTCAGAGAGATCTGTTGTTGTGTGTTGAGTGTGGTTTCAAAAAAAGAATCCACTTTAATATAAAATCAATATCTTATTCATAAGTATTAATAGAAACCAAAATGTATTATTCTATAAATACATGGATCGTTACATAGCACATGCTAAAAACAAGAGGGTACATGAGTTGTAGCCTAATACCAAAAAATAAGTGGTTACACGGGTTATATAACAAGAATAAAAATAATAGGGTAAAAAATTTGTATCCCAAGACTAAAAATAATAGTGTACATAGGTTTTAGACTAATAATGAAAATAACAGGGTACACGAGTTGTAGCCCAAGCCAAAAAACAAGAGGGTATAGAGGGTGGTTAGCCAAATCCAAAAATATGTACATGGGTGATTATCCCAAGATGAATATGTTATAAAGTTCTTTGTAGGTGAACTTGACATAATATTTTCAAATATTACATTTATTCTACAATTAAATGTCTTATTATAATCCAATGCTTTCATGGATTATGTTCTTGACTCCCTTATGATTAATGTATTGTGATCTTTGAGTCTTTATGTCATGACCGATGTGTAGGTTATTTGATATGTAGGGTATAATATTAAAATGTTATTCTCATGTTTTGATACCCTCATGTTCATGTTATTCTTACATATATACTTTGTTTACCCTTAATGATCATTATATCTCACTCTTTTTTATGTTTCGTTTCACCATGGTTATGAAGAAAAGGTTTAAGTAGGAGTATTAAATAGGAAGATCATTGTGAGAAACATTGAAGATATTTCACCAAGTTAGAATATTGTGTTCAATGTTTCTAAAGACACTAAATTATTACAGTCTTGGGGAATATAATTTTTTAATGTGTTCAAGATTCATTGAAAATGATGCAACATCCATGTATATTAATCTGGGGTCAGTATAGATTAGGTAATATCTCCACCAATATACCACTTCCACAAAATAATCCTAAACCTCATGCAATTTCACCTTATAATGTATCATATACAAAAAATTATAAAGGTATATCCAAAAATAAATTTTTATATCATCCAATTTTTTTTGGAAATATATCATCAACCTCACATTTGAACACATCATATGATATGTTTTGTGAATATCCATCCTAAACTAATTTTAGATAATATATGAACCATTTTCTAGAGAAGATATATGAGTTTTGAAAAAACACAATATCTATTTTTTCAAAAAAAAAGTGTAACCCCATGAACCATTATTGTGTTGAAAAAATATGAATCCCATAATTCATAAATTTGATCAAAGATTAGACTCTAACAACGTATCTATTCCACGCAAGCTATCATGGGATCTGTCATGATCTCCCTTAAATAAATTTATCTTGATACCTGTGTCCCTTACACATATTTTATATAATAATTCAAAATCATATAATAACTTTTCAATGTCATTGATTAACCAATAGACACATGGTATGTCAATACTATATGACTACTCTTATGTTCCCAATTCCCTGAGTATAGACTAACTAGATGGATGAACACATCACATGTCATTCATCTAGGTAGATTAGCACATTATATTATCCACATCCAAATAGAAAATCACATCACATTCAAAATATCTGATATAACCATACACTCCCCATTCTATCTCAAATGATGGACTAGATGTCATACTTTTTGATATGATAAGACATATCCTATATTGATTAATCCTCAACTGATGACATGATCAACAACAAAACCAACCACCCTTAATTAACTCAACCTCAGGGATGTCATACAAAATGTGTCAAAGTATGAAGGTTCCCATGATAGTTATATTTCCTACCATAGGTATGTGGATTCAATATAAAATATTATCCCCTAGAATACCGAAGTCATAGTGTAAGACACTCCATATAGTATAATTGGTGGGTTATCTAATACACAAAACACTTTTTGTGAATCATGAGCATATTCCAAATATGTATAAAATATCCTATACATGTTATCTTTTTATATTCCACTATAATATATAATAATCCATGTCAAACATCAATTATGGATAAATAAAAATCATACTTTGAGAGGTCAATGATCATTTCATTTCATGAAATATATATGTATCCAATATGAAATAATGATAAAGTGTATATTTCCTTTTTTATAAAATGATACATTTTATATTCTTATGTTCCTTTAAGAATATTGACAAAACCATATTTAAGATCTCATATAATCATATCCCATATGATACACTACAAAATAGGAGTTATGTTTGTTGCACATTAATGTTTTTGTAAAAAACATAACATAAATTTTTAAATCATTCGAAAACACTAATTGACCACATAATAAAACATCCCACTTTACTCATTTAGTGATTAATATCAATGAATTAAACATGTCTAAATAATGGGGATACATAGGAATCATATTCCTAACCTTCAACTTTTTAAACATTGAATCCAAACTTCGTTACTTTATAAAATAAAATTTCATTTTTAATAACTTATGTTGTTTATATAAAACTCATAAGTTTATTATAATTATATTTTAGAAAATTTCTATTCAAACTTTTCCTTTGAGATCAATTTATTAAAAAAATGAAACTCTTTACATTATTATCATTCTTTGATAAACAAATTCCACACTTATTTAGGATATAAAGTGAATTTAACTTTGATTTTTAATTTATATAATATTTTATTTTTTAAAATTTAGAACTTATTAAGTTGCAAACATACTCCAACTAGTCACTTATAAAATAAATTATTTCAAGAATATAATTCTAGGAAACACACACTCCTTTGTGTTTATTAAACAACACTTCTTTCCTCCTCATGATAATATTTAACAAATAAACTATTGTATCTATATCATATATAGAGGCCTATATATTTTTATTAGTATTTTAAAAATAAACCTTATTCTTTATAATATTCCACTAATGGGTGGTGGAATCGTTATTCTTCATATTTAATAAAATATCTTGGATAAAGAAATTAAACATGGATAGAAAAATTTAATTATTATCTCCTATAGTTTGATGAATCATAAACCATATGTAACATAAAATTATCTCATTTTATTCATAACAACACTATTACAAAAATTCTCTTATCATATATGATAAATGAGATAATAATACATATCCTTTATTTTGATCTATCTAATATTGAAATGTTCCATTGTACTAAAAATATTCAGAATAATAACCTTTTCTATAAACTATGAATGGAAACTACATGATACATCAATTCATACCTTTATTTTTAACTTTGGTATATTTAAAATATTTTTTATGTAAAAATATTGTATCATATAAACTTCAAAATTGAGGTATTTGTTTTTATAACACTAATAAATGACATGGAATATCCATAGATTTTAAAAAATATTTTTGTCATTCTTGAAAATTCTAACATAGGGAATCATTTCCCCTCCTTCCCAACTCCTTACTTATGTTTCAATGAAATAGGATGAAAATTTTACCATCCAATATTCTAATTATTACATAAAATTTGTCCAATTTGTGTTATGAAAATAATACCAAAATTTTAACATCTCATTCCCAATTCATCTATCATCAACACCTTAAGGTGGCATGGTAATAATTTATTGAACTCATTCAAATTTATAAAACATTTATATAAATAATTATAGAATAAGTTAATTTATTTCCTAAAGATATATAAAATACTTATAGTCATTCCAAGTAACTTACATTCCAAAAAATATTGAGTATATTAGCAGGGAATAAAGTGCATTTGGTCATGTTTCTTCTAATTCCTTCAAAACCTAAAGTGGAATGATCAATGATTCTCATAAGAATCTCAATTCACTTTTAAAAAACATGAATATTTGGTTACCAAAGAAGGTATTAATTTAACACATATAATCATACTTATTAATGATTCTTATGTTTCTGTTCCTGTTTGGAACATATCTCCATTATGTTTTTTTCTTTCTCAATAATTTATCTCAAAATCATGTTTGGTAATAATGATTCCATTTATCTATAATATAAAATTTTATTAGATTTTTTATGTTTTAAATTAATTTAATAAGGAATTTTATTAAATGTAATCATAAAAAAATTATGACCCATTTTATATTACTTCATATCAATTAGTGTGCCAAGATTTATATTTCACTCTGTAATGAAACCACTTGAGTGTTCATCTCATCACTTAGAAATTTAGTTAGGACATAATTCAAATCATACCCCAAATGAATCTAGTATAGTTTAATGAATAAATCCTTTCCCAATCCATCATATAGATAAACATGACACCATTACTCATAATCTTATCACATAGTGTTTCCCAGATAAGTGTGACCCAAATCGCATTGTGGGATATAGTTACCAAACTCTTGAGGGTATCCATTTCTACCATTCCTTTCACAAGACAATCCATGAGCACCCATATTTAGTATGAAACTACCTAGTTGGATGATCAAGGTCTTGAAATGTACTCTCTTTAGGAGTATTATAAAACATATTATTTTAAAGGGGTTATATATATATATATTAATATCTATCTCATGCATTAAATTTATATGAATGCATGATTTTAATATTTTTTTGGAATCAAATCCATTCAACTAAATAAATATTCTCAAACCATATTAATGTGAAAATATTTACACAACTCACAACCCATGTTACTAAACCAAATTAAAATACAACTGTATTTATACAATTCCAGATGAATCCCATGGTTAAGGTATATAAATTTTTTTATTGAAATGTATCAGATTTATATGAAAATAAAAATCCCTCAAAGAGTAATCATGGAGTGATAGGTAGACAAACCCCTCTTTTTTAGATCGATCTAAATCTCCCAGGACAATGATATGTTTGACCCAAAGACCCTCTAGCCACTGTTCTTTACTCAAGAGTGATCTACATTTCATAACAATTTCAACACCAAATATGTATAAACTATAATTAAATTATTTACTCAAGATCATAACATATTAAAATCCCGATTCAAGGTAGAAGAAAACTAAATCAATTATTATACATGGCATGTAATTTCTTAAATGTTTGTATGATAATAGATAGAAGCAGTTTAACACTTAAAACTAAAGAATACATATATTTATAATATATCATTTATATTCATGAATAATGTAGGTAAGGACACTAAATAAATGAAAAATTCATAAACATAGAAATGAGATAATCATGTATGAAAAATTCATAAAAAAATAAATTATAAACACTTAATAATTTATCCATTCATCATGCACAACCCTAATTGAATAAATATAATTATCTTATATTTATTTCCAATATGAACTCTTTTATATTATAATTGTTTTGAAATTTTACCTAAAAATATGATATTAACTGAAATATAAACACTTTATAGTCCAAATCTATTATATAAATATTTTACATAATCAAAATAACACAAATTTAATATTAATTAATCCTTGATCATAAAAACTATCAAATATACTTATGATATAGTTCAATATATTCTAAAATAAATCATTTTAATTTGAACATTTCAAATTAAGAATTATAAAAAAATCATAATTCAATATAAACAAATTATATTTATCTTTTTTTTGTCATTTAGAAACATTTTATAAATTACCTCATAATTTCTATATAAACACTTTATGTGAAAATTATATGACTTTACATATAAAAAGGTATTTCAATATTTTATAATAAGAATATTTATTTAATAAATGTTTTATAAATATTGAATAATTAATGATAATTACTTTATACTTAATTAACATATATATGATTTTATAAATTAAGTCAATATCCAAAAATATTTTTCCATTATTTATAAGTAATTTATAAATTATCTAATTTAATTATTAATTGAAGAAACCAATATATATATATATTTTATTCTATGATATCTTCATATCATATTCCATGATTCAATTGGAAACGGATATTACATCCTATGATTTGTGCACCATAACTTATAATAGATAATGTTAGAACCATTATCATTTTTGATGATATCTCTATATCACATGCTATAGTTCACACTAAATGGTTACCATATTATATAACATGAATTGAACTTGTAAATAAGATACAATTAATTATTTTGTGAGATGAAAACTACATATTTTTTTATTACTGGCACTTACGATTCGAACATATCATATGCTATGATATAATGAAATTGATTGAATTACATTGTGCTTTCTGATAAAATATCCTATATTATAGTGTGTAATCACATCGCTTCATATAATATCTCATATCACAAAGAAGGAAATAGAACAAATCAATATCTTATTTTATGACATACAATACGACATCCATTTTTTTCATTTTAAAACATGATTCCATGAATTATTTGTATAGTGGAATGGTTTTGGTACCATTGATGGGTTTATAATGATTGAATAACATTTATTTAAGTAGAAAATGATAAAATAAAACCCTAAACTAAGGTATCATTTCTATGAAATTAAAAAAATGTATTAAAAAATGAATAACCATATGTTACTTACACCAATGTTAGCTATAACTTATATCGCCTATTACAGGTTTGATGAAGATCACTATGAAGATAGTAACATAATCCTTCCTCCTTGATGTATTCATGAGTTGACTTGACTCACCCTAATTTTGGGAAGGATAATAATTTAAACCATGACATTAATGTATCTTGGGTGTAAAAGGATGAAGGATAAAATATTTTTGTTGCAACCGCATCCCAACACTATGTAAGAGACGATGGTTAAATTTGGGTGTGAATTTCCTTTTCCCTTTATGGATCTTACTCCTAGATTAACATGAGTAGTAAAAACCGTTCATGAATTCATGAAAACATATATGATAGGATGTTGGAATGTTAAATTAGGGATGTTAATATTTTACTTGGTTCATCTGAAAAGCCTAGTCTAAGGATGACACATTATTAGTGCGTAGATATTCCAATATTATAACACTATGTACTAACATTGTTATAATGATATTATAAGTGCTCAATACCAATACCAAGTTTAATTACACTTATTGTGATATATGTAAATGTTAAATCTATGTAATTACAAATTATACGAATATCATAGGTTTATTATAAGAATATTTAGAAATAAACACTAATACATTAATGGTTTTAATGATTTTCTTATTCTGATTCTTCTTGAAAAACTATATTTTCATATTATTAATTTTTTCTAGCCTTCTATTTCCACCATGATCCATTTATATTTTGACAATCAAGATCCCTTACCAAAAATTTAGATCACACCTCATTCATTTTGTGTTTTGAGATTATCTCCAGGTGTCCCTGTTTATAAATAAAATATCTTGAAAATGGATCCATAATTCCCATATTTCAATTTAATGTAGTTTCAATATTCTTATTCATTAAATGAATTCCTCATTTTCCTCAAATAATAACTCCATGAGTGTCAATCAAATATTGATTCAGACACCAATAATTACCATGGTGTTATATCCTTCATATAATATAGTCTTTAAAATTTTAATATATTTTCAATATAAATAGTTGTTTAAAAAATCATTCAAAATTTTGAAATGGAATTATTCAAATAATCTTTGAGACTCATCCCTTTTCTAGTTTTGAATTTAGTAAAAACATAGTTCTTTTAATCCTATTTAAAAATCCATTTTGAATTTTCCATGTTTTCATGACATAGAGAATCTCCAAGTTAAAATCCATTGAAGTAAATCATTGGTTGGTCATATGAATTACTGATAGTATGTATCGACCATGCCTCTATAAACGACTTTGCGAAGTGACCACACACTAAACTCTAATCAACCACACCCTTCCAATTGACCGTATGAAGTGACTCCACATTGATGTCCAAACTAGCATTCATTTTTGATCAACCTCACAAATATTCCCAACCAACCATTCCAAACAACTGTGAATAAAATATTTATAGTCACAAATAAGACACATGTTGACTTCAAGATTTCATATGAGTATTCAAGGTACCGTAAGAGTATTCAAACCTACCACAAAGGCAATAAAATGTGAGTCCTGAGTTACCTTTATATAGAGCTTCAATATACCCTTTTTAACATCCTTGTGTACCTCTATACAACCTTAAATATTGATTGAGTTTACCTTTATGAACATAAATAAGTAGTTGAGTAACCTTTACATTTAATGATAGAGAATTTAAAATAAATTTAAATCAACTATCTTTTAATATTATTAAATTAGTTCGAATATTCCCATCTATGACCTTAATAAATGATAATACCTAATTGAAGAAAAATCTAACCTTATGCAGCCATGATTCCATCATTACCCCATTTTTTCAATCTATAGAACACCTTAATGACTTCAAACCATCCTCCAAGGCCCCCTAAGTAATTCATTTACACTTATCAAGTATTCTCCCCCATTGAAAAAATAAATATGTAGGTATATCAAAATATTCCTACTTCTAACAACTTTCTAAATATTATAAACCAAATAACTGATAGCATTAATATATCCTCTATGCCTATGGGAGCCTTATGATAGTGTAATTATCCTAAAAAATACATTAATGAATGCACTTATCTCCATTGGATTTAGATAAAATCATTCCCCTACTTCCCACCCTCCTAGTTAATATAAGACCTCCCAAAGATACAAATAGTAAAACCATTCCAAGTAAAATAAAATATACATGAAGGGATAGGGAAATACAACCTAACCCCCTTAATGTGAATGAGGTGGTTGAACACTATGATTTAACTTATGTTTCTTGAATTATTTGGTAATAAATGTTTTGGTTAAAATGGTAGCTACTTGGTGAATAGTACAAACAAATTCCATTTGAATAACTCCATGTTACAATTTTTCTTTAATAAAGTGACATTGAATCCCTGTATTCTTAGTTCAAGAGTTCTGAAATAGATTTTTTATAAGATCAATGGAACTTTATATATAATATTATATTACCATAGATTACTAGATTAATTCTATATGATGTTAAAATTATTTTCTTATCCAAATTAATTGATAATATGTGTTTGTGGATACTAAATTTTATACCCCTTATATACTTAGGGAATTATTCTTTTACTTCTTACTTAAAATTCCTACACAATTGTTTCTAATAAAGAAATCACATATACTAGTGTATTTTCAATCCACCACATCACTCACCTAGGTAGTATATGAAAAGTATAAGAGCTCATGCACATTTTATACTTTGAAAAGTACTCAATTAGTGAGTGTTCTCTTGATTAATACCATGATTCATTTTATATATCTTATGTTCTCTTATTTCGAATAAATTTTAAATCGGGAAGACAGACTGGTGGAGTATACTATGTCAGTCCATGTAGCTATCAAATACAGTACACTCCCAATCATATTTCTTTAAAAAGTAGGATCAAATAATTACCCATATTCATATTTTACAATATTGTTTCCAACTTCTACAGGGGTTGAAACTAGTTTGGATTTATTCATTCCAAACCTCTAAAACAGTACACTTGCATACTTAGTGTTAGTGTTGTTAATTTTATTTATATTTTATTTACTTTTACAAATTTAAAAATCCCTTTATCTAAATATATTAATTTAAAAATAATTTCATTATTCCATTTGAGTAATTGATTTTCAATGTTTCAATTATGATTATTCATGTATCTTTTTTTATAAATATTGGTTTTATAACATGTTTATTTATTTTGGAATTAAATGTAAATATTTTTTTGGCATTTTATTTTGGGAATTATTTTGTTTTAAAAAAAATATAAATTATTTTTAATTTTAGAGTTTAAATAACTTTAAATATATTTGAGCATTTATATATATAAATAAATGGTTATATATAAATTTAGTACTGTTCACCTTCTTCTTCATTTCAACTACACAGGCATCTCTATAATAACTTTTCCACATCCAACGCATCTCTATAATAGCTCATCCTCGTGAACATATTTTGAAAAATCATCAGAGCATTATCTCAAACTAGGAGTGAATCCATACACCATCATACTAATATCCTCACACACCTACAACTCAATAAACCCAATACGAAACCCTTTTTGGAAAGGCAATGCTTTATATATGTTTTCCACCCCGAGTAAGTAAGATATAAGCTATTTGAATCCACACCAGTTCTCCACACTGTTCACTTAATTCTTCATAAACAGCAGAACATAAAATTAGTTTAATATATACACATATCCATAAACTAAAGTTTTCCTACCACCATATCATGAAAATAATAATATTTAGATAATTAGACAACCATCATCTCTCTAATAGTGCTTTAATCATGACAATTATTTATCATCAGAGATAGTACACCATCACATATCCCCTCTGTTTTGAACCTACTGTGGAGAAATGATTATAAGTGAATACAAGTAACAACCAACCTAATATGATTTTGAGGGGATACTTCATAATATAAGATGATCTTAGAGTTAACTATATAGAATCAATCCATTGGAATTTGATAAATCATAACTAGATAAAATAAGCTCATCATAGTTTATTCAAAAAATGAGATAAAAAATGAATACAATTTTATTGATGTTCCATTGAGTTATTCTTCCAATACTATTAAAATTATATGATTATAAAGGATCTTCAAAGTTTGATTCACTTCTATTTAAGTGATTAAATATCTTCAAGCTGCATCAACATTCATCATCATCATCTCTATTACTGTTCTTTAATTTTCTTTTCGTTTTCTTTATATTTTTTCTCTTTCACATATTTTTAATTTCAACCACCAGTTTATACTTTTACCAATCCAAATAAAGACAGTATTGGTTATTCTACTAATCAAAATAATGGTTATTGGGTTGTGACTTCCAAAAAAAATCCATTTCATATTGGGTTGGGACTCCCAAAAAAATTGAGGTCAGGCTAGGTTGTGAATCCGATAAAAATTTAGTGTTGTAACTCGAGGTATTGTAAAAGGAAGAGTCTATAAACATGTTATAACTCCTTTAAAATTGAGTTTTCTTAATGCGTACTAATCTTCTCACCAAGTAGATAATAGTGTAGACTAGGGTATTTTTTATCCAAACCATTATAAAATCGCTGTGTTCATATTTTAATTTCAACTGCATTATATTTTAAAGACTGCACTACACTGTTTATTATTCACTAATGAGACTCTGATTGATTATTTTTATTAAAAATTTAAAAAAAATCACCCCTATATTCTATTAATTCCATCTATATCTAACCAAAAGATTAGTATCCTAAGGTTGGTTCCTTAAATTATAGTTTATAATCTATTGTTTATCCTGCTACTAATAATGGGTATCAAAGATAAGACCTTATTAAGGGTAGTTTAGCACTGTAATTGTTTTACCTGATACCAATAATTGTTATCAGAGGTAAATTATTCAAGATAATAGTTATTTTTATTTTTAACAATTGTGCTACAATGGATATCCAAAACCTTAAAATAAAATGAATAAAGACAAGTTCTAAATTATTGAAGATATTAATTCCAATGATGGATATATTCCTTAAAAGACTCCATTTTTTGATGGATGTGACTACAAGTACTAGAAATTCCAAATGAAAGTATTCTTTAAAAATATACGTGCAAATCATTATAAAATCATTAAAAAATCAAATGTGGTACCCAATTCTAATCCAAACACACTTGTAGGTAATTTTATGGTAAATTATTTTTTCAAATATAAAGTAAAAAATATTATTTACTATGCTATAAGTAGAAGTGTTTATATCCATGTTTTAGCTTATAAGATAGAACATGAAATTTGAAAATTTATTTAAGAAACTGACTATGGGATATAAATCATAAAAGATCCAATATGGGAAGTACACAAGTAGAATATTAGGATTTCAAGATGGTAGAATATGAGTTAGTTAACATGATATTCCATTTTTTTACAAGCATTAAAAATATTATGAGTGTTCTTGCTGCAGTACTGGACAACACAACACTATTTCAAAGGGTAGCAAGAGAATTACTAAAAATATTGCATGAATATAAAGTATTGAGGAAATTAATAATTTCAAAAATTATACCTTATATAATCTAATTATTTATTTTCTACAATATGAGATTAAAATGAAAATCATTACTGATGAGGAGAATATGAAGAGAAAATTTTTATCTTTTAAGTTTAATGCTAATGAATCATGTAAATATTCTAAATCTGTGTTATAGGAAATTGAAAAATAGATGAATCAGTTTAGGAATAATTTTTTCAAATTTATGAAAAACAAAGGTTGAAATTGGTATATTAAAAATATGTAAAAGGAAGATAACACTAGTAATAATAACATTGTTTCATAATTAACTTAATATGAGTGAGGGATTAAAGGAAACATCAGGAATGATTCTCCCAAACTCAAGTATTCAAATAATTACAAATATAAAAGAAGTAAATAAGAGTAATATTTATTTAGAGGATGGGATTGTTCGTACAAATTAGATTCAAGCAGTCACCCAGGAAGTGAAAAGTAAACATGTAACCGTACCATGATTAGTGTACATTGTAACGTACTTGACTCATTTTTAATCAATTGTTAACTCATAGAAATGTATATCATAATTCTATATCAAAATATGAAAACGAAACTGATCCAGATTCTTATTTTTTTTATTCTATTAATTCTAAAGTTACAAAAAATGCTCAAATAAAATGAGAAATTAAGGAATTATGGTGTTAGGATTATTCAAAAATACACTGATATGAAAATTAATAATATGAAGTCGATTAAATAAAATGATAAAATAAAAATTATTGTGATAATTTGAATATATGTGTTTTCAATAATGAGGAATCTAAAAAGAATTGTGATTCTAAGATATTAAAACTAAAGGAAGATAATGACAAATTGAAGTATTTTTCTGAAATAAATAATAAATATCAAGATAGTGGATTAATTATAACTTTATTGATATGAATAATGTTGATAATGAATATGAAAATATTAAGCAGGAAAATAAGAAAATGAGAAATACAACATTTGGTTATAATGAAAAATTATATACTAATTTACAAGATATTCAAAATGCAAATGTGAATTTGAAAAATGTTGTTTCTAATCCTAATGAAACATTATCAATTTTTTTATTCAACAAAAAACGGAATCTAAAAAATTTATGTATATGATGCAAAAAACTATTAGAAGAATGATTTTGGTTATACCATCTTTTCAGTAAGGATAAAAAAGACTAATTTTACTAAAATATCAAAAGGGAGTTTTTTAGTCAAAATTTCCTTAAATGTAGAATGCAAAGGAATTATAGTAATGAATGCTCTTTTTTATTTACTCAATTTTTTTGTTAGAATAAAAATATTTTATCCAACTATTTATTTTTAGATATCTACTAAAAAATAAATGTTAGAAATCTATTTGGGTGCCAAAAAGTTCCAATATCTGTTCAGTTGAATCAAAGTCAACATGGGTAGTAAAAGGATATTACTCAAATCCTATTAGAACCACGCTTGTCACCATTCCCAGGTAAGTATTTTTCTATTGGTTAGCATCAATATTATCCACCATTTCATAAACTAGTATATTAACAAGAATAATATCTAATATTCTTTAACATGTTTTTTTTATTTTTTTTTGTATTTTGGACATGTACATTAACTTATGTTTATTTTTGAAAGTAATCATGTTGTAGATTATTTTAGTTTCATATATGAAGATTATGTGTTTATATTTCCAGCAAATATTTTTATCATTTTTGTACTTATCTTTATAAAATCATGAATTTTGTAGGAGTTAACCCTTTTTCTTAAATTAATTAATATACCTCTACGTAAGTTTCAATTTTTTTCAAATATTTAATACATTCGAAATTAAATATTGATTAATCTATTTGAAATATTTTTCAATAACCAATGAATGTTTTGGGAAATAAATCATCTTTTATTTATTTTGTTTAATCTATTTTATTTCACACTTTAGTGTTTGTAATTTTTTTATTGTTAATTTTTAACCACCCACTTTCTTAACTATCTATTTCTTATAGTTGTTCCTTGAATTACAATTTCAAAAACTCCTTATTCAGGGAAGTCATATATAACTTGTAAATTTACTTTATACATTAAAATTTATTCTTTACATGTAATAAATATAGATAAATATTTTATATTTCAATTTTCAAATCAGTTCAAATTGTAATTTTTTTATTAAATATATTTTATTCTATCGAAGGGGAACTTATTTTTTAATTCCAAAAATTATGAGAAATTTCTTGGAATGAATAATTTATTTGAACCTATTCTAAATAGTTTAAATTTTAATTTTCTATAAAGTTTTCCAAATACTATTTAAATTATAATTTTTTTTGATAGGTATTTAATAAGATATATTAGATGCATAACTCAGACGGGTTTTTTTTTTCAAATTCATAAAAGAAAACTTCTTTATCATTTTTTTCTATAATTTTTTATTTGTTCATGAAAAGTTATAAATTATTTTAAATGACCTGATTTTTACTAGAAATATTATATAATTTTCTTATGTTTTTAAAAAATATTAAATAGTTTAAATGACCATTGATTTTTTTAAAGTGTGTTAAAAATATTCATTTTGGGGTTATTCATAAAAATAAGAGAATTTTTTTTTATTTAATTTTTTTTGAAGAATCTCTAAAGTGGGATAAAGTTTTGATTTTTAAATAATATCTTAGTTTTATAATTTACAAAAAAGGGATATTATTTGGGGTGATAATTTTATTTTTATTTTATTTTATTTTATAAATTATAAAATACCATAATTTAAATATCTTGATTTAAAAATCATTTAATTGTTTCATTTGAGTAATTAATTTTCAATGTTTCAATTATTATTAATAATTTTTATTTTGAATTAATGTCGGTTTAAAAATTTTATTATTTCTTTTGGAATTAAATGTTAATAACTTTTTTTTGGAATTATATTTTGGGAATGATTTTGTTTTAGAAAATATAAATATTGTTTTTAATTTTATTATTTAAATAATTTTAAATATATTGGATAATTATATATATATACACATATAAATGTACATATATATATTGGGGTATATGTAAATATATCTATACAGAAATGTTTTCCTTCTTATTCATTTCGACCACACATGCATCCCTACAATAATTCATTTGCTTCTAGAGAATCTCCACAATAGCTCATCCTCCAAAAAGTATTTGCACAACTCATCTGAGCATTATCATCTCACTTTCTATGAAACCATCCATCTTCATAATTCTTTACTCGCACACCTACAGCTCGCTGTAACTAGTGTGACACCCATTTCAGCATGATAGTACTTGACCTCTATTCATCCTCTCTTATCCTTCACAATAACATCTGTTTAAAAATGAAATAGTTGTCCATGTAGTTCAAATCCTCCCCCATGAACTCTAGAACAACTCATTAATTTAATGGATATACATCTTCCTCATCCATAGTTTCTCCTACCAGCATAGTGAACCTCAAATACTCTTCATATCATTTGACAATGTTTCGTAGTTCCTTGAAACAAGTTTTCAATATTTAAAAATCACTATTTCCAGGCGGTTACCATTGGACTTATTTATGGAACCAGAAACATCCAATAGTTCATTATCCATAGGGGACCTACTTTCCAAAGGCAGGAGTTCATTGCGTTTAAACCATACAATAATTAGGAACTTTCATTGGTCGAGAGGATGGGAGGTCGGACTCATCACACCCTTTTTGGGGAGAATTTTTGTCTACTTCGGGACTCTCTTTGTAAATTTAAGATATTTTCTGGAATCCTTATTAATTTACCATGTATATCATAAGAATCCCTTGGAATTTACAATCACTTATTAATATGTGTAAAATTTAGAATCATCAGTATGCATTCAAGGTTCTTAATTAATGGAAAAATCTATATGTATTTGAGGTTTTCCATCAACGGTATCCTAAAATATAACGATTAAGGATTTTTTTAATCATCGTCGTGATGATACTGGTTTTTAAGACACTCAGTGGGGAACTCGAGAATTTATTTTCATCTAGGGAGATGAAGGTTTGTTTTAATCTTGGGATCATGCCTATAAAATGAGCTACCTACGTATCCTTGTGAAAGGAATCAGAACCCTAATAGTTTGGTGCCCCTTAATATGACACATCATACATTTTAAGGTCATGTGATAAGGACCTCTAAGTGGGAGGTGCTTAGTTAGAACTTATTGTGGTACTTATGCTGAAGTAGCCTAAGGAGAACATGGAAAGGATATGGTTTCCCAAGTAGGATTAGACCCTGTTGGGAATATGGCCCATGGATAACAAGGTTTATTTGAAGTGTTTGGGTTTGAACCTCAGGGAGGCATCCTACGTATCCCATATAAATGTGAATCAAATCCAACATAGTTCGATAAGTCTCATAGGAGAGTATGGTCCTTTGAGAGAGATGAGTTTGGGCTTACTTACTGAAAAGGATTCCTTGATGACTTGGGGGGTTTAATTTGGGGCTTATTCCTGAGGAGGATGCATAGATTAAGGGTATTAGAGTTGGATTCATGAGAAGGATGTCCAATGAGATCAGGCCTTGAGACAGCTTCCTACGTATCCCAGTTGTGGTGGGAATCAGAGTATTCATAGTTCCTTCCAATGAGTTTTTCTGTAGATGTTTTAACCATCACATATCTCTAATTCCACGCGAGTCATGATTGGTGTGAGAAACAAGAGGATGTGAAAGATTCAACAGTGACACTTTATGCTTTTCCTCCTCCACTGATGGAAGGGGGCGCATCGTTCGTGGAAGAGGGTGAGGCGATGAGCCTTCCCTCTGTTCTATTTACACTGGACAAGGGTCCAATGTAAAGAGGAAGGGATGAAGGTGAGTGGATTAAACCCAGATGGCTGCCATAAAATTGATCCTGGTAAGAAAGGGAGACTTCTCATTTTCTGCATGGAAATGTAAGTGTGAACTATGCCTTCCCTACCAGATACCGGAGGTTCTAGGTCACCTCTTTGAGAAAGTAAAGGCCAAGACCCAAACCTCCTCCAAACTAGGTACTTCCCAGCACTGTTTCTAGGAGAAAGGTCCATGTGACTATAGATATACAAACTCACAGACACTTTATGAATCGTAACCCCATTGTGAAAAAAATGTAGAAAACCTCTAACTGTGGAAATACAAACCCAAATAAGAGACACACTGATGTGTATTTACCAAAGGTTTGATAAGTCATGTGGTTTTGGTGGAGGTCTCCAATAAGTATCTTTTTAGATAAGGGAACCAAGGAAGGAGATACCCTTCAACGAATGGATTTTAAAATGGGTTATTCAGTTGTTTGCGTAGGTCCCTCGTGCATGTATACCACGTAGGTACCCCACATTGATGTACTACACAGGTATACAGTGTAGGTATGGCACACTGGTATGCCGCGCAGGTATGAATGATGACTGAATAATATGTTTTACAAAGGAGAACCAAACCTATATAAAATTTGTAAAAAAAAGACTTTCGAAAAAATTATTATCCCATTTAATTATCTCTTATTTCATTATTTATAGAGCTAGATAATTAAATTTTAGGTATCTAAGCGAAAGGGATACACAATTGGAGGTTCAGAGAGTCTCTTAAATTTTTTTGGTTCTGAAATGGGGAGCCCAAGGGCTCTATTTATAGGAAAAAATAAGGCATGGTCAATGAAATGTTGCTCGCATAAGTGCATCGCATAGATCCATCACGTAGGTGCTCCACGTAGGTGCACAAACATATTACTCCACGCAGCTCTGCCACGTAGGTCAGTTGCACAACTCTGTCATTGAGTGTAGTCACGCAATTCCACCATGTAGGCCTGTGCAGCAAGTCCACTGTGAAGTTCTTTGGAAGTGTTTTGATTTTCCTTTTGAAATTTTGGAACCTGGCCTTGGGATCTGAAATATCCAGAGTTATCCTCATAGTCTTTTTTTTCTTCTTATGTGGTATCAAAAAAATCTCCCCCTCAGGATTGGATCTAAAAATTAAAAGAGGGTCGAGTCCTAAGGTGAACTTGTGGGGATAAAGACTATGGATCAATTGCTGAACAGCACAGGATTTCCATGTAGGTACCTCACACAGATATCCCATGCAAATGTTAGGCATAGTTTTGGTGCGTAGGACCACTGTTGTCTATAAATAGGTCTCTTCCTTTGTGAATTTCTTCACTTATAATTTTTAAATTTTGACGGGTCTCGCTGCGTAGTTCTTCTCCTCAACCCCATCACATTGTGCTCTCACGTAATTTCCATGAAATGTATTCAAGGTAATTTTTTAAGTGACAGAGATAAGATAAAGAGTTCATTGAAGGGGTTACACTGGACTTCTTCTCTAGGGACCTATGTGATGGACTTCATCGAAGGACCAACGCAATGGACCTCATCGAAGGACCTCACGATGGACCTCATCGAAGGACCTACGTGAGTAGTGTCCTTTTCCTAATTTTGTTTTATCTATTTGAAAAAACCAACCTAATAGTGGATGTTTGGTAATTAATTTGTAAGAAATAATGAATCATTTGATGACCCATACTAAAGAATCTAAGGCACGTTAAAACGAAATGATGAAGATCGTTGGGCCGGACTACTATAATGTTGTTAAAAGTACTCTTATGGGGTTATAGAAAGGTTTAATTCTGTACCAGCATGATTATCCACAAAGTCCTTACTTACCCTTGTACGGGAATTGTCTTTTGCAAGATTCCCATGTTCCATCTGTTAAGAATTACTTTCCATAGTATTGGTTTCTTTAATACTCCAACTGTAACTTCATGAATATTAATGCAAGGGGGTTCCAGTACAAGAAGGAACAATCCATATTAGGTTCATCTTTCATCCTAGTGGGTTCACTCATAATATAAAGGATTATGTTGTAGATACAAGACCACATTGCTATGATTCCACTTTTTGGGCTTCTCAAATAGATTAATATAATGGTTGGAAGGAAGACTGGGATCTTCATTCTGGAGGAGGTGTCAAACTTGAGTGGATGTGGGAATTTTGGGTACATCGGACTTGTACAAAATTCAGAAAAGAATTATCAAAAATTCATATCTACAAAGGTATTTGGATAGGGAAAACTTATGTTTATAAAAACGATTTCATTCCTGAATTATTGATCTATTGGAGTCCACAAACAATTTCTTTTAATTTGAAGCATGGTGAAGTTGGTATTAGTCTTTGGGATATTTAACAAATGGATGGGATTTCTATTCTTGGGGAAATGTATGATTAATTCATTCCTCCTACTACATCATGGGGTGATTATATTATAACACCACTGCTGTCCCATGAATTATTTAAGATATCAAATAATTTACCCAAATACAAGAAAGATATCCATGCCAAAGTGGGGATGGAAACCTTCTTAGAAAAAACAATAATGAAAGGTCCATCCTGTGGACTCCCTATTATTTTTCCTTCTAGAAATAACCAGGTCAGTTCAAGAACATATTGACCTACACTGAAATGGGATGACTATAAGGACTGGGACTATAATGTTAAACCCAATAGAGATGAAAAAGTATGCTTAACTACCTTCATTGCTATGTGGCTAAGCGTTTATTTTCTTCCAGTTTGTGAATCTGGGGGTGGTGTAAGATCGAGGAATTTTTTCATTGAAGATAAATTGGTAGAAGTGAAGTATATTGGGTTAGGGACCCCTATATTGTCAAGAATTTACCATATTCTGTTACATTTATATAATGGGAAGGCTCCATTTATAATTTTAGGGCCGTTCCAATTGTTGTGGGACTGGATTGCCACACATTTTTCTTCATACTTAGTGTTTAATTCAGTTAGAGTTCCCAATGGTCAATTCACCCCATTTTTACAGAAGGATTCTGGTATTCGGCCTCAAATATTTTGAACGAATGTGGTGCTAAAGGCATTGAATGTCTCAGGAGAATTCAACTTCTTTACTTTTGGTAAACAACAGTCGGATCATTTATTCATGATGGTAATGAAAAGAATTATGAGCTAAGATCTTATATGATGGAATTCAGGGATGGCATAATATCAACCAAGATTGATGGAGAAATTATCTATTAGGATTACATCCCCTGTAGGTTTGCTCATCAGTTTAGATGCCTTCAACAATCAAACACTTTTCTACCCACGTATGTAAGATAGGAGAAACAACCAATGTTAGCATGAAAATTATGGATCCTAATGGTTTTATAGGTATCCAAACTGTCAATTACGCTACCTTAACTAGATGCAACGATTGGATTGGATGCTGGGTATGCCAAATCATGGGCCTCTTCCTATCTTCAAGGGGCTTTGACAAAAAGAATATATCGAGTGGTGGCTACAACGACTGTTGCATGTGGAAATTTTGGTAAGAAGTCGAAGGCCAGAGATGATACAGAAGTTTCAGAGGTTTTAGAGCCCTCAAAACGTCTTTGCAATAGGTATAACAAGAAGACTAGGGCTAAGGAAGAAATACCTCCAATGCCAAGGAGATCTAGTCACCTCCATCAAACAGAGATTCATATTCCATCTGTTGAAATTTATGAAGAAAGGAGGCCTAAAGAAACTCATTGTTCAGAAGGTGTTGAATCTCCTCCACAATCAACCATAACAAGATTGAATTATGTGTGACCTTCATCCATTCGTCATTGGGAGGTTGTAACTCACGATCTTAGGGATGCATGGGCATTTCTACAGCATGGTATTCGAATATGAGATATTGGTGACATCAAGGAACCTTCTGACTAAAATCTGAACAATAACATGGCTGAAGTGAAAAAGTATATTATGGTAATGGAGGCTTATATATATGCAACTGATGAAAAAATCCCAGCCACTAAATGAGTATCTCATATGCTAGACTTAGGGGTCCATGAAGGGGTAATTATCACCTCTTAGGAGGAGTGGGATATATATGTTAATACTGAGAATGTATTTACCTTTTTTCTTTTGTCTCAAATAAGATTTACCATTTATCATAATTAATCATGATGAAAATATATTTGTGCAAATTGAATGTAGAGAAGGAAGCTCTGGACCAATTCTTGAATCACCTAAGTATGGTCCTGCAGGCTCTCCTATTGATGCAATGAATGATCCACCCAGATCACCAGAACATTCTCTAGTAGCAAGAAGCATGACTGGGGTAATGGATATGAATAATCCCCAACCTTTACCTCATGTTTCTCCTATTAAAAAGAGTGTTTCAATCATTCCCCAAGCTTCTAAAAAAACGCAAGAGATTAATGAGATTTCTCTGAAGTCTTTGCCAAAGGAGTAAGTATTTATACTATTCTCAGGGCATATAATTTTCTCAATACAATATGGTAACCATGTTTTATCCTATTGTAGGATCTATGTCTCTACCCTCTCTCAAGGGATCGAGAGCCAATTCTTCACGGCCAAAAAAAGAAACACCAGGGGAAACCCAAGTTCATGTTGATGAATCTCAGTTGCTTTTTTAGAGAATGTGAAATAATCAACACCGATATTACTATTACTTAAGAAGAAAGGAATAAAGACCTGGGGAAATCCGAAACAAATACTGATGTAAACTAACAGTTGGAAAGACCAGATGCTGCTATACTAATTGAAGAATCGATGGAACACAACATCAACAGAGCCAATTTAGGCATCAACCAACATTTGTTTGATACCTCAAATGATGAGGATTCTATAACATTCCAAGATGCATATACAAAAATGGTGAAATTCCGTAATCCAAATTGTGATATTCTAGGTTCCATCAAGGAATTTGGGGATTTTCACAAGAAATTTCAAGGACTTATGTCCTTATTATTTAATTTTCCATACTTAGCTATTCTTCCTTATTTGATTATTTAAATCAAAAGTTCACTTTATGCAGATTTATCTGCAAAAAATGTTTTAAAGGATCTTCAGGAACAGGGTATCCCACTCTATCCTTCTATTGGAGATGGAGAAATACTTCTAGAGGATCATTGATGAAGAGATACTCAAGAAACGTCAGATATAACAACTGAGAAAACTCAAGGGAATGTCCCTTCTTAAGAAACATGTGTTCAAATCACTGAAGATGAGAATTCAAGAGATGAATCCAATCAAGTAGTTGAATTATTATTGAGTAAATATAATCAACTATATGAATCATATCTATTTCCTCCATTTGATATTTTCAGTGACCTTGATTTATCATTTAGGGTTGCCAGCTCCCAGATCATAAGTTGAATATTATACTGTTCCAAGATAAATATAACAAGACAGCTCTTTAAGTGACCTGTTTCTAGAGTACATCTTACCTCATTTTAGTGACTCGGATTCAGACTTAGAGATGCAATATGCTCTTGGAATGGCATGTATGAAGACATGGAGGAATATCTAGAGAATAATTGCTGAGAAGCCTTTAGATGAATTGTTGTCCCATTTTTTCAAACTCCCAACATTGTTTTGTGTATTGGGATTTTGTGGATTTAATTAACAACCAATACATGATGCTACAAAAGAGGTCATTCTCCGGTGGGAGTAGGATCATAAGTTGTGAAAAAATTTTGAAGAGGCTAGATGACTTGTCGATATTGAGGGATTTCAAGTTACAATAGTTGAGGCAAAGGAAAATCATAAGAAGAAATAAATTGAAATTAACCAACAATTTATAGATGCCACGAAGGAGTCATTATATCTTCAACAACAACTATATGTTGTTCATATACAACTTGAGAAGTTGAATCAAACATTGGTGGAAACCCAACTAGAGGGGATAACTACCATTTCAACTGCCAAGGAAGAACTTCATCAGGTAGAGGTGATTTGAGTTTCTCAACTTCCTCAACTTCAACAAGAAGATGATAAAGATTATGATGTCATCCAGCAAATGAAAATCCATATTGAGAATTTATTCTAAAACATGATAGAGCGGCTCTAGTTTGTGGATGGACCTATGATTTTATATGAATAAGAAAACCTTTGTCTTCAACCATATATTTCGTCATTCATGTTTTGTATGATTTCAATATTAAAGGTAAATAATGATAATGACTCCTTTTTGTTAGACAAATGTTATTATAATGCAAACAATGGAGTGCTCAAAATTTTCTTATTAAGATGATAAACCTAATGAGCATAATTTAATTTTTGATAGGGTTAAATGGATAAACCCACAAATTTCATATCTTTTGACTTTTTTTATTGCTCAATATTACCTAAATCATACAAAAATGTATGTTTAGTGAGCTGGGACTCAACTTTTTATTAGAGTTCCCTTCGCGGGTTCTAAATCTAAATAGAACCAAGTATTTTGTTGATGGAAGTTTAGATTCATGCATGTTGGACTATAAAGTGATAGTATTTAAGGTCTAATATCATTGACCATAAATTTTGAAATTAGATCCCAAACAAAACTCTATGGCTAAGAATTGCTTTAATATTCTTTAAATATTCCCAAGGGGAATCTTGAGCCATGATTCTTATGGTCACCAAAATTTAAAACCCATGTCAATATAATGGGTGTCTTTCCCAAGAACTATATTACCACTATTTTACAATCTCGTTATGGGGGATTTGTTATGTAGGGCCAACTTGGGCATATGATACATAGCCAAATAGTGGCATCTTTTGACTGAAAAACCTATTATATAAGAAGCTTATACAAGGATTCCAAAGGGAACGTTCTGCATAGCCAAAAAAAGAGCACTTAGAATTTTTACTTTTTATTGTTTATAGATATAGAAAAATAAGATTTGGGTGACTCAAGATCCCAGTGGGTGGGTTTTTTAAAGGAAAGGAATTTAAAGAATGAAAGGGCTATTTCAGACTGACATAATTCATGAATAGGAAAACCCTTTCTATACAAATTTGGTGTATGAGTAATGGTAAACATTTATAAAAAAGGGGAAATTTATGATATCATAATGTATAGTTTTAAGACATGCGGTGAGAACATTGTACTATGAAGTTTTATATCATGCAGTTAGAACATTGTATTGTGTAGTTTTAAGTCTTACAGTGAAGACTTTGGATGGATTTAATTTAAGGTCTTCAGCTCTGACCAAAGGTATGAGAAAACTCTCCCAATTTCATCATAATTTGTTTGTAAACATACTATCATATTCATGTATGTAAGGGAAAATTGTAAACTATGATTGAGGAATTTCTGGAACTGAGGAATGATATGGGAAAAGGGATAAAAGCATTAGAGAAATTATTTTCCAAGAACGAAGTTACCATTATTTGACAAACCCATTATGGGGGCTATATTATGCAGAGCCAACTAAGTAATATATTGTATATCTAAATAGTGGCATCTTTAGACTAACATGCATGTTATGTGGGAAACTTATTCAAGGCCACCTAAGGGCACATACTACATAGTAAAAAAAGGAGCTCTTAGAAGTTTAACGTTCTATTGCTAAACGAAGAAGTAATTTTATGGAAATTCAGATTTTCCAACGCACAGAGTTTGATTTATAGAGAAAGTTGCCTGAATATGGAAGGGGTATTTCCAACCAAGATTGACCAAAGAATCTAAGGAATAACACTTTTATGAAGGTTTTACCCAAATGTAAGTGATATGATGTTTGTAGTTTTAGGTCATACGACTAGGACAAAAAATGGAAACAATATATAATATATGTCAAGGTGATTTCAACGTTATTTCATATTGTATAGATCACATGGTGAGTGTAATGTGTAAACCATGGTCTTGAAGACATTCAAATTATGAGAAAGATAATGTGATAGGTATACTTTAATGGTTGTTTTAAAATACAGATTCTTGTATATTTTCATCAAAGATTAAAGGAGACAAAGATACTATAACCACTAAAAAAGTTACCATATTTTGACGATGTAATGTCTCGGATTTTTTTTTCATGCTTTTTTTTTTTAATAATATGTGGGAATTATTTCGAGACCAGTCTTCAAGGCGAAATGAAGTTCCAAGGCCCGGTGAGCCCGGAACAAATGTTGGAGTTTAATTTAATAATTAAATTACTCGTGCATGTGGTTTTCCTGAAAAATTGGGACAACTCCCGAATGGGGGCTCAGATCAGAAATCAGAGGGTACGATTGCATTCAAGAATAGTGATTTTACATTAGTTGAGGCCTAACATCGGCCGGCGTAGGTCGGTGATGAAATGTAGTTTTTGGATTTAAGAGTAATAAAATATTTAATAAAAATATTTTATTCTGCAACGAAATATTTTTAAATCTATTGCAATAGATATCTCTTATCCTTTTTAAATAAAGACCTTCATAGGGGTCCAGGGTTACAAAAATCATAACTCTGAAACCCTTGGCATCCCTGGAGGCTCTGGAGAAAACCATCCAACACAGCAACGACGTTCCTGATGATTTTCACTGGTGACGATGACCCGACAACCGGATCTTCTTCAACTAATGCTTTGGATCCAGGTAGGTTGTTTGTTTTTGATTTACCTTTCATTGTTCTTGATTCCTTCGACGAACGTGGACTAATCTGCGAACCAATTAGCCCTCGGATCGATTGTTTTGCGGGCAGGTGTGATTTGGGGTTTTTATCAGGAGATCAAATACTCGAGATTTATAATATTTTGACTATTGTGGTTATGATCTAACGGTGATGGACCCAGATCATCATGAACAACGATCGAGGTTCGTCCCTCTTGTTCGATTCTTTGTATTTTTCTCCCTTATGTTCTTCATTGCATTCTACACGTTCTTGGAGGAAACCAATCATTGTGCATTCGTTTGTTGGCGCAATGACCAGAGATTATAGATCCAAACCCAAAGTGATGTCACAGAGGTGGGACAACGGTTTCAGTGAATGATTCAGAGCGGATCGAGAGATATGAGTTTTCATGCGTTTATTTTGGATGGATCGTTTGAGATTTATGATCCGATTTAAGGACCGAAAACACCTGCTATGGTGTTCTTATGATGAAATGAACTAACCCCTGGAGTATCGGGACGAATGGATGAGAAATCGTGGATCCAGAGGATCAGCCGTGACGTGAGGAGGAAGACGACGTTTCTGGAAAAATCCTGACTACACGGTGTGTGTTCGTCAGTGGACCACCTTGCGTGTACTCTGGGAGTACACGGACATGGGTTGGGTACACGGCCAAGGACACATCGTGTATACCCCTCCCCGGCCAGACCCGGCCAGATACACGGGATACCCCATGTGCTGGTACATGAGCAGGTGACATAGACATAGACCGTGTACGGGCACATGGCTAGCGTACATGGAGCGAGCCCCAGGTGCTCGAACACAGCGTGTGATTATTCTACACACCATTTAGTTACTTTCTATCCGACAGGCCGAATGACACGGGCCATTTACACAGGCAGTACCCAGAGTCAAGGAACACGCCGTGTGATTCTTCTACACGTTGTGTAGTTGAGTTTTACACAACTTCAACAGATGACACGAGCCGTTTAAATGGGAAGTACCTGGAGTTAATGAACATGGTGTGTAACCATACTACACGCCGTGTAACCAATTATTCATGGTTTGATCTAGTTTCTTTCTGTGACTTGGGATTGTTTCATTAGGGTTCATCCCCATGGTCATTCTTCTGAAGGTTTCCGGTATCACTTCCTACATACGGGAGTATGATCCCTTCAGCAGGACTTCCTGAATAGAGTTGTTGGAATCCCCTATTTGAGACTTAGAGCTGGATCCTCTATTCATTACTGGAACCCTAGGTAGAGTTCTTTGTATCGACCTCACCAAATTTACCTGGGCGCCGATCCTCTTCTTAGCGGATTAGTTCAGACTGAGTTGTTGGAATCACCCCATGGATATTGGTTGTGATCCTCATCTGAGCATCATGTTCTCAAGTACTTGTGGAGTGTGTTCTCCTCTAATGAGTACTTCATATCTCTCTATTCGGACCTAGGAGTGTGTTCTCCTGATTTCATGCTTAGTGGAATCTTCGAGCTGGATCTTAGTAGTGGTTTCACGGTAGTCGATCTGGTATGAGTATATCTGGATATTCTTGTTATATGTTCTATAGACATATACTATGTAGAGATGACTGTATCTTTCCTTTGTGGTATTTTCCCTTGTTGTATTCTTTTGTGGTTTCAGGGTGTCCTACTGGGTATTGTTATACTCACCCCTGCACGGGCTTTTTCCGCACGTGTCATGTCTTGTGAAGACGAGTGAACCTTTGACAGGATTCTAGGCAGACCAGGACCAGATGGTACTCAGTGAGATCAGACAGGCCGAGGTGTGTTTCTATAGCTACAGATTGTATCCCCATCATCTTTCTTCACAGGTTGTACTTTGTTACAGACTCCCTTTTGGTGGACTTGTACTTTTGGTCCAGGGTTTTACATTACTGTACTTTACCTTCCTGTCGTACTCTGTTGGTTGGGTTTTTTAGTGTATGCATGCATATTTCCTTTTTAGTAGTTTTTAATTTTCAGCTTTGTGGGCTCGGAAATGTGTGTGCGTGTGTATAGGTTTTTAGGCCATTACTCCCATGTTAGTAGCATTCCTACTCAGTGCTAGTCACCAGCACCTGGCCTATTAGAGGCGAGCTTGGAAAGTTGCGCTCGGGCCCCACTAGGATGGGTCGTGACCGAGTGGTATCAGAGGGGGTCGGTTCTACCTTAGGACCAAGAGTCTTTCAGTTGGTTTGGGGAAATAGTGTTATGTGTTTCGAGTTCGGCTTTCAGGACATGGACCCTAGTGTTGGTGCGGGAAACAGACGTATCCATACACCAGGACTCCGATAACCTGCTTTTCAACTCAGATCATGAAAACACCAGTTGAAATAGAAAATAATGGTACATTAATCATATAGGAATGGGTTGTGGTTTCCATGTCCTTCTTGTGTCAGCTCTCCAGATATACTCACTGACTGCGATACATCTTGTTTTATTACAGGATGCCTCCATGACACACACCCGCTAGGATCCAGCAGTTCGATCACAAGGATGACCCCCTCAGTGATGAAGCCTCGATATGGGGACTGGATCCCCCAGTTTTACCATCGGGTGGTGTGCCATTTATCCCGCCACCTGTGGATCAGTGTTTAGTGCCTGATGTACCAGTGGAGGAGGAGCGCAGGCTGAGCACACTCCACGAGGTTCAGAGACAGAGACCCATCAGGTTTTGAGGCGAGCCTGACCCTCAGGCAGGAAAGGACTGGCTTGAGGCGGTGACCAGAGTATTCCATTTAGTCAAGACACTAGCAGACCAAATGGTTATCTGGGAAGAGATCCTTCTGCAGGGCTCAATAGGGAGATGGTGGAGTTTGGTTATTCAGACTCACGAGGAGGTGACTCTTGCATGGTCGGAGTTTGAGCATCTCTTCATATAGGAGTTTTCACTGGTTACCCTGAGAGCAGTACGTATACAGGAGCTTCTTCGGCTCTAGAAGGGAACCATGACGGTGGCTGACTATTCATTTAGGTTTACCAACCTCTCACGATACTCAATGGATATGGTCAGAGATTAGTACTTCAGAGCTCAGACTTTTTAGCTGGGATTGTGCAGAGATATCCGAGCTAGCATCGTCCCTATGAGCATTCCCACTTATGATGGGGTGCTCGAGTGGGCTTTGGTGGTTGAGAGCTTCTTGGCAGAGCAAAGGTAGTCGGTAGTTGTCAGTAGTGAGTGTGATGGAGCAGAGACCTCAACAACAGGGAGTCGACGCTAGGGACCAAGGCATGGGAGACGCTTTTAGAGGAGAACCCAGGTCAGGGGATCTTCCGTATAGGGTTTTCAGGGCGCATCCATCTAGCCTTGAGAGAGGCGATGCTAATCATGTGATGGAAGGGGACATATCACTCGAGATTGTCCGACCCGCCATACTACTAACATGGGATCAGTGGATGGACCACCAAGGCAGAGGCAATGTGTGGAGCATACAGATCCACGGGGCCGCGGACGCGGTAGAGGAGCTGGGAGAGAAGTTGGAGGTGGTCATCTTTTTTACCCTTTACCACCCCCACCCCTAGGAGGTCCACCCCATGCTCAGGGAGTTGGTGGATAGAGGCAGGGACAGCTACAGGCGGCAGAGGCGTATGACCCAGGTACTCCTGGAATGATTAGAGGTACAATCTGTGTCTTTTCTACTTTGGATGTTGTACTGATAGACACAGGTTCAAGTCATTTCTTTCTTGCTGATTATCTTGTTCGAGACCTTGAGATTCCAGTTGAGCCATTGACTCGACCCTTATTCTTAGAAACACCGACTGGAGAAGATTCAGAGATCACACACCTTTGTACACAGTGTGACCTGACCCTTGGAGGTGACAGTTTCGGTTGGAACCTCTTGGTTGTAGCTTCGAGGCCTTACGATGCCATTCTTGGTATGGATTGGCTATCCACAGTTCAGGCCCAGATAGACAGTTTTGGGTGAAGCGTGCGGTGTGTCCGCAGTGATGGAACTAGGTTCTCTTTTGTCGGTGAAAGAGAGACCCAGGCAGCACAGGATGGACTCGTGTGTAGGAAGGTGAAACTGATATCCCATAAGTTGGATAACATATCCCTTGGCACTGCAGATGTTACGAGTTTACAGTTTCCAGAAGTAGTGGCTGAGTACAAGGATGTCTTTCCGGAGGATGTCCCCAGACTAACTCCCCATCAGGAGATAGATTTCTGCATTGATTTGAAACCCAGGACGACACCGATATCAGCATCAGCATATCGGATGGCTCCAGAAGAGCTTCGTGAGCTGAGGGTACAGTTGGAAGTCTTGCAGAAGAAGGGCTTTGTAAGATCCATCGTTTCACCCTAGGAGGCCCCAATGCTATTTTCCAAGAAGGCAGGCAGGATCTTGAGGCTATGTGTGGATTACTGGCACCTGAATCAGGTGTTCGTAAAGAACCAGTATCCACTACCGAGGATCGATGACCTCTTCGACTAGTTAATAGGGGTACGATTTCTCTCGAAGGTTGATCTACGATCAGGCTATCACCAATTGTGAGTACGGGAAGAGGATGTACGGAAGATGACTTTTAAATTTCTCTACGGTAACTATGAGTACTTGGTGATACCATTCGGCATGACGAACACCCCGTCAGTTGTTATGGGACTCATGAACCAGATCTTTTAGCCCTATCTGGATCGGTTTTTAGTAGTCTTCATCAATGATATCCTTGTGTACTCTGCGTCTTAAGAGGAGCACACGAGACACCTAAGGATGGTTCTAGACACACTCTGAGGGCACTGGTTGTATGGGAAACTCTCGAAGTGCCAGTTCTGGATACAAGAGTTCCACTTTCTGGGACACTTTATCTCAGTAGATGCTGAAGTAGTGGACCCAGCCAATGTGGAGGCAGTGCTAGCAAGGGAGCCACCCCAGAGCGTGATGGAGGTGCGGAGTTTCCTTGGGTTGGCAGACTACTATCGGAGATTAAATCTTGATTTCTCCAGGATTTCAGTACCCATGATATCTTTGACCCGAAAGGGAAAGCCTTTCGTGTGGACCGAGAGATGCCAACAGGCTTTCCTGCAGTTGAGGTAGAGTCTGACGAGCACCCCGATCTTGAGATTACCAAAAGAGGGTGTCAAGTACGTAGTGTTATGCGACACATCAGGAACCAGGATTGGTTGTGTCCTGATGTAGAGGAAAGTGGTTATTGCCTATGGCTCACGTCAGTTGAGGCCACATGAGCAGAACTACACGACCCATGATCTTGAGTTGTCAGTCGTGGTCTTCGTGTTGAAGATGTGGAGGCACTACATAATGGTCTAGCCATTTACCATCTACTCTGATCACAAGAGTCTCAAATATATCATTTCTCAAAAGGATCTGAATTTGAGACAAAGAAGATGGCTTGAGTTCCTCTAGGATTACAACTTTGAGATCATTTACACACCTGGGAAGGAGAATGTTGTGGCAGATGCTCTCAGCAGGAAATCCAGTACGCAGTTGCTGGATGAGGCGATGAGGCATTTGGCCTCCTTACAGTTATCCTTTGTGGACAGAGATGATGGAGCTTACCTTCAGTCTATGGTTGTTACCCCTCCACTCTTGCAGCGAGTTAGGGAAGCACATCTTGAGGATGCTAGCTGTGAGACTCTATGTGCTCAGATATCCACGGGTGATGCTGCCGATGGATATTCAACAGGTGGGGAGCACATTGTTCTTTTTAGAGGGTGTACAGTAGTACCAGTGACGTTGTGGGAGGAGGTTCTGAGGGAGTTCCATACATCTCCTTAGGCGGTGCATCCAGAAGTTGAAAAGATGTACCAGGACATCCGACGTCAGTTCTGGTGGCGAAGAATGAAGAAGAGTGTGCCAGAGTTTTTTTCTCGGTGCCTTACTTGTCAGCATGTAAAGGCTAACCACCAGGTGCCAGCAGGTTTGACTTAGCCCCTTGACGTGCCAGAGTGGAAGTGGGACAGGATATCCATGGACTTCGTGACGGGTCTACCACTTACGTCCAGGGGACCCGATGCCATCTGGGTGACCGTTGATCGACTCACCATGTAACGACCCAAATTTTCATTAATGGAAATCCCTCTTGATCTAATTAAATTTCTCTTTATGTTTATATGAAATGTTAACTTCATTGGTTTTATGTTATGAATTTTGACCATTTCTAATATAGCCGTTGAACAGTGATCACATGATTAGTATAAATATAGGGATTTAACAAATCCAAATTTACTGAGACAAAAGAAGCGATGGCCTCATCCAGTAGAATTGCTCCATACGAAGCCCAATTTTTGGATCTTGGAAAAGTGGTGGAGTCCTTGGGCTTTTCTCTTGACTAACCCAAGCTGAGATTCATCGTTTCAAGCTCAAACGAGACCGTCTACGGGAAAATTGGAAGTTGATAGAGATTACCACTCGAGCAATGTTATCTGAGCCACCCCAAGAGTCTGTCACCATCGCACACCTTACCCTTAGGTCTTATGCGGCTGTATTAAGGGGTTATGTAACAAATAAATATTACTATTTTCATGTACATTATTTTTTTTATATAATAATGAATATACTTTCTTGTCATTATTGATACATTGTAAATAGTTTTTAAAGTACAAATAATGTTTTTAGTAATTATTTATTTAAGAATTATATTTTATTAAATTATGGGATTTTTGAATTAAATAATATTTTCATAAAATATTATTATTAAATTAATTTTTATTAAATATAAATGATAGTATAATTTTATTAATGCAATTGTAATTTTTATTAAGGTTTGAAAGCCATTTTTGTCAAAACCTGTGAATTTTTGATAAATGTCAGTTTTTATTTTTAAAGTGAAAATTAACATATTTAGAAAATTATTTAGATAAAATAAATGCTATTTTTGGAATCAGGATGTCGAAATTATCCAACGGTGAATTTTTCATAATTTTCTGAGACAGTCAAATTTTTGAGTAAAAATTAAATACCGTTTAAATATATAATGTGTTTTATGACATCATAATGACCCAATACTGATGTAATAAAATACTATAATCTTTATGTTCGGACAATATATGTTTTACCATTAAGATAATTTTATTTTGGGTTTGTTTGGATTACTTTTCAAAGCATCAATGAACCCCTCAATACTTATAAACACCTTGTCTTTTTAAATTAATTTCCATGGGAGTATGATTGAAATCCACATAATCAACCCTATTATTTTAAGAAGTTCTGACTTTTTCCTTATAAAATATTGTTTTGCTCTTCCCCTTTCCAAACACCATGGGCAAAAACCATGGGATAGTTTGTGTTTTGGATTAATTTAATGTAAGGGGACCCAAACCTAAATAATAAAGAATTCCCTAACCTTTCATATATAAACCCACCCAAGATCCCACTTCCTCCTCACTCAAATCCTTTGTAGTTCGTCCAACCTCTACCCTACTCTCTCTAAAATCCTCCCAAGGTTCCCCAATCTCCCAAGAATCCTCTCACAAGCCTCTCTCTATCCTTTGGAAGCACACTTCCAAGTAAGGGTTTCTTCTTCCTTTCTCATTTTTGTCCAATTTTCATTAAGTTGTTTTCCCTTTTAATTTCAATTATGAATGTTGGGGTATGGTTTCTCACCTCCCTCACACTTCCCAATTTATGTTATAATTATGGGAGACCCCTTTCTGTCTCATTAAATTCCTCCCATGTACACCCGTTACTATGCCGAAATTCCGAAAGGAACTTCTCTCTCCTCATTTACATTCAATCAATACTTTTGTATCATGAATCTAAATTCCATTACAATTGTTGGGACATGTATCCATATGACCTTCTTACTGTCCATTACATGTAAATATGCTGAGTAACCCCTTTCTCTCTCATCAACAATTTCTATGAATTCTTATGTCACGCCATTATGCTACCGAAATCGCACCGATTTTCTAAGCCAATGCCATTGTTTAGTGAATACCATGCCCATTTCTCCATCAAGGGTATTCACATTTATGCACATTTACTTATTGATTATATTGTTTCATGTATGAATTCCACATTCCTTTATCATGGAAAAAATTATTATTCTTAATGAATCCATGTTTTATGATCCATGTGTCACACTTATGCATGAAATGAAATGTTTAAGAAAGGTGTTCCCTTATAGCAATCCAATGCATTGGGTAAATTATAGTATCATTATATGTCATGTGCAATGAGTGCTGGATCATTCTAATTCATGTGAATGAGGGTTTACTCGTGCTTTATGTCCAATGATGATTTACTCATGCTCCATGTGAAATGAGCCTTGGCTCATGCTAATTCCATGTTAAGTGTTGTTGCAACATTTCCATGTTATGATTATCAGGATTTATCGTGCCTTTATGTTCATGTTTCTCTTATACTCTATTGATATGCCTATTGCCTAACATGTATTGAACTCCTCAAGATATTCCATGTGTACTCCCTTACTGGGCTTTATAGCACACCCTTTTCTTATGCATGTCCTCAGCTTATCCCATGCAATGCTAAGTACGAAGGAATGTAGTGGTCATGTAAAGGAAGATTTCAATAAAGATGTTGTATTTCATGTTTCAAGTTTTTATGTAATGATCCTAATCCCCAAATACACTAAACCTCTCGATCTTCTTTGTTGTATCAAGTGAAGTTTTATGTAATAAATCGTGTTTAAGTTTGTAATAAAATTAGGGTTGTCATAGTTGGTATCAGAGGATAGGTTTTGTTATTTTTGGGATTAGGATTAGAAAACCCTAGTATAGCCTTAGAGACAAGACTAAGTATAATAAAAACATCTCTAAGTTTTGGTAAGTACTGAGTAAGTGGTTTATCAAACAAATACATCCCTGTCTGGATACGAGAAGGTAGAGGCAGCTCTAGCACAGATGTATCCTAGGGGTAAAACCCGAAAACACCGCTTTGAGCTAGACTCGAACGGGAACTGGTGTACAACAACGATGCTTGCTGCACTCTTGGTTATGAAACTCCCGGAGGATATGTTTTGATAAATTCACAATCTTAGTATGAACTCTTACAAAGGGAATTAAAAAAATGCCCCTAAGAATATATGTTAGAAAGTAGATCATGAAAAGCATATATTGAAGCCTATAGACTCATGAGATAAGGAAATAAAAGTTTATTTATAAGTAATCAACTTTTGTCTTTGGATTATGCTTTATGTGTTACCCCTAACTTTCCTTTTATTCCAGACAATGGCTGATAATAGGAGGACTCAGGCTAACAACTGTTGTGAAGATCAGTGTGATGACTGTACTAATGAGATTCCCAATCCAATGGGAGCAGGAATCGTGAACTTTTTCATGCTTATATCTCAGATAACTCAAGATTTGAATAGAAACACGGGTCAAGAGGAACGTTCAACACCCAATAAGAAAGAAAAATTCTCTATCGAGAGATTCATGAGACAAAGGCCTCCTACTTTTAGTGGATCATCCGATCCCACGATCACTGAACAATGCAACAACTCCATTGAAAAGATCTTCTCCATCCGTTAATGTTCTGAACAAGAGAAGGTTATCAAAGTGGATTATCGTATGGAGGGTGAAGCTGATCAATGGTGGACATTAAGAAAAAATTCGAAGCCTGAGGAGGAGATCAATGCATTGGAATGGAAGGATTTCCGGAAGTTGTTTTTTGAAAAATATTTTCCGTGAACCCTCCAACTTAAGATAGAAAGGGACTTTCTTTACCTCAAGAAAAAAGACGAAGAATCTGTTTGGGCGTATGAGGAAAAATTCACAAGGCTTGCACGATATGCTTCTGGCTTCGTCGTTACCCCAGAATGCAAAGTTGACCGCTTTTATGGTGGGTTGAAGCCTAGCCTATGGAAAGCATTAGCAATCCGTGACCTCGATAGCTATGAGGAAATTGTCCGATGTGCCCTCAAGGTAGAAATGGAGATCGGAGAATTACATGGGTATCATGGGGATAAGAAGTGTAAGGTGGACTTTAATTCTACTGGTCTGATGCATAAATCCAATAGTGCTAAGAAGATCCAGCACCCCACTTTCCAAAAGTGCGGAAAGAAGCACCCTGGAAATTGCCTTAAGGGGACGAGGAAATTCTTCAGGTGTGGAAGAGAAGGGAACCTAGATATTAACTATCGGCAAGAAAGACCCACAACTGCGTCAGAGGAGAGGAATGCCCCGTTTGAACCTCAACGCGTTTTTCAATGCTACAAATGCAAAGAACTGGGTCATTTTGCAAATCAGTGCCCTAATCCAAGGGTTTTCGGAGGCAACCAACAACCTCTAAGGCAGCAAGGAAGAGCTTTTTCCATCAATTCTGCCGATGTGAACCCCAACAACGAAGTGGTGACAGGTACACTAGTTATTCATTCAAGAATAGCGAACATACTTTTTGATTTAGGTTTTACACATTCTTTTATATCTCGAAAGTTTAGTAGAACAATCCTAGCACCACCAAAAATCAGGGAAGTGACGTTGTCGGTGAGTATTGAAAATGGGGCAATCATTGCATCCCATTAATATAAGTCCTCCCCTGTTATAATCTGTGAATTGAATTTCCTTGCGAACCTCATCATACTCCCTCTGGTGGAATTTGATGCAATTCTTGGCATGGATTGGCTTTCCTTATATAGAGCCAACATAAATTGTCGGGAGATGGAAATCACACTCCATATGGAGAATTGATCCATGATTCTTTATAAGTGTAAGGAGGAATATGAATCTCCTTTAGCTCCATAATCTCAAGCATGGATATTAATACCTTATGAACACATGTATCTGGCTCAGATGATTGAGTCCAAGGAAGAAACCATCCTTGAAGAAATTCCTATTATGAGGGAATTCACGGAAGTGTTTCCCAAGGAACTTCCTGGTCTTCCTCCTAGAAGAGATGTTGAATTCTCAATTGAACTTATACCTAGGGCATTACCAATATCCAAGACTCCATATAGAATGGTTGTTGTAGATCTTGAAGAGCAGAAGAAACAACTATAAGAGAATCTGGATAAAGGGTTTATACGCCCAAGTACTTCACCATGGGGTGCACCAGTCCTCTTCGTCAGGAAGAAGGATGGGTCAATTCGTCTTTGCATCGATTATCGTGAACTCAACAAAATCACGATAAAGAACAAGTACCCTCTCCCACGAATTGATGACTTGTTCGATCATCTACGTGGAGCACAATACTTCTCTAAGGTGGACTTGCGGATGGGATATTATCAAGTAAGGGTGAAGAAGGAAGATATACCCATGATTTCTTTTTGCACAAGATACAGACACTATGAATTCATAGTAATGCCTTTTGGACTCAATAATGATCCAGAAATATTCATGGACTTAATGAATAGAGTCTTTAGATATAACCTAGAAAAATTTGTGGTAGTCTTTATAAATGATATTCTAATATACTCCAAAACCAAGGAGGATCATGAGGAGCATTTAAGAACCGTACTGGAGAAATTGCATAAGGAGAAGCTCCATGCAAACTAAAAAAAGTGTGAGTTATGTTTGAATGAAGTCTCATTCTTGGGCTATATCATCACAAGAAATGGGATATCTTTGGATCCCTCCAAAACAGATGCAATTGAGGGATGGCCGAGGCCAACATCGGTAACAGATATCCGTAACTTCTTGGGGTTAGCTGGATATTATCGACGATTTGTGAGAAATTTCTCACGGTTGTCCAACCCTCTTACCAAGCTAACTCGAAAGGGAGTAAAGTTTTATTGGAGCGATGAATGTGAAGAAAGCTTCAAGGAGTTGAAAAGGAGGCTTATCACTATGCTCGTGCTCACTTTACCCACAAGTGGGGAATTTTTTGTGGTATTCAGTGATTCTTCGAAGAAGGGATTAGGCTTTTTACTGATGAAGAATGATAAAGTGATATCCTATGCCTCAAGGAAATTGAAAATCCATGAGCGAAACTATCCAACACATGATCTGGAGATGGCGGCGGTGATATTTTACTTGATAATCTGGCGGCATTATCTCTATGGAGAGAAATGTGAGATATATACTAACCACAAGAGTCTTAAATATATATTCACACAGAAAGAGCTTAATATGAACCATAGAGGTTGGATAGAGCACATCAAGGATTATGACTGTTCAATACATTAACACCCTGGGAAAGTGAACAAGGTGGATGATGCCCTAAGTAGAATGGATCCATCGATTCTATCAATGATGAGAATTAAGAAGGATCCATTCTTCTTAGACTTGATGAAGATGGACATGGGAATCATAGAGAAGGGACACATCATCAATCCTTTCACAAATGATTACTCAACCGTCTCTTTTGTAAAGGTTAAAGGATGGTCAAAAGGATGATATATGGATTTAAGAAAAAATGGAAGCTATCAAAAAAGGGAAATCCTTGGAGTTTAATGTTAATGAAGAAGGAATTGTGCGGTTTGGGAAAAGACTACATGATCCATCCAGTCTAGAGATGAAGAAGGAACTTTTGGATGAGGCACATAGTTCAAATTTCTCTATTCACTCAGGGATCACAAAGTTCTATCGAGATCTCCGAGAAAACCTTTGGTGGGATAATATGAAAAAGGAGATCGCTGAATATACATCAAAGTGCCTGGTGTGCCAACAAGTGAAGGGAGAGAGGAAGAAGTCTAAGGGGATGATGCAACCATTGCCCATACCAGAATGGAAATGGGAGAACATAACCATGGACTTCGTCATCGGACTTCTGAGGACATCCAAAGGCAACAATGCAATCTGGGTTGTTGTGGATCATCTTACAAAGACTGCACACTTCATTTCTATTTGGGAGGATTTATCATTGGATCAACTGGCACAGATTTATATCAGGGAAGTGGTAAGGTTGCATGGAGTACCACTATCTATTGTGTCTGACCAAGATCCGAGATTCACCTCTATGTTTTGGAAGAGTTTTCAACATGCTCTGAATACTGAATTGAACTTTAGTACGGCCTATCATCCTCAAACTAATGGCCAATCCGAGTAGACTATCCAAAAACATGAGGATATGTTGAGAGCGTGCTCAATGGACTTTAAAGGAGGATGGGATCAACATCTTTCTCTGTTTGATTTCTCTTATATTAACAGCTTCCACTCGAGAATCCAAATTGCACCATATGAAACCATTTATGGGAAAAGATGCAGAAGACCGACGTGTTGGGATGAGGTCAGTGAACGTAAGCTTCTTGGACTAGAAATGGTCGAAGAAATGGTGGAGAAGGTGAAAACAATTCAGCAGTATATCAAGGTAGCTCAGAGTTTAAAAAGAGTTATGCAAATAACTGTCGACGAGAACATGAGTTTAAAGCTGGAGAATTGGTTTTTCTACACATATCTCCATGGAAGAAGGTCATGAGGTTTTGGAAATAAAGAGAATTTAAGTCCAAGGTACATCAGACCCTTTGAGATTTTTGATCGTGTCGGGGATGTGGCCAATCAACTAGCACTTCCACCTACCATGGACAAAGTAAATGATGTCTTTCATGTATCCCTCTTATGGAAGTACATACCAGACCCTTCACATGTACTCTCTTCTAAGGTGGTACAATTGGAAGATGATCTTTCTTATGAGGAGAAACCAGTGAGGATATTAGATCGTAGAGAAAAAGTTCTACGAAATAAGACAATGCCCCTCGTCAAGGTGTTGTGGAGAAACCACAAGTTTGAAGAAGTGACTTGGGAATCAGAGGAAATGATGAAGCTAATTTACCCACATCTGTTTCAGTGTGGGAAAAGGAAAATTTTTAGGGAGAAATTTCTTAAGGGGGAATATTTTAACGACCCAAAGTTTCATTAATGGAAATACCTCTTTATCTAATTAAATGTCTCTTTATGTTTACATAAAATGTCAACTTCATTGGTTTTCTGTTAAGAATTTTGACTGTTGCTAATATAGCCTTTGAAAAGTGATCACATGATTAGTATAAATACAGGGCTTTAACAACTCCAAATTTACTCAGACAAAAGATGCAATGGCCTCACCCAGTAGAATTGCTCCATACGAAGCCCATTTGTTGGAGCTCGGAAAAGAGGTGGCGTCCTTGGGCTTCTCTCTTGACCAAGCCCAAGCTGAGCTTCATCGTGTCAAGCTCGAACGAGACCGTCTACAGGAAAAGTGCAAGTTGATAGAGATTACCACTCGAGCAATGTTATCCGAGCCACCCCAAGAGTTTGTCACCATCGCACACCTTACCCTTAGGTCTTATATGGCTGTTTTAAGGGGTTATGCAACAAATAAATAGTACTATGTTCATGTACATTATTTTTTGTATATAATAATGAATATACATTCTTGTCATTATTGATACGTTGTAAATAGTTTTTATAGTACAAATAATGTTTTTAATAATTATTTAATTATCAATTATATTTTATTAAATTAAGGTATTTTTGAATTAAATAATATTTTATTAAAATATTATTATTAAATTAATTTTTATTAAATATAAATTATCTTATAATTTTATGAATGCAATTGTAATTTTTATTAAGGTTTGAAATCCATTTTTGTCAAAACCCATGAATTTTCGATAAATGTCAGTTTTTATTTTAAAAGTGAAAATTAACATGTTTCGAAAATTATTTAGATAAAATAAATGTTATTTTTGGAATCAGGATGTCGAAATTATCCAATGGTTAATTTGTCATAATTTTTTGAGACAATCAAATATTTGAGTAAAAATTAAATACCGCTTAAATATATAATGTTTTTTATGAAATCATAATGACCCAATAGTGATGTAATAAAATACTATAATATTTATTTTCGTACAATATATGTTTTACCATTAAAATAATGTAATTTTGGGTTTGTTTGGATTACTTTTTAAAGCATTAATGAACCCCTCAAGACTTATTAAACACCATATTTTTTTAAATTAATTTCCATGGGAGTATGACTCACCTCCACATATGCAACCCTGTTATTTTAAGAATTTAGGACTTTGTACTTTTAAAACATTGTTTTCCTCTTCCCTTTTCCAAAAACCATGGTCAAAACCATGGGATTGTTTGTGGTTTAGATTAATTTAATGTAAGGGGACCCAAACCTAAATAATAAAGAATTCCCTCACCTTTCCTATATAAACCCACCCAAGATCCCACTTCCTCCTCACTCAAAGACTTTGGAGTTCGTCCAACCTATTCCCTACTCTCTCTAGAATCCTCCCAATGTGCCCCAAGCTCCCAAGAAGCCTCTCACATGCCTCTCTCTATCCTTTGGAAGCACACTTCCAAGTAAGGGTTTTTTCTTCTTTTCTCATTTCTGTCCAATTTCCATTAAGTTGTTTTTCCCTTTTAATTTCAATTATGAATGTTTGGGTATGGTTTAGCACCTCCCTCATACTTCCCTATTTAATTTATAATGATGGTAGACCCCTTTATCTCTCATTAAATGCCTCCCTTGTACACCTGTTACTATGCCGAAATTCCGAAAGGAACTTCTCTCTCCTCATTTACATTCAAGAAATAATTTTGTATCATGAATCTAAATTCCATTAAAATTGTTGGGACATGTATCCATATGACCTTCTTACTGTCCATTACATTTAAATATGATGAGTAAACCCTTTCTCTCTCATCAACCATTTCTATGAATTCTTATGTCACGTTGTTACGCTGCCGAAATCACACCGATTTTCTAAGCCAATGCCATTGTGTAGTGAATACCATGCCCATTTATCCATCAAGGGTATTCAACTTTATGCAAATTTACTTATTGATTATAAAGTTTTATGTATGAATTCTACATTCCTTTATCATAGAATAAATTATTATGTTTAATGAATCCATGTTTTATGATCCATGTGGCACAATTATGCATGAAATGTAATGTTTAAGAAGGGTGTGCCCTTATAGCGCTCCAATGCATTGGGTAAAGTATTGTGTCATGATACCTCATGTGCAATGAGTGTTGAATCATTCTAATTCAAGTGCAATGAGGGTTTACTTGTGCTTTATGTACAATGAGGATTTACTCATGCTCCATGTGCAATGAGCCTTGGCTCATGCTAATTCCATGTTAAGTGTTGTTTCCACATTTCCATGTTATCATTATCATGCTTTATCATGACTTTATATTCATGTTTCTCTTATTTTCTATTGATATTCCTATTTCCTAACATGTATTTTACTCCTCATGATATTCCATGTGTACTCCCTTACTGGGCTTTTTAGCTCACCCTTTTCTTATGAATGTCCTCAGGTTATCCCATGCAATGTTAAGTACGAAGGAATGTAGTGGTCATGTAAAGGAAGATTTCAATAAAGATGTTGTATTTCATGTTTCAAGTTTTTTTGTAATGATCCTAAGCCCAAAAGACACTAAAACTCTCAATCTTCTTTGTTGTATCAAGTTATGTTTTATGTAATAAATCATGTTCAAGTTTGTAATAAAAGCAGGGTTGTCATATACCAAGTCGGACCACTTCCTAGCCAGATGGGAGCAGAGTTCAGTAGAGAGCATGGGAAGCCTCTACGTGTAGGAGATATTTCGACTTCATGGAGTACCATCAACGATTGTCTCAGATCGTGATGCTCGTTTCACATCCAGGTTGTGTAAGGGATTGCAGGAAGATTTTGGGACCCAGTTACGCTTGAGCATAGCGTTTCATCCTCAGACTGATGGTCAGACGGAGCAGACCATCCAGGTTCTAGGGTATATGCTATGAGCTTGCATACTTGACTTCGGTTGAAGCTGGGAGGATCGCCTACCACTGGTGTAATTATCTTATAACAACATTTACTATTCCACTATTGGTATGGCACTATTTGAGGCTCTGTACGGGTGACCCTATAGGTCACCACTTTTTTGGACTGACCCAGGAGAGTCAGCACTCATGGGCCTAGAGATGGTGCGAGCTACTATAGAGAAGGTGTAGGTCATCCAAGAGTAGATGAAGACTGCACAAAGTTGGCAAAAGTCTTATGCAGACAGGAGGTGGAGGCCCTTGGAGTTCGAGGAGGGAGACCATGAGTTCCTTCGGGTCTCACCTCGATGGGGATTGTAGATGTTTGGCCAAGGCAACAAGCTATCTTCGAGGTTCATCGTTCCATTCCAGATTCTGAGTAGAGTTGGGGAGGTGGCATATCGCTTGTCTCTACCTCCTCAGATGGACCGGGTACACAACGTCTTCCATGTGTCACAGCTACGAATGTACATGCATGATCCATCGCACGTCATCGACTGGGGCGAGATGGAAATCGATGATTGAGAAACCTTTGCTGAGTACCCAGTGGTGATCGAGGATTGGAAGGAAAAGATCTTTTGTGGGAGATCTATTCCCTTGGTGTGTGTCTGGTGGCAGCACGAGAATCTCCAGGAGAGCACATTTTATTATCGGGATGAACAGACGAGAAACCGTGGATCTGGAGGATTAGCCACGGTGCGAGGAGGAAGACGACGTTTCTGGAAAAATCACGACTAAACGGCATGTAGTATGGGCTACACGGCGTGTGTTCACAGTTAGAACACCTGGTGTGTACTCTAGGAGTACACGGACACAGTTTTGGTACACGGCCAAGGACACGACGTGTATACCCCTCCCCGGCCAGACCTGACCAGATACATAGGATACCCCATGTGCTGGTACACGGGTAGGCGGCACTGACAGAGACCGTGTACAGGCACATGGAAAGCATACACGGAGCGATCCCTAGGTCCTCGGACATGGAGTGTTATTCTTTTACACGTCGTGTAGTAACATTCTATCAAACAAGACGAATGACACAGGCCGTTTACACGGGTAGTACTCGGAGTCAAGGAACACAGCGTGTGATTCTTCTACATGCCATGTAGTTGAGTTTTACATAGCTTGAATGGATGACACGGGCCGTTTACACGGGAAGTACCCAGAGTCAATGAACAGGTCTTGTAACCATAATACACGCCGTGTAACCAATTCTTCATGGCTTGAGCCAGTTGCCTTATGTGACTTGGGCTAGTTTTCTTAGGGTTTGTCCCCTTGGTCTTTCTCCTGAAGGTTTCCGGTATCATTTCATACTTACAAGAGTATGATCCCTTCAGTAGTACTTATTGAATAGATTTGTTGGAATACCCTCTGTGAGACTTAGAGTTGGATCCTCTATTAATTCCTGGAACCCTAGGTAGAGTTCTTTGTATTGACGTGACCAACTTTACCCGGGCGTCGATCCTCTACTTAGCGGATCAGTTCAGACCGAGTTGTTGGAATCACCCCATGGATATTGGTAGTGATCCTCATCTGAGAATCATGTTCTCAAGTACTTGTGGAGTGTGTTCTCCTGGAATGAGTACTTTGTATCTCTCTCTTCGGACCTAGGAGTGTGTTCTCCCGGTTGCAGACTTAGTGGAATCTTCGAGCTGGATCTTAGTAGTGGTTTGGCGGTAGTCGATTGTGTATGAGTATATCTGGATATTCTTGTTATATGTTCTGTAGAAATATACTGTATAGAGCTGAATGTATCTTTCCTTTGTGGTATTTTCCCTTGGTGTATTCCTTTGTGGTTTCGGGGTGTCCTACTGGGTATTGTTATACTCACCCCTGCACGGGCTTTTCCCGCACGTGTCATGTCTTATACAGACAAGCGAGCCTTTGACAGGATTCTAGGCGGACCAAGACTGGACGGTACTCAGTGAGATCAGACAGGCTGAGGTGTGTTCCAATGACTAAATATTGCAGTCCCAACACCTTTCTTCATAGGTTGGACTTTTTTACAGACTCTCTTTTGGTGGGCTTGTAATTTTGGCCCAGGGTTTTACATTAATGTACTTTACCTTCTTGTCGTACTCTGTTGGTTGGTTTTTTTAGTGTATGAATAAATTTTTCCTTTTTAGTAGTTTTTATTTTTCAGCTTTGTGGGCTCAGAAATGTGTGTGCCTATGTACAGGTTTCTAGGCAATTCCTCTTATTTTAATAGAATGCCTACTTGGTGCTAGTCACCAGCCCCTGGTCTATTGGAGGCTGGTTTGGGGAGTTGCGGCTCAGGCCCCACTGGGACGGGTCGTGAAAGACAAACCCGTTATGGGGGTTGTATTATGTAGATCCAACTAGGGAATATGCTGCATATCCAAATAGTGTCATCTTTTGACTAACATTCCTATTATGTGGGAAACTTATGCAAGGCCTCCTAAGGGCACATGATGCATAATCAAGAAAAAGAGTTCTCAGGTATTAAAAAATATGTCACCAGAAACCGTAAGAAATATTATAATGATTTGAAAATATTCATGATTAAGAGTATGAAATATGGAACGGTTTTATGTTAAATGCATATGGGAAATATTTTAACCAGTATTGGCCATGATTTTGATATCTTTTACATAGATCTGACTCATATGTAAAATGGAGACTTTCTTTGTTTCTTCTAAATTAATGTTATGATGTGCCATTTAATGTCATGAAATGAGTAAATTTTCACCAACATAAGGAATTAAAACACCTTAATTATATAAAGAAGAACCTTATCCAATTCCTAAGCTCACTTGAGCTATGCTTGACATGAGAAACAAGGAGTAGTAAGGGTATCTTTTATAATAAAAATGTGACACATATAAAGAATGGGGGTGTTAGATTTCTATACAATTTAACATCATGCAGTAAGGATGAAAAGGAATCGATATGAAAGGAAAGACATATTGTAACTAGATTAAGGAATAAAACCCAAGTGTCACTATATGTCTTATTGGGGAATGAATCAAGTCATACATAGTACTTAAAACATTCTCTAAGCAGATTTGATTCTTATACAATAAATAAAAGGGGTTTTATTTACGGCTGGGCCCGTGATTAGAGATCTAGGTATCTCTATATATCTCAAAATAGATGAGAATCAAGACGTATGTAGTTCTTTAAACAATCATTCCTCATGCTAATGGTGTTTGACATAAAGAGTGGGGGATTTTGACATGTTCTGAGAGAATGGTAAATCTTTAGACATAAAATGTTATAAGGACCAAATCATATATCTTAATGAAACACTATGTATAGATCTGATTCATATAAAGGAATAGAAAAGAGAATACTAATTTTTTGTGATTGTGGCTAGGCCCAAAATTAGAGATTTAGACGTCTCTACATATCTCATTTAAAATGAGAATCAAGCCTTATGCAGTTCTTGAAACATGGTCTCTATGCAGATCTGACTCAGACAGAGGAGAGATAGGGACTCATGTGCTACTAAGGAGTAGTGATTATGTCAATGATGTTTGTTTATGTAAGCTTCTAAAATTAAATAGAGATAATTTTAGTTGTACAAATGATTTCATGTAGTTTAACGTCATGCAACAAGGATAAAGATGCTACGCATTTTAATGTCATGATGCATGGACACTGATGGTTGTTATGCATTTTAATGACTTATAACTAGGACATGAGGGATGTGTAGTTTTAAGTCTTACAGAAAGGACATGGGGGTTGTGTAGTTTTAAGTCTTGAAACAAGGACTATTTTTACAAAACTACACAAAATATTTCTTCAAAAAACTTGCATTGGTTGGAGTTTTTTAAGATCTCCATCCATTGAGATTAAGGCATATGATTCATTTGAATAGAACTTATGTATGGAATATGGTCCGTCCCACTTTGGCTCATGTTTTGGAGGTTTCTTTTCTGGTATCATTGGAGTCATAAGGACTAATACCAATTCTCCATGAAGGAATGAATGAAAGATAATTTTCTTATTAAAAGATCGCGCTATTCTGTTAGGATAGACTTCTAGATGATGAAAAGTATGCAATCTTTTCTCATCTAATCTTTCCAACTCATCAAACTATTTCTAAGATCTTTCATCTGTAGACAACTGATCACAGATTGCAACTCTAAGCGAAGGAAATTTTATTGCAATTGGTAAAACTGCTTCGGTTCCAAATACCAAGGAATAAAGAGTTTCTTGGGTATCAGTACAGATATTTTCCTGATAATCCCATAAAGCATTCAAATGTTTATTAGGCCATGATTTATTATCTTTATCCACTATCTTCTGAAGTATATTTCATAGGGTCTTATTGAAGGCCTCTATCTGTCCATTGGTCATGACATGATAGCGAGATGGATGGTTGGACTTGATATTGTGTTCCTGATATTTTTTTTTACTTCATCGGAACAAAAATTGGTACCATTGTCTGTCAAAATAGTATGAGGGACACCAAATCATGTGATGATATTAGTTTTGAATAAACTAATAATTCTTTTGGCTTTGACTTCCTAGAGAGGTATTTCCTCATCCTATTTAGAGAAGAAGTCAGTAGCAGTGAGAATATACTTGAACTGCTTAGTCGTGGCTGGAGGATAAGGCCCTACTATATCCATTCCCCATGTGTAAAATGGCCAAGAGGATTTAGTTGTATATAGATACTCTGGGGGTTGATGAATGAAGTTGGCATGAACTTGGAAGGGACTACATTTTTATGTGAAATCTGTACAATCCTGCATTATTGAAGTCCAAAATAATCCAAGCCTTTGGATTTGATCAGAGAGTCTCTGCCCAGATTGGTGGGAACTACAAGCTCTTGAATGTACTTCATTCAGGATAGGTGCAGTCTCTTCTCCATCAATACATCTAAAGTGAATTACAGTAAATCATTTCCTGTAAATGATCTTTTGATGGTCTGGACTATCATAAAAAGTAAAATTGGCCGCTCGTCACCAGATCTGTTCCTTCTCAGCCCTATCTGATAGAAGTACACCATTTTTAAGATATTCCATGATGGATGTTCTCCATCCCGTGGTATGACCACATGGTTCCGAATGAGGAAATATTTCATTAATTTCCTCCATCCTGGTTTGAAAAAAAGATGAGGCCACACGACGATGAGTTATGCTGATAACTCTCTCATCCCGATTTGGATCTGCAAAGGCTATAGTTGCGTTATCTATTGCATCTACTTGAGCATTTAGTGATCGTGGTACATAAGACAGTGTTCGCTCTGAGGGAAATTTATCCATTAACCCTCTGACGTAATCACACAAAGGAATTAATTCTTCTTTTCTAATTTAATATTACCCATTTATTTTTTTGATTACTAACTCTGAATCACCTTTTACCTATAAATGATCCATTTTCACCTGAAGGTCCAATTCCAAACCTACGATGAGAGCTTGGTATTCTACTTCATTGTTGGTACAACCTTTCGATAATAGGAAAGAGAAAGGAAATACTACCTTTTTTGGAGAAATAAGGACAATTCCTAATCCAACCTTATTGAGTATAGGTTTTTCCATTCCCTTTCATGTTTGAATTCTGAAAGAACCATCAAAATACATTTCTTATGTTTGGGAATTATCTTGAATAGAGAAGACCTCTTTATCAGGAAGTTGAGTATTAAATGATGTATCTTCTGTAGATGGATGCTCAGCAAGGAAGTCAGCAAGAGGTTGGACTTTTATTACCTTTTGAGGTACAAACTAGATATAAAATTGTTCCAAAATAACATCCCACCATGCCAGACATCCCATAATCATAGGACGACTGAGGATAAATTTGAGTGGATTATTACGAGACACTAATTAGACCTCATGATGGTTCAGGTAGTGCCTCAACATCTGAACTTCAAAGATTAATTCTAGGCAGAACTTTTCAATACATTAATACTGAGTTTCCACATCAAGAATAGTTCGACTGAGATAGTAAAGGTTGTTTTCATTCCCAACATCATTCTTTTGGGCGAGGAAGGCACCAAGTGATCGATATAAAGCTGTCAGATATAGAATAATCAGTCTTCCTTCAACAGGTGGCATTAATACTAGTAGACTCAAGATATATTTATTGAGGGTATTAAATGCTTCTTGGAAATCCTCAGTCCATTGGTAGGTGACTCCTTTCTTCATTAATCTGGTGAATGGTAAACACTTTCTTGCAAAATTGGAGACAAAGTGCTAAATATAGGACAAGTGTCCTTGGAGTCCTCTTAATTATTTCTTATTTCTAGGAGGTTACATACCAAGGATTGATTATGTTTTCTCAGGATCAATATTGATACAATGATGGCGTACAACGAAGCCAAGGAATTTTTTTAAGGTTACCTCGAAAGAACATTTCAAGGGGTTCATCTTCAAACAGTGTTGCCAAAGTTTATTGAATATGGTTTCAAAATAATCCAAGTGATTGGAAAATTGTCTGGATTTTTCCGCCAAATCATCCATATAACATTCAACAAATTTCCCTAATAAGGGTTTGAAGACATGGTGCATGGAACGTTGATATGTTGCACCTACATTCTTTAAACCAAAGGGCATTACCCGATATAAAAACACACCTTAAGGGGATATAATGGATATAAATTCTTCATATTATGGGTCCATTAATATTTGATTATACTTAGAGTATCCATTCCTGAAGGAAATAGCTTCATAACCATTCATTGCATCAATTACAAGTTCTGTAATCGGGACTGGAAAATCATCTTTAGGACAATGCCGTTTGAGATATCTGAAATCAATGAAGACACTAATTTTTCCATTATTATTTTTCAACAATACAATATTTTCCATCCATTTGGGATAATGAACATACCTAACAATGTTCACCTTTATAAGCTTATCAACTTCAGCTTCAATTTTAGAGGCATGAGTTGGGTGTGTTCTACATGCTGCTTACTTAAATCCATGATGTTCTTCTGGAAAACCCAAATTACGGGTTGATACATTAGGATTAAGACCTGGATTTTATATATAATTCCAAGAAAATATATTTTTATGTTTCTTTATAATGGAATTTTACACCTCTTGTTCTTCAGAGGTCATGGCCGCACTAATTAGAGTGGGGCGTGGGTCTTCTTTTGTACCTAGATTTATTTCTCTGAGTTCATCCACGGTGGTAGAGAAAACTTCTTAAAATGATAGGGGAGCATCCTCAAGATCTTCCTCTTCTTCTTCATTGTGTATTACCTCTTCTATTCCCACTTTCATTGTAGATGATAAGGAAAAACTTCCAGTGTTAAGGGAGAAATTTTTATTTGAACATCCCGAATAAAAGGCCACCATATCTGACCCTACTAAGGATGAAGGGTCTTCCTATTGTAATAAAGAGGGATTGATGGATTAAGAATCGATATATTTGTCTTCCTATATCATTATCACTATATCTTCTACTCTGGTTGATTAAGTAGATGCTTGTTGTAGTTTAGCAGATGAGATGAAAACATCTCCCTTAAGGCTTTTATCATTTCTTGGTGTATCAATAATTTCTTCTATGTTGTTAGGATCAATTTCCATAATTGAATTCATGGAAGTTACTGGATGAGTCTTTAGGTTTGGTTTTACCCTTTCAGTTTGATTGATGGGTAACAAATAATCTGTACTCAAAAGTATGAATAGATTTTAGGGGATTTTTTCTAGTCCATATGGAGCATTAAATCTAGTTATCTCCTTTGTCATGGACATTTTTCATTTTCTCTGATAAAACTCTTCCTTAATGTATTGTGATTCACATGTTTTTAAAGGATCCTTGTCACCATAAAATGTTCCGATTTGACCATTGAAATGGTATTTTAGAAATTGGTGGTATGCCGAAGGTATGGCTGCATGTTAATGAAACCAAGGCCTTCCAAGAAGAATATTGACGGTTGTGTCCTAATGAACAAGCATGAAATCTAAATTAGACACAAGATCTAAAAACCGAGTTCTGAGTGTAATCTCGCCCAGAGTATATTTTTAATTATTTTCATATCCTCAAAACATTAAATTTGAAGGAGATAAGTGAGATTCAGTCAGGCCCAATCGATGAAGTGTACGAACGAGAATGAGGCTGACCCCAGATCCATTATTAATGAAGGATTGTCGAAAATATATATCATTGAACTTGCCAGACAAATACAATGGTCTAAAATTCCCATGCACAACATCATCTTTATCTTCATCCATAAAAGATATGTCTGCATAACATTCTTCAGGATCATTCTCTATAAGGTAAACCTTAGTAGCAGCAAATTCAGTTTCAAATTCTTGAGGACATAACAAAACCTCAATGAGTGCTTCTCGAAGATATTTTGACAAGTTCAAAGCATCCAAAATTGATAACTTGGTTGGTAATTGGGCTTATCGTTTCAAGACATCATTCTTTTTTTCCAAAGGTATACGTTTCCCAGCACAGAGATGTGTTTTTCCAGGTGCATTGGAAGTTGATTCTTTTGATGTAGATGTATTCTATGTCGGAGCAGAAGCTGGAAATATTGCTGTCTTTGGAAAATTAAACTGACTAGGTCTATTAATTTTCCGAGAAGAATATAGAATGGCTTCTAATCAGTCCTACAAAATATTTTTTTCAGAACTGAATCTGTATTTCATGAACGAAACTCCTTGCTCCTGTTGATCCTACTGAAGGTCTCTTCCATAAGTTTCTTCCACATAAACAGATCGAGCAGGGATAGTGTTAAAATTGATGTTTTTAGAATTCCCATGTCTTCCCCTGTATCCTCGACCTTGGACCCTTCCTCTTACTCCCCAATTAGGTACAAGGAATTCTGGATCACTATAATCAGAATCACCATTGGAATAAGGATATGTTAAATGGATAACATTAATAAAACCAAAGATCAATTCTTCATCTGATGAAGATTCTTCTTGACATGTTAATTCTATTTGTACTATTTGGTGGGGAGGTTCCCGTGATTTTTAAACAAATGGTATAAAATCTTCTAGGGTCAAGGATAACTTTGGCCTTAACACAAGCTCATTTTCTAAAGACTTCTCTTTTTTCCTTATGATCATTTTTTTCTTTGAGGAGTTGGCTTTTGATGAAGATGATGTTGTTGTGGTAAGAGTGGAAGAAGACAAAATTGGTTGTTTCAACTGTGTTCATAAAATAGCATGAGTCTGGATGATCATTTTACTAATCATCCAATCATTATATTTTTTCACATTTTTTACATTTAATATTTTTCTATTCTCTCTCTTCCTCTAGATTGGTTGCAGTAACACATGGTACTTGTGGTGATGAACTTTTCAATTTCACTTGTCCAAAGTATACCATCTTTTGAAGAAAGTCTTTAAAAACAAAACACTCTTGAATGGGGCATCCCAACATCTGATGAAAGGGAAAATAATTCAGATGATCTTCATATCTATATTTATTTGTCTTTTTTGATATTAGAAACTGAACTAAATTGTTTTCTAAGGCTGAGATGAAGTAACCAAGAACATGTTCGTTCCTGAAAGAATAAAATTTATTCTTTAAATCCTCAAATAGTTTAAGCCTTTGATCTCTTTGATCATCTAGACGAGGCAGTCATTTCTGTTGATGCTCTGGAGACCGAGCCCTTTGATATGATGCGAATCTTGAAGTATAGGTAGGTACATGTGCCTATTTGAGGGTGATTGTAGTAGCTTTGACCTTTCTTATCATACTCCCCAGATCTGATGTAATAACACTAGTTTTAGCCTTAGTTTCTATAATATAGTATTCAATCTGTTGAGAAACTGAAGTAAGGTCTCGAAACCCTCCTGTATATTTCACAAGGATCAATGGTGTACGTAATTTCTCATGCATATTTTCCACATAGATTTGCATAAATTCTTCTTGAGGGAGTGTTAGACCTAAGGATTATGTTAATCCTTTCCATAATGCAATGAAATATGAAACTCTTTAATTATAACATTTTTATACAATTATCAAGACAAAAAAATATCATCTTTGGTAGCATTGAGCTAAATTGGAGAAGAAAGTTTTGACGTAGATCTTCCCATCCAGTAATTGATCAAGATTGTAAACTTATATACCAAACAATAGCTGGCCCTTATAATGACTACACAAAACACCTAAGCTAAGCAGCTTTATAACGACCCATACTTTACATACATTGTTAATACTTCGAAATTGAAGCAAACTTATTACAACATATGACAAAACCACAAAGGACCGTATAGGTATAGTGTCTTTAGAAACTGGGAAACATAAACAACTGGTTCATAAATCTTCTACAGTGTCTCCCATTTATTTCATCATATCTAGGGTCCCTTTTAGCATATTCTACTTAATATCCATCTTCCTGACCTGGGGAAAAGAAAACATAAAAGGGTGAGCTTAAATGCTTAGCCAGGGCAAATAAAGGAAATAAAAATCATATCATATCTTTATGAAAATCAAAACCTGCAAAAGAGATCATAATATCTTAACATGGAATAAATCATAGAAGTGAAAATGAGATCCCCATAATCATAACATAAAACTTGAAACTTTGTGGCATGCACACATAATCATGGAAAATCATTTCTTGTTAGTCATGACTCATTTCCAAGACTATCTTAGTGAACAAAGTCCCTTTCTGAACCGAGTTCACTCCTCGTTTCAGTCCTGTATCACTGAACCGAAATAACCTTCCGTTCCAGCCATGTCTATCTCATGAGATATAAAATCTATACCCAATGCATTGGAGGGAGATATAGGTCCCACCCATCTTATAATGAATTCTTTCTTATGTGTGCCACATAATCATAAATCATACATCATCGCATAACCCATGTAATAAAAATGGGATTCTTAAACAACATGACATCATAAAACCATTCATATAACTTAAAGGAATTCATAAACATAATTCCATCACAACATAGTCAAATCAATGTAATAATAGGGATAAAAACAGAACCCTTTTATTATCTTAGATGGAAAATAATTTTGATAAAATACTTGAACTCCATTCTTGAGGAAAATATCCTTTCTACTTCAAAAACATTTTTCCTTTCATAACATGTCATACAACTTTAAAATAAAAGAAGTTGATTAAAAATAAACTTGAAAAATTGTAAAGGAAGATTCTTGGAAATAATGTTTTAAAAATCCATTCATGCCGTATAAGTTAAAAAAAACATTCTTCGTACTTTTGTCGGAAAAGTCAAAAAGTACCTCGTACGAAAAAAACGACAAAAGATTCCTTTCATATTCTTTACTAAAAACTCACCGAAGGGTAAAATTGGATTTAAAACAGTGTAAGTGGATGGAAACAATATTACATATTGATGGAACATGGATGTGGATGATAAAATACACCCCAATAAATTCTTACGAATAAACAATCTCGGATAAAAATGATATTGTGATATTTCCCTTACCTTAGGTCCGATTTGCTTTGTTCGTGTCCGAAGCTCCTCTTCTTTGGAACGCCTCTTTGAGTCCTCCACTTAAGGAACTAAGATTGGTCTTTGGAGAAGACCAGGACCTCTAGGATTATTCTAGGGAAGTGGAGAGGAGAAAATGGCAGGGGTTGGCCGAGCTTGAGTGCTCAAATTGGTGTGAGGAGGAGGGGGAGGAGGTGCCCTTTTATAAGGGAGGAGAGGGGCACCTTAGGAATATCTCAAAATATTATTTTATATTAAAGTCAAAATCGGTTTATAATGGTTCCAAAGGGTCTTATTTAGAAGCTAAAGTGGGGATGGGTCGAAATCCTATCAACCAATAGGATTTAGACAAGTTTAGGGTATTATTTTAACCTTATCAATTAGATTTAACTCTAAGTTAATTAATTTAACTTTTACCGTGTCTTTTTGTTTTCTTTCACTATATGGTTAATACACTTACTATAACATGCCAAACGAACCCCAAATTGTTTATTATTAATATATATATCCTTATCTAAGTCATTTGGCCGAACCTTAGATTTTTAGGAATAAAATAACAATTAATAATATAATATTTGATTTAAAAACTATTTTGTGTCAATTTTGACACTATTTGATATATGATTTTTGTGAAAGTCATAACAGAATTATATGTTCAAAACAAGTTGATTAAATCAACATTAATATATCATAGTAACCTAGAAAATTAGTGGAATTCATAAAAAGTCTCAAATTACATTTATTTTGATGTTTATAACATCAATTATGTCAATATTTCATTAATAAGATAATTACTGCATCATCATTGTGTCATAAATAAATTAAATTATTTAATGTCTAAAAATTACAAATAAAATACCATCATGTAGGAAATATTTTTAGCTTTCTAATTAATATTTACAATCGAATTTATCTTATGTATAACCCCATATTAAAAATGATTTACTTATTAAACTATTTTAACCCTTCTTTAAATAAATTAATAATAAATGTCCTAATCTAATCCAAGTGGGCCTAAATGGTCATATTTTATTCCTAAGTTTGTTTTTGGTCGAATTAAACTTGTCCAATAGAATTAGGACATGTGTTAGGGTAATATTAATATCATATTTACCCTTAGGTACCCTATTTACTATTAATCGCGGTAAAAATCGTAAAAAGTTACTATTCACCAAAAAATTATTTTTATCTCATTGAACCACATTTTACTTACTGATATCAACCGTGTCTGTCGGATTTTCAAAATTCCATTCACAGAAGCGGTAAAATTAAGTTTTATGCAAAATTCAGTTTTTAACCTACCACTTAGTGGTTTCACTATTCATCAAAAATTGAAAGTTTTCAGAAAAATACCAAAATTTCACCCTAGGCTAATTTCGATATTCTGAGTCCAAAAATGAAGTCCATTTTGAAAAATAAAATTTATAAAATTTCAAAAAGTGGTTATTACTATTCATAACGGCTAGTTTTAATAGAATATTGTTGTTTAGTGAAACTCGGTATTGCGTACGACGCAAGCTATTGAGGAAGGTCGCGATTGCGTGTAAAGCAAGCCAAGCAAGTGTTGTGTAGAAAAAGATTCCTTTGATGATTTATATAACATAAAAGTCTCGGGTGTTACATTCTACCCCCCTTAAAAAGAATTTCTCCCTCGAAATTCGTCACTTTGTAACAAACAAATGAGGATACTTCTCCCTCATCATATCCTCAAGCTCCCATGTAGCTTCTTCAAGTTGGTGGTTCCTCCATAAAACTTTCACCAAGCGAGTGGTCTTGTTTCGTAGGACTTTTTCGCTATGATCCAGAATCTCTATCGGCTGTTCTTCATAAGAAAGATCTTGCTCCAGCGGTACAACTTCTGAGCTGAGTACATGTGAAGGATCTGGTATGTACTTTCTCAGGAGAGATACGTGGAACACATCGTGAACTTGAGAGAGATTCGGTGGAAGCGCCAATCGGTAAGCTACCTTCCCAACACGGTCCAGTATTTCAAAAGGACCGATATATCTAGGGCTCAACTTCCCCTTCTTTCCAAATCTCATAACCCTCTTCCAGGGAGATATTCGTAAGAACACTTTATCACCCACTTCAAACTCTAGGTCTTTTCTTCGGTTGTCGGCATAACTTTTCTATCGACTCTGAGCTGCTATTATGTGTTGTTGAATAGATCTAACCTTTTCTGCCATTTCATCAACGAGATCAGGTCCTAATAGCTTTCTTTCCCCAACTTCATCCCAGCAATTTGGAGTCCTGCATTTCTTTCCATAGAGAGCTTCATAAGGAGCCATCTGAATACTGGAGTGAAAGCTATTATTATAAGAAAATTCCACCAAAGGTAGGTGTTGATCCCAACCTCCTTTGAAATCCATAGAGAAAGCTCTCAACATATCTTCTAGGGTTTGAATTGTTCTATCAGACTGACCGTCTGTCTGGGGATGATAAGCAGTGCTGAAACTCAACTCTGTATCCAGAGTATGCTGAAGACTTCGCCAGAACTTCGAGGTAAATCTCGGATCTCGATCAGATATAATAGAAAGTGGTACTCCATGCAATCTTACCACCTCCTTTACATATATCCTGGCAAGCTGATCTAGAGAGAAATCCTCTCTAATAGTAATGAAGTGTGCAGACTTTGTAAGACGATCAACTATGACCCAGATATCATTATTGCCTTTGGATGTTTTAGGAAGTCTTGTGACAAAGTCCATAGTGATGTTTTCCCATTTCCATTCGGGTATGGGTAATGGTTGTAACATCCCCTTAGACTTCTGTCTCTCAGCTTTAACTTGTTGACAAACCAAGCATCGAGAGACATATTCAGCAACATCTCTTTTCATGCCATCCCACCAGAAGTACTCTTTCAGGTCCCTATACATCTTCGTGCTTCCAGGATGAATAGAGAATGAAGAACTATGAGCCTCATCCAGTAGCTCTTTCTTTAATTCAGGGATGGGAGGAACACAAACCCGATTCCTGAACTTTATTATCCCATCACAATCAAGGTTGAATTCAGGAACATTTCTCACCTTCTTTTGTAACTCGACATCTTTTTTCTGTGCCTCTTTAATCTTCACATGTATAGATGGTTGAACATTCATTTGAGAAAGATAAGATTTTTCCCCTTCCATTATAATTCCAAGATCCATCCTTTGTAAATCCATAAATATTGGATCTTTTGTGATCCTCATCATGGATAAACTAGCATGGTCTTGTCGACTTAATGCATCTGCCACCTTGTTTGCTTTCCCAGGGTGGTAATGGATTGAGCAGTCATAATCCTTAATCAGCTCCAACCATCTTCTTTGACGCATATTCAACTCCTTTTGTGTGAAAATATACTTTAAACTTTTATGATCAGTATAAATATCACACCTTTCACCATAAAGGTAATGCCTCCAAATCTTTAATGCAAAGATTACCGCAGCCAACTCCAAATCATGTGTTGGGTAATTTTGCTCATGGATTTTCAACTGTCGTGAGTCATAAGCTATCACCATATCATTTTGCATAAGAACACACCCCAATCCCTTCTTGGATGCATCACTGTAGATCACAAACCTTTCTCCACTACAAGGCAGTGTGAGCACAGGTGCACTGGATAACCTTCTTTTCAACTCCTTGAAATTCTCTTCACATTCCTCTGTCCAGACAAACTTAACTCCCTTCCGAGTCAACTTGGTGATTGGATTAGATAATCGTGAAAAATCTTTTACAAAACGTCGATAATATCCAGCCAAACCAAGAAAACTTCGGATCTCAGTTACTGTTGTTGGTCTTGACCATCTTTCGATAACCTCTGTTTTTGCTGGATCCACAGATATCCCCTCTTTTGAGATTATATGACCCAAAAATGCAACTTTTTGAAGCCAAAATTCACACTTGGTAAATTTGGCATAAAGCTTCTCCTTTCTCAGGGTCTTCAATATAATTCTCAAGTGATCTTCATGCTCTTCCTTGCTCTTTGAATAGACAAGAATATCGTCTATAAAGACTACCACAAATTGATCAAGATAGTCTCTAAAGACTCTATTCATTAGATCCATGAAGATAGCAGGGGCATTAGTAAGACCAAATGGCATCACTATAAATTCATAGTGTCCATACCTTGTACGGAAAGCCGTCTTTGGTATATCCTCCCTTTTGACCCTTAATTGATGATACCCTGAACGAAGATCAATCTTGGAAAAGTATTGAGCTCCGCGTAGTTGGTCAAATAAGTCATCAATGCGTGGGAGAGGATATTTGTTCTTGATAGTGATCTTGTTAAGTTCTCGATAATCAATGCAAAGTCTCATTGATCCATCTTTCTTCTTACCAAATAGAACAGGTGCTCCCCAAGGTGACGCACTAGGGCGTATGAATCCCTTATCAAGATTCTCTTGGAGTTGCTTCTTCAATTCCTGCAACTCAATTGGGGCCATTCTATAAGGTGTCTTTGAAATAGGCAAAGCACCCGGTACGAGTTCTATTGAAAACTCAACTTCACGATTTGGTGGAAGACCCGGCAATTCCTCCGGAAAGACATCATCAAACTCCCGTACAATGGGAATATTCTTAATCGTGAGTTTCTCACCAACCATTTGAGATAAATAACCTTCATTTAGTGGAATCAATACCCATAAGATGGAAGAAATTTCCACTGGAAGGTTATGTTCATCCTTGCATTGATAGACGATCGTAGATTGATCTGGAATATGAAATGTGACTTCCCTTCTTTGGCAATCGATATGAGCTCCATGTAGAGAAAACCAATCCATGCCAAGAATCATATCAAATTCCACTAAGGGAAGGATCACAAGATTTGCAGGAAGCACTTTCCCACAAACTTCGATCGGAGAAGAATTATAAACTTTTGATGCGATTGATGTGCCATTAGGTGTTGTCACAGCTAACTCAACATCTAATTGTGGAGGTAATACGGTGATACCCTTAGAAAAGTCTTCAGAAATAAAAGAGTGGGTGGATCCAGAATCAAATAAAACATTTGCTACTTTAGAGTGGATGGTAAGTGTACCTTTCACCACATCGTTATCGTACTCCACATCGCTGATAGAAATTGCATGTGACTTTCCTTTGTCTTTAGCCTTAAGATTTTGTTGACGTCGACCATCATCATCAACCCTTGGATTTGGGCATTGATTGGCATAATGCCCCATCTCCTTGCACTTGAAACATTGAAGTGTAGTAGGTTCATTCTGTGTATCCCTTCCTTTGTTTGCATCATTAGACATCTTCTTCCCATTATCACGGCATTCAAATGCCCGATGACCTTCTTTTCCACATTTAAAACATTTACTTGTCCCTTTAAGACAACTCCCTCCATGTTTCTTTCCACACTTTGAGCATAAGGAAAAGCTCATCTTCTTTTCTGTGTGCTCTTTAGATTTTTCTTTGAATTCCATCTTCCTCTTCTTATCAAACCCATGTGACTGATGGGTTACTCCAATCTCCATCTCGACTTTGAGAGCACATCGAACGATTTCCTCGTAGCTATTGAAGTCCCTTATGGCTAACGCCCTTCGAAGATTTGGTTTTAAGCCACTAAAGAATCGATCGATCTTACTCTCAGGTTGGATAATAATACCAGAAGCGTACCTTGAAAGTCTTGTAAAATTTGCTTCATAGGTACTAACAGATTCATCATCCCTTTGCTTCAGTTCAAGGAACTCTTTCTTCATATTTGTTCGGAGAATACGAGGGAAGTACTTATTGAAAAATAAGTTCTTGAACTCGTCCCATTCCATAGACTCAATTTCATCCCTTTGCCTCGTATTCTTAACAAGATTCCACCATTGATCCGCATCTCCTTCCAAACGATACACTGCTAGGATGACTTTATCATGCTCAGAACATTGAAGAACTGAAAATATCTTTTCAGTAGTACTAATCCATTGTTCAGCAACTAATGGATCAGTAGACCCGCTGAAAGAAGGTGGACGCTGCCTCATGAAGGATTCAACAGAATGTTGCTCCCTCCTTTGTTCGTTTGGAAATCCTGCATGATTCATAGCTTGAGAAAGTTGTGTGAGCATGGCTACAAGATTTTTCATTCCAGCTCCCATATCATTTGGTTGCTCAGGGGGACAATCATTGCATTGCCCATCGCATTCCGCATTAACACGGTTCCTTCGGGTTCCATCCATTGACTAAAACCAAGAAGAATAGTGTGAGCAACACTAATTATAATAGGAAACCACATAATTCAAAAAAAAAATTTCATGCTTATGGTCTTATCCTAGGTTATTCATGGCCATTTCTAAGATTGTGTTCTATGCTTAGACTTATCCTTAGGGTTCTTACTAAGGCTTTCACATCCTAGTTTCCAAAGGTTGACTATACCTTTCCTCTGATACCAACTATAATGACCCATACTTTACATACATTGTTAATACTTCGAAATTGAAGCACACTTATTACAACATATAACAAAACCACAAAGGACCGTATAGGTATAGTGTCTTTAGAAACTGGGAAACATAAACAACTGGTTCATAAATCTTCTACAGTGTCTCCCATTTATTTCATCATATCTAGGGTCCCTTTTAGCATATTCTACTTAATATCCATCTTCCTGACCTGGGGAAAAGAAAACATAAAAGGGTGAGCTTAAATGCTCAGCAAGGGCAAATAAAGGAAATAAAAATCATATCATATCTTTATGAAAATCAAAACCTGCAAAAGAGATCATAATATCTTAACATGGAATAAATCATAGAAGTGAAAATGAGATCCCCATAATCATAACATAAAACTTGAAACTTTGTGGCATGCACACATAATCATGGAAAATCATTTCTTGTTAGTCATGACTCATTGCCAAGACTATCTTAGTGGACAAAGTCCCTTTCTGAACCGAGTTCACTCCTCGTTTCAGTCCTATATCACTGAACCGAAATAACCTTCCGTTCCAGCCATGTCTATCTCATGAGATATAAAATCTTTACCCAATGCATTGGAGGGAGATATAGGTCCCAACCATCTTATAATGAATCCTTTCTTATGTGTGACACATAATCATAAATCATACATCATCGCATAACCCATGTAATAAAAATGGGATTCTTAAACAACATGACATCATAAAACCATTCATATAACTTAAAGGAATTCATAAACATAATTCCATCACAACATAGTCAAATCAATGTAATAATAGGGATAAAAAAAGAACCCTTTTATTATCTTAGATGGAAAATAATTTTGATAAAATACTTGAACTCCATTCTTGAGGAAAATATCCTTTCTACTTCAAAAACATTTTTCCTTTCATAACATGTCATACAACTTTAAAATAAAAGAAGTTTATTAAAAATAAACTTGAAAACTTGTAAAGGAAGATTCTTGGAAATAATGTTTTAAAAATCCATTCATGCCGTATAAGTTAAAAAAAACATTCTTCGTACTTTTGTCGGAAAAGTCAAAAAGTACCTCGTACGAAAAAAACGACAAAAGATTCCTTTCATATTCTTTACTAAAAACTCACCGAAGGGTAAAATTGGATTTAAAACAGTGTAAGTGGATGGAAACAATATTACATATTGATGGAACATGGATGTGGATGATAAAATACACCCCAATAAATACTTACGAATAAACAATCTCGGATAAAAATGAGATTGTGATATTTCCCTTACCTTAGGTCCGATTTGCTTTGTTCGTGTCCGAAGCTCCTCTTCTTTGGAACGCCTCTTTGAATCCTCCACATAAGGAACTAAGATTGGTCTTTGGAGAAGACCAGGACCTCTAGGATTATTCTAGGGAAGTGGAGAGGAGAAAATGTCAGGGGTTGGCCGAGCTTGAGTGCTCAAATTGGTGTGAGGAGGAGGGGGAGGAGGTGCCCTTTCATAAGGGAGGAGAGGGGCACCTTAGGAATATCTCAAAATATTATTTTATATTAAAGTCAAAATCGGTTTATAATGGTTCCAAAGGGTCTTATTTAGAAGATAAAGTGGGGATGGGTCGAAATCCTATCAACCAATAGTATTTAGACAAGTTTAGGGTATTATTTTAACCTTATCAATTAGATTTAACTCTAAGTTAATTAATTTAACTTTTACCGTGTCTTTTTGTTTTCTTTCACTATATGGTTAATAAACTTACTATAACATGCCAAACGAACCACAAATTGTTTATTATTAATATATATATCCTCATCTAAGTCATTTGGCCGAACCTTAGATTTTTAGGAATAAAATAACAATTAATAATATAATATTTGATTTAAAAACTATTTTGTGTCAATTTTGACACTATTTGATATATGATTTTTGTGAAAGTCATAACAGAATTATATGTTCAAAACAAGTTGATTAAATCAACATTAATATATCATAGTAACCTAGAAAATTAGTGGAATTCATAAAAAGTCTCAAATTACATTTATTTTGATGTTTATAACATCAATTATTTCAATATTTCATTAATAAGATAATTACTGCATCATCATTGTGTCATAAATAAATTAAATTATTTAATGTCTAAAAATTACAAATAAAATACCATCATGTAGGAAATCTTTTTAGCTTTCTAATGAATATTTACAATCGAATTTATCTTATGTACAACCCCATATTAAAAATGATTTACTTATTAAACTATTTTAACCCTTCTTTAAATAAATTAATAATAAATGTCCTAATCTAATCCAAGTGGGCCTAAATGGTCATATTTTATTCCTAAGTTTGTTTTTGGTCAAATTAAACTTGTCCAATAGAATTAGGACATGTGTTAGGGTAATATTAATATCATATTTACCCTTAGTTACCCTATTTACTATTAACCGCGGTAAAAATCGTAAAAAGTTACTATTCACCAAAAAATTATTTTTATCTCATTGAACCACATTTTACATACTGATATCAACCATGTCTGTCGGATTTTCAAAATTCCATTCACAGAAGCGGTAAAATTAAGTTTTATGCAAAATTCAGTTTTTAACCTACCACTTAGTGGTTTCACTATTCATCAAAAATTGAAAGTTTTCAGAAAAATACCAAAATTTCACCCTAGGATAATTTCGATATTATGAGTCCAAAAATGAAGTCCATTTTGAAAAATAAAATTTATAAAATTTCAAAAAGTGGTTATTACTATTCATAACGGCTAGTTTTAATAGCATATTGTTGTTTAGTGAAACTCGGTATTGCGTACGACGCAAGCTATTGAGGAAGGTCGCGATTGCGTGTAAAGCAAGCCAGGCAAGTGTTGTGTAGAAAAAGATTCCTTTGATGATTTATATTACATAAAAGTCTCAGGTGTTACAAGCTTCTTGTTACAAAGAAGTTCCCATCATGGGATCACAATGAGAAACAAAACGTGTTAGGTGTTGTTCCGGATCTCCCGAACCATTAAAGATTGGTAATGTGGTATTCAAAAAATTTGGTGGGGGAAGAATTGAATCCACCCATTCAGGGTAAGCTCTCTTTTTTGGATGAAATAGTGCATGTCGTTCTTCCCTAGCTTTCAATCGAGCCGTTAATACCTCAATTATGTTCATAAGAATTTGGGGAACATCTAAATGAGTTGGAAGCTATGCAGGTATAACAACTGGATCTTGAGTTGGTATAAAGACTGGTAAAACCACTGATAGTGGTGCTGATACCTGCCTTGGTTAATACCCAAGGAGGGGAATTCATTATTCTCATCTATAGTTACTACACATACTCTTTGTTGAGGATCTCCTATAAGAGTTTTAAGTTGAGGACTTTCTTGGGGATACCATCAAGTAGAAATTCTATTTCGAAGTAACTCTGTGTTGAGTCTTTTAAACTCCTTCATTTCCTATTCTTGCTATGAAAATCACTCTCCAAGCGAAGGATATTGACCTTCTCTAGGGGAAAGGGGAAATGAAATATAACTTTGTTCCTTTCCCCTTGATAGATTCCTTTTAGAGAGGGGGATGGTTATTTGATGGCACACCTAGATTCTGGGTAAGTCTCTGATTTCGAGTATGAAAACCTTCTTCATTTGCCTCAGTGTGTACCATATTATGGACAAGAGCATTATCTTCTGATTCCCCTGAACTGGACGTATTTTCTGAAGCATCTTCTTCAATGGTGTTAATAACATTCACTGATGCATAATGCATTGAAGGAATTCTATCAATGTTTCTGCTTGATCGCCTCCCTTTGTGTCTTCTACGAGACTATGTTCTCCTATATGAAGAATTATCTAGAACTGTTTGGTGGATAGTAACCCAAAGAGAATCCTTGGATTGTTTAGTTGTACACTTTCCTTGTGGCCTCTTCTCTAATTGGGAGAAAACTGATATCCATTGAGGAGGGGATTATAGATGTGAAAAATCCCCCATCCCTACAGGCAGGGGAAAATCATGTTCTTCTTCTTCAAATCTTTGAACGTTGTTTAATGAATTTTTAAGGTTGAATTAAATGAGCCCCCAGCCTTGAAAGCTAGAGTGATTCTTAAACTACTGTGGTTGAAATTTGTGCAACTGATCTTATGATTTTGTAGATTTGGGTTCTAACATTATCTGGGTATGTCATCCGGAAATCACATAAATATCCTATTTCAGAATATTGTTGTGCTATTTTAAATATTTGTATCCTCTGATGCCTGAAATCCTCTAAACCAGATGCCTGTTTAAGATTCTCAGATGTTTGATATCAATGTTTCTCAAAAACTTCTTTTCATTGGTCCTGATTCTGATGAGAATTGGTTGAGCCTTGTTCTTGAGCATACAGTTTATTACATACAAAACTTATTGATTGTGGGTGACCAAAGGAAATAACATTGCATGAGACCAATTTTGGCTGACTTTGCTGATTTTGGAGTTCAGTGAAATGCAATGCTCCATATGCACACCATCCTCTGATATGAACACTAGATGTCGAATTAGAAATTAACTAGTTTAGCCTCTTTAGAGCATTGAGACATGCACGGTGAATGGTTCTCTGCTGTTTTTCAACCTTTAGATTTTGAGAAACAGAGAGAGATATCAAGTCAATTTGGCACTATAACCCTCCTATTACATTTACATGATTTTGATACTCATCATATGGTAAGACTTTGGTTTTCAAATGATGAATATTTTTCCATAAGTTGAGACAAATTTCATTAATTCAATCTTTTGTTATCAATTACATAATGTTATAGTGAGAATTTTCCAATGGCCAAAACATGACTGGTATTTCTCCTTTAGCTAATTATTTCCTCATGTTTAACACATCTTCATAATATTTCACAAGATGTATCTCCACTTGATCTGACCAGAGTGGATGCTCTGTATTAGAAGACAAATGACTTAAAGGAGGTTCGTAGAATGACCATTGACTTAATATGTCTTCTGGTTGAGAAAGTGTTTCACCTGTAAATGACAAGCCATCATACATGACTAGCTTTGTCTTTTCAAGTGTCTCAAGATAGAAGGTATTTCTCATCTCTACATTTTCATTTATGGAATTGTCTTGATATTGTGAAATACTACTGTGGAGAGGACTTTGCCAGCGAATTCCATCATGGGGAGGACGACCACGATGGATTACATCAAGGGATAAATCTTCTTTCTGCATGGTCTTCTGGCTACATGGAGGGTTTTCTTGGCTCTCATCCAGAGATAGACACTCTTGATTGACCGAATTTTCATGAAGCAAGCCTTCATGATGATGTGTCTGATGAGGAACTTCAGAATTTCAAGTATAACTCCCATAATTAGGTAATGAGAGGATACAATATTGAGCATAAACAGATAAATGTCTGAGGGATTCAAGAAATCCAGCATTAAGAGGAGCCACATCACATTTTAACTTGTGATTTTCAAAAAATGTTTGGTGAGACTTTTTCTAGGATGTTCTCTGGTACTTAGTTGGGGCCACTTTCTCGGAAAAGTGATTATCATGGGAAAGTGTATGTTCCTTCCCTAGAGTGGTTATCGGAATAGACCGATTACCTATAATTGGAAAGGGTGTATGTTACAAATCTTGTTTTCCATATGATATGGGGGAGTATTCCCCATTATTATCTCGGACCGGAGCATAGGTGTGTATCTGCTCAGGGACGGCATGCTGATATGTAATCCCATGTGTGGGGAAAAATTTTTGTGTCTGTTTCCCTGATACTACTGAAGTAGTTGTTAAAATATCCTGGCATGCTTCCAGAATATGGGAAGGGATATGAATCTACCCTTTCAGAATGGATAAGATGTGTTTGGTTACTTCAATGGACGAACATGAATATACGTCCATTCTGTATCTGGATTAGGTGTATATGCCTGCTCCCGTCCTCCTTTTCCTGTCAATGGATATAGAAAGTACTCACGTATGGGGGTAGATAGTTGGGTCTGCCCCAAATTTGTCGTCAGATCTTTCTGACTAACTTCTTTGGGTGATACCAAATGAGACTATTGGATGGCTTGATGAACATTGGAAGTTGTGTGTACCTGCTGGATATTTTCCATCAAGTATGGTTGATGTAATTTCTTCAATACTTGCAGAGGAAAATGCTGGAATATTTGGTGATTGTAAATAGGTGTATGTTCTTGTTTACTAGTTTCCACCACATTAGATTAGAGGGCTTCTTTAAATACTGTCAGATGAGCCTGCCGACTGGATGATGACTTGTAAGAAGGTGTATGTTCCTATTCACGGTGCTCCACCAGGTTTATTTGGTGGGATTGGTGGGTTGTCGTTAGATGAGTCTTCAGAGTAGAAAAATTAGGACGAACGGTTTTATGTGCCCGCTTGTTGTTTTCTATCAAGTTAAATTGGAGAAATTATTTAGAGGAGGCAGATGTGATAACTTGATCCCTTTTGACCAAACGTTGTCCCTGACAGTTTTTCTTGCATGTCCGGGTCTGAGATACCAAGGAAAAACTTCCAGATGCAACAACCCCATCATGTTGGGGGTACACTACCAAGTGATTATGGTGGAGATTTCTGGTGGGAGTCCTCTGGAAGGACTCATGCATTCATGAATTAAGGCCTTGAGTGACCCCTTAATCCACCTCCCTATAGTACGTGAGTAATTGATTATTGAATTCGAGGGATTGTAACACCCCAAGATTTCATAGTGTGTCATTTCTTCAAAATAATTCAATAACTTGCACTATACGCAACACCGAGTTCAATCACACCATGACTTACAAAAAAAAAGCCGTTCAAAAGAGGTTATGAATAGTTATATCTAAATTTTAAACTTTATATAATCCTTATAATTTTAGAATCCATATTATGAGTTTCTTAGATATAATGCAAGAACAAATTCATTTTCAGTATTGCACTTTTATCAACTTTTAATAGTGAACCCTTTTTAAATACAATATTTTAAACTTTTTGACTAAATGGGGACATCAAAAATTTAAAATGAAACATCCCAATCTTCCACGATACGCTTTCTTTGAATAATACAGTAGCCTGTGTTGTACGCAACCTTGAGTTTTAACACACACCATAACTAATCAAACTAGCCGTTATGAATAGTAATACCTACTTTTTGAAATTATATATATTTTATATTTGAAAATGGACTTCATTTTTGGATTCGGAATATCGAATTTAGCCTAAGGTGAAATTTTGGTACATTTCGGATAACTTTCATATTTTGATGAATAGTGAAAATTACTAAGTTTTAATTAAAAACAACTTTTTTAATCAAAATAATTAATAGTGATAAATTATTAATTTGAGTGGTTTTAAAGTATATTTAGAATATATTTTTACCATTTAATATAATGTTGGTCATTGGACATAATTTTACAATTAAACCGAACATAAACGAGTGTCAATCTTTTGATAGTTATTATCTCTTAAAAACACGCTTTTTGTTTTGACAGCGGGAATTAATTTTAAATTAATTTCTGCCACTTCTGTGTTTTGAATTTAGGAAAATGGATTCCATATTTGGAATCAGGATGTTCAAATTGTGTAAATAGGTAACTTTTATTTTTAGACATTTTGAATAATTACTGCGGTAAATATTTTATTTACCATGGTTAAGGGTAAATCCGGTAAATAAGGGTTAAAAAATAATATTATAATAATACTAAATTACCCTAAAACGTGTCTTAACCCTATTGGTTGATACATGGTCGACCAGGGGAATCTTTGGGTCTATTTTGGGACCCCATGGATCCACTTGTAAGTGATAATGACACTTTATTTTAATTAAGATAAAATGAATACAAAAATGACACAAGCATATATCTTTTAGAAAACCCATTGTTACATAGGGTTATATATGTTGGATTTTAGATTATAAATATTAATTAGAAAGCTAAACCTATTTACTACATAATGATATTTTATTTATAATTTTTAGACATTAAATAATTTATTTTATTTATGACACAATGATGATGCAGTAATTACTATAATAGTGAAAAATTAAAATAATTGATATTATAAATACCCAAATAAATATAATATGAAACTTTTAATGAATTAAACTAATTTTCTAGGATAATATGATATATTAGGATTGATTTAATTGACTTTGTTCGAAGTAATCAATCTGTTATGAGTTTCACAAAAATCAACTATTGAATAGTGTCAAAATTGACATAAAAGAGTTCTTAAAACAAATATTATATTATTAATTAATATTAAATTCCTAAAAATCTAAGGTTCGGCCAAGAGACTTATATCATGATAGGTTCATCATTAAGGTACCACTTGTGGGTCGCTTGGATGTATATAGTAAGTTTATTAACCATATTATATAAAAATACAAAGAGACATTGTAAAAGTGAAACTAATTAACTTAGAGTTAATACTTAAAGATAAGGTTAATATAAGTACCCAAACCTGTCTAAATTCTATTGGTTGAGTGGTGTTCGACCTATCCCCACCTTAACCTTTGAATAATAAGCTTTGGAGCCATTAGAAACCGAATATGAATTTATTATAAATTAATATTTCTAGCTTTTCCAAAGGTGCCCCTCACCCCTCTTATAAAAGGGCACTCCTCCTTCTCATTTCTTCACACCTTCAAAGCCTTTTGGTTCGGCCAAACTCTGCCCAAATACTCTCCCAACTTCCCTCACTACAACCTAGAGGCCTTAGTTTGATCAGAAATCCAACCTAAGGAGCCCTTTTGATCAAATCAAAAGGAAGAACCCGAAGAAGAGGTAATGATTTAACCACCCTTTTCTAAGTTCCTTTCTTCTTTCACTTCTTCTTCCTTTGTTATTACCATTCTAAAATAATAACTCCAATATCTCACATATACTGTGATGTTATTATAAATATAGTACAAACATATTCACTATTCTATCCACCCTTTGAATAACATGTCACCATACATGCGTACGTACGGCTTACCGTCTCCACGTCGTGGTGTAATTGTTATTCAATATAATATTATTTGGATGGGTATAATAATGATGTGTAAATCATGTAAATAATAAATATAAAATGTTAATGATTCTGTATATATGATATACCATCCATTTATATATTATTTTAATATCAAAAGAATGATATCGTCGCTCGTGCGTACGTACGGACTACCGTCTCCACGAACGCGATGAGATTCATTCTCCATCGTATCCATTCAAGTATAATTATCATTTTATGATTTAAAAATGATGTTTAAGGACTTGATATCATTCTGGATATAAATAAGATACAACAAACATGGCTTATGTAACAAAACATATAAAAGAAAATGAGTAAGTTAACACCCGAAACGACGATAATTCTAAGATATTATTAAAAAATCAATGTTAAAAGATCATATATGATATCATATTAATATATATGATTCTTGTATAATTTAATAACAATTATTTCACCATTATACAGGAGGTTAACCTACCCCAACCAAGGAAAAGTACAAGGTAAGGGTTATTTCACAATCTCTTCATTATCCGAGGTTGTTTATACGTAATAATCTACTGGGATCTCTTTATCACCCACATCCATGTTTCTTAAAAATGCATTTCAAAACATTTTTACTATTTACTAGAATATGAGTTAAAGTCATTTATACCCTTTTTGACTTTTATAAGTGGTTTATAAAGGAATCTTTCGGTTGTTTTCAAAACAAGGTCCTTTTTAACCTTTTCGACAGAATTAAGGTAAGAATGTTTTTTTTAACGGCGGGTGCGGCTATTTTCCTCCATTATAAAATCTTCAAAGCTTCACTTACAAGCTTATAAGAATATTTTCAAAGAAAATGTTTTATTTTTTATGGATCTTAAATTATTTCAAAATAAAAGGAGATATTTCTTTAAAAAGAATTTTGATTTCATCTATGTCAACATCCTTTGATGGATTTTAAGATTATTTGAAGTTGATTTATTATGATACAAAACTTCTATATTGTATTGAAGGTTTTGTGATATGTTTGATTGTGGATGTGCTATTTTTATACCATTCATAGTTTATGGTGAAAGTATTGACATTTCATATGCTATTTTTAAAATGAATGTTTATGTTATGTTTAAACCTTTTCATATGGGAATGCATTGGACTTAATATGTGACGGGTGGAGCCCGCTATAGCTCCTCGATGCATCGGTAGGTCTCATGAGACAAACTAGTGTCTTGGCACAAGGCCTTGAAAAAAATCTTATTTGTAGTCTTGGCACGAGGCCTTGGCTATGTGGTTATGATAGTCTGGCATTATGCATTCCAACATTATGAAAGTGGTTATTGATTTTTGCATGTGATTATTCGATTAGTAGAATATCCATGTGAATAAGTAAATGGAATTATTTCATTTTATTTATGTCATACCATGTTGAAAGTTCATATTTAAAAGGCTTTTGTTTTAGTTATACATTTCCTTAAATGTTTATTCTTATTTATGAAAGTTTCCGCTATATTTTTATCCTTACTGGGCATTTGAGCTCACCCCTTTTCTATGTTTTATTTTTCCCAGGATGTGAAGAAGTAAGTTATGAATGACCTGCAGGGATTTTATGAGGGGTTAATAGTGTGGATTGTGGAAACATTATGTTTTTGTAGTAGTTTTTCATTTTATGATGTAATGTAAAACTTGTGAATATATCTAGTGTTTCCAAGGCTACTAAACCAACCGGTCTTTCGAGATTTGATCTTTCTTGTGATCATTCCAATGTTATGTAATAATGCACCGACTCTGGGTAACTGGGGTCGGGGCGTTACAGTTGGTATCAGAGGAAGTTTAGTACAAACCTTGGAAACTATATTTAGATAAACTCTGATTAGAGCACGTAGACCGAAGATGAACTTTGAGGATTAGTATAGAAGAACTTCCTAGAATATTGGTATTGTAGAGATTTTGTGAGTTTTCCAAGCAATACATCCCTGTCTGGATACGAGCAGGTAGAGGCGGCTCTGGCACAGATGTACCTAGGGGTAAAACCCGAAAACACCGCTTTGAGCTAGACTCGAACGGGAACTGGTGCACGACAACGGGCCTTGCTGCACTCTTGGTTACGACACTCCCGGGAGATATGCTTAGGATAATTCTCATTTTCTTTACAAACCATTATGAAGGGTTTATGAGTATATACATCCTCAAATGAGACATTTTTATGATTATGGATTATATCCATAAATAGTTCAATTTATGTTAAGTGTTTTATAAGTATGGGATTATGTATTTTGATTCATAAACTGATCTAGTGTATTCCATTGTTTAGAAATGGCACCCAGTAGAAGGAATGAGAACTCCAGAAATGCACATGATCCAAAGAGAAGGAAGGATCATATCTTTCATGGTCTTAAGCTAGAATTTATAAGAGAAATATTCTCCCATGTATTATCATCATATGAAGAAATAATATCATGTGTTGATAAGATAAGTAAAGAGTTTACTGAGTCCTATGGCTTTGAAGGAAAGCAAGAGAAGAAAAGGATATAAGAGAGAAAGATGGATAAAGGGAAGAGGGAAAAGAAGAATTTTCCCATATGTGGTAACTGTGGAAAGAAACACCCTGGAACTTTCCTGAAAGGAATGGGAGTTTGTTATAAGTGTGGAGGAAAAGGGCACAAAGTACATGACTGCAAGGGTAAGAAAATGGTTTCAAATGTACAATGCTTCATTTGCAAGGAGTTTGGACACTACGCGAACCTATGTCCCAGTCATCAGACTATGCCGCAAATGATGCTATTGGATAATAATCAAGTTATGATACTACCACAGATGAATAGGAATGATTAGAGTTATTATGTTGATTATATCAATTGAGTGTTGTATCAACAATGTACTTGTTATAATAATTATGGAGTATATAAGGATTGTACTGCAGTACTATTTCATTAAGGACTTGAGATTGTGTGGAACAAAGAAAAGTGACTCAATAGAAGGATAAATTTTTGGAAAATATATGGTTTATAGAATGATAAATCATAATATAGTTTTGATACTGAGGTAGTGATTTTAGAATAATACATGATTGATTTGGATAAATTATATTGGATATTATTGACTACCTTGAAGCTGATTAATGATTTGTATATTCCATCATTGTTGGGGTTTCTATATGGAATAAGGGAGTATGAATGTAATCAATAAGGAATATGGTAATACATGATGAAGGTATTCATATGCTATTACGGGGTAAAAAGGTTCTATATTATGTTTACCTTCCTTATAAATGTTGGATTGTGAGTTTGGACAGAAGTATTTTGGATAGTTCTAGTTTGGATTATTTTGGATTGCCAAAAAAACAACCCGGAGGTCGGGCGACAACCCGTCGCGTCCGGCAAGGCTGCGAGACTTGAACCCGCAACCGAAGGGCGACAAGGGTGTATCACCTACCACTGGCCCATGAGATGTCCTGGATTAAATAATGTAGTTTTTATTAAAATATCATGTAGATGAATTATAAATTCGTTTATTTTGGAACCCCTGTACGAATAGTGTAAATATAATTTTTTTTACATTCTATTATCTTTTAGAGTGAAATATGAGTTTGTGGTAGAAATTTATTAATGGATAAAACTCTAATTATAAAGTAAGTATATCTCCTTATGATCTTAGCCAATCTCATAAATAAATTCCTTAACATTAATAAAAGGAACTTAGAACAAAAATGTTGTCCTAGATGGTACCTCAAATCATCACAAATTTATGGCTTTGTGATTTTTGGCCTTTTCATATCCATGTTCTCTACCACTCTCCATCAGATAATTGATGGTTATATTTCTCTTCCATATCCATATTTTCCTATATGGAACCCTAGTATGTGTTATTTTCGGTAATCTTCATACTTTCCACTCTTTATTTTAAATAGAGGCCTCATTAATTCATTTTTCGATGTGGGATTTCTACTAAGATATTTTGAAACGTCAAAAATGTGTTATCCTAATACCCTATGTTTTGTTGAACCGATGGTATTTCAAATCATCATAGATTGATGATTTTAAGGACCTCAATTTTATACTTTTTTGTGATTGATGACCTCAATCACTACCTATAAATATTTACGTTTTTCCTCCAATTATATGTCTCTAATTTCCACCAATGTTCTCCTAATAGAGATCATAATTTGGTGGTGATCCTTTCACTTCTCTTTTCCTCATATTAAGAATAAATTTTAGTAACCCAATTTCTGATGTGGGTTTTCCCACAAAGATATTTTTTTTATTTTCAACCTTTTATTTTCGAAGAACAATTTCAAATTGCGAGGACGCAATTTATTGAAGGAGGGGAGAATGTAACACCCCAAGATTTCATAGTGTGTTATTTCTTCAAAATAATTCAATAACTTGCACTACACGCAACACCGAGTTCAATCACACCATGACTTACAAAAAAAAAAGCCATTCAAAAGAGGTTATGAATAGTTATATCTAAATTTTAAACTTTATATAATCCTTATAATTTTAGAATCCATATTATGAGTTTCTTAGATATAATGCAAGAACAAATTCATTTTCAGTATTGCACTTTTATCAACTTTTAATAGTGAACCCTTTTTAAATACAATATTTTAAACTTTTTGACTAAATGGGGACATCAAAAATTTAAAATGAGACATCCCAATCTTCCACGATACGCTTTCTTTGAATAATACAGTAGCCTGTGTTGTATGCAACCTTGAGTTTTAACACACACCATAACTAATCAAACTAGCCGTTATGAATAGTAATACCTACTTTTTGAAATTATATATATTTTATATTTGAAAATGGAATTCATTTTTGGATTCGGAATATCGAATTTAGCCTAAGGTAAAATTTTGGTACATTTCGGATAACTTTCATATTTTGATGAATAGTGAAAATTACTAAGTTTTAATTAAAAACAACTTTTTTAATCAAAATAATTAATAGTGATAAATTATTAATTTGAGTGGTTTTAAAGTATATTTAGAATATATTTTTACCATTTAATATAATGTTGGTCATTGGACATAATTTTACAATTAAACCGAACATAAACGAGTGTCAATCTTTTGATAGTTATTATCTCTTAAAAACACGCTTTTTGTTTTGACAGCGGGAATTAATTTTAAATTAATTTCTGCCACTTCTGTGTTTTGAATTTAGGAAAATGGATTCCATATTTGGAATCAGGATGTTCAAATTGTGTAAATAGGTAACTTTTATTTTTAGACATTTTGAATAATTACTGCGGTAAATATTTTATTTACCATGGTTAAGGGTAAATCCGGTAAATAAGGGTTAAAAAATAATATTATAATAATACTAAATTACCCTAAAACGTGTCTTAACCCTATTGGTTGATACATGGTCGACCAGGGGAATCTTTGGGTCTATTTTGGGACCCCATGGATCCACTTGTAAGTGATAATGACACTTTATTTTAATTAAGTTAAAATGAATACAAAAATGACGCAAGCATATATCTTTTAGAAAACCAATTGTTACATAGGGTTATATATGTTGGATTTTAGATTATAAATATTCATTAGAAAGCTAAACCGATTTACTACATAATGATATTTTATTTATAATTTTTAGACATTAAATAATTTATTTTATTTATGACACAATGATGATGCAGTAATTACTATAATAGTGAAAAATTAAAATAATTGATATTATAAATACCCAAATAAATATAATATGAAACTTTTAATGAATTAAACTAATTTTCTAGGATAATATGATATATTAGTATTGATTTAATTGACTTTTTTCGAAGTAATCAATCTGTTATGAGTTTCACAAAAATAAACTATTGAATAGTGTCAAAATTGACATAAAAGAGTTCTTAAAACAAATATTATATTATTAATTGATATTAAATTCCTAAAAATCTAAGGTTCGGCCAAGAGACTTATATCATGATAGGTTCATCATTAAGGTACCACTTGGGGGTCGCTTGGATGTATATAGTATGTTTATTAACCATATTATATAAAAATACAAAGAGACATTGTAAAAGTGAAACTAATTAACTTAGAGTTAATACTTAAAGATAAGGTTAATATAAGTACCCAAACCTGTCTAAATTCTATTGGTTGAGTGGTGTTAGACCTATCCCCACCTTAACCTTTGAATAATAAGCTTTGGAGCCATTAGAAACTGAATATGAATTTATTATAAATTAATATTTCTAGCTTTTCCAAAGGTGCCCCTCACCCCTCTTATAAAAGGGAACTCCTCCTTCTCATTTCTTCACACCTTCAAAGCCTTTTGGTTCGGCCAAACTCTGCCCAAATACTCTCCCAACTTCCCTCACTACAACCTAGAGGCCTTATTTTGATCAGAAATCCAACCTAAGGAGCCCTTTTGATCAAATCAAAAGGAAGAACCCGAAGAAGAGGTAATGATTTCACCACCCTTTTCTAAGTTCCTTTCTTCTTCCACTTCTTCTTCCTTTGTTCTTACCATTCTAAAATAATAAATCCAGTATCTCACATATACTGTGATGTTATTATAAATATAGTACAACCATATTCAGTATTCTATCCACCCTTTGAATAACATGTCACCATACGTGCGTACGTACGGCTTACCGTCTCCACGTCGTGGTGTAATTGTTATTCAATATAATATTATTTGGATGGGTATAATAATGATGTGTAAATCATGTAAATAATAAATATAACATGTTAATGATTCTGTATATATGATATACCATCCATTTATATATTATTTTAATATCAAAAGAATGATATCGTCGCTCGTGCGTACGTACGGACTACCGTCTCCACGAACGCGATGAGATTCATTCTCCATCGTATCCATTCAAGTATAATTATCATTTTATGATTTAAAAATGATTTTTAAGGACTTGATATCATTCTGGATATGAATAAGATACAACAAACATGGCTTATGTAACAAAGTATATAAAAGAAAATGAGTAAGTTAACACCCGAAACGACGATAATTCTAAGATATTATTAAAAAATCAATGTTAAAAGATCATATATGATATCATATTAATATATATGATTCTTGTATAATTTAATAACAATTATTTCACCATTATACAGGAGGTTAACCTACCCCAACCAAGGAAAAGTACAAGGTAAGGGTTATTTCACAATCTCTTCATTATCCGAGGTTGTTTATACGTAATAATCTACTGGGATCTCTTTATCACCCACATCCATGTTTCTTAAAAATGCATTTCAAAACATTTTTACTATTTACTAGAATATGAGTTAAAGTCATTTATACCCTTTTTGACTTTTATAAGTGGTTTATAAAGGAATCTTTCGGTTGTTTTCAAAACAAGGTCCTTTTTAACCTTTTCGACAGAATTAAGGTAAGAATGTTTTTTTTAACGGCGGGTGCGGCTATTTTCCACCGTTATAAAATCTTCAAAGCTTCACTTACAAGCTTATAAGAATATTTTCAAAGAAAATGTTTTATTTTATATGGATCTTAAATTATTTCAAAATAAAAGGAGATATTTCTTTAAAAAGAATTTTGATTTCATCTATGTCAACATCCTTTGATGGATTTTAAGATTATTTGAAGTTGATTTATTATGATACAAAACTTCTATATTGTATTGAAGGTTTTGTGATATGTTTGACTTTGGATGTGCTATTTTTATACCATTCATAGTTTATGGTGAAAGTATTGACATTTCATATGCTAGTTTTAATATGAATGTTTATGTTATGTTTAAACCTTTTCATATGGGAATGCATTGGACTTAATATGTGACGGGTGGAGCCCGCTATAGCTCCTCGATGCATCGGTAGGTCTCATGAGACAAACTAGTGTCTTGGCACAAGGCCTTGAAAAAATCTTATTTGTAGTCTTGGCACGAGGCCTTGGCTATGTGGTTATGATAGTCTGGCATTATGCATTCCAACATTATGAAAGTGGTTATTGATTTTTGCATGTGATTATTCGATTAGTAGAATATCCATGTGAATAAGTAAATGGAATTATTTCATTTTATTTATGCCATACCATGTTGAAAGTTCATATTTAAAAGGCTTTTGTTTTAGTTATACATTGCCTTAAATGTTTATTCTTATTTATGAAAGTTTCCGCTATATTGTTATCCTTACTGGGCATTTGAGCTCACCCCTTTTCTATGTTTTATTTTTCCCAGGATGTGAAGAAGTAAGTTATGAATGACCTGCAGGGATTTTATGAGGGGTTAATAGTGTGGATTGTGGAAACATTATGTTGTTGTAGTAGTTTTTCATTTTATGATGTAATGTAAAACTTGTGAATATATATAGTGTTTCCAAGGCTACTAAACCAACCAGTCTTTCGAGATTTGATCTTTCTTGTGATCATGCCAATGTTATGTAATAATGCACCGACTCTGGGTAACTGGGGTCGGGGCGTTACAGTTGGTATCAGAGGAAGTTTAGTACAAACCTTGGAAGCTAGATTTAGATAAACTCTGATTAGAGCACGTAGACCGAAGATGAACTTTGAGGATTAGTATAGAAGAACTTCCTAGAATTTTGGTATTGTAGAGATTTTGTGAGTTTTCCAAGCAATACATCCCTGTCTGGATACGAGCAGGTAGAGGCGGCTCTGGCACAGATGTACCTACGGGTAAAACCCGAAAACACCGCTTTGAGCTAGACTCGAACGGGAACTGGTGCACGACAACGGGCCTTGCTGCACTCTTGGTTACGACACTCCCGGGGGATATGCTTAGGATAATTCTCATTTTCTTTACAAACCATTATGAAGGGTTTATGAGTATATACATCCTCAAATGAGACATTTTTATGATTATGGATTATATCCATAAATAGTTCAATTTATGTTAAGTGTTTTATAAGTATGGGATTATGTATTTTGATTCATAAACTGATCTAGTGTATTCCATTGTTTAGAAATGGCACCCAGTAGAAGGAATGAGAACTCCAGAAATGCACATGTTCCAAAGAGAAGGAAGGATCATATCTTTCATGGTCTTAAGCTAGAATTTATAAGAGAAATATTCTCCCATGTATTATCATCATATGAATAAATAATATCATGTGTTGATAAGATAAGTAAAGAGTTTACTGAGTCCTATGGATTTGAAGGAAAACAAGAGAAGAAAAGGATAGAAGAGAGAAAGATGGATAAAGGGAAGAGGGAAAAGAAGAATTTTCCCATATGTGGTAACTGTGGAAAGAAACACCCTGGAACTTGCCTGAAAGGAATGGGAGTTTGTTATAAGTGTGGAATAAAAGGGCACAAAGTACATGACTGCAAGGGTAAGAAAATGGTTTCAAATGTACAATGCTTCATTTGCAAGGAGTTTGGACACTACGCGAACCTATGTCCCAGTCATCAGACTATGCCGCAAATGATGCTATTGGATAATAATCAAGTTATGATACTACCACAGATGAAGAGGAATGATTAGAGTTATTATGTTGATTATATCAATTGAGTGTTGTATCAACAATGTACTTGTTATAATAATTATGGAGTATATAAGGATTGTACTGCAGTACTATTTCATTAAGGACTTGAGATTGTGTGGAACAAAGAAAAGTGACTCAATAGAAGGATAAATTTTTGGAAAATATATGGTTTATAGAATGATAAATCATAATATAGTTTTGATACTGAGGTAGTGATTTTAGAATAATACATGATTGATTTGGATAAATTATATTGGATATTATTGACTACCTTGAAGCTGATTAATGATTTGTATATTCCATCATTGTTGGGGTTTCTATATGGAATAAGAGAGTATGAATGTAATCAATAAGGAATATGGTAATACATGATGAAGGTATTCATATGCTATTACGGGGTAAAAAGGTTCTATATTATGTTTACCTTCCTTATAAATGTTGGATTGTGAGTTTGGACAGAAGTATTTTGGATAGTTCTAGTTTGGATTATTTTGGATTGCCAAAAAAACAACCCGGAGGTCGGGCGGCAACCCGTCGCGTCCGGCAAGGCTGCGAGACTTGAACCAGCAACCGAAGGGCGACAAGGGTGTATCACCTACCACTGGCCCATGAGATGTCCTGGATTAAATAATGTAGTTTTTATTAAAATATCATGTAGATGAATTATAAATTCGTTTATTTTGGAACCCCTGTACGAATAGTGTAAATAGAATTTTTTTTACATTCTATTATCTTTTAGAGTGAAAGATGAGTTTGTGGTAGAAATTTATTAATGGATAAAACTCTAATTATAAAGTAAGTATATCTCCTTATGATCTTAGCCAATCTCATAAATAAATTCCTCAACATTAATAAAAGGAACTTAGAACAAAAATGTTGTCCTAGATGGTACCTCAAATCATCACAAATTTATGGCTTTGGGATTTTTGGCCTTTTCATAGCCATGTTCTCTACCACTCTCCATCAGATAATTGATGGTTATATTTCTCTTCCATATCCATATTTTCCTACATGGAACCCTAGTATGTGTTATTTTCGGTAATCTTCGTACTTTCCACTCTTTATTTTAAATAGAGGCCTCATTAATTCATTTTTCGATGTGGGATTTCTACTAAGATATTTTGAAACGTCAAAAATGTGTTATCCTAATACCCTATGTTTTGTTGAACCGATGGTATTTCAAATCATCATAGATTGATGATTTTAAGGACCTCAATTTTATACTTTTTTTTGATTGATGACCTCAATCACTACCTATAAATATTTACGTTTTTCCTCCAATTATATGTCTCTAATTTCCACCAATGTTCTCCTAATAGAGATCATAATTTGGTGGTGATCCTTTCACTTCTCTTTTCCTCATATTAAGAATAAATTTTAGTAACCCAATTTCCGATGTGGGTTTTCCCACAAAGATATTTTTTTTATTTTCAACCTTTAATTTTCGAAGAACAATTTCAAATTGCGAGGACGCAATTTATTGAAGGAGGGGAGAATGTAACACCCCAAGATTTCATAGTGTGTTATTTCTTCAAAATAATTCAATAACTTGCACTACACGCAACACCGAGTTCAATCACACCATGACTTACAAAAAAAAAGCCATTCAAAAGAGGTTATGAATAGTTATATCTAAATTTTAAACTTTATATAATCCTTATAATTTTAGAATCCATATTATGAGTTTCTTAGATGTAATGCAAGAACAAATTCATTTTCAGTATTGCACTTTTATCAACTTTTAATAGTGAACCCTTTTTAAATACAATATTTTAAACTTTTTGACTAAATGGGGACATCAAAAATTTAAAATGAAACATCCCAATCTTCCACGATACGCTTTCTTTGAATAATACAGTAGCCTGTGTTGTACGCAACCTTGAGTTTTAACACACACCATAACTAATCAAACTAGCCGTTATGAATAGTAATACCTACTTTTTGAAATTATATATATTTTCTATTTGAAAATGGACTTCATTTTTGGATTCGGAATATCGAATTTAGCCTAAGGTAAAATTTTGGTACATTTCGGATAACTTTCATATTTTGATGAATAGTGAAAATTACTAAGTTTTAATTAAAAACAACTTTTTTAATCAAAATAATTAATAGTGATAAATTATTAATTTGAGTGGTTTTAAAGTATATTTAGAATATATTTTTACCATTTAATATAATGTTGGTCATTGGACATAATTTTACAATTAAACCGAACATAAACGAGTGTCAATCTTTTGATAGTTATTATCTCTTAAAAACACGCTTTTTGTTTTGACAGCGGGAATTAATTTTAAATTAATTTCTGCCACTTCTGTGTTTTGAATTTAGGAAAATGGATTCCATATTTGGAATCAGGATGTTCAAATTGTGTAAATAGGTAACTTTTATTTTTAGACATTTTGAATAATTACTGCGGTAAATATTTTATTTACCATGGTTAAGGGTAAATCCGGTAAATAAGGGTTAAAAAATAATATTATAATAATACTAAATTACCCTAAAACGTGTCTTAACCCTATTGGTTGATACATGGTCGACCAGGGGAATCTTTGGGTCTATTTTGGGACCCCATGGATCCACTTGTAAGTGATAATGACACTTTATTTTAATTAAGTTAAAATGAATACAAAAATGACACAAGCATATATCTTTTAGAAAACCAATTGTTACATAGGGTTATATATGTTGGATTTTAGATTATAAGTATTAATTAGAAAGCTAAACCGATTTACTACATAATGATATTTTATTTATAATTTTTAGAGATTAAATAAATTTATTTTATTTATGACACAATGATGATGCAGTAATTACTATAATAGTGAAAAATTAAAATAATTGATATTATAAATACCCAAATAAATATAATATGAAACTTTTAATGAATTAAACTAATTTTCTAGGATAATATGATATATTAGAATTGATTTAATTGACTTTGTTCGAAGTAATCAATCTGTTATGAGTTTCACAAAAATCAACTATTGAATAGTGTCAAAATTGACATAAAAGAGTTCTTAAAACAAATATTATATTATTAATTGATATTAAATTCCTAAAAATCTAAGGTTCGGCCAAGAGACTTATATCATGATAGGTTCATCATTAAGGTACCACTTGGGGGTCGCTTGGATGTATATAGTAAGTTTATTAACCATATTATATAAAAATACAAAGAGACATTGTAAAAGTGAAACTAATTAACTTAGAGTTAATACTTAAAGATAAGGTTAATATAAGTACCCAAACCTGTCTAAATTCTATTGGTTGAGTGGTGTTCTACCTATCCCCACCTTAACCTTTGAATAATAAGCTTTGGATCCATTAGAAACCGAATATGAATTTATTATAAATTAATATTTCTAGCTTTTCCAAAGGTGCCCCTCACCCCTCTTATAAAAGGGCACTCCTCCTTCTCATTTCTTCACACCTTCAAAGCCTTTTGGTTCGGCCAAACTCTGCCCAAATACTCTCCCAACTTTCCTCACTACAACATAGAGGCCTTAGTTTGATCAGAAATCCAACCTAAGGAGCCCTTTTGATCAAATCAAAAGGAAGAACCCGAAGAAGAGGTAATGATTTCACCACCCTTTTCTAAGTTCCTTTCTTCTTCCACTTCTTCTTCCTTTTTTCTTACCATTCTAAAATAATAACTCCAGTATCTCACATATACTGTGATGTTATTATAAATATAGTATAACCATATTCAGTATTCTATCCACCCTTTGAATAACATGTCACCATACGTGCGTACGTACGGCTTACCGTCTCCACGTCGTGGTGTAATTGTTATTCAATATAATATTATTTGGATGGGTATAATAATGATGTGTAAATCATGTAAATAATAAATATAACATGTTAATGATTCTGTATATATGATATACCATCCATTTATATATTATTTTAATATCAAAAGAATGATATCGTCGCTCGTGCGTACGTACGGACTACCGTCTCCACGAACGCGATGAGATTCATTCTCCATCGTATCCATTCAAGTATAATTATCATTTTATGATTTAAAAATAATGTTTAAGGGCTTGATATCATTCTCGATATGAATAAGATACAACAAACATGGCTTATGTAACAAAACATATAAAAGAAAATGAGTAAGTTAACACCCGAACCGACGATAATTCTAAGATATTATTAAAAAATCAATGTTAAAAGATCATATATGATATCATATTAATATATATGATTCTTGTATAATTTAATAACAATTATTTCACCATTATACAGGAGGTTAACCTACCCCAACCAAGGAAAAGTACAAGGTAAGGGTTATTTCACAATCTCTTCATTATCCGAGGTTGTTTATACGTAATAATCTACTGGGATCTCTTTATCACCCACATCCATGTTTCTTAAAAATGCATTTCAAAACATTTTTACTATTTACTAGAATATAAGTTAAAGTCATTTATACCCTTTTTGACTTTTATAAGTGGTTTATAAAGGAATCTTTCGGTTGTTTTCAAAACAAGGTCCTTTTTAACCTTTTCGACAGAATTAAGGTAAGAATGTTTTTTTTAACGGCGGGTGCGGCAATTTTCCGCCGTTATAAAATCTTCAAAGCTTCACTTACAAGCTTATAAGAATATTTTCAAAGAAAATGTTTTATTTTATATGGATCTTAAATTATTTCAAAATAAAAGGAGATATTTCTTTAAAAAGAATTTTGATTTCATCTATGTCAACATCCTTTGATGGATTTTAAGATTATTTGAAGTTGATTTATTATGATACAAAACTTCTATATTGTATTGAAGGTTTTGTGATATGTTTGACTGTGGATGTGCTATTTTTATACCATTCATAGTTTATGGTGAATGTATTGACATTTCATATGCTAGTTTTAATATGAATGTTTATGTTATGTTTAAACCTTTTCATATGGGAATGCATTGGACTTAATATGTGACGGGTGGAGCCCGCTATAGCTCCTCGATGCATCAGTAGGTCTCATGAGACAAACTAGTGTCTTGGCACAAGGCCTTGAAAAAATCTTATTTGTAGTCTTGGCACGAGGCCTTGGCTATGTGGTTATGATAGTCTGGCATTATGCATTCCAACATTATGAAAGTGGTTATTGATTTTTGCATGTGATTATTCGATTAGTAGAATATCCATGTGAATAAGTAAATGGCATTATTTCATTTTATTTATGCCATACCATGTTGAAAGTTCATATTTAAAAGGCTTTTGTTTTAGTTATACATTGCCTTAAATGTTTATTCTTATTTATGAAAGTTTCCGCTATATTGTTATCCTTACTGGGCATTTGAGCTCACCCCTTTTCTATGTTTTATTTTTCCCAGGATGTGAAGAAGTAAGTTATGAATGACCTGCAGGGATTTTATGAGGGGTTAATAGTGTGGATTGTGGAAACATTATGTTGTTGTAGTAGTTTTTCATTTTATGATGTAATGTAAAACTTGTGAATATATCTAGTGTTTCCAAGGCTACTAAACCAACCGGTCTTTCGAGATTTGATCTTTCTTGTGATCATGCCAATGTTATGTAATAATGCACCGACTCTGGGTAACTGGGGTCGGGGCGTTACAGTTGGTATCAGAGGAAGTTTAGTACAAACCTTGGAAGCTAGATTTAGATAAACTCTGATTAGAGCACGTAGACCGAAGATGAACTTTGAGGATTAGTATAGAAGAACTTCCTAGAATTTTGGTATTGTAGAGATTTTGTGAGTTTTCCAAGAAATACATCCCTGTCTGGATACGAGCAGGTAGAGGCGGCTCTGGCACAGATGTACCTAGGGGTAAAACCCGAAAACACCGCTTTGAGCTAGACTCGAACGGGAACTGGTGCACGACAACGGGCCTTGCTGCACTCTTGGTTACGACACTCCCGGGGGATATGCTTAGGATAATTCTCATTTTCTTTACAAACCATTATGAAGGGTTTATGAGTATATACATCCTCAAATGAGACATTTTTATGATTATGGATTATATCCATAAATAGTTCAATTTATGTTAAGTGTTTTATAAGTATGGGATTATGTATTTTGATTCATAAACTGATCTAGTGTATTCTATTGTTTAGAAATGGCACCCAGTAGAAGGAATGAGAACTCCAGAAATGCACATGATCCAAAGAGAAGGAAGGATCATATCTTTCATGGTCTTAAGCTAGAATTTATAAGAGAAATATTCTCCCATGTATTATCATCATATGAAGAAATAATATCATGTGTTGATAAGATAAGTAAAGAGTTTACTGAGTCCTATGGCTTTGAAGGAAAGCAAGAGAAGAAAAGGATAGAAGAGAGAAAGATGGATAAAGGGAAGAGGGAAAAGAAGAATTTTCCCATATGTGGTAACTGTGGAAAGAAACACCCTGGAACTTGCCTGAAAGGAATGGGAGTTTGTTATAAGTGTGGAGGAAAAGGGCACAAAGTACATGACTGCAAGGGTAAGAAAATGGTTTCAAATGTACAATGCTTCATTTGCAAGGAGTTTGGACACTACGCGAACCTATGTCCCAATCATCAGACTATGCCGCAAATGATGCTATTGGATAATAATCAAGTTATGATACTACCACAGATGAAGAGGAATGATTAGAGTTATTATGTTGATTATATCAATTGAGTGTTGTATCAACAATGTACTTGTTATAATAATTATGGAGTATATAAGGATTGTACTGCAGTACTATTTCATTAAGGACTTGAGATTGTGTGGAACAAAGAAAAGTGACTCAATAGAAGGATAAATTTTTGGAAAATATATGGTTTATAGAATGATAAATCATAATATAGTTTTGATACTGAGGTAGTGATTTTAGAATAATACATGATTGATTTGGATAAATTATATTGGATATTATTGACTACCTTGAAGCTGATTAATGATTTGTATATTCCATCATTGTTGGGGTTTCTATATGGAATAAGGGAGTATAAATGTAATCAATAAGGAATATGGTAATACATGATGAAGGTATTCATATGCTATTACGGGGTAAAAAGGTTCTATATTATGTTTACCTTCCTTATAAATGTTGTATTGTGAGTTTGGACAGAAGTATTTTGGATAGTTCTAGTTTGGATTATTTTGGATTGCCAAAAAAACAACCCGGAGGTCGGGCGGCAACCCGTCGCGTCCGGCAAGGCTGCGAGACTTGAACCCGCAACCGAAGGGCGACAAGGGTGTATCACCTACCACTGGCCCATGAGATGTCCTGGATTAAATAATGTAGTTTTTATTAAAATATCATGTAGATGAATTATAAATTCGTTTATTTTGGAACCCCTGTACGAATAGTGTAAATAGAATTTTTTTTACATTCTATTATCTTTTAGAGTGAAAGATGAGTTTGTGGTAGAAATTTATTAATGGATAAAACTCTAATTATAAAGTAAGTATATCTCCATATGATCTTAGCCAATCTCATAAATAAATTCCTCAACATTAATAAAAGGAACTTAGAACAAAAATGTTGTCCTAGATGGTACCTCAAATCATCACAAATTTATGGCTTTGGGATTTTTGGCCTTTTCATAGCCATGTTCTCTACCACTCTCCATCAGATAATTGATGGTTATATTTCTCTTCCATATCCATATTTTCCTACATGGAACCCTAGTATGTGTTATTTTCGGTAATCTTCATACTTTCCACTCTTTATTTTAAATAGAGGCCTCATTAATTCATTTTTCGATGTGGGATTTCTACTAAGATATTTTGAAACGTCAAAAATGTGTTATCCTAATACCCTATGTTTTGTTGAACCGATGGTATTTCAAATCATCATAGATTGATGATTTTAAGGACCTCAATTTTATACTTTTTTGTGATTGATGACCTCAATCACTACCTATAAATATTTATGTTTTTCCTCCAATTATATGTCTCTAATTTCCACCAATGTTCTCCTAATAGAGATCATAATTTGGTGGTGATCCTTTCACTTCTCTTTTCCTCATATTAAGAATAAATTTTAGTAACCCAATTTCCGATGTGGGTTTTCCCACAAAGATATTTTTTTTATTTTCAACCTTTTATTTTCGAAGAACAATTTCAAATTGTGAGGACGCAATTTATTGAAGGAAGGGAGAATGTAACACCCCAAGATTTCATAGTGTGTTATTTCTTCAAAATAATTCAATAACTTGCACTACACGCAACACCGAGTTCAATCACACCATGACTTACAAAAAAAAATCCATTCAAAAGAGGTTATGAATAGTTATATCTAAATTTTAAACTTTATATAATCCTTATAATTTTAGAATCCATATTATGAGTTTCTTAGATATAATGCAAGAACAAATTCATTTTCAGTATTGCACTTTTATCAACTTTTAATAGTGAACCCTTTTTAAATACAATATTTTAAACTTTTTGACTAAATGGGGACATCAAAAATTTAAAATGAAACATCCCAATCTTCCACGATACGCTTTCTTTGAATAATACAGTAGCCTGTGTTGTACGCAACCTTGAGTTTTAACACACACCATAACTAATCAAACTAGCCGTTATGAATAGTAATACCTACTTTTTGAAATTATATATATTTTATATTTGAAAATGGACTTCTTTTTTGGATTCGGAATATCGAATTTAGCCTAAGGTAAAATTTTGGTACATTTCGGATAACTTTCATATTTTGATGAATAGTGAAAATTACTAAGTTTTAATTAAAAACAACTTTTTTAATCAAAATAATTAATAGTGATAAATTATTAATTTGAGTGGTTTTAAAGTATATTTAGAATATATTTTTACCATTTAATATAATGTTGGTCATTGGACATAATTTTACAATTAAACCGAACATAAACGAGTGTCAATCTTTTGATAGTTATTATCTCTTAAAAACACGCTTTTTGTTTTGACAGCGGGAATTAATTTTAAATTAATTTCTGCCACTTCTGTGTTTTGAATTTAGGAAAATGGATTCCATATTTGGAATCAGGATGTTCAAATTGTGTAAATAGGTAACTTTTATTTTTAGACATTTTGAATAATTACTGCGGTAAATATTTTATTTACCATGGTTAAGGGTAAATCCGGTAAATAAGGGTTAAAAAATAATATTATAATAATACTAAATTACCCTAAAACGTGTCTTAACCCTATTGGTTGATACATGGTCGACCAGGGGAATCTTTGGGTCTATTTTGGGACCCCATGGATCCACTTGTAAGTGATAATGACACTTTATTTTAATTAAGTTAAAATAAATACAAAAATGACACAAGCATATATCTTTTAGAAAACCAATTGTTACATAGGGTTATATATGTTGGATTTTAGATTATAAATATTCATTAGAAAGCTAAACCGATTTACTACATAATTATATTTTATTTATAATTTTTAGACATTAAATAATTTATTTTATTTATGACACAATGATGATGCAGTAATTACTATAATAGTGAAAAATTAAAATAATTGATATTATAAATACCCAAATAAATATAATATGAAACTTTTAATGAATTAAACTAATTTTATAGGATAATATGATATATTAAGATTGATTTAATTGACTTTGTTCGAAGTAATCAATCTGTTATGAGTTTCACAAAAATCAACTATTGAATAGTGTCAAAATTGACATAAAAGAGTTCTTAAAACAAATATTATATTATTAATTGATATTAAATTCCTAAAAATCTACGTTTCGGCCAAGGGACTTATATCATGATAGGTTCATAATTAAGGTACCACTTGGGGGTCGCTTGGATGTATATAGTAAGTTTATTAACCATATTATATAAAAATACAAAGAGACATTGTAAAAGTGAAACTAATTAACTTAGAGTTAATACTTAAAGATAAGGTTAATATAAGTACCCAAACCTGTCTAAATTCTATTGGTTGAGTGGTGTTCGACCTATCCCCACCTTAACCTTTGAATAATAAGCTTTGGAGCCATTAGAAACCGAATATGAATTTATTATAAATTAATATTTCTAGCTTTTCCAAAGGTGCCCCTCACCCCTCTTATAAAAGGGCACTCCTCCTTCTCATTTATTCACACCTTAAAAGCCTTTTGGTTCGGCCAAACTCTGCCCAAATACTCTCCCAACTTCCCTCACTACAACCTAGAGGCCTTATTTTGATCATAAATCCAACCTAAGGAGCCCTTTTGATCAAATCAAAAGGAAGAACCCGAAGAAGAGGTAATGATTTCACCACCCTTTTCTAAGTTCCTTTCTTCTTCCACTTCTTCTTCCTTTGTTCTTACCATTCTAAAATAATAACTCCAGTATCTCACATATACTGTGATGTTATTATAAATATAGTACAACCATATTCAGTATTCTATCCACCCTTTGAATAACATGTCACCATACGTGCGTACGTACGGCTTACCGTCTCCACGTCGTGGTGTAATTGTTATTCAATATAATATTATTTGGATGGGTATAATAATGATGTGTAAATCATGTAAATAATAAATATAACATGTTAATGATTCTGTATATATGATATACCATCCATTTATATATTATTTTAATATCAAAAGAATGATATCGTCGCTCGTGCGTACGTACGGACTACCGTCTCCACGAACGCGATGAGATTCATTCTCCATCGTATCCATTCAAGTATAATTATCATTTTATGATTTAAAAATGATTTTTAAGGACTTGATATCATTCTGGATATGAATAAGATACAACAAACATGGCTTATGTAACAAAACATATAAAAGAAAATGAGTAAGTTAACACCCGAAACGACGATAATTCTAAGATATTATTAAAAAATCAATGTTAAAAGATCATATATGATATCATATTAATATATATGATTCTTGTATAATTTAATAACAATTATTTCACCATTATACAGGAGGTTAACCTACCCCAACCAAGGAAAAGTACAAGGTAAGGGTTATTTCACAATCTCTTCATTATCCGAGGTTGTTTATACGTAATAATCTACTGGGATCTCTTTATCACCCACATCCATGTTTCTTAAAAATGCATTTCAAAACATTTTTACTATTTACTAGAATATGAGTTAAAGTCATTTATACCCTTTTTGACTTTTATAAGTGGTTTATAAAGGAATCTTTCGGTTGTTTTCAAAACAAGGTCCTTTTTAACCTTTTCGACAGAATTAAGGTAAGAATGTTTTTTTAACGGCGGGTGCGGCTATTTTCCGCCGTTATAAAATCTTCAAAGCTTCACTTACAAGCTTATAAGAATATTTTCAAAGAAAATGTTTTATTTTATATGGATCTTAAATTATTTCAAAATAAAAGGAGATATTTCTTTAAAAAGAATTTTGATTTCATCTATGTCAACATCCTTTGATGGATTTTAAGATTATTTGAAGTTGATTTATTATGATACAAAACTTCTATATTGTATTGAAGGTTTTGTGATATGTTTGACTGTGGATGTGCTATTTTTATACCATTCATAGTTTATGGTGAAAGTATTGACATTTCATATGCTAGTTTTAATATGAATGTTTATGTTATGTTTAAACCTTTTCATATGGGAATGCATTGGACTTAATATGTGACGGGTGGAGCCCGCTATAGCTCCTCGATGCATCGGTAGGTCTCATGAGACAAACTAGTGTCTTGGCACAAGGCCTTGAAAAAATCTTATTTGTAGTCTTGGCACGAGGCCTTGGCTATGTGGTTATGATAGTCTGGCATTATGCATTCCAACATTATGAAAGTGGTTATTGATTTTTTCATGTGATTATTCGATTAGTAGAATATCCATGTGAATAAGTAAATGGCATTATTTCATTTTATTTATGCCATACCATGTTGAAAGTTCATATTTAAAAGGCTTTTGTTTTAGTTATACATTGCCTTAAATGTTTATTCTTATTTATGAAAGTTTCCGCTATATTGTTATCCTTACTGGGCATTTGAGCTCACCCCTTTTCTATGTTTTATTTTTCCCAGGATGTGAAGAAGTAAGTTATGAATGACCTGCAGGGATTTTATGAGGGGTTAATAGTGTGGATTGTGGAAACATTATGTTGTTGTAGTAGTTTTTCATTTTATGATGTAATGTAAAACATGTGAATATATCTAGTGTTTCCAAGGCTACTAAACCAACCGGTCTTTCGAGATTTGATCTTTCTTGTGATCATGCCAATGTTATGTAATAATGCACCGACTCTGGGTAACTGGGGTCGGGGCATTACAGGGATAAAGACCCGAAACGGTTGGAGATGGTGGTTGGCACCATTTGCTTCTTGATCATTGGTCATCATTGGCCAGATGATCAAAGATTTTTGTTGACCAAGAGGGATTGTCGAGCAGCCTCCAAATTCAAGATTGTACCATGCTAGCGATATTCCTTTACCATCCCATTAGAGACCCAGGGTTGAAGAAGCTAGTTTGTTGATGACGTCCTTCCCATAGATAAATATCCAACTTGAGCAGCAGTCAAGAAGTTCACAAATTTTGTCTTAGAGAAATCCATTCTTTGGATATAAGGATGTTCTATGGAAAACATGAATACAATAAAAATCTCTATTAAACCATTATCTTTCTAGATGGATACATGCGTGATTAATTCCTTTGTTTGACCTTACTTTATCAATTTATAGGGGCCTAAAAGGTGGGTAACATTATTAACTTGGTTAAGTTTTCATGTCGGGTTCACTATTTTTGTTTCTTATTTCCTTTAAAAATGTGTTCTAGTTTTAAGAATCACTATTTCCATGTGGTTTCCATTGGATTTATTTATGGAACCATAAAATTCCAATAGTTATTCATACAAAGGCGACCTAATTTCCAAAGGCAGACATTCGTTATTTTTGAAATTTACGATACTTAAAAATGTGCATTGGTCGAGAGGATGGGAGGTCGGACTCATCACACCCTTTTTGGGGTGAATTATTGTCTACTTCGAGACTCTCTTTGTAAATTTAAGATATTTTCATGAATCCATATTAATTAACCAATTATATCATAAGTATCCCTTGGAATTTACAATCACTTATTAACATGGGTAAATTTAGAATCATCAGTATGCTTTCAAGGTTCTCCATTAATGGAAACATCCGTATGTATTCAAGTTTTTCCATCAATTGTATCCTCTAATATACTTATTAGAGAGTTTTTTAATCATCATGTGATGATACTAGTTTTTAAGCCACTCAGCGGGGCACTCTGGAATTTATTGTAATCCAAGGAGATGAAGGTTTGTTTTGATCTTGGGATCATGGCCATAAAATGAGCTGCCTACGTATCGTTTTGAAAGGAATCAGAACCCTTGTAGTTCAATGCCGCTTAATAGGACACATCAGTCCATTTAGGGTCACGTGATAATGACCTCTAAGAAGAAGGTGCTTAGTTAGAAGTTAGTGTCGGACTTATGATGAAGCATCCCAAGGAGAAATTGGAAAGGATGTGGGTTCCCAAGTAGGATAAGACCCTGTTGGGAATATTTCCCAAGGAGAACAGAGTTTATTTGAAGTGTTTGGGTTTGAACCTTAGGGAGTCATCCAACGTATCCTATATAAATGGGAATCAAATCCCATGTAGTTCGATAAGTCTCGTAGGAGAGTATGGTCCTTTGAGAAAGATGAGTTTGGGCCTATTTCTTGAAAAGGATGCCTTTATGACTTGGGGGGCTTAATTTGGGGATTCTTCCTGAGGAGGATGCTCGGATTAAGGGAATTATGGTTGGATTCCTGATGAGGATGTCCAATGAGCTCGAGCCTTGAGACAACTTCCTACATATCCTGGTTATGGTGGGAATCAGAGTTCTCGAAGTTCCTCCCAATGAGTGTTTGTGCACATTTTTAACCATCACGTATCTCTAATCCCAAATGAGTCATGATCGGTGTGAGAAACAAGAGATTGTGAAAGAATCAATAATGAAACTTCACACTTTTCCTCCTCTCCTGATGGAAGAGGGTGTGTCGACCATGGAAGAGGGTGAGGCAACGAGCCTTCCCTCTGTTCTATTTACATTGGAAAGGGTTCTAATGTAAGGAGGAAGGGATGAAGGTGGGGGGATTACACTTGTATGGCTACCCTAAAGATGATTCTGGTAGTAAATGGAGACTTTTCCTTTGCTTGAAAGGAAAAGTAAGTTTGCACTGTACCTTCCCTACCAGAGACATGAGGTTCTGGGTCACCTCTTTGAGAAAGGAGAGGCCAAGACCCAACTCTCCTCCAAACTGGGAACTTCCCAACACTATTTTTGGGAGAAAGATTCATGTGACTATGGATATAAAAACTCACATACACTTTATGAATCCTAACCCAATTGTAAAAAAAATACGGGGAACCTATGACTATGGAAATACAAACCCAAATAGGAGACACACTGATGTGCCATTCTCAAAGGTTTGATAATTCAAGAGGTTTTGGTGGAGGTATAAACATAGTCCCTTTCAGCTAAGAGAACCAACGAAGGAGATACCCTACCATGAAAGGCTTTTAAAAAAGGGTACTTGAGTTGGTCGCATAGGTCACTCATGAAAGTATGCCGCGTAGGTACCATGAGTTGGTGTACCACGTAGGTATACCACGTAGGTATGGAACGAAGGTATGCCAAACATGTATGAATGATGACTGAAGAATATGTTTTACATAGGAGACCCAAAGCAATGTATTTTTTTAAAAAAAAGACTTTTAAAACATGCTTATCCCATTTAATTATCTCTTCTCTCATGGTTTAGAGAGCTCCTTGATAAAATTTGAGGGATCTAAGTGAAAGAGCTATGCAATGGGAGCTTCAGAGAGTCTCTTAAATTTTTTCAGTTCTAAAATGGGGAGCCCAAGGGCTCTATTTATAGGCACAGATGAGGCCTGGTCGAAGAAATGTTGCTCACGTAAGTGCGTCGTGTAACTCTATCGCGCAGGTGCTCCGTGTAGGTGCACAAACATATTCTACCACCCAGATTTGACGCGTATGTCAGTCGGATAGCTCTATCATGGAGTGCAGCTCTGTCGCGAAGTGCAGTCGCACCGTTCCACTGCATAGGCCTATGCATCTATTCCATTGTGAAGTTCATTGGGAGTGTTTTGATTAACCTTTTGATATTTTGGAACCTGTCCTTGGGATTTGAAATATCTAGAGTTCTCTTCATAGTCTTTTTGTTTTATTATGTTGTATTAACAAATAATATGCATCATATCCCTGAAAAATCTACAAGCGTGGTAACTATTTATCATCACATATAGCACACCATCAGAAATACACTCTATTTCAGACCTATCATGAATGATTTCTTATAAGTGATCTCAATTGAAAACCAACATGCTCTGAGTTTGAGAAACTACTTCCTACTCAAAAAATATCCTAGAATTAATAATGAAAAATTAATCCATTGGAATGTGATAAAAGAGAATGTGATAAAATAAACTCGACATAGTTTATTCAACAACAAGACATTAAAAACTAATATAATTTTCTTAATGCGTTATTGATTTGATCTTAGAATACTATTCCATTAATATGATCACAAATTAACTTCAACATTAAACTATATACTACTGAATTTATCGAATACCATCGATCTGATTTGACATTCATCATCATCTATTCCATTATTTTTTTAATTTATTTTTGGTTTTCATTGAGTTATTTTTATTTCATCAATTTGTAATTCCCATTTCCAGTTTATACTTTTCTCTATAAAAATAAAGTTAGAATTAGTTATTATACCAATAAAAAGTTAGTTTCTTGGGCTGTGACTCTTTAAAACAAGTCTGGTCATATTGGGTTTTGACTCCCAAAAATAGCCAGGTCAGACTAGTTTGCGACTCCTCTAAAATGTCAGGGTTAGACCAATGGGTATTGTAAAAGGTAGAGTGTGTAAATAGGATATCACTCCTCTAAAATTTAGTTTCCTTAGTTTGTACTGATCATCTTATTTAATAGGGATGATTAAGTTGTGGTCTATGATCTTGGTGATATAAACCACTATAAAAATATTGTGTTCATATTTTAACTTCCACTACACTGTATCATAAATAGTACACTACATTGTTGATTATTCAATAATGAAACTATGATTGATTATTATTATTAATTTTTTTAAAAAATAATATTCACCATCAATATACTATATTATTTCCATATATATATATTGAATACTTATCCTATTAAATAAAATTATAATCTTCCATTTGATTCACCTACAATCCAAGAAAGTAAGTGATCTCACCTATTATAGACATCTCAAACATAGAAATCATCATATTGGAAAAATACTCTAGTGAATTATTTTTGTTTCCTCCCAATACAATGTTATCAACATATAAAAATATGATAAATTTCTCTTTATTGTAAATTGTCACATTTAAGTTATGATTCAACCCACCACTTCAAAATTTTATCTTCATTATATAAGTGTTAATTATAGAATAACAAGCATGAGGTGATTGTTTCAGGCCATATAATTCATTAATCAACTTATATTTTTTCTTTCATTGTCACTAATAAAGAACCTTATAGGCTATTTGATGCACACTTAAACTTTTAGAATTCAATTAAAGAAACCTATTTTTATATCCATTTGAAAACATTTATACCCTATTTTCATTGATATTTCTACGAAAAATTAGATAGTTCCAATCCATTCTACTAAGAAAACTTCCCTACTACATCAACTCCCTTGGCTTGAGCATACCATTTTTAGACTAATCGAGAATTATTTCAAATTTCTACCCCACTTTTATTCATTTTTTTTTCAAAAAGACTGAATTTTTTTCATTAACATTTTGATTTTTAGGTCTATCTACAAGATCAAATATTTGATTTTTCTCTATCAGATATATCTTTTCATTTATATACTTCACCCAAGCTTCACCATAAGCTATGTTTTGAAATGTTTTGCCTCCATAGTTAATAATTGGGTTGCGTGCTCCACAATATTCATCCTACATGGTTTTGTGGTTTTAGTCTTGTCCTTAATAATATTTTATGGATCAACTTTCATCCTCACATTTCTTGTATATAGTGAAAGATTTGAATTTCTAACCATATATTTTTCCTCAAATCCTACTTTTAAATATCCATATCTTAAAAAATATTCCAAAAAATCTATACTTTTATATTTTTTTATAATTTTCTTCATACATGTCATTTAAAAATAACCCTCAAACATTTTTATTCTCCTTTTCTTCAATAATTATTACATTGTTACTTTCAACCATATTTCCCAGCCTTTTCTTGAACAATTTTAGGCTTTTATTTTTGTTGAATATTCTAGTAGAAAATATTCATTTGAAACATCACTATATTTACCTTGATTTACTTATTTATTAATATGTAGAAATTAATTACAAACAAAAAAAATTATTGAAGACTGACTTTATCCCATGTCACATCTCATAGGGAGTTCACAGTTCTCTAAGGATAAGAAAAGAATAGTTTTGAGTTTAAATTGAAACCTAAACTGCTTCCTTGTGGTAATAACATGGAACATTACCTTCAATAAGAATTGTATTTTACGTATTATTGAATATCATATTTCAATGATCAACTAATTAAATTTTTGGGGATTTCTTATTTATGATACCTCATGTTCTATTCCATGCTCTTCATGAAATTACTTGAACATAATAGTATTATTCTAAATATTTTTATAAAATTTCAAAGCCTTGATGGTGTGTATAGTGTATAGAACCAAGATTGTTGTACATAGACATTACATTACTTTTGTGGAATACTTAATACATAAAAAAAGAACAACCAAGGAATGTAGTGGTTTAGTGTCTTTTGAAACTCAGAACATAATCTTCTAATCATGGTGAATGATCTTCAAAATCTCGCATAAAGATCTTCCACTTCTGTTTTCTTTCCTAAAAACATTACCTATATCCCGGGGAAAAGAAAACATAGAAAGGGTGATCTCGAATGCTCATTAAGGGTAAACATGGAGAACATAAAACAATCCATAAACATTTGAATGTAAAAACATGACCATAAAATCTAAAAATCAAAATCTTGAGCAATGGCATAAATCATGGCAGTACATAAGGAATAAATCATAACGGAACATTAATCACGATAAAATATAATAGGAATAAAACATTTAATTGTGGAAAACCATTAATCACATGATATTATTTCCATAGTAGCCAAGGAATTTCTTCCAAGACCATCATAGTGGACAAAGTCAATTACTAACCCATATTTAATTGTCGTTCCATCCCTATATTACTGAACAATATTTACTTTCCATTCCATCCATGTTTATCTCATGAGATATAAATCTTTACCCAATGAATTTGTGGGAGATATTGGTCCCACCCATCTCGTGATGAATTCATTCTTACATCCGAAGAAAATAAACATAAATCATTTATCATAACCCAACGAATAAAATGGGTTTCATAAACATCATCCCATCATAACATAATCCATATAAAACAATGGATATCATTTCATTATAAAAAAAATGAAACCATGTAAATAATAGGAACATTATACTTGAAACATAAACATATTAAATAATGTAATCTTATATATAAAATAGTTTTGGATAAACACTTGAAATGAATTCTTGAGGAAAATATCCTTTCTTCGTTAAAATCATTTTATTTTCTCCAAATTCCATGAAATTTTTAAAGAAAATAATTTTGTTGAAAGTAATCATGAAATATTGTATAATAAACTTCATGGAAATAATATTTTATGTATTCGTAAAAATCCGTTAATTCCATATAAGTTAAACAAAACATTCTTCTTGTACTTTTACTAGAAAATTCAAGAAGTACCTCGTATGGTAAACAAAAGACAGATTCCTTCCATACCATGTGGTAAAATTCAAAAAAGGGTAAAAATGAATTTAAACATACATGAAAGAATATTTAAAATTTTATGAAAATATTTTTAGAATACATGGACATGGATGATAAATATAACCCTAGTAAATACATACGAATAAAAAATCTCGGATAGAAATGAGATTGGAAAAGTTACCCCTTACCTTAGGTCCAATTTATTCTGTATGTGTCCAAAACTACTGTATAGTGGGGTTAAAAAATATTATAAAATTTTAATAGAAACATATTAAAACTTATGATATCATATAAGATTCACTAATTACCTTATATTTCCTGTTCACTTTTCAATTCCATATTAAAGCAGTGTTTTGGGTTAAATCGTTTCATTTATCGTACGTGTTTCGAATTGTAATTTTTCATATGATTACTTAGATGATGATTAATTACATAAATAATGTAAAACATGATTTATATATCACATATATTTAATATATAAATATATATAATTGATCGATAAATGGATTGAAATAAACCGTTCATGGAGATGGTAGGTCGTACGTACGCATGAACACTATTTTAGTTTCCTTATTAAATTAAATGAAAGTAAATTAAATATTTATATATATATAAATAAATCCAGAAGAATTATTTTGTCATATATTTCATTATTATTTATTAGATATACTTTATAATCATTCTTTAATGGATAACATGGAGAGTAAATCTAATCCCATCGTGGAGATGGTAAGCCGTATGTACACATGAGCGATAATATCATTCCCATGATTGTTGAATTATATTAAAGTGTAATGTGTAAAAATATTTCAGAATAAATATCACTTCAGAACAATCATATATAGTTATTTAGTCCATTATTATACCCATCCATGTAGGTTGGTTATGAAAAAACATATTACAACACGGCGTGGAGACGGTAGGTCATACGTACACACGCGTGGTGAGTTCATTTTTCATAGGATGGATAGAAGATGGAATATGGTTGTTTCATATTCATTATAAAAAATCCATATACAAGTGATACTGGATTTATTACGTAATAATGAAACAAATCATATATAGGAAGTACAAGAAGAAATAATTTTGAAAGAATCGGTAATGGATATTACCTCCTCTTCGACATGCATCTTCTAAACCTCCTCTTAGGGCTCTATGGTTGATATTTGAAGAAGTCCAGGACCCTTATTATTTCTATAGGAATGTTTATAAGAGAAATGGTTAGGGTTTGGCTGAGTTTTAAATCTAAAAATGGTGTGAAGAGGAGAGGGAGGAGGTGCCCTTTTATGAGGGAGGAGAGGGGCACTTTAGGAAACTCACAAAAATATTAATTTATAATAAAATAAACCCCCACATAAAAACCCCCAAAATGACTCAAAATAGAATATGAGATGAGGTAGGGTGGTAATATTATCAACCAATAAAATTTAGACATGTTTGGAATTTATTTTAGACTTTATAATTTTGATTTATCCTTATTTAATCTAATTGATTTTATTTGTGGTAATAATATTTTAAATTTTAAATTATATTATATAATTAATTATTTATTTTGAATTGTCCGTAATTAGATATATTATGACATTTTAGACCATATAATTTTGATTTTGTAATTTATAAATATTTTTGTGATTTTTAAACAATTTAATAATATGTTATTTTTATAAAACATCAATAGTGTCAATTTTGACACTATTCATTTATTTGAATTTAAATAAAATCCACACAGAAGATATATTTTAAAAAAACATTTAATAGATTCATAACATGTCTTATTAATCTAGGAAATTAGTGTATCATATTAATTAGTTCATATAATATTTATTTTAATATTTTTTTAAACCATTTATTTGATATTTCTCTTAATAAAATAATTACTACAAAATTTGTGTATAATTATTTAATATACTTATTTTTTGCATAAAAATTAAAAATAAAATTCTATGATGAATATAAATATAATAGATTTTATTATAATACTTTTAGTAAAATTTATCTTCTAAAACACTCAACTTTTAAAATGTTATGTTTATTAAATTATGAAGGTGACAACTTTGACATAATTTAAAATAAAATAATACACATGTCATAATCTATTTTATAAGGCTCTAAATGATCCACAAGTAGACAATTGGATGATTATGGTGTATATATACTCGACCAATAAGTTTTTGTCAAGTTTTTTGGCCTTTTTATGGGTATTATTATTTTAATAAAAACTATATTATTTATTTTTCACTAAATAAATAATTTTTGAATCATTAATATATAAGCTATTAAGTTAATTATATATTTCTTAAAAATTACATATAAATTACCATGATAAATAAAAACATTTTATCTTGAAAATGAGAATTTATAATCAAATTTATATTTGGTATAACCTGATATTAAAAATAATTTAATTATAAAAGTTTGAGGGAGGAATATTTAACTTTTCTTAAAATAAAATAAAATAAATGTCTTAATCACATAAAAGTGGGTTCCAATAGATACCATATCGACCCAAGTATATTTTAGGAAGAAATATAATCATCCATTTATATTAATACAAGTGTTAGGTTAATTTTATAATATTATTTTTACCCTTAATTACCTAATTTACCTTTAACTATGGTAAATAAATTTTACCGTAGTTACTTTTCATAATGGCCAAAAATAAAAGTAGACTATTAACATAATTTGTACCTAGTGATTCCAAATATGGAATCCATTTTTCCAAATTCAAAACATAGATGTTGTAGTAATTAATTTAAAATTAATCCTGTTGTCGAAAAAATGGGTTTTTGTTTAAAACATTGTAAAAGATTGAAATGTTTTTACCTATTAATTCAATGTAAAATTAATGATAATGAAATAAATTATATTAAATGGAGAAAATATATTCTATTTATACATTAAAACCATTCAATATTAAAATTTAACCGTATAAACTATCTCGATGAAAAATGATTCTTTTAAGTAAAATTTTGCGTATTTTTACTCTTCATCAAAATATGAATGTTATCATAAAAAATGAAAAAATTATCCAAAGTAAATATTTATATCCTAATTAAAAATAATTAGATTATTTTTTAAAATTGAAATTATAAACCTGTCAACAATTAGATTTAAAATGGGTGTGCCATAAAAAGGCGACATAACTGCATTTTTTGAAAAATATTTCTTTTATCTGAAAAATTAATTTGGTTCTCATACCATGTTATAGAAAACTTGTAAGATGAATGATAATGTTATAAAATTAAAAATACGGTTAATAATATTCATAATGGTTGGTTTATAATAATATTATAACAATATATCATTGTTTAGTGAAACTCGGTATGGCGTACAACACACGCTATTGAGGAAAGTCACTCTTGCATGAAAAACATGCCAAGAATAGTTTTGCGTATACTACAAGATAATATGGTGTTGCGTAAAGTGCAAGATAATCTTGGTGTAGTGTAAAGCACAAGACATCAACAAAATTAAAAATAATATTTCTCATAAAATCTCAGGGTGTTGCATTCCACCTCCCTTAAAATGAATTTCGCCCTCGAAATTTGTCAGGGTTATAAATGGTTTACTACATGAATGTTTCTTTAATATAATACCACATCATAAAAAGAAATACTAAAACTTAATTTTAAAATGTAAAGTAAGAAACATAACTGTTACCCAAATTAACTCATCACTAGGTTTACACATAGGAGAACATAGGTGAAAACATGGATATAGAAGAGAAATATAACCATCAAGTTCTGATGAAGAGTGGTAGAGAACATGTCTATAAAAAAGAAAAAAAACAAAAAGCCATAAATTTGTGATGATATAAGGTACCATCTGATTCATCAGATATGAGGGTACTCGGGCAATATTTTTGGTTTTCAAGATCATTTCTCTAAAGTTGATGAATTTTTTCATAAGGAGAAATAATTACATGATTTCAGTGTATTATCATCATTGGTCATTCCATGAAAAATTTCCACTTCATATCTGATTTAAAGAAATGAATTTGAATTTTCATTCCTGAAGTGGTAGCAGATCATGCGATAGAATGATAGGTCACTGCATCTCTCTATCATAGAAATGATAACACAAGATATTAAATATACATAAGCCCATTGATGGAGAGGTTAATCGTATATGGTTCCAAAAATGGAATTATACTTCATATATCATATCTCTTAATAAAATAAAACTAATTTATAAAATGAGGGACTTCTTGTAGGCCGGTGGCAGGTGATAAAGGCATGTCACACATCAGTTGTGGGTTCGATTCCCGCAGCTTTTTCTGATGCGACGAGTTGTCTCTAGTCCTATGGGTTTTTTTTCTAAATGTATACTAGTATAACATTACAAAAATAATATCAAAAAGTTTTATCCTTAAAAATTACTATGTTATGTCAAACATAATCCATTCCAATCTTTAGACTTATCCAAAATACATTTGTCTAATCTCATAGTATAAATAAAAATATTACTAGAGAGGTCATATACCAAGAATGTGAATACCATCATTTATCCCCCATATATCACAAGATATATCTTGTTGGTCACATTCCAAAAATGTGAATACCTTAATCATGTAATCTATTGAAACATGAATTACCATATAATCTTAGTGAAAACATGAATTTTGTCAAAAGTCAACTATTTCCACATACCAAAATCCCAAAAATTTTATATACTCAAACCATGATATCACTTTGTCCTTTTATTAGTCATGAGCTCATTAATACTATCAAAAATCTCATTATCTCTTATCCCTTCATTATGCACAAATCATTGAATTTACAAAAATATCTGAATAACCTTTCATGGTTATTGGTACCATTCAACATATACTTTCAAATAATTAAGGAAAAACAGTAGTGTAACAATCCTTACATTTTTCTTTATTCCATAGTACCATTGAATTACTTACACAACATTACTCTTGATAAAAATTTAATCATTCCACTACCTTCTTAAACCATTGACTGAGATTCATCATTTTATTCTTCAATACTTCATTCATCTCATATATCATTTATAGTCTCATCATCATCATCAAAATAAATAATACTCACACGACCATGATGATTCTCTTCATGAGATGTTCCCTTATTGAATTGGTTTGCATAATGCCTGTACATTCCGAATTTAAGACATTTAATTTTCGTTAATGTCTTATCAATACCATTATCCTTTTGCATTGGTTAACTGAAGCTTTTCTTTTTCAATTTCTGGTTTGTGTCCTTCTTTTCCAGACTCAAAGTATCTTCTAGTTCCTTTGAAACATTCTCTTAGATGTCTCTTCCCAAATGATTTAAATGAAGAAAAATGAGCTTTATTTCCTCTATGATCATCATGAAACTCCATCTTTCTCTTATTAGCTGAGTCAAGAAACTTTCCAATGTTGAGATTACTGATCATATTATGAGATTGCTGATCAGGCATAATAAAAAAAAATTTCCTTCCAAATCACATTTCATTTTATTTTTCATTAATAATATCATTCTATTGTCCAACATATTCACCATTAACTAGAATATTTCTGTTTCCAGCCATTTTCTAAAATCCAAAAAGAATAGTGTGTGAGGAAAAAATCACACTAGGAAAACAACAAAATCAGGGGGAGTACTTTCAATCTCTAACATCTTAGGTTTAATCCTAGGTTATTTATGATCATTATCATAATTATAGGCCTGTAAACTATACTTTTACTTATCCGTAGGTACATCCCTAGACATACCTTACAAATATCTATAGGGATCTCACTAAAGTTTTCGCATCCTAGTTTCCAAAGGTTAACTAAACCTTTCCACAGATACCAACTGTAGAGTCCCAAGCATGAAATACATGGAAATTACATTACTTTTGTGGAATACTTAATACATAACAAAAATAGACACCCAAGGACCGTAGTAGTTTAGTGTATTTGGAAACTCGGAACATAATCTTCTAATTGTGGTGAAAGATCTTCAACATATCCCATAAATATCTTCCCCTTTTATTTTCATTCCTAAAACCAGTCCTTATATCCTGGGGAAAAAATATATAAATGGTGAGCTCGAATGATCAGTAAGGTTAAACATGCAGAACATAAAACAATCCATAAAAATTTGAACATAAAAACCTGAACATAAAATCTAAAAATCAAAATCTTGAGAAATGACATAAAACATGGTAGTACATAAGGAATAAATCATAATGGAACATTAATCATGATAAAATAACATGGAAACAAAACATGTAATTGTCGAAAACCATTAAGTACATGATATGATTTTCTTATTATCCAAGGAATTGCTTCCAAGACCATCATAGTAGACAAAGTCCATTACTGAATCGGATTTACTGGTCGTTAAATCCCTGTATTACTGAATCGAATTTACTTGCCGTTATAGCCATGTTTATCTCATGAGATATAAATCTTTACCGGATGCATTGGAGGGAGATGTAGGTCCCACCCATCTCATAATTAAATCATTCTTATGTGTGCCACAAAATAAACATAAATCATTCATCATAACCCAATGAATAAAATGGGTTTCATAAACATCATCCCATCATAACATAATCCATATAAAACAGTGGATATCATTTCATCATAAACAAAATCAAAAAAATTAAATAATAGGAACATTATAACTGAAAAATATCACATATTAAAGAATGTAATCTTAGATGGAAAATAGTTTTGAACAAACACATGAAATGAATTATTGAGGAAAATATCCTTTCTTCTTCAAAATCATTTTCTTTTCTCCAAATGCCAAGAAATTTTAAAAGAAAATATTTTTTTTGAAAATAATCATGAAATATTATATAATAACCATCATGGAAATATGTTGTTATGAAACCGTAAAAATCCATTCATGATGTTTAAGTTAAAAAAAACATTCTCCTCTTACTTTTATTGGAAAAGTAAAAAAGTACCTCGCATGGTAAATAAAAGAAAGATTCCTTCCATAAAATGTGGTAAAAGTCAAAAAAAGTTAAAAATGACTTTAAAAATACATATAAGAATTGTAAAAATTTTATGGAAATAGTTTTATAATACATGGAAATGGATGATAAATATAACCCTAGTAAATACTCACGAATAAACAGTCTTGGATAGAAATGAGGTTGGAAAAGTTACCCCTTACCTTAGGTCAAATTTATTTTGTACGTGTCTGAAACTCCTGTATAGTGGGGTTAAAAAAATATTATAAACTTGTAATAGAACCATAATAATATTTATGAAATCATATATGATTCACTAATGACTTTATATTTCCCATTCATTTGTCAATTCCATGATAAAGCTGCGGTTTGGGTAAAATCATTTCATTTATCATACATGTTTTGTATTTTAATTTTTCATATGATTACTTAGATCATGATTAATTACATCCAAAATTTAAAAAATTATTTATATATCACATATTTTTAATATATAAATATATATAATCGACCGATAAATGGATTGAAATACACCGTTCAGGGAGACGGTAGGCCGTACGTACGCATGAACGCTGTTTTCTTTTCCTTATTATATTAAATTGAAGTAAATGAAATATATATATATATATAAATAAATCCAGTAGAATTATTATGTCATATATTTCATGATTATTTATGATATATACTTTATAATAATTCTTGAATGGTTAAATGGAGAATGAATCTAATCACGTCGTGGAGACGGTAAGCCGTACGTACGCACGAGCGACAATACCATTCCCATGATTGTGGAATTGTATTGATGTGTATGGTGTATAATATTTCAGAATAAATATCACTTTAAAATAATCATATATAGTTATTTCTTCCATTATTATACCCATCCAAGTAGGTTGGTTATGAAAAATAGATTACACCACAGCGTGGAGACGATAGGCCGAACGTACGCACGCGTGGTGATTTCATTTTTCATAGGATGGATAGAAGATGGAATATGGTTGTTTCATATTCATTATAAAATATCAGAAAGCAAGTGATACTGGAGTTATTACCTAATGATGAAGCAACTCATATAGAGGATGTATAAGAAGAAATAAGTTTGAAGTAATCGGTAAAGGATATTACCGCTTCTTCGACATGCCTCTTCTAAACCTCCTCTTAGGGAACTATGGTTGGTATTTGAAGTAGTCTAGGACCTCTAGTATGTCTATAGAGAATATTAAAAGAGAAATGAGTAGGTTTGGGCCGAGTTTGAAATCTCAAAATGGTGTGAAGAGGAGAGGGAGAAGTTTCCCTTTTATAAGAGAGGAGAGATGCACATTAAGAAACTCTCAAAAATATTAATTTATAATATAATAAAACCCCACATAAAACCTCCAAAATGACTCAAAAGCGAATATGAGATGATATAGGGGGGTAATATCATCAACAAATAAAATTTATACATGTTTGAAATTTAGTTTTAAACTTATCATTTGGATTTATCCATATTTAATCCATTTGATTTTATTTGTGGTAATAATATTCTAAATTTTAAATTGTTATAAATACTTAATTATGTGTTGTTAATTGCCCATAATTAGATAAATTATGACATTTTATACAATATAATTTTAAATTTGCAATTTTAATATATTTTTGTGATTTTTAATCAATTTAATAATATGTTATTCTTATAAAACATCAATAGTGTAAATTTTGAAACTATTCTTTTATTTGAATTTAAATAAAATCCACAGAGAAGATATATTCGAACAAAAATATTTAATAGATTCCCAAAATGTCTTATTTATCTATAAAATTCATGGATAACATTAATTAGTTCATATAATATTTATTTTAATTTTTTTTAAAACCATTTATTTGATATGTTTCTTAATAAAATAATTACTACATCATTTTTGTATAATTATTTGATATACATTTTTATTGCATAAAAATTAAAAATTAAATTCTATGAAGAATATAAATATAATATATTTCATAATAATACTTTTATTCTAATTTATCTTCAAAAACACCCATCTTTTAAAATGTTATGTTTATTAAATTATGAAGGTGACAACATTGACATCATTTAAAATAAAATAATATAAATTTCATAATCAGTTTTATAAAGATCCAAATGGTCCAAACGTGTACAATTGGATGATTATGGTGTATATGTACTCAAAAAATAAGTTTTGATCAAGTGTTTGGGCCTTTTTATGGGTATTATTATTTTAATAAAAACTATATTATGATTTTTTACTAAATAAATAATTTCTGCATTATTAATATATAAGCTATTAAGGTAATTATATAGTTCTTAAAAATTACAAATAAATTACCCTGATAAAAAAAATTTATCTTTAAAATGAGTATTAATAATTGAATTTATATTCAGTATAACATTATATTAAAAATAATTTAATTATTAAAGTTTGAGTGAGACATATTTAACTTTTCTTTACAAAAATAAAATAAATGTATTAATCACATAGAAGTGTGTTCCAATAGATGTCATTTTGACCCAAGTATATTTTAGGAGGAAATATAATCATCCAATTATATTAAGACAAGTGTTAAGGTGATTTTATAATATTATTTTTACCATTACTTACCTAATTTACCTTTAACTATGGTAAATAAAATTTACCGTAGTTACTATTTATAATGCCAAAAAATAAAAGTATCCTATTAACATAATTTGGGAATAATTATTAAAAATATGGAATCAATTTTTCCAAATTCAAAACACAGATTTTTCAGAAATTAATTTTAAAATTAATCTCGTTGTCGAAAAATTGGGTTTTTGTTTAAAATATTGCAAAAGATTGAAATGTTTTTACCTATGAATTCAATGTAAAAATAATGACATTTAAATAAATTATATTAAATGGTAAAAATATATTCTATTTATATTTTAAAACCATTCAATATTATAATTTAACCATATAAATTATCTCGATGAAAAATGTTTCTTTGAAGTAAAATTTTGCGTATTTTTATTATTCAATAAAATATGAAAGGTATCATAAAAATATGAAAAAAAATTCCAAAGTAAAATTTTATATTTCAATTCAAAATAATTATTTTATTTTTTCAAATTGAACTTATAAAATTTTCAAGAAATTAGATTTAAAATAGGTGCACCATCAAAAGGTGACAAAACTGCATTTTTTTTTGAAAAATACATATTTTATCTAAAAAATTAATATTTTTCTCATATCATGTTCCAGAAAATATGTAATAAGGATGATAATGTTATAAAATTAAAAATGTGGTTATTACTATTCATAACATCTAGGTCATAATAATATTATAACAATATATCATTGTTTAGTGAAACTCAGTATTGCGTACAACACATGCAATTGAAGAAGGTTGCTCTTGCGTGAAACACATGCCAAGAATAGTGTTGCTTATACTACAAGATAATATGGTGTTGTGTATAGCACAATCTAATCTTGGTGTAGCGTACAACACAAGACATCAAAGAAATTAAAAATAATATTTCTCATAAAATCTCAGGGTGTTACATCTAGTCTCATTTTTAGATCGATGCATGTACCTCATCATACAACTCAGTGCTTATCATTTTCTGTTCATAAACATAACACACCCCCTATGAATATAATATTAAATAAAGATTATAAAATACATGTCTATATATTTTCCTAAAATTTTCATGGGACCACAAAAATATATGTGCAAGTAGGTCAAGAAGATTTGGTACATTTTTTTATTTCTATTTTTACGGATTATGTAGCATTTTTCCTCTCATGAATTCATTATACATATGTCCCATGTCACTATCTAGGTTAGTAATATAAGTTTCTTTCTTAAACATGGAAAGATTCTCCAAGATTTTTTGATATATATATATATATATATATCCTTGCATATAATACCATATATAATTTTGTTCATCAACTGTGAGGAAGCATTTGTTTTTTATAATATGAAATTGATAGTGATTTCCGCCATTTATCTATCCCTTCATCAATGATAATCCATTTTTTAACAAAGTATCATTTTTAATAAAATGTAACTTCTAAGACTAAGTCACATAATTGAATGAAACTCAAGATATTATGCTTTAAACTATTTATATATTAAAATATTACACTCTTGAGTTCATACCCAACAATCTTGGTTATACTATTCTCTTTTTAAAGCATCATCATTATCATACCATAAAATTCCATCAAACTATTATTTCATATTATTTAAAAATAGGGAATTTATATTCATGCAGTATGATCAATCATTATTAAGAATATTCTCTTTTTCATTCTTGGATGCCTTGAGATAAACTTCTTCAAAATTATCCTTTAATTTCATCTTCTTCTCTTTCTATGTTGGAAAAGTTGGTTTCATAGATTCTTCCTCCTGATTAATTTCTAAATAGGGAGAGTTATCATATTCATCTTTATATTATAAGAGAAAGTGTTTCTTATTTATATGGAATGAGTGTGGTTGTGTCTCATCTATTCTCTATGGTGTTTTATATTCCTCATTCTTATGATCTCTGTTCCAACAAACACATTATTTGTGCTCAAAATTAAAGAAATTAAAAAAATACCCCTAAAAGGAGTTACCTTTTTGTGATATGGAATAAGGTGAAATTATTCTTGTTTTATTATCATGATTTTACCTTATATATATATTATTACTTCTTGGTACTATGACATCGTGTGACTAATAAATCAAAGAAAAACACTTCATATGTGGAAATATTTTTTCACTTCCATATCTCCACATAACACCCACTATAGAATGGTTTTTTGGTTGATCCCCATATTTTTGGAGTCCAAAAACACTCCAATATTTTTGTTTTTATTTGTTTGAAACTGCTGAATCTTCTATTATTAAGGACTCAACCTCATATCCAAGAATATTTTTACCCATGAATCTAAGTATTTGATCTTCCATAATTTTTCCATTACTAATTGATCCTTGACTAACCCTTTTTAAAAGTTCTATATTATAGAATCTTCCAAACTGAAATTTATTCTTTGGATCACATGCACACATTCCTTTTTAAAGATTTATTTTTAATGTTACCAATTCTTCATCAAAATATTTAATCATTATTTCCCGATCCATAAGAATTATGTTTTGATCTTCAATGTATTTGAGTTAATATTATATCATTAGTTTGAGATCACTATCTTTCTTAATTCTTGTATGTCCTAGTTTTTTTATTTATAACTTTTTGAATTGAATCTATTTTTTTGGGAGATAATCCATGTATTAAAAATACTCATTCAAAAAATAACACATTCATCTATTATAATTTTTTTTAATATCAAGATCACTAATATATCATTATAACTCCATATTTAAGTCTACAACTCCCTTAGGATCATCATATTTCTTCTCTTCAGAATTAAATTTTCAACTATTTCCATCATGGAATATTATTCATATAATAAAAATTCCATTTTCTCTCATTATAGGTGATACTTATCATATTCTTCCTTATTTTTTACCAAATTTCTTCTTTATAAATTTTTTTGTAAGAACTTCCTTGTTTGAGATCTATTTTGGGAATAATATCCTTCTTGGACATTGAAAATATTTAGTTTATTATTCCTCACTATCAAACATTTTAAGACACTTAACTTCTATATGTCCCACTTTTCCACATAAATAACATGCGAGGGGAATTTTACATTAAAATATTCTATTTCCCCTTTGGAACATTATTGAAAGGAGAGAGAAAAATTCATCATCAATATTTTATACTATTTCCATTTATTATTGATATTCATTTTTTCCATATCTCTAAATTATATTCCTTTTCTATATCATTTATTTGTTCCATCAGGATTGATCCTGAAATCCAAATCCACAAGAATTATGTTAATATTTTCTAGATAAAGATTAGACTAATTTATTCTAGAGTAGACACCTTTGAATTGAAGTGATGTAAAATCATTCATTATTTTTAAATCATGTATAACATATCCAAGAACCCTAATGGATCCAAAAACATTAGTGATTATATTAAATAAAATATCCAAAATTTTTTTATAATACTTTTTCATGTCATCAAATTTTTAATACAGCATTTGATGTTTTTCTTCATTCACTTTTTTGCACCCTTCATAGATACTGGACAATTTATACTAAATAGATTTTACATTTGAAAAACCCAAAAACATCATATCAATTTTATCAGATAATTAATTTTCTATATATTTCATTTCCTTTGTATCTAAATCAAGAAACTTTTTTTCACCTTTTTTCCATAGATACTCCAAAAACATCACTAACCTACATTCCATCATTTATTATAGTGAACACTTATGAACCAATATATGTACGATTTTATCCCATCATGTAACTCCATATCAAAACATTTACACCATTAAAAATGGAATACCTCAATTATTTATAGTATTTTTTATGATAACAAATCCTTGAGGGAAGTTTCATCAGTAAAACCTCACTTTGATACCTTTTGTTTAAAAAACAACCAAACACACCCTGGGGGGTGAATTAGGGTGTTAATTTCGTTTTACCTTCATAGATATTGATCCTATGTTAACTATTATAGTATAAACCTATATCATGATTTCATGATCACATGTATGGAATGATACAAGAAAGGTAAATTAGGGATGCATATATTTTACCTGGTTAACCTGAAAGGGATAGTCCAATGAGCACACATCAACATTTTATTGATGTTATAGGATTGTAAGAATCTAAATTTGGGTCATTATATGGATTTGATAAGGGATCAAAATCGATCTTAGGAATAATGCCACTTATTGTATTCTCTATCATTATTTGAGCTAAGAAATTATAAATTATGTGAAACTCCTAGTTTTCTTACAAGAATGTTCAGAAATAGATGCCATTACATTGAGGGTGTCAACACTATGCTTATTCATATCCTTCTCCTCGTCATATGGAAACTAGATCTTTAAATTATTTCATTCTTCCCACCTTCCTGGACAACATCGAGTAATTCATATTCTAATATTGAAGACCCTTTATAATGATATTGATCACACCTCATTCACCTTAAGTTCTACGACCATCCCTAGGTGTCCCCATTCAGAAATAAAATATCTCAAAAATGGATCTTTAATTTCCATATTTTAAAATAATATAGTTTCTATATTATTCTTCATTCAAAACCTTCCTTATTTCCTCCAAGAATAAAACCATGTGTCTTGAGAAAATCTTCATTCAAGTACCCATAATTACTGTAATGATAACTCTTTCATAATTGAACAACTTTAAATATAATAGATATTTCTATTTTGTATAATTGTTTAAAAAACTCATCAAAATCATGATTTAAATTTCTTAAAATATTCTATAAGACCCAATACTTTTCCACCTTTTAATTCTATATAAAATCAGCGCTTTTACTTCTTTGGGAAACTGTATTTTAAAATTATTATATTGGCATGACATGTCATGATTCTAGTAGAAACTTCCAAGAAGAAAATTATAATATTGATTGTATTCACTAATTACCATATGAATCAACCACACATCTAAAAAAACATGTGAAGCGACCACACATTGACATCCAATCAATCACAATTTCCCACTCGACCACATAAAGCTTTCTTATTTTGAATTGTAACAAATAATTCATTTCAAATTGACCATTTATGTGATCTCATATTGAATTATAATCAACCATTCCTTTTTAATTGAACTCATGAAGAGTAAAAATTGAATTCACATTGACTCTAAACTGTTGTATGAGTATTCAAGATACAACATGAGTACTAAAACCTATCACAAAGATAATTAACTGTGAGGCTTGATTTAACATTATACAGAGATTCAGTTCACCCTTCAGTACATCCTCGTGTATCTCTACACAATATTCAAGATTCTACTAATTTACCTTTTCATATATAGAGTATATTTTAGGTTACCTTTATGTAGGTAGATAGGGATTTCAAGATTACTGGGTGTCCACCCTTAGGGACTATACCCTCCTTAACCTTAATTATTATGACTATATATCTTAAATCTATTATGGATACTCATATAATCCACAATATCATCACAATTATCCTCCTCCCCCTCCTCATAGTCATGAATCAAAAACTATTGTCACATAAAAAGTCATCACTCTTATATAATTATTTCATTTCAAAAATGGATTCAGACTCCTCCAATTAATTTATTCTCTAACCTATTCCACTATACAGATAAAGGTAATGGGGAATATAATCACACCATATACATATACCATGATCTTACCTAGGTCTACCACCACAATATCCTAGAGAGAAATTCACCACACCACTAACATTCTTCATAACCTAGGAAGGTACAAATAACATCGTCATGAAATAACCAACACATAACACATGTCCTCATTTAACTAAGAAAAAAAATCCACTAAATTTTTACACAACTTAACCTCCATATATTCTCATTAGATAGGTTTTATCTAGTTATTCGTATTATATTTATGTTCCATAACCACTATTAACTTATCATTCTATCAATTAATCTCATTAGCCTCAGACTGCATTATGCCTACCAAATATGTAATAACCATATTACAAAGTGGAATGACCATTATAGTGTTCACAACACCACCATATTGAATTGGAATAACCCATATAAAAAATTTTATTAAGAAATTTTCTAGGGGTTTTCATCTTTCAGAATAAAAATTAATTTTATGTATTTTAAAAATGATCCAAAAAAATCGATACTGATATAATTTTTCCACCAAAAAAACATATGAAATAATTCACATATGAAGTATAAAAAATAAAAAATATTAATTTTTCAATTCCAGATATCATGGTACTTCCAATTATTAAATTGTTCAAAAATATCTATCATGATAAAATATACCAGTAGTCCAATGAATTTAAAAATAATTTAATTCTATTATCATAGATTTATATTTACGATTAATTTTTATATCACAATAACACCATTCCAAAATTTCAATAACAATTTTTTAATTTTTATATAATATCATTATGATTATTAATCAATGATATTTATTCAATAAATTTCATATTCATCAATAATATAAAATTTAAATTTACCATATATATATTATTCTATATTTTTTATGAATTATTTCTCCATCACTAAAAATAGAAATCATGATAAATTCTCAAGTATTATAGATGAGGAGAGAATTTAGAATCACTTACATTGATTCCATGATTAAAATTATTCCCCAATACTCTCATGATCACCACATATCATTTTTCTAATCCCATTCTTCATATTTTTCATTCTCAATCCACTATATTGTAAAGATTCTATGAGTTATCCACTTAAAGAGAAAATATTAACAGTTGAGAATAATTTCCCTAATTGAACCCAATGAATTTATCCACCACCAATCTTATAACTCATCCACAATTTCCTTATATAACTACTTTTAATGTCTTATGATGACCATTTAATTTAGTTCATATCATTTAGTTCTTCTTTTTAATTATGATTTTTTTTCATTCCATTCATAAAAATTAAATAGCTCTACTTCTTATAAAATTTATACACCATCACCACCAGAATATCTCAAACTCATATTTTATATTTTATAAAAAAAACTATTATAAATGTATTACTTAAATAAATAAAAAATTAATTAAATTACTACCATAACCTGAAATTGATGGAAAAATCCAACCACCTAAGAATATTATCAAATAATCATTCAAGGGTAAAAATTTCTTCTTTAATCTAACAACATGTTCAAAATTATTTTCTAAGAATTAAAAAATGACCATTTTAATCTTATTAACCGAATTATTTTCATAATTTCATAAATTACCAAAACTGAAATTTTTGGGTCTCTATAGTTACATAGATTTTTTATAGTTTTTTTATATAGTTTTTATGGTTTAATTATTTATTAAACTAAATTTAACATTTATAGTGAGTTACTTTGTAGTAATCAGATTATGATGAGCTTTTCAATGGGTAATAAAGAATGGAGGTATCTACCCCTAGGTGTAAATAATTAAGGTTATTATTTGATGTACTATAAAATTTATTTTAAAAACAATTAACTAAATTTTAATTATTATCATGGGAATATAATTAAAAGGTTTTTCAAGGAAGTTTCTATAATAAATTGAAATTTTATTTTATATAAATTTTATTAGAGAATGTTTAATTATTTATATCATATTATAGAATTCCATTAGATAGTAATATTTATATATGAATTGTGAATTTATAGATAAATATATCATTATTATTATGAATATCTAGAATATCAAGGGAAATATATATTTTATTAAAATTTTAGAAAAATGAAAATTGATTAATGGATTTTGTGATTATGTCACCTTGAACACCTTTAGTTATTTTTGTTATTCATCATAAGATTTGGGATTTTTTAGAGTTATATGTTTATTGTTTTATCATTCATCGTTGATAAAGGTACCTAAAAGTTTTATTCTTAAATTAATAAGAAAAAATATTAATTTCCATAGAATATTTATATAAATTGTGGTTCAATGAAAGAAACATTACCTTGGTTAAGTGGTTTTATTAGTGATCGTGAAATGCCTTGGTTTGATGGATCAAAAATGTAAGATTTATACACTTTATATTAATATTATTTATCTCTAATTAATAATTATCAAAAATGAAACAACATGATATGTCAATCATACTTTCTAATGTTGTGATTAGCTAAGGAAAGATATTATGTAGAAGTAATTGGTATAAAATTAAACATCCTTGATGAATTAACATATCAAATTAAGGAGTATTTAATTTAATATGTGGTCACCTATTGGAGTCCATTTATTTTATATTATTATTCTTTTTGTTAATTACATATAAGGTTATTTAAGAACTTGGAACTAAATAATAGTTATTTATAGTTGTTTTTATTTATAATCCTGTGCCATTTTTCATTATTCATTCTCATTATTTCCTTATGTTCTATATTAGGTTTATAATTTATTATTTAATTCATTATTATTATTTGATACAAGTCTTATTAATGTGAGTGGTTTTAGTTAGGTTATTGGCTTAGTGAACTTGAAAAATTTAAGGAATGTGGGATTTTGTAATGTTAGTGGAATTAAGGGAAATAACTTGGGGATCTAATGGGTTTTCTAAGGTGATAGTGGAATACATGTCAATATAGATTTAGGATACCAAGTACAAGAGGTTGTAAAAAATCAAGAATATTGTAATGGTCTAAATATGTTTGTCATATATAATTTGGGATTCAATATATGTTATATTTGTGGGAACATTTTCTCAAGTGGTTTATTATTGTGTTTTTGTAATTTTATATTATTATGAGTTGTGATATAGATTGATTCACCATTGAATTTACATGTGTTTATGGTTTATTTATTTAATTGGAAATCTTGTAACATTTTTTGGCATTAAAACATACTTATACCAATGGTATATGTCATTCAAAAAATTTAGTGGGAATTCCAAATTTATTATTGTGATCCAAAAATGTTATTTTTTTATATAAATTATACATTTTTAATTTTTATAACCATGATAGTAGTTATAACCCTCCATGTAATGAACTGCATTGTTGTGTTTTAAGAAAATCATCGGAAATTTGATCTTTTTCCTGAGGGTTTTTGAGGGGGGAAATGGTAATTTAACATAGTGCTTAATCTTAGAATAATTTTATGACTACTTTTTTGGTCTTGAATTTGATGGGGGGGGGGTACTCTAGAGTTAGAGTTTGGTGGAATTTTAATATGGTTGTATTATTATAAAATATTTAAAATTTATTAAATTAAATATTAAATATTTATATAGGTGTAATCATTGATATATTTTGATTAGATACTAGATTTATATTTTTGAATAATTGATTGATTTTAAAATGGGGGGATTTTCTTATATGAAGAGTAAAATCGCTTCAGGTTATTGGTCGGCGGTATGGCTATTTAAGTGGCCGCTTTCTTTCTTCTTTTATTTTTTATTTTTTTATTTTTTTATTCGTAACCTATTTTTATTTACTTAATATTAATTATATGGGTAGATATTCTTTCTTCTACCATACGTTATATATGATAGGGATAGGTAAAAGAGATCATTTTTGGGAGTTGGAGCTGGGATGAATCTGGATGTGGTGGCTACATAATGGGGATTTGGGCTTGAAGATTCTGTGTTTCTCACCCTTAGGTTGTATTTTTGTTTTTTAAAAATTTACCTATAGATTTTAAATTTTAAATTTTAAAACCATTATATGATTTTTTTGGATCCCCTTGAGGGTCATTGTGGGTTTATTTGGGGGAAAATGGCGGTTTCAAAGGGCTTCACTATAACACCTCGAGTTTTTATGAACCTTTTTTTTAAAATAAAATAAATTATAATTTATTTCTTGAAATACTATAAATAAAAAATTCCTTTCACCTGACACTAAATCGTCATAAAATACATGCAACACCATGTTGGTATATGTTACTCACAACACTGACTTGGCGTGCGTTATACACAACACTAATGTTTTTGGGAAACATCATTTTATTTTAATAATCATCTAAATCTGATAATTATAACCTAGTAATTAAACATAGTCATATGAATAGTAATAATTACTTTTAAAATATATTTTATAATTTTTTATTTTAAATAAAGCACATTTCTAATAAAATACATGATTATCGGTAACGTCCTATGTTTAAAAATACAGTTTTCTCAAATGAACCACTTTTAATGTCATTATGTGAAAAATAATAAAATTAATTTTAGAAAAATTAGACTCTGAATTTCAAAAAATAGATAAAATTTTATATGTTAGAATATCTAAATTATCCTAGGGCTAATTGTTTGTATTGTTCTGAAAAACATCATTTTTGGATGAATAGTGAAGAATACCAGATTTTAATTTGAAACTGATTTCTAAATTAAATTATTTATAAGGTAAAATTATATTTTTAATTGGTTTAATAGTTTAGTTATATAGTAGTTTTATCCATTAATCCAATTTTTGTCATTGGAACTATTTTAACATTGAAATTGGATATATAAACATAGCAAACCTTTGATCATTTTTACTTTAAAAACCAACACTGTAGACCCGACTGTAAGATTAATTTTAAATTAAATTCTGACAGTTGTGTGATTATAATTTGGAAAAATATTTTAAATATTTGGAATAATCATAATTTATAATTAATAATAATTTCATTTTTTGGATAAAAAATATTAGTGAAAGTGATTAAAATTAATTACATTAGTTAAGAGAAACACTAGGTTAATAAAGTACTAAAACTTAAATATAAGACCCAAAAAAACTAGGAACTTATACAAAACCCATTTTTTAGCCATTATTCATCTATGTGACATACATTATTGAGTTTGTTTGGTCTGGTATGGCTTTTTTTTGGTAAAAATGTTGGCACACTGAACTTGTTTTTAAAAATTCCATGTGTGTCCTCTCCCTTCCCAATAATAGGCCACCAACTCTACCCACTTACTCACACCTCTCATGACTACTGGATCACACAAAATATGATCAAATATTCTCTCAAATTTCCTAACTTCATCCTATAATACTTCCCAAGGACATAAGAAAACTCAAAGAAGCCTTTTGGCACAAACCAAAATGAGTTACCCGGTTAAGAGGCAACATCTTCTCTCAAGCTCATCTCATTTATTTTACTTATACACCATACACTCTATTTGATCCATTATTTTATGATAGAAATGTATCCAAAATATACTATTATATTTTTATGATAAGTTTTAGACCTAAACTTACACACACCACCATCTAATGGATATCGAACATACTATTAACATGTACGATGAACTACCAACTCACTAAATGATGATCGTTCATTTCTCCATTACCACCTATCATGGTGGAAATTATGATGGAAAATATATCTATATACATAATATATTATATTTATTATTTATTTAATCTTATTTATTTCTTTTACAACACATATTTTTTTCCATTTGGTGTAATTACAATAATTTCATTTGAGGAAGTGTAGACTATTGCCCCCTCAAAGCGATGTGATTCGTTCACAAACTACATGGAATGTATTAAGGATAAGTTTAGTGAAAATATATGATATATATAACATTATAATAATAATTTATTTATATTCTATGCATATATAATTTTATGTAGTTTTATTTATTTCTTTTAATATGATAATTATAATGGAAACATCGATCATGCGTACGTATGGCATACTATCTCTATGAATCATGTTTTCCATTTTGTACTTATTTATGATATATATTATGATAATATATATTAAATGTATATTAATGATATTTATATCATTATTTACATTATGGAATCATGATATAAGTATAAGGACCAATGATATAACAAATTAAGACACACACAAAGAACAAAGAAAATATTACCCAAAATGAAACCCTAAAATAAGATTGTTAAAAATTTGGTAATATAAGGTTATAATAAAATTATATATGGTATTATGTATAAGAATATTATTCAGTAAAATATTTATAATAAACTTATATTTATTATATATGAATATTTTATTAGTACAAAGATATTCAAGACACAAGGTAAGGAGATTTCATCTAATTTTTATTCCTGTGAGATACATGCTAAGTTCGCCACTCTTTGTTTTGTGTGATGTATTTAATAAATATGATTTTATTTAATTTATATTATAAATACATTTATGGGTATTAAAATATCCATTTTATTAACTTTAATTCATGGGGTTTATGTTTCAAAAGCTACAAAATTAGTAAAAATGTTTTGTCTTAATTTTGTTTTGAGACTCTTGTTTTGTTATGCACCAAAATTCTTTTCGAGCTGTATATACCTAAATTTTAATTTTTATATGTAGTATCTCATTAATTTAATTATATTTTAAACATAATTTAATTTTTTTATTACATGGAGTGTATGATTCGAAGTTACCAAGCTATTAGTGTTTATTGAGACAATCTCATTACATTTAGAGATTGTTTATGTTTATGATTCCTTTGATAAAATATTTTGATCCATAAATCAAGAATAATCATGAGTTTACTTATTCTATGTTTATTTAAGATATTATTATGTTTTATTACCACTTTTTACACTATTTTATAATTAAGATAACGATTTTAAGTAATAATCTGAATGTCTCTTTGTCTCCTGTCAGAATTATATTTTATTAAAAATATTATGCTTTCAAAAATCTTTTAAAAAATGTTTTCAAAAAATACATGAAGATAATTTTCATGGAAAATTTATTTTAAAAATGTTCTATTATTTTCAAGGCTTCCTTTACAAGGTTTCAAATATATTTTCTATGAAATTTTTTTCAGAAGGTTTTATATTATAAAAATAAATTTTCAAAAATAAAAGGATACTTTCTTCAATAAATGGTTTTAAAAGGGTATTCCAAAAATATTTACCATATAAGAAAACATCCATTTCTGTTACTCATTAATTTATGGAGAAAGCATTCAATGTTTCCATTCACATTCTTTCTCTTTATGGATTATGTTTTGATGGCCTTATGTTGATGAAACCCGTCTATATTTCAAGATTTATATAATTTTGAAACCCCCCTTATTTTTATGGGTTATGTTTATGATTATGAAACATGTTTTTTCCATAGGTTATGATATGATTACATGTTTACAATACCCAATTCATTTCATGGATTATGATATTACTATTTAAGATCTTATAGAACATATATTAATAATTTCAGTATGAGATGGGTGGGACCTATATCTCTCTCTATTGCAATGGGGAAAGATTTATATCTCACAAGATATACTAAGATAGTCTTTGGAATGAACCTTGACTACTAAGATACCTATTGGAGAAAGACATGACTACCAAGATGGTATGAGGAGTGAACTCATGCTACAAAGATATCCATGAGAGTTAACCATGACTTTCAAGATGGTATTGGGAGTGAACCCACACTACCAAGATGGTCTTGGAAACGATGCCTTGTATACTGTGGAAATAATATTATATGATTATATGTATTCCACAATTACATGTTTTATTCCTATGTTATGATTTCATGGATTACTCTCTCTTTGTTTCATTTGGGTTCATTTCTAATTAACTTCTAATATCTATACCATGATTCTTTTTATTCTCTTTGATATGTTGGGTATTATTATCTGTTTTCATGATCACAGTCACATAACATTATGCTCATGATTATGCTTACATATCTCCCTTGTTTACCCTTACTGAGAATCTAAGATCACCCTTTTATGTTTCCTTTCCCCCAGGTTGTGAGGATATGTTTTATGTTTGAGGTGTCTAATAAAGGTGCTAGTAAAGAAGAACCTAGTTAGAGACGATGTTTCTCTTTTATGTACAAGTGTTTGTGTTTCCATGTTTTTAGAGGAACCAGACAAATTGTGGTATTTGGGAATCTGTCTGAATAATATTTAATTATTTCACAAAAGTTATATAATGTATATGTTTGAAAAGAGGGGGTGTATATAGTTTTCATATGAGAATATGTATAGTTATCCTTTGGAATCTAGGATGAGAAAACCTTAGAGAAAACCCAAAGGATGTGTCCCATGATAAGTCTAAGGATAAGGAAAAGTATAGGAAAATGTCATGGAATTTTAGGGAAGGATAAAGTGTGTGGTTTCCTAGAAATACATCCATATAGAGATACTATAAGTGGATGTGGATCTGGTACAAAAGTACATAGGGTACCAAATCTGATAATATGCTCTGGGCCTAACTCATGATAATCAGGTACACCAAAATGGGCCTTGGTGGACACATTCGTTAACACTCCCAGGGGATATTATTTGGGAATTCACAAACTCTTAACAAACCATTATCAAGTATTGAAATATTAGCTGGCTATGAATAACCTAATATAAACCTCCGGTGTTATAGATTATAGAATGTGTCATATGTTAGAAATATATTAATTCATTTTTAATGATTATATGGTTCCCCATTATGATAAAAATTTCTTACTTTTTGCTTTTGGTTTTAGTCGATGGATGGAACCTGAAGAAACCTTGTAAATGGTTATTTCGATGAAAAATGAAATGATTTTCCTCATAAGAAACCGAATATTATGGGAGATGGAAAGAAAAATATCATTACTATGCTCACATATATTTCTCAAGCTATGAATCATGATGTAATTCCAAAATAACAAAGGAGGGAACACAATTTTATTGAGTCTTTCACGAGGAAACATCCAAATTCTTTCATAGGGTCTTCTGATTGACTTTTTTCTGAGTAATGGATCAATACTACTAAAAATATATTCTATATTATTCCATGTTATGAGCATCAGAATGTCATTCTGTTTGCTTATTAGTTAAAAGGCCAAGAAGATTAGTGTTGGAATCTAATCAAGAATATGAGGTAATAAGATGAGATTGAATCCATACATTGGGATGAGTTCAAGAACTTTCTTTTCAAAAATTAATTTCCATGAATTCTTCGTATCAAGATGGAGAAAGAGTTACTTGAATTTACACAAATGGATTACCAATATATCGGTACTTATGAGGCTAATTTCACGAGACATGTGAGGTATGGGTCATGAATTATCATCCAACCTGAAAGTAAAGGTGATAGGTTCTTCAGTGGATCATATCTAAGTATCAAAAGGGAGTTGTCCAAAAAAGGTTTATTAGCTATGAGGAGAATTTTATTTGTGAAATCTAGGTTGAAATGGAGGTCGGTGTGATGAATCAATCTCATGGTTTTGACAAGAAGAGAAAGATAGAATTTAAATGACAATATTGAAACCATGAAGAAAAGAAGATGATAATTCCTTTATGCTCTAATTGTGGAAGAATCATAGAGGAAATATTCTTAAGGAGTACAATAAATGTTTTAATTTTAGAATGGGAGGTCACTAGGAAATTGATTCCCAAAGTGATGGGTACAGGTTAGGTAATGGTGAAAATGGATAAAAAGCTATACATAATCCACATCCCACAATTCAGCGATGAAAGTGTAAGGATAATTGGAATTATGCAAACCACTTCCCAAACCAAATGGTTGGTGATGATGATCAAAATAAAAAACCTCTTACGTTGAGGGACATGGGGGGAATCTTATGCAATCACTATTTCTTATGAGTGGTGCGATAACTACGTGATGGAAGGTACACTTACCATCCACTCTAGAACTACTAATGCCATATTTGATTCATGATCCACTCACTCTTTCATATCTAATGAATTTGATAAGGGTATTAATATTTCTAAAAAATAATTAGATGTATAATTGGTAGTGAAAACCACCAATGTCATGATGTTTTCATCTCAAGTCTATAATTCATATTTGGTTGATTTTTGTTGGAATGTGCTTCCTACAAAATTTTTCATTCTTTATTTTGTTGAATTTGATGTCATCATTGGCATGGATTGGACTTCTCTACATAAATCTTATATCAATTATCAAAGAAGGTAATTTAATTATTATATTTTAAACCATCCTATGATCATCCATAAATGTGATGATAAGAATGAACTTTCTATGGATATTACATCTAGTGTATGGGTCTTAATTGCAATTAAAAAGGGTCATTTATCTAAAATGGTTGGGGAAAATTTTGAATTAGATGATATGTTGGTTGTTCCGAATTTTGGGAATGTCTTTCAAAAAGTGTTACCCAGCCTTCCACCAAAACGAAAAGTTGAGTTCTCAATAGTACTCATACACTGATCCACACCAATTTATAACACTCTTTATAGAATGGACCCAATTGATTTTTAGGAATTGAAAAATAAAGTCTAAGAAAACATCAATAAGAGATTCATTTTTCCATGTGTGCCACCTTGGGGTGCACTATTTATTTTTGTTAAAAAGAAATATGGATCAACATGACATAACATTGATTATCAGGAGTTGAAAAAAATCACAGTCAATAATAAGTATCCCCTTCCCCATATTGATGACTTGTTTGATCAACTTCACGGAGCTCAATACTTTCCCGTGATTAAACTTCATTATGGATATCACTAATTTATGGTAAGGAAAGAGTATATTCCCATGAAAACTTTACATAAAAGGTATGGTTACTATGAATATATAGTGACGCCTTTTGGTCTCATTAATTCCCTTATTATCTTTGTAGATTTAATGAATACATTCTTTAGATATTACCTTGATATGTTTGTGGTAGTATTTCTAAATGATATTATTATCTATTCAGATTGAAAGGAAGGGAATGAAGATCACTTGATAATTATACTGAGGACCCTAAGGAAGGAGAAGATTTAGGAAAAATTAACAAAGTGTTAATTTTTGCTAAAAACTGTTTCATTTTTGGGTCACATAATCTCAATAGATGGTATAGTAGTAAATCTATCAATTATGGAGGCTATTTAATGCTGGACTAGACCAACCATGGTGACTAAGAACCATATATTTCTAGTTTGAGCTGGATATTATCAACGGTTTGTGGAAAATATTTCAAGACAATCTAATCCGCTAACAAAGTTAACTCAAAAGGGTGTAATGTTCCTCTGGATAGATGAATGTGAGGAAAATTTCAAGGAACTAAAGAGATTTTTTGTCAATGACCCTATTATTACATTACCCTATAGTAAATAATGTTACGTAATCTATAACAATTCATGTAAGAAGGTATTGGGATGTGTTATTATGAATAATAACATGGTTTTCACTTGTACCTCATGAATGATAAATATTCATGAGAACAATAACCCAACTAATGATTTGGATTTAACAATAGTAAATTTTTCATTAAAGATACGGAGTCATTATATTTACAGAGAAAAGTGTGATATATATACCGATCATAAAAGTATGAAATATATATTCACACAGAAGGAGTTGAACATACACTAGAGAAGATATTTAGAATTGATAAAGAATTATTATTTCTTAATACATTACCACCATGGGAAATAAAAAAATGTGGTCGATTATTTGAGTAGGAAGGATCATGCTATCTTATCCATAATGAGGTTCCCAAGAGATAAAATATATTTGGATTTACTAAGGATGGATCTAGAAATCTTGAAGGAAGGGGAAAATCATATCTTTCTCAAATAATGTTCAACCCTCTATCCAATTAAAGATTAAGGAGGCGCAAAAGGTATATGAAGAGATGAAAAGGAAATTCAGAAATGTTACTGAGTTTAACCTTGATCAGGATGGAATGAAAAGGTTTAGGAACAATGTTTGTGTTCCTTATATACTAGATTTGAAGAAGGTGCAGTTAGAGGAAGCTCATAGTTCTCTATTCTTTATTCATCCAAGAATTATGAAGATGTATATAGACATGAAAGAATACTTCAAGTGATATGTAATGAAGAAATATATTATGGAGTTTATATCTTGGTGTTTGGTATACCAGTAAGTTAATTCTAAAAGAAAAAGGTCTAAAAAGATGTTTCATCCAGTACCCATACAAGATTGAAAATGGGATAACATCACTATGGATTTTTTCATTGGAATACCCAAAACCTCTAAAGGGCTTAATTTTATATATGTGGTAGTCAAATATTATACTAAGTTAGTAAACTTCATAGATATCAGATAATATTTCCCTTTGGATTAGCTTTCCAGGATATACATTAAGCAAGATGTAAGGTTTCATGGATTATGAAATTATGTTGTATCGGATCAGGATCTGAGGATTACCTCAACGTTATGGTGAAATATTTAGTAAGAACATGATACATAATTGAGTTTCAACACTACTTACCATCCTAAGATAGGTGGTGAGCCTAATAGAACAATTAAAACCCTATAGGATATTTTTAGATATTGTTCATTAGATATCATAGGTGGTTGGGATTAACACTTTCCTCTAGTAGATTTTCTTAAAATAATATATTTCACCCAAGAATTCAGATGACATCATATAAAGAACTCTATGGGATTAAATTTAGAGCTCCAATGTGTTGGGATGAGTTTAGAGAATGAAATTTATTGGGACCTTAGATTACTGATGAAATGGTAGAGAAAGCTTGAACCGTTTAGCAACATATCAAGGAAACTCAAAGTTGGAAGAAAAGTTTTTCTGATAAACATAGACATGATCTAGAATTTGATGTGGGTGAAAAGGTGTCTCCATAAATCGCACCCTGGAAGAAATTTATGAGATTCAGGACGAAAGGGAAACTAATCCCTAGATATGTTGGTCCCTTTGATATTCTTGATAGTATCAAGAAAATATCCTATCACTTGGAACATCCTCCAAATATATCTCAAGTTCCCAATGTGTTCCATTTATCTATTCTGATGAAATACATACTTGACCACTCACATGTACTAAACTCATGGGTCACACTACTGGAGCATTGTCTTTCTTACGAGGAACAACCTGTTGAAATTTTGGAACTATTAGAGAATGTTCTACAAAACAAATCCACTCACCTAGTCAAAGTTTTGTAGAGAAATAACTAGTTAGATGAAGCTATGTGGGAACTTGAGGATATGATGAAGTAGAAGTATCCTTATTTGTTTCTACATGAGGGATGAATTTTGAGAGATAAATTCATTTTAATGGGGTAGAATGTAACACCCTGTGTTTTTATTGAGATTTTTTTATAATAAATAAATTTTTCATTTATATGTTTCAATAAACTGAGTCCAACATTCCTTTCACATGGCACCAAATTGGCATATAATACACACAACATTGACTTGACATATGTTACACACAACACCGACTTGGCGTAAATTTCACGCAACATCGATGTTTCTATGAAACATCATTTTATTGTTATAATTATATAAAGAAGATAGTTATAACTTCGAAGTTAAACAATGTTATACGAATGGTAATGAATAATTTTCAGATATAGTTTATAAATGATTCATTTAAATAAAAAATATTTATAATAAATGATATGATTTTTGGTAAAGTCCATATATTCTTAAAAATACTGTTTGCTCGAATGAACTGTTTTTAATGTCCTTCCCTGAAAAATAATAAATATAATTTTAGAAAAATTTAGAAATTTTATATTATAAAATAGACTTCATTTTTAATATAGAATTTAAAAATTAGTTTAGGGTGAGTTTTTTTGATTTTTATGTCCAACTTCATTTTTGGATGAATAATGAAGAATACCATATTTTGATTCAAAATCAATTTTTAATTCAATTTATTTATAAGGCTAAATGATATTTTTAATTTTTTAATAGTTTTGTTAGATTATAATTTTGATAAATTAATCCAATGTTTTTCATTTGAACCAATTTCACATTGAAATTGGATATAAAAACATAGAAAAATTGTTATTACTATTACATTAAAAACCCACATTGTTGACCCAACTGTAGGATTAATTTTTAAATAATTTATTCCAATTCTGTGATTATAATTTGAAAAAATGGATTCAATATTTGGAATAAGTAAAATTTATAATGTATAATAAGGTCAAATTATTTTTTACCAAAAATATTAGTGAAAGTGATTAAAATTAATTGTAACACCCCAAGATTTAATAGTAAGTTATTTTCTTTAAAGTAATTCAATAGCTTGCGCTACACGCATCACCGAGTTTGAGCGCACCATGACTTACGAAACTAGACTTTCAAAAAGAGGTAATGAATAATATTAACTAAATTGTGAATTTATATACTCCATATAATTTTATAATCCATATTATGTGTTTCTTAGACCTAATATAATAAAAAATTCAATTTTCAGATAAAAGCAGTCTTTTTCAAAAAATGCAATTTTACCACCTTTTAATGGAAAACCATTTTTAAAAACAATATTTGACACTTTTATATATTCAATTTAACTAAATTAAATTCTTCATTATAATTGGGGCACAAAAATTTATTTTGGATAAATCTGTGGTACTTTTCGTATAACATTCTTATTTTGATGAATACTGAAAAATAATAAATTTTAATTGAAATTTTTTTTTAATCAAAAATATTTATAGTGATAAAATATAATTTTGAAATGTTTGGGAGTATTATTAGATTATATTTTTGTCCTTTAATACAATTTAAGTCCTTATATATAATTTCACATTTAAATTTGACATAAACACATGTCAATCTTTCGATAGTTTTTACTTTTTTAAAACCTTATTTTCAGTTTTGACAATGTGAATTATTTTTAAATTAATTAATGAAACTTCAATGTTTTGAATTTGGTAAAATAGAATTAATTTTTGAATTCGGAATACCAGAATTATCTTAGGGTAAATTTTTGATATTTTTCAAAAAACATTCTATTTGTGATGAATAGCGAAAAACACCGCGTTATCGTTTAAAAACGACTTTTTGTTTAAAAAATAATTTATTTTATTTAAATTTATTTTAAGTCAATATATATTTATAATACCTATATAAGTTAAATTTAATTCATTTTAGTCATTTTGTAATAAAATTTGATGTATAAAATTTTATTGAACTTTTTACCGTCTTTTACCCACCTTATAGGAGCATTTTCAAATTTGCATAAAATATAATTTTACCACTTCAGTGAATTGAATTTCAAATATCCTAGTGACAAATTGAATATCATTATGTAAAAAGTGGTTTAATAAGATGAAAAATAATTTTTTGTGAATAGTAACTTTTGACTTATTTACCACGGTTAAAAGTATATTGGGCAATTAAAGGTATAAATGATATTATAATTACCCTAAAACATGTCCTAATTCTATTGGATAAGTGTAATTTTACCAAAAACAACCTTAGGATTAAAATATGATCCTTTAGGTCCACTTGGATTAGATTAGGACATTTATTATTATTTTATTTATAGAAGAGTAAAGAGTGTAAAATTCAATGTTTATTAACTAAATTTTTTTTAATATAGGGTTATACATAAGATAAATTTTACTATAAATATTCATTATAAATATAAATATATTTTTACATAAGGGTATTTTATTTATAATTTTTAGAGATTAGATAATTAAATTTATATATGACACAATGATGATGTAGTAATTACCTTCTTAATGAAATATTAAAATATTTTATATTATAAATATTAAGATAAATATAATGTATATGTTTTGATGCCATAAAATATTTTTATAGGTTAATATGAAATTCCAAGGTTGATTATATAAATTTTTTTCGAAGTGATAAGGTTGTTATGACTTTCACAAAAACAAAATAACAAATAGTTGCAAAATTGATATAAATTAGTTTTAAACCAAATACCGTATTATTGGGTGATATAATTTTACAAAAAAATCTAAGGTTTGGCCAAATGGATTAAATAATATTATATATGTCATTAAATAAACACTTTAAATTATCTTGTAAGTTTAGAGTACGTTTATTAACTATATAGTGTAAGAATACAAGAAGACATGGTAAAAGTTAAACTATTTAACTAAGAGTTAAATCTAAAAGATAAGATTGAAATGGTAACCTATACTTGTCTAAAACCTCTTGGTTGAGAGGATTTGGACCCATCCCCACCTTATCCTTGAAATAAATCATTTTTTAGCCATTTGAAACCTAAAATGATTTCCTTATAAAATAATATTTCAATCTTATCCTAAAGTGACCCTCACCTCTCTTATAATAGGGTACTTCGCCTTCCCTTAATTTAACACCTCAAAATCCATTTGTCTCAGCCAAAATATCTTCCAATATTCCCTTAATTCAACCAAAATTACTTACTTTGATCAGAATGTAATCCTAAAGAGCCATTTTGATCAACTCAAAATAAAACACTCGAAGAAGAGGTAATAATTTCACCACCCTCAATCAAGTTCATTTCTTCTTCCACTTCCTCTATATTTTTTGTTTCCATACAAAAATATTAAATCCTATACCCTCAAAATACTGTAATATTATTATAAATATGGTACAACCATATTCATTGTTCTATTCATCCTATAAATGACAAAGTCACCACACGTGCGTACGTACGACTTACCGTCTCCACATCGTGGTGTAGTTTGTTATTCAAACACTTAATTATTTGGATGGGTATAACAATGAGTATAACTGATGTAAATAATTAATATAACATTTTTATTATTATTTATATATGATATACCATCAAATTAAATAGGATTTCACCATCAATATAATGATATTGTCACTCGTGTGTACGTACAACTTACTATCTCCACGAACACGATGAGATTAATTCCCCATCACAATCATTCAAGAATAATTTTCATTTTATGATTAAAAATAATATTTAAGAACTTAATATAATTATATATTTGAATCAAATAAATATTTTACATGACAAACAAAACTTATGTACCAAAACATATAAAAGGAAATGAATCAGTTAACAACCAAAACAATGATATAACTGAAATATCATTTACAAGGAAATATTAGAAGATCATATATGATATCATATTTATTTATTTGGTTCTTTTATAATTTAATATAAATTATTTCACCATTATACATGAGTTTAACCTAACCTATACTAAGGAAAAGTACAAGGTAATGAGTTTCTTATATCACTTTTAATTCCATGAGATTTGCATTGTTCGCAACATATTTATTTCTTGTGGTGTATTTTGTATTGAAATTTGATATATATTATCAGGATTAGTTTTATATACATGGTATTATATGATTAATTTGGTGGTTATTAACTTTTGTTCATATGAATCAATTGATTACAATGTGTTAAGGGGTTTTCATCTCACTTTTTATTCCCATGAGATTCATGCTATATTTTCCACTATTAACTTTTGTGTGGTGTATGTACTACCCATGATTGTGTTTTTTGGATAATATAATTTAAATTATGGGTATTATAATCATCATTGGATGAAACTTTTTTCATGGTGTGTATGTTTCTTAAGTTACCAAATCGGTAAGGGAATTTCAAATTTCAATTTCCCCTCATTCAGTTTTACGAAAACATCATTGATTAGTTTACTCCAAGATTATGTGTGAAATAACTATTTATTAACTTATGTAGTAATTTCCACTCCCCTTTGTGTGGATATTAATTTTGATTCACATAATCATTCCATTGATAATTTCTCAAGTCGTCGATATAAAGTTGATTAGAATAATTTTAACTCAATTTCTATTCATTGAGTTAAACATCCAAGTCATTGGTGTTGTTCATAAAAGAATATGTATGAATGTCCTCTGATTGATTTACACCTAAAATCCAATCATATTTAGTGTATTAATATTTTTCACACACAATTATGTCATTGATTTTTCCTTACCTTAGGATATGGTCTTTATAAAATAATTCATCTCAACTTACATTCCATGGAGACTTCTTTGTTGTTATGCACAATTTCACTTTTATTTGGTTTATATAATATAATTTTACATAGTATATCATGAATCCATTTATTCTCATGATATTATAAAGTTTTTATTACCTCAATTATTTGTACTCAGGCTTCTCTCATTTGGTTAGGAACTATAAATAAAATATCATTTTAAATGTTTTAAAAATTTATTCTTCTAAATATTTCTGATTAAGGTTAATGTTTTAAAAATGTTTTTAATGATTTATTAATATGGAAATTAATGTTTTAAAATTTAAATTCGTTTTAAAACATTCAATGTGGTATGGGACACTTTGATTCATAAATCTATTTTAAACACCTTCTTGATAAATAATGATAATTTTAAATGTTTTCATGAAAAAGGGATAATTTTCTCTAATATTTTTACTGATAATTTTCAACTATGTCAATATCCTTTATGGGATATTATTCTTTATTGAGGATGATTTATTATGAAAAAAATCTTCCTTACTATATTGATGTTTTATGATATGTTTTAATGTGGTTGTGTTATTATTATATCATTCATGGTTTATGGATAAAGTATTGACATTTTGTATTCTAGTTTTAATATGAATGTTTACGTTATGTTTAAACATTTTTATATGAATAATTATTTGGACTTAGTAAGTGATGGGTGAAGCCCTCTATAGATCCTCAATCCATCGGTATGTCTCATGAGACAAACTAGTTTCTTGGCACAATGCCTTGACAAAATCTTATTTTTAGTCTTGACAGAAGGCCTTGACTATGTGGTTATGAAGTCTGGCATTATGCATTCCACCACTATGAAATTGGATATTGATATTACATGTGATTATTTGACTAGTATAATATTCATATGAATAAGTAAATGGAATTTTTTGATTTATATTTTCTATATTATGCTGAATTTTATGTTTAAAAGGCTTGTGTTCTAGTCTTATACATTGACTTAAATGTTTATTCTTATTTATAACAGTTTCCACTATATTGTTATCCTTACTAAGCATCTAAGCTCCTCTATTTCTTATATTTTATTTTTCCCAGGATGCAACGAAGTATATTACGATTAACCTGCAGGAATAGACTAAAGGATATAAAAGTGTTGAAAAGAGACACAATGTTGTTTTTTTATTTCATGATGTAATTTAAAACTTATGTATGTATCTATTACTTCCAAGGCTACTAAAATGACTGGTATTTATGGACATGATTACTTGTATCATTACAATTTTATGTAATAATGCACCAATTCATGGTAACTTGGGTTAGGGCGTGAAATTTGGTATCAGAGAAGGTTTATTAAAAACCATGGAAGCTAGTTTTAGAAAAAACTCTGATGAGGAAACAATACCATAAGATAGACATTGAGGATTAGTATAGAAGAAATTCCCAAAATGTTGGTAATGTAAATATTATTTGGGTTTTCTAGGAAATACATCCCTATCTAGATACGAGCAGGTTGAGGTGGCTCTGGCACAAATGTACCTAGGAGTGAAAACTCCGACAAGGAGTTTTGGGATTGACCTACGGTATCCTAGTACATGACAACAAGCCTTGCTGCACTCTTGGTTAAGACACTCTTGGGGGATATGCATTGGATAATTCACATTTTCTTTACAAACTAATTTGATGGATTTTAATATAAAAGGATAATTAATAACCTTGGTTAATTATAAGGTGTTTTAGATTAAAATAAGGTGTTATAATATTCTCTAAATGATTTTACGGTTTGTTATGTTAGTCAATGGTTGAATTACAAGGAAGTCATAGTTACATTGAACATGATGTAAAAGGCGAGAACAATGGTGGAAATGAGCAACGAAATAGAATGTTGAAAGGTGTAAAAGATATCGTGTTCATGCCGAATCAGTTTTTAAAAAACATGGTCAACAACATATATATTAACAAACTCCCAGACTCAACAAAGAATAGAGTGGCGGTGAATGATAAGATCTCTAGCAGTGGAGACCATGGAGAAAATAAATCTGAATTTCTATCATGTAGGAAATGTGTAAGGAGACACCTAGGAAAGTGTCTCAATGGAACATAGAAAATATTTATGTGTTTTAAAGAAAAACATAAAGTAAATAATTACTGAAGAAAAATTAATATTACTATAGAAGAAAATAAAAATGATCCCAAGAATCCATTTACAGTCATTTTATGTAAATGTAGGGGACCTACGCATTACCCTAGTGAATTCCCTATTCTATAGGATAACCTCTTGGTCAAGGAATAACCTATGTGGAAATTAATGGATGGAAAAATGTTTAAAAGTATCAGTTCTCTTTGTTGATGGGATTACTTTGGAAGAATTTTTTCTTATAGGTGTAACCCTGTAGTTTGTTATGTGAAAATTCTATTTTAGGATGAATTAACTTTTATATTTTTGATATAGTTATAAATAACCATTTGGGTTTATATCATCATTGAATTTTAGGAAATTAAAATTTAATAAATTTTGGGATGAAAATGCGATGTATGAGATAAAATTTGTGGTGAAATTATGTTATGGTTATTTTGTGGAATTTATCTCATTTTAGGAATGTAATAAAATATTGTTTTTAAAAAAGGACAATAGGCTGACCATGTGACAGAACATCATGTCGGACAAAGTTGTGGGATTTGAACCCACAACTAGAGTGTGATTGAGATTTATCGCCTACCACTGGACTATGTGAAGTCCCTGGTTAGTGTGACTAATTATTTTTAGTTAAATGATTTTATTGATCAATAATAAGTTGATTTGGGTTCTTATGTCTAATAAAATGGATATACTTATTATAGGAAAAGGATTTTGTGATTAAGGGATAAATGTTATTTTGGAAGATGTTTGCTCTGTTGGGAACACTATTTGCCTAATGAAAATAGAATACTATGGGATTTAATTTGTGGAGTAATGATGAATTTTAATCTATTTTTTTATTGAGGATTTATAGGGGTTTGGGTTATTTGTTTAAATGATTAACCTATCATAGATAATATGTGATTAGGTTAATTACTTTTAAGTTTGTGACTTTAAGAGTAGTCGATGTTATTTGGAGATACAATTTAACGTGGAAGACTACGTAACCAAATTATTCTATGTTTTGGGATTAAATATTTGTTTGGATTTTATTAAAAGAATTTAACGACAATTGTTTATTGAATGGTTTTTATTAATCTTTGGGTATTGTTGGTTTAATTTTAGAAATTAAGATTAATATTTCTTTCTCTAAAGGATTATCCTTTTTGGGGATCATCAGATCTTGTACTAACTGTTTTGGTTTTGGTTAATCTCTAATGACATGTTAATTATATAGTTTATACTTTATGGATCATGTGATTCTCTAGAATTTGATTCTATCACTTCACGTGTGACTAATATTTATTGAATACTCATTGTTTAAAAAAATGAGTTAGTGCTAGAAATTTATTAAAGGATGATAGTCTACTTAAAAAGTAAGTATTTATCTTTATGTTATTTGTAAATCTTATAAATAAATTCCTCAACTTTATGAAATGGAACTTCAAACAAAAAACATTGTCTGTTTACTTTTCCTAATTAGAAACTAATGACCATTTATCCCATCACAAGTTTGTGGTTTTCTTGTTGTTAAATTTCTCCTGATCATATTTTCTATCACTCTCCATCAGAACATGAAAATTATTTTATCTTCTATATCCATGTTTTTCTACATGGAATCCTAGTATGGGTTATCTCATGTAACCTTTGTACTTCTCTTTCATTCTTTTAGAGTGATAGTTTTATTGAACCTTTTTCTGATGTTGGACTTTTAATGAAGTTCCCAAGTCCAATTTAAAAATTTCAAGGATGTAATTTCCAAAAATGGGAAGAATGTAAGACCCCAATATTTCGTGGTAAGTTATTTTCTTTAAAGTAATTCAATATCCTGCACTACACGCAACACTGAGTTCAAGTGCACCATGACTTACCGAACAAGCCGTTCAAAAAGAAGATATGAATAGTACTAACCGAATTTTTAATTTTGCATACTACATATAATTTTAGAATCCATTTTATCTATTTCTTAGACATAATATAAGAGAAAATTCATTTTTTTAGATAAAAGAAGTATTTTTTTAAAAATGAAATTTTACCATATTTTAAGGGAAAAACCTTTTTAAAATAAATATTTGACACTTTTTTATATTTAATTTAATGAAATTAAATTCTTCTTTAGAATCAGGACATAAAAATTTATTTTAGATAAAGTTTTGGTACTTTTCCGATAACTTTCTTATTTTTATGAATTCTAAAAAGTAATAAATTTTAATTGAAAACAAATTTTTTAATTGAAATAATTTATAGTTTTAAATCATGAATTTCAATGGTTTGGAAGTATAATTATATTATATTCTTATCATTTAATACAATTACACTCATTATAAGTAATTTCACATTTAAATTTGACATAAACACAAGTCAATATTTTGATAGTTTTTACTTTTTAAGAATCCACTTTTCTATTTTTTTCAATGGGAATTAATTTTAAATTAATTAAAAAAACTTCTATGTTTTTAATTTGGTAAAATAGAATTCATTTTTGAATTTGTAAGATCAAAATTAACTAAGGGTAAATTTTTGATATTTTTTTAAAACATTCAGTTTTTGTTGAATAGCGGAAAAAACTACGTTATCGTTTAAAAATGACTTGTTATTTAAATAATAATTTATTTTATATATATTTATTTTATGTCAAAATAGATATATAATACCTATATAAGTTCAATTTAATTCATTGGAGTCATTTTATAATAAAACTAGATGTATAAAATTTTATTGAACCTTTTACAGTCTTTTACCCACCTTCTTGGAGCATTTGCAAATTTCCATAAAATATAATCTTACCACTTTGGTGAATTGAATTTTAAAAATCCAAGTGACACGGTTAATATCATAATGTAAAATGTGGTTCAATATGATGAAAATAATTTTTTTTGTGAATAGTAACTTTTGACTTATTTACCATGGTTAAAAGTAAATAGGGTAATTAAAGATAAAAATGATATTATAATTACCCTAACACTAATACTAATTATATTGTATAAGAGTAATTAGACCAAATAAACCTTAGGATTACGATATGGTCCTTTAAGTCCACATGGATTAGATTATGGCATTTATTATTATTTTATTTAAAGAAGAGTAAAAAGTGTTAAATTCAAAGTTTATTAACTAAACCATTTTTAATATAGGTTTATACATGAGATAAATTGGACTATAAATATTCATTATATAGATAAAAATATTTCCTATATAATGGTATCTTATTTATATTTTTTAGATATTAAATAATTAAATTTATTTATGACACAATGATGATGCAGTAATTACCTTCTTAATGAAATATTAAAATAGTTTATATTATAATATTAAAATAAATATAATTTAGAATTTTTGATTCCACACACAGATTTTCTAGGATAATATGACATGTTACCATTGATTAGATAATTTTTTTATGTGATAAGGATTTTATGACTTTCAAAAAAACAAAATACCAAATAGTGTGAAAATTGATATAAATTAGTTTTTTAAAAAATACTATATTATTGGTTGATATAATATTCCTAAAAATACGAGGTTTGGAAAAAGGTATTAAATAATATTATCTATGTCATTAATTAACCACTTGAGGTTCTCTTGGATGTTTAGAGTAAGTTTATTAACCATATAGTGTAAGAATAAAAGAAGACACTGTAAAAGTCAAACTATTTAACTAAGAGTTAAATCTAAAGTATATGGATAAAATGGTTTCCTAAACTTTTCAAAAACAATTTAGTTAAGAGTATTTTTACCCATAACCACCATATCTTCTTGGTAAATTATTTTGGTTCCATTAGAAACCAGAAATTATTTTATTTTAATATAATATTTCAAGATTTTCTTAAAGTGACCCTCACCTCTATTATAAAAGGGTATTTCTCCTTCTCTGGATTTCATACCTCCAAAGACATTTGGCTCAATGAAACCCTATCCAAAATATATTCCCAAATTACATCAATTTAACCTATAGGCCTTACATTTATTATAAAGCCATCTTAGGGAGCCCTTTTTATCAACTCAAAAGGAAACACCTGAAGAAGAGGTAATAATTTTACCACCCTCTTTCAAGTTCTTTTCTTCTTCAACTTCTTATTTCTTTTTTATTTCCATACCAAAATAATAAATCCAGTACCTTATACATAATTTTATGGTATTATAAATATGGTACAACCATATTCATTATTCTATCCATCCTTTAAATGACAAATTCACCATACGTGTGTATGTACGACTTACCGTCTCCACATCGTGGTGTAGTTTGTTATTCGAACACTTAATTATTTGTATGGGTATAATAATGTGTATAACTAATGTAAATACTAAATATATCATATTAATGATTCTTTATATATGATATACCATCCAATTACATATGATTTCACCATCAATATAATGATATTGTCGCTCGTGCATACGTACAACTTACCGTCTCCACGAACGTGATGAGATTCATTCACCATCTTAATAATTCAAGAATAATTTTTATTTTATGTTTAAAAATATTGTTTTAGGGCTTAATATCATTCTGGATATGAATACTATACAGCCTATAAAAAACAAACATGACTTACGTAACAAAACATATAAAGGAAAACAAATCAATTAACAACCCAATCAATGATAGAACTGAAATACCATTAACAAATAAATATTAGAAGATCATATATGATATCATATTTATGTATTTTTGTTCTTTTATAATTCAATAAAAATGGTTTAACAATTATATAGTAGGTTATACTACCATATACTATAGAAATGTACAAGGTAAGGGGTTTCTTATCTCACTTTTAATTCCGTGAGATTTTGATTGTTTTCTACTTATTTAAGGCTTGTGGTATATTATGTACTTCCATTTGATACATATTATCGTGATTATATTTATATTCATGGTATTATATGATTAATTTTTGGGTTATTAACTTTTGGTCATACGAATCGATTGATTACAACGTGGTATGGTGTTTTCATCTCACTTTTATTCTCATGAGATTGACACTATATTTTCCACTATTACCTTTTGTGATGTGTATGTACTGCCCATGATTATATAATTTGCATAATATAATTTAATTTATGGTTATTTACATCATCACTGGATGATCCTTCTTTCATGGGGCATATGTTTCGTAAGTTACCAAATCGGTAAGGGAATTTCAAATTTCAATTTCCCCTCATTCAGTTTTACACACACTTAATTGATTACTTTACTCCAAGATTATGTGTAAAATCACTATTTATTTACTTATGTAGTAATTTAAACTGAAAATTGCGTGGATATAATTTTGATACACATATTCATTCCAATTAAAAATTCTCAAGTCATCGATATAAACTTGATAAGAGTAATTTTAACTCAATTTCTATTCATTGAGTTAAACATCCAAGTAATTGGTGTTGTTTTTACAAGAATGCATTTGAACATCCTCTGATTGATTTACAATTAATATCCAATCATATTGACTGTATTTATATTTTTCACACATAATTATGTCATTTATCTATCCTTATCCTAAGGATATAATCTTTATAAAGGAATTCATCTCAACTTATATTCCATTGAGACTTTTTTGTTGTTATGCGCCAATTCACTTTTATTTTGTGTATATAACATACTTTAACATATTATATCACTAATCCCTTTATTCTCATGATATTATAATTTTTTTATTACCTCAATTATGTTTACTCAAGTATCTCTCATTTTGTTAGGAACTCTAACTAAAATATCATTTTAAATGTTTTAAAATTTTATTCTTCTAAATCTTTCTCATTAATGTTCTTGTTTTAAAAATGGTTTTATGGTTTTATTTATATGGAAATTAATGTTTTAAAATTTATATTCCTTTTAAAAACTTCAAAGTTTAATGGGAAACTTTTATTCCAAAATCTATTTTAAACAACTTCTTGATAAATAGTGAGAATTTTAAATTTTTTCATGAAAAAGGGATATTTCTCTCCAAGATTTTTACTGATCATTTTCAACTATGTCATCACCCTTTAAGTAATATTATTCTTGATCGAGATTGATATATTATGCTAAAAATATTCCATACTGTATTAAAGGTTTTGTGATATGTTTGACTATGGATGTGTTATTGTTATACTATTCATGGTTTATGGATAAAGTATTGACATTTCGTATACTAGTTTTAAAACGAATGTTTATGTTATGTTTAAACCCTTTCATTTGAGGAATGAACTGTACTTAGTAAGTGACAGGTGGACCCGCTATAGATCCTCAATGCAATGGTAGGTCTCATGAGACAAACTAGTCTCTTGACACAAGGCCTTGATAAAATCTTATTTGTAGTCTTAGCACAAGGCCTTGACTATGTGGTAATGAAGTCTGAAATTATGCATTCCACCATTATGAAATTAGCTATTGATATTACATGCGATTATTCGACTATTAGAATTTCCATGAGAATAATTAAATGGAATTATTTGATTTATCTTTTCCATATTATGCTGATTTATAAGTTTAAAGGGCTTCTGTTCTAGTCTTATACATTGTCTTAATTATTTATTCTTATTTATGACAGTTTCCGCTATATTGTTATCATTACTGAGCATCTGAGATCACCCCTTTATTATGTTTTATTTTTACTATGATGTGAAGAAGTATATTATGATTAACTTGCAGGAATAGGGTAAGGGATATAAGAGTGTTCAAAGGGGACACAATGTAGTCTTTTTATTTCATGTTGAAATGTAAAACATATGTATGTATCCTGTACTTCCAAGGCTACAAAACTGATCGGTCTTTCCGGAAATGATTGATTTTATCATGCCAATTTTATGTAATATTGTACCGATTCTTGGTAACTGGGGTTGGGGCGTTACATTACTTACATCAGCTATGAGAAAAATTAGGTTAATAAAGTACTAAACTGTAAATATAATACCCAAAATCACCTATAAAGTTTTCCAAAACCCACTTTATGTCCATTATTCAACCATGAAACTTCCATTATTGATTTTTTTTTTTGTTTTTATGACTTTTTTAGGCAATAAAATGGTTACACCTTCCTTATTTTCAAAAATGCCACCTGTGTCCATTCCCTTCCATTTAAAAGGCCACCACATCTACCCACTTTTTGACACCTATCAAGTCCCTTGGATTTCCAAAACTCTAAAAACATAAGCTCTAAAATTCCCTCCATTCCTCTTAAAGACATCCCTTGTGCATAAGAAAAATAAAATAATCCTTTTTTCACAAACCAAATGGATTTACTTGATTAAGAGGTAATGTCTTCTCTCAAGATCCTTTCCTTTAGTATCATTCCCCACCCCTACACTCTCTTTATTCTATTATTTTATAACAAAAACCATATAGTAAATATACTAGGATCTTATTATTCTATTTTTTGACCTATAGTTATAGTCACCTCCATCTAATGGAATCTAAACATACTATTTTCGTGTACGGCGAACTACCACCTCACTAATCGATGATTGTTCATTTCTCCTTTATCGAATCACTTGGTGGAAATTGTTATGTACACTCTATTTATATATGTCATATATTATATTTATTATTTATTAAATTCTCTTTATTTATTTACAACACAAATATTTTTTCTTTACATTTGGTGTAATTATGATAATTTTGTTTGAGTTGGTGTGGACTACCACCCCCTCAAAGCGATGTGATTTGTTCAAACACTACATGGAATGTATTAAAGATGGGTTTAGGTAAATTATATGATATATATAGCATTATAATTCTACTTTAATTATATTATATACATATACCCTTTTATGATATTTTCGTTCTTTTTTTCAATTAAAAAGTTAAAACGGAAACAATGTTCATGCATACATATGACTTACCATCTCCATGAACAATTTATTCCATTTCACACTTCATTTTTATTAGTCAGAGTAGAAAAATCAAGATGGGGGGGGGTGTGAATTGAGTTCCTATAATTTTTTTTGTTCAAATCCATTATTTAAAAATCCCCCAATTTAAAGTATAAATAGCCCAATTAACTAAAGTAACTGATTTATAAGAGTTTTGAATGTTCAATTAATTTATTACAAGAATGATTAATTCTCAGTTCGAAAAATTTGAACTATTGATATAAATGTTGAACGTAATTTACAAAATAAAATACAATGAAAAACACTATCTCATATAAACTATCAAACTGAAATTATCTTAGCAGAAATATGTGTCAGTGCAGAGAAAACTGAATTTGAAAAACAAAATTGATAAAAACAAGGGGTTCAGTCTCAAGAAAAGACATAATCCTCTCTAAATAGTGATAAACTACCACCAAGAAGTTTATATTAATATACATGATCAACACTTTGGATATGGATTCACAATAACATACAAAGATATCAGGTCAAACTTGACCTCTACCACAATTATATATGGGAAACTAAACAGGTCACACAAGGACCTCTTCCACAGTTGTACATGGGTGTAAAATGGTGTAAAAAGATGAGTGAGTAAGGATATCTTGTATTCTCTATCATAACATGGGAGATAGTGTGTGGTTATACTATAGACACACACATTGCTGGAAAAGTAGTAAAAATATACAAAACAAAGTAGAAATAATAAGAGAGAGTTTAGAATGCATTGAGTGATGTTATTAATGCTTCTATACTTCTTATATGTAGTAGATGTGAATATCATGTATACTTCTGGAATCAACCACCAAAAAAGTGTGTCGAGGAATCTCTGTGTTCTAGTTTCTAGGAAGGGATGAGATGCTCTTCGAAGGTTCTCTTCACTAGGGCTTGTTGCTACAAGAAAGTTCAGAGTTTGGTTTTTAGAAAATACTTCTTGTTTAGAGTTAGAAAGAATGAGTGTTATTCATGTTTTCTTGTTTCTTTCAATTCATAGGATTACATTATTTATCCCTCCTTGTTTTTTTCAAGTGATTTCATTTTATATACTACAGATGTTGACAATAGTTATAACTCTTAACATGGGCGATTCCTCATACCTCATAATATTCTCTGACAATGTTTATAAAAGACAAAAAAGGACATTTATATAATATGAATAACTGAGTGTCAATAATATAACTATTATAGTTAATTTTGAATTAAATAGTGAAGAAAATTTTCCATGTATTGAACGATAGGTCATTCTTTTGCTGAATCCTTCTATCATACACTCATTCTATCAGTGACTACTTCTATCCGTTACTCCAATCAATGACTCCATCTGTTAGTGACTCCTTCTGTCGGTGAATCCTTCTGTAGATGACTCCTTCTATCAGTGACTCATTATGTCAGTGACTTAATGCATCGGTATGTTAGAGAATTGGTGTCACATACTATCGATGACTTTTTTTTCAAATAATCAGACTATCAATGACTCAGACTTGTATCTATCAGTGATTCATTTTGTTTGTGAGTCGTTTGTTCTGCCGGTGAGTAATTTATGTTATCGTTGACTCATATATTCTATCAGTGAGTCCTCTATGCTATCAGTGACTCATTTGTTCTTCTAGTGACTCTATCTTATATCTGTTGATGGTTCATTCTGTGACTTAACTATCAGTGACTCATACTTAGCGATTCTGGTTGTTTACCTAACTTATAATATAAACATCAACAGAATATGTTAAACTTATAAATAAACATAATTAAAATTTTTTGTTCTTAACTAAACATGATTTGATATAAATGAAAATTATTTGAAATGATTTGTGATTATTAATACTAGAGAGGTCCAATAATATCCCCCTTTTTTATGATCACAATTCATTTCATTATAATATATAATGAGTTGATTCATAATGATCAACATAGGTATTCTACTTACTCTCTCCATAGATTAACTAATTCATAATTATATAATTCTTATTCTATTCTCCCCCTTCTATGATTATGAAAAATGGTAAAGTGCATTAAAACAATAAAAAATAGAGAAGAATATAAGTAGAGAGAGCACAATGAATGAAATTAATAGATACTAAATTGAATAATAAAGGGAAATTATATTGGAAAAGAATATACCAAAAAGTACAACAACTCATCCCTATCAAATAAGTGATTAAAAGTACTTCAAATAGGGGTCTATAATTACCTTTCCCTTATCAGAGGCTATAGGGGTAAGATCAGTAGATATAGAAATAATCACTGAAGGATGAGAGTGAATTCTGAGATGAGGAAGAGGAATTCCAGAAAACACTAAAGTGTCTATGCTTGGGAAAGAAGAGGTAGGAGGGACAATCAGTTACATAAAAATTATAGGATGAATCTAACTGAGATCTTCAGTAGGAGAGAGTGACTAAGAGGTAAAGGAGATAGTAAGAGATGTAACAGATTGGAGATCTGGTCTGAGAGGTGAGGCAACCGGGACAATAATAGATTTACTCTGGACATGAAGATAAGGCTTAAGAAGGTTGATGAAATCTATGATTATCTCTTGACAATAATGCATAGCCTTTGTGAAATACTCCTTATTATCAATGAATTGTGAAATTTTAGGATTAAAATCCTTGATCAACTTCACTTGATCACCAGTGTATTGATTCACTAAAGGAATTATCAGGTTCTCAAGAAAAATCATGAAGTTGTTGCCTAGATGATGCATTTTGTATAATTTATTTAAATAAAAATATACATTCTTGGTGATTTAATCTTTAGAATCTGTAGCTTTGTATGAATTAAATATTACCATATCATAGATATGATCAATGTTCTTTCTAAAATTTGATAGAATTTTCTGATTAGTTCCACCCATCATGGTTCTTAGTTCTTCTCTAATGATATTTTTGACCATTTCTATGTCTGGAGGGTGAGATATAAGAGAATCTGAGTAGGATTTCCCTTAAAATATGTCTCTAACATCTTTCCTTAACTGGCTCAGGATTTCACTGTCTAAATAGCCTATCACTGACTGAATTTCTTCCCTTACCACAGTTCGAATTACCTCACTATTTGAATACTGAACATAAGGAACATAGCAAGGTGGATCCATATATATTGAAAAACTATTCGCTACATCTTTGACTGCTGACTTCATAAGGGACATTTCTAGAGTTGGAGTAGCATCCTCAATAGGAGATTCAAGAGAGATGTCATGACTTTGTAGGTCTTTCTCGATAGTGGCATTGTATTCACTAAGAAGAGGGATAACAATAGCTGTATGCTTCACCATTTCATTAGACATCTCTCGACTAGTTATGCCAACAACATCCAAAACTGATAAAAACTGAGCTTACGACTTGAAAACATCTTATTCTATAAACATGCATACATCATTATCACGTGGGGTGATATAGGTTCTAGCTGATCATGAGGGACTGATCACATATCACCTAACAGGTCTTCCTTAAAGGAATTTAAGTCGACCATATATACATAATCAGAAGGAACTACTTTTGTAGTTGATGGAACTACTGGACGTTCCTCAACTACTGATCTTCTTGAAATAACTATACTTTTTTCATCATCAGTATATAGATAATCTATACCAAGAAAAATATAACTGGGATTTTTTACCACTCATATAACATAGAAGCATCAAAAGATGTGAGTTTATCAACTCTTGCATTCCTAGCTCGAGGATCCCCCTCAATTTGATCTCTCCTAAATATTTTCTCCCTATTACCATTAGGTATCCTCCTAACCTAGATGATCTAAAATAATGGTCATACCAGTGCTCTATCAGCATTTCCAACCTAAAATACATTTTCTACTTCATCACTAGATTCAGCAGGGCCAAGAGGTTCTATAATCGGTTCTAGTTTCTTTGGACCATGCAGTTCTATATTTTCACCTTCATAATTATTAGGATAACCAGAATCTCTATCACTTTCACCACTTTCATCAATTTCATGCTCATGTTCATCTCCTTCAATGACATTATCACCTTCTTCACTTTTATCACCAGATTCATCATCCCTATCTTCCTCACTGTCAAAGCCACAACCACATTCTTTTTTTTCTATATCGGCTTATTCTTATTTTTCATATTCCTCTTCTAAACCATTTTATTTTATTTCATATTCCACACTACCAGACTCCTTAGTCTCATCATCATCATCATCAACCAAAATATATTTCTAGGATGGTAGAGCTAAAGGTGGACTAGGTGGACCATATGACATTCCCCATGTACTTTCAACTGTATCTGGGTCATTCCTATCATCTATAGAAGACCCTTATTCTCTAGAAGATTCAACTTCCAATTCATCAGAATAAAAAATCTCATCATCTAGTCATAAACTAGGATTATTCACATCTCTTATCCTAGTAGGATGCTCAACAGGATTGAAATTTTTATACAAATTCTCATTATCTTCAACCCATTATCTCTTGGAGATATTTCAATTTATTTTCATTCTCTTGAAAATTTCCTTATTTAATTACACTACACTATAGGTAGAAATGGTTTTTTCATTATCAAATACACATCATCTTACCTTTAACATATCATATATAATTCTTGGATAGACCAATGAATTAGTCTTACAATATGGTTTTATCATCTCAGTGATGTGGAATATTATATATCTACACAGATTAACTTTATGCCCTTTATTTAGTAAATACAAGATATATACATCCTACTATTTCAGAAAGTCTATATACCCTTTCCTGGAAAATAGATGGTGTTGGATAAACATAAATAAAAGTATACTTTCTCTATCAAACTATGATGCAATATGCCTTCTATGCTTCTCATTACTGGTCAACTCCTTTAAGGCTATCTCATAGAAAACAACTCACTGGTTGGAAGATTAATCCCATGATAGTCATTAGAGACTCTTTTATGTGGTGTATTGAGGCATTATACCCAATGACTTGAAAAAATATATAATATACTTCCATTCACTACTGATTTGATCCAATACATCTCACTAACTTCCAAAATTAGCTCAACATGAAGATAAAAATCTTGATGAGGCTTGGGGTAATATTGCCTTTCATTATTTAAAATCCAATATATCCACCCTTGAGTTTATAACACTCTTAACCGAATAGACTTACTAGATAATAAAAATTCTATAAACACCTCTTCATAGGTGTTACCACATGGTTCGCAAGACCCGGATTAAAATTCATAGATCTGATAGAATCTCATTTCTTCCTCTTAGCGGGTTTCGATTCATCCTCATATCCTTCGAAGACATACTTCACTCTAACAATTTGTAATGTTTAGTTGTTATAAGGAAGGTTAAAGGTCCAATAATTAAGAGGAAAAGTGTATAAGTATAATATTGGAAGTCTAAGTGTAAGAAATAGGATAGATCGGCTCAATTTTAAAATTTAGAGCCTAATTAATGGTAAATCGAGTAATTTGGGTTAAAAAGAAATAAATGAAACAATATCATTTTTGTAAAAAGATATAGGTATTGGGTTCCATCAGTGAGACATTAGTGTCAGTGTCAACATGATAATGGTTTCGGCGAGAGATCAGTGTCGGTGTCACTGTGACAACTATCTATTAGACACTATCGGCATCAGCATGACATTGTTTTTGTCCTATCAGTGTGACATCTACACTATTTTTTTATCATAGATTTATTGATAGAAGGTCCTTACAAGTTAATAATCCCTAATTCATGTCTGATGTAACTTATCCCCTCAGAGTTCAATGGTTTAGGGAATATATCAGTAAGATGATGTTCTGTTCTAATAAATTTTAGTGTAATATCACGTTTTTGATAATGACATCTCAAAAAGTGATGTTTTAAATCAATGTGTTTTGTAATAAAGTGAGAAATAAATTTATTTGATATGTTAATTGCACTTGTATTATCACAATTTATAGGGACATCTCTCAACTGATATCCATAATCTAGAAAAGTGTGTTTCATCAAAAATAATCTGATCACAATAATAAAAAGTATCTACGTATTCTTCCTTAGAAGTAGATAATGTAATAGAATTTTTATTTTTACTACACCATGATACTAGAGAATTTCCTAAAAAGTGACATGTTCTAGAGGTTCTCTTTTTATCTATCTTACAACCGATGAAATCAGCATCTAAATAACTAACTAAATCAAATTCTTGTCCTTTACGATAGAACAATACTAAGGTGGTAGTATACTTGAGGCATTTAAAAATTATTTTAACAGTTATTAAATGAGATTATTGAGGATTATCTTGAAAATTTTCACACATACACACACTAAACATGATTTCAGTCCTACTAGTAGTCAAATAGAGTAGACTTCCAATCATTCATCTATAAGTGGTTTGATCAATAATCTTTCCATTTTCATCATGATCCAACATATAGGGGGTACTTTTTGGGGTATCACTAATTTTCTAACTATCAAAGACAAACATTTTTAAAATAAATTAAGTATACTTACATTTATTTAAAATAATTCCTTCTTTATTTAGAAATATTTAAAATATAATAAATAATTTGAGTTCACTCATTAAACTCATTTAAAATTCACTTTGCATCATTTTTGAAAAATCAATACATAATGAATTATTTGAGTATCCAAAAATAATATCATCAATATATATTTTAACTACTAAAACATCTTTAGAAATTCCTTTAATAAAGAGAGTATGATAATCTATACCTTTTGTAAAACCATTAGAAATAATAAAAGTACTTAGCCTATCATACCATGATCTTAGAGCCTTTTTTAAACCACATAACACCTTTGTTAACTTAAAATAATGATTTTGAAAATGAGGGTTTGTAAAACCATGGGGTTTTTAAAAAAACATCCTAAACTATATACCCATTTAAGAATGCACTTTTGACATCCATTTTATATAGTTTCAAATATAGATGAGTTGCATATGCTAGCAGGATTGTAATGGATTCACGTCTAGAAATTGGTGAAAATGTTTCTCTGTAGTCAATACATACTTCTTGAATATATCTTTATGCAACCAATCAAGAATTATTTCTTATAATGGTGTATTCTTCATCTACTTTGTTTCTAAACACCCATTTAGTTCACATGGTCAATATTTCGGTGTGTCTATCCACTAGTTTCCAAACATTATTTCTTTCAAATTGATTCAACTCTTCTTTCATATCCATCACCCAAAATACAACATCCATTGCATTATTAATGTTTTTAGGTTAAATATGTGATAAACAGACTTGATGGTCAACTATGTTCCTAAGATAAGCTCTAGTTTGTGTTCCTTTATCCAAGTCTTCAACTACAATATCTAAGAAACTGTTCTTAAGGGTTAAAAAATATCTAGAAAAGGAAGGGATAATTATTTTAGGTTCAAATGTAAGTTCAGGTTCAATATTTCTAGAGTCAATAAATTTTCTATAACTAGAGGATTTAACAGATTTCTCATCAAAAAGGTCCGGGGTCTAGTATTTTTTGTCTGGACTGGAAAGATCATGCTCCATATTTTCATGATAAATTTTTGGTTCATGTAGAACTGTTTCATAAAATTTCATATTAACATATTCTTCCACACATTTGGTTATTTTATTAAAAAATCTATAGGATTTAATAGAACTTGAATAACCTAGGAAAATTCCTTCATCACTTTTGGATGAAATTTTATCAAGATTGTTCTTAGTGTTAAGAATGTAAACCTTGCAACTAAAAACTTTTAAGCTTATAATTTTTGGTTTCCTATTGTTCCATAGCTCATAGAGAATTTACTTAAGAATTGGTCTGATTAAAACTCTATTAATTATTTAACAATATGTATTGACATATTCAACCTAAAAATAAATAGGTAAGTAATACTCAATTAGAATAGTCTGGCCTATTTCTTATAATGTTATATTTTCCTTTCTATAACTCCATTCTGCTGGGGTGTCCTAAAAGTAGATAAGTTATGACTATAGACATTATGTGAGAAAAAATATTCAAACTCTTTATTTTCAAACTCTCAACCATTGTCACTTCACAAGGATTTAATTCTAAGACCACCTAGGTTTTATACTATTCTAGAAAACTTAATAAAAATAGAAAAAGCATCAATTTATTGAGGTAAGAAAAAGGTCCAAGTATACCTAGAAAAGTCATATAATAGAACATATACATAGTGCTTACCATTAATACATGAAACTCTAGATGGTCCAAAAAACGTATATGTGATTTAACTCAAGTGGATGAGAAGTTGAGACTTCTATCTTGGGTTTGAAAAATATTTTGTGTTGTTTTCCCTTTTGATAAGGATTTTGGACTTTATTGTTTGAAGTTCTAGTTTGGGTAGATCATTGACTAACCCTTTCTTTTCAATATTTATAAGTGAGTGAGTGTTATAGTGGCCAAATTTCATATTCCAAAGCCATTAATCTTTATAAAAAACACTTAACCAAGGAACATTTTGGGTAACTAACAAATCTAATTTCACAGAATATACATTATAATTTCTAAAATTAGTAAATACGAACTCATTTTTATAATTAAAAACAATACATGCATCATTTTAAAAATTAACATTAAAACCATCATCACATAACTGAGAGATACTAAGAATATTGTACTTTAATCAATAAAAAAGTATTTTTGAAAATAAAATCAAATTAGTGTTACTGATTTGGATAAAGAAAATTATTTTTCCATTATCATTGTCACCAAATGTGGCATGCCCACCATCAATATTTATAAGATTATAGAAGCTTGAGTAGTCCCCTATCATGTTTCTTGAACATACACTATCTACGTACCATAAGATCATATAGGAGCTCTTTAAGAATTTTTTCTATAAATAAAATTCAAACAATAAAAGATTTTGGTTCCCAAAATTGCTTTGATGCATTAATATTAGTAATTACAGCTTTGGGAACCCATACATTCTTCACGGGTTTCCTATAAATAGTTTGTAAAGTATTGAAAAAATAAACTCTATTTGGTCTGGACAAACTAGAAGCAGTATAAGATTACCCAATGATGGAACTTGTAGCAGACTATTCAGACCTAGGTATAAAGCCAAATTTTCCAGATTTTGATACAAATTTATTTCTAAAAATGTATTTTTTCCTGGTTGATAGCTTATACCAGTAGCATATTTTGGTACAACCTGTTTACCAAGAATTTGGATAAGAGTTTTCTTTCCATTGGTACACTTTTCTAAGTCATTTTTCAACTTCTCATTTGATAATTTAAGTTCATTATTTTCTTTAAGAAATTGATCATATTTATATTTCTCTATAGTAATCACTAATTTAACAGTTGAGGTAAGAGTATATTGTTTCTCTAAAACATTATATTTATCTTTTAATTCATTGCATGTGTTGTCAAGAATTTTTTAGTACTCAATCATTTCCAAATTGGTTATGTTTTCAGAATTATATTCATCTCTAGAATTGTAGTAACTTTTTACAAGAGATTCAAGGGTTAACTCAGATGTGTTTTTCATGAAATGCATGTTAGCTTTGTCACCTTTCTCATCATGCGAAGACTCTAAATCACCGAATCTATCCTTATAAAAACTCCAAGAGGCCTTCATTTCATTATTATACCATTTATCCTTGTTATCATATTTATTCTTATTATTTATCCTAGGAAAGTTAGCCTTTATTTTTCCTCTTCTCATACATCCATAACAGACTATATTATTTGAGTTATCACCTCTCTTCCTATCTTTTTCTAGTTTACATTGTAGTCATACCCTTCTTTGTAGCTAGGATTCCTAAAGAAATTATTCCTTTTATAATTTTTTTAATCCTTATAGATAAATTGAGCCACTTCCTCATCACTATCTGATGATTATTCTTCATTTCCTGAACTGTTATAATTAATTTATACATTCTTCTTTTATTTTTGTTTAGATGCAATGGTATTGAAAGACAATGACTTTATCTTTGGTTCATCATCCTCTTCTTTGATGACATTTAATTCTCCCTCCTACATAATCAGCTTACCCATCTTCTCCTTTACTAGAAAAGTATTTATGTCATAGGATTCACTTATTAAAATTGAAGTTCCCCTCCATCTGTCTGGTAAACATATGATAATTAACATGATTTTTTTCTTAGATGTAACTTCCTTTACCAGAGAAATCATAGTATTTACAATTTCATTAAACCTGAGATGCATGTCATAGATAGGTCCATCATGCTTCATTTTAAAGTTATTATATTTAATTTTATATGTATTAATTATAATTTCCATAGCATTATTTGTTCCTTCATGTGAAATAACTAGAGTATCCAAAATTTCATGGGCTGTTTTACATGCATAAATCCTATTGAATTCTTCATCTCCTAATAAAAAAATATACGAAATTCATAGGTTTATAGTTATTATTATAATATTCCTTACTTGATTCCTCCCATGTATTTTCAATAGTATTAGGATTATTATATTCATCTAAAATGTAAGACCAAAGCTCAAAGCCCATACTTTCTAGATTAATTTTTATATAATTTTTCTACTAAAAAAATTAGTTACATTGAAAAATAGAGGACTGTTGGTAGAATCACCTTAAAATGTATTATTAATAATGAAGAATAAACAATAGGTTTTTATGGAGCTAAAAAGTTTGAACAAATGTATATTTAGATATCATTAAAACACAACTAGATTCACAGTTGAAAATATTTGAAAATAGAATATTAAAAACTTCCCTTTGATACCAAATTTTAGTCAAAGTAGGACACTTAAGAGGGGGATTTATTTGAGTTCCATTTTTTTTATTAAAAACCATTATTTTAAAATCCCAAAAATTCAAAGAATAAACATCCTAGTTAAACAAAGTAGAAGATTTATAAGAGTTTTGAATGTACAGTTAATTTCTCAAATATTTATTAATTATCTGTCACACTAATTTGAAATATTGATATAACTTTTGAAATTAATTTAATAAATCAAATACAATTATAAAAAATATCTTATATTGACTACTAAAGTGAAATTTAGTTTCGTGAAATATGTGTCACTATAAAGAAAACTGAATTTGAAAAACATAGTAGATAAAAACAAAATGTTCATCCATAAGAAGAGACCAAATCCTCTCCACTTGGGGACCACTTACCACCAAACTATTTATATTAATAAACTTGATATACACCCCAGATTTGGGTGCATAACATCATATAAATCTATTATGTCTAACTAGACCTCTACCATAGTTATACATGGGAAACTAACTAGGTCATAGAAGGACCTCTTCCACTATTGTACATGGGTGTAAAATGATGTAAAAAGATTAGTGACTGAGGATATCTTGTTCCTATAGCTTAGAAAAAGAGATCATGTGTTGTTGTATTATCGACACCCACACAACTCAAAAAATAATAAAATTATACACAACAGAGAATAAATAATGAGTGAAGGTTTAGAATGCTCTAAGTGATGTTCTTGATACTTCTTGACTTCTTAGATATAAAAGATGTGAATATCGATTCCAATTCTAGAAATTAACCCCCAAACAAAGTGTCATGGAAGCTATGTATTTGGGTTTCTAGGAAGGGATAATATTCTCTTTGAAGGTTCTCTTCACTAGGGCTTTTTGATGCAAGAAAGATGAGACTTTGGTTTTCAGAAAATTCTTCTTGTTCACAGTTAGCAATAGAGAGTGTTCTTCATTTTCTTGTTCTGGATTTAAATTCATAGTCTCACTTGATTTTTCTCTCCTAGTTTTTTTTCTATTTATTTCTTTTTTTATTCTTTAGAGGTCGACAATAGGAACGATCCTTAACATGAGGGATTCCTCATAACTCATACTATTCTCTAATAATGTCTACCAAATATAGACAAGGACATTAATATAAAAAGAAGAGGAGAGTTTTATAAATATGAAAGTCAGATGTAATTTTGAATTTATGAGTAAATAATATTTTATATGTATTGAATAGTAGGTCATTCTGTCAGTGAATCCTTCTATCAGTCGCTCCATTTATTGGTGGATAATTCTGTTGGGGATCCCTTCAGTCGGTGACTCCCTTTATCGGTGACTCTTTCTATCGGTTAATACTTCTGTAAGTGACTCAATTCATTGTTATGTTAGTTAATTAGTGTCACATACTATCATTTAATTGTTTTTTCAGTGATTCAGATTATCAGTGACTCATAATTGTATCTATCAGGGAGTTGTTTTTTCTGTCGGTGAGTCCTTTTGTTGGTGAGACATTTGTTCTATGAGTGAGTAATTTAGGTTGTCAGTGAGTCATTTATACTTTTGGTGACACATTTTTTATGTCGGTGAGTTGGTATTATATCTATCAATGAGTCATTTGTTCTGTCAGTGAGTCATTTGTTCAGTCAATGACTCATCTTTTCTGTCGGTGAGTCCTTTGTGTTGTCGATGGCTCATTTGTTCTATCAGTGACTTAGTCTTATATCTACCGGGGGTTATTAGGTGACTTAACTATCAGGAATCATACTTTTAAATTCTAAATATTTACCTAACTTATAGTATAAACATGAATATAATATGTTAAACTTATAAATAAATATAGTTAAACATTTTTGAACCTAACCATGATTTAATATAAATGAACATGATTGGACATGATTTGTGATTATTAAAACTAGGGAGGGCCAAAAATTATGATACAGATTATGATAATATAAATATAATAGATATTCATTATATTTATATCATTATTTACATTATGGAATCATGATATTAGTATAAGGACTGACGATATAAAATATTTAGACACAAGCGGATAATAAAGTGAATATTAACTGAAGTGATTCCTTAATATAGGATTATTGAAAATTGGATAATATAATGACATAATCAAACCATATATGGTATTATGTATAATAATATTATTCTATAAAACATATATAATAAAATTATATTTATTATAGGGGAATATTGTATGAGTATGAAGAGAGTTAATACACAAGGTAAGGGGATTTCATCTCACTTTGTATTCCCTTGAGATATATTCTATGTTCACCACTCATTCCTTTTTTGTGGTTTATGCAATTACCATGATTTAATTATATGTATCTTATAACTAAATTTATGGGTACTAACAGATCCATTTTAAGAACATTAATTCATGGGGTTTATGTTTCAAAAGTTACCAAATCAGTAAAAATGTTTTTTCTTAATTTGCATTATTTGAGACTCATGTTTTGTTACACACCTAAATTCTTTTCGAGGTGTATATAAATTAATTTTACATGTTATATAATAATATTATCATTTTCAAGATATTTTAGGCCTCATTTAATTTCCTTTTTTTACATGTAGAGTATGACCCCAATTTACCAAGTTATATTTTTTGTTGATACAATCTCATTGCTTTTTAATATTGTTTACATTTATGCTTTCTTTGATGAAATATTTTGATCCATATCTCCTATATACTCATGATTTTCTTAAAATATATTTATTCCAGATATCCTGATGTGTTAATACCAATTTTTCCACTCTTTGGAACTTAAGACAATGTTTTTAAGAAAAATCTGACCATATCTCCCTCTCTTCGATCATAATTCTATTGTATTAAAACCCCATTTTTTCAAAAGATCCTTGAAAATAATTTTCAAGTAAAGAGGATTTTAAAATGTTTTTCTCTTTTCAAGGCATACTTTATATCTTTTCAAATCTATTTTCAATGAAATTTTTTTTCAAAAGGTTTTATGTTATAAAAAAACTTTTCAAAGAAGAAATGAAATTTTCACCAGGAAATGTTTTCAAAAATTTATTTCAAAATTATTTCCTATCTAAAATAGAATCCATTAGTGTTACTCATGATTTTATGGGGAAATAATCCAATTTTTTCATCCATATTATTTACCTGAAAGGATTATTTGTTGATGGAATGATGTTGATGAAACTTGTTTACCTTTCACGGGTGATATGATTTTGAAACCCAATTATTTTCATGGGTTATGGTTATGATTATGAAACCAATATTATTTCACAGGTTATGATATGTGTACATGTATATAACACCCAATTCATTTAATGGATTATGATACAAATATTTATGATCTTGTGGCACATGTATTAATGATTTCACTATGAGAAGGGTGTGCCATATATCTCTCTCTAATGAATTGGGTAAAGATTTATTACTCATAATATAGACTAATATAGTCTTGGGAATGAAAATTGACTACTAATATTTCTATGATAGGAAACCATGATAAAAAAATATTGCATGAGGATTGAACTCATGCTACTAAGATGGCTATAGGAGTGAACCTTGACTACCAAGATGGTATGGGGAGTGAACCCATACTACAAAGATGGGAATGGAAGTTATGAATTGACTACTATGGAAATCATATTATATTCTTATGTGTCTACCACAATTCAATGTTTTATTCCTATGTTATAATTTATTGTCTTATGCTCTTTATTTAGTTATGATTCATGTCTTATGAACTGCCAATATTTATTCCATGATTCCTATTAAAATTTTTGATATTTTAGGGTATGATATTAAATTTCATTGATCATGTTCTCATACCCTTATGCTCATATTTATGCTTACATGTATCCCTTGTTTACCCGTATGGAACATCTAAGCTCACCCCTTTTTATCTTTTTTTTCCCCTAGATTGTGATGATATGTTTTATATTAGTGATGTATATGAGTGGTACATGGGCTGGTACCCCATGTATAGTGTAAAACATGTGTGAGTTCAACATACCATATACTGAGTAAGTATACACCATGTAGTGATATGGTACATGACTAGGTTGGGTTATTTGAGGTACATGCCATATACATGATCCACTTTTTGTATACTCTCCCCTTGGAGGTGTTTCACTAGTTTTCACACCATGGAACTAGAATACGAAAAGTAACTAGTATATTTTTCTTGTTTTTAGGAATAGAACATGATGTTTATATCATCATGGAATTTAGGGACTGTTGGATAGATGTATTGGGTTGGCCAAAATTTTATGAGGGGTTTTACATTAATGTTTTGGTTGAGTGTTCTACAATCAACGGTGTGGTGTAAAACCTAGGAGGGGGTTGTGAGATTATTTGATGTATTGGATTGTGGATATAAAGAATATTAATTTAAGGTCGTTCATATGGTTCATAGAAGGCGGGATCAATTTGGTTCTTATACGAGGTTCTTTGTGTTGTCTTTTGGTTTTCAAAACAGTTTCTCGAGGTTTAGTTCGGTAAGAGACTTTGGGTTATGATTACACCTCATGGTGTTAGGTATGATTGGGTGGTACTAAGTATATATTGAGTTGGTTTTGAGGGAGCCAAGATGATTCCTTTTTGCGTATAGTATTTATTAAGGATAGGTTATACGTTAGAGAGGTGAGAAGAGATTTCTTGTGACACTATTGGGCTAAGGGTTTGTTATGATTGAGGATCCCCTATTGGGTGTCCTATTTCTAATGCGGTTCACTAGACTATTGTGGGTGTCCAGTATTTTGTTGACCCTAAGAGGTAGTATGTTGATTTTTCAAAATTAATGGTGGTTAGTTTGGGCATCGATTGACATTGGCTTAATGACTTGTTTCTAGGATGTTTAAGGATATTATTTCCTTGGTTTTTAGATATGATAGGATAACTTTGGGATATTATTGATTTGAGTGTTGTCGCTGATATTCATTAGATGAGCTCATCTATTTTTTGGTGTCAGGAGAGTCTAGGCTTCTAATTGATGATTGTAATGAAGTCACCCTTTTTACCATGTTTATTATTATGATATGGATAGTGTTTTGGGCCTATAGATGTTGTTTTTCTCTTATGAAATATTATATAAGTGCACATGAACATGGATGTTGAGTTTGGTTTCCTCTATTTAGTGCACATTGATGGATTAGATATCATAGGCTGGCTAGTCTATAGGACTACCAGGTCATTGACAAGATTATTTAGTGTCATCTTAGAGTTATGTTTTCTAGTTAAAATCATATTTTTGGAATCATAGAACATGATTGTGGTTCATGTTGTTATGTTGGATTCATATTGAGATACGAGGGTTTGATATTCATGAAATTTGGTCTGTTAGATTTATAGAATCCTATATTAGGTTTGACAAAAATGTCTGGTTCTATAATACTTAGTGATAAACATTCTCCAAGTCTTATAAATTTGGCCGGAGTGGGTAGATTAATATTGGGTGGTACATTAAAACCTGAGATTTTCCAATTTTTTATTTATATTTTTTCTTCCAGTTATTCTTTGACTAGAATGGGCATATCATGTGTACAGAAACTTGTATATGAAATAAAATGTTAGGTACCACCATTGGTGGTATCCTACTAAGGATTTATTTCTCACTTTGTAAATGGGATGTTGGTATGTTTGAAGTCCCTTATTTATATTTTTAGGTTGAGCATAGGTAACACAATGGATTTGTTAGAGTCTCAGTGCTACATGTTTGAGAAAGAATGATTGCATGGACTCTATGGATCAGGCTAGACCAGCTCTACAGATGTCGATAATTAGGATTGAGGTATGAATCAACGATGGTAGTGGATCCTTTTATATGTTTTATTTCATTTGATTATTTTATAAATGTATTCTTCCGATTGGAAATTCTCTTGATGTGTTCTTGCATTAACATGAGTCTATATATTGTATTCCAATTATTATAGCATGCTTCTACTTCAATTTATTTTCAATAATCTATTATTTATGGATATGTGTGTTTTTTGTTATTTTTTATTATTATTTATTACTCTAATATGTGGGTATAGTCTCTCTACTATATCTATTTAGACCCTCACTACAAGTTAGAAAACTCTAGTGTATAGAGATGCATACTTGAGTCCTTGTTGTGATCTAGATTAGGTGACATGTCAAGTATACCATGGTTAGTTATTAATAAAATAGTTTTAGATCTATATGTTTTTTATATTATTATTTGGGTGATGGAAGATAGATTTTTTATTAATGTGTTGGAGCTTTTTATGGACATAAAACTAGTTTATCATGAACATCCTTTTTTATGGAAACTCGAGGTTACCCAGAGTGTTAGATTATTGTTCTTTGTTTTTCCCTTATTGGTAATATGATTTCACCTAATGTGACACACTTATTTTTATGGATTTATGATTCTTGGGTTTTTGGATCTTATTCAATTAGTTAGAGGCGCATCTACATATATCATTCTAG